>BSBM01000445.1:26190000-27390000 GCA_027924585.1 Larix kaempferi
TTGCATATGTTGTAGCTTCGGATCTGGGAATAATCCCTATCCGCTTAACTATGGGAAGTACTTGGGCATAAGCACTAAAACTCATTGTGAGGAGTACCACAGGAACCCCAAAGTAGCTGGCCCATTGAGAGGACCTGCCAGTCAAAAGGGAAACGACCCTAACTGATTGACTAGTTCCCACCCGTGAAGTAAACCAAGAGCTGTCGTTTATGGCAAAGAGGTTATCAGTTTACCTAAGCCGTGGAGTGAGGGGTATTGCCCCAATACGCAAGTCGTTAGACAACATTGGTGGCTGAGTGAATCCCCTGAACTGATAGGAAGCCGAACATACCTGGGGTCCATATCTATTTTTAGCTAAACTGTTGCCGATCACTTCCGCGCCATTGCAGATCCATCTGTTGCCGATCACTTCCGCGCCGTTGTAGATCCATTCTGAAAGACGGTTCTGATCTATCCATTTCAGATCCATTCTAGAATTCATTTCAAATCCAGTCGTTTTCAATCCATTATGAGCCATTCCAGATCCCGCCGTTTCCGATCCATTCTGAAAAAAAATAAAAATAAATAAATAAATAAATTTCCGGACACCCTTGCAATCCCATTCTGCATATTTCATTCCTGAGGACCCTATCCCAAATTCCACTTCCCAAAGCTAGAAATCCCACATTTGCCTATTTTTAGGGTTTGCCATAACTCATTCAATTTTCACCCAATCACGCTCAAATTTTTCTACCATGTCCATTCCCTATTTCTACTTCTTTGTCCCTCTCTGACAAATTTTCCCATTCTTTCACCCCGCTTTTGAAATCCTCATTTTCTGCTTCCCTATCCATTCCAAAGTGTCCAAAACCTAGTCAAACCCCAATTACCCATCCGAGTTTTTCCCAAATCCAAATTTCCCTTTACTAAATAAGCTTTTGTTTGTGTTTTTCTATCCATTCCTTATAAAAAAAAAAAAAAACTCCTGGTTATGGTTGTCACCCGCGTAGGAGCAAAAACCATGAAGGAAGCACTTGTAGCCATCCAAACCAAACTCCAAGATCTGGATGAAAAATTTATCGGCCTCCATCTTGAGCATTTAGCCATGAACAACAAACGAAAATCTGAGTCTTCATCGAACAATGGGTTCTCCTCTTCCAACAATTTCCATGGTCCGAAGCTTGAATTTCATCACTTCAATGGTACTGATCCGACTGGATGGATCTATCGTGCAGAATAGTATTTCAGTCTGCATAATACTTTTGATGTCCAAAAAGTTCCACTTGCATCCTTTCATTTGGAATACGAATCCCTTCAATGGTAAAGTTGGTACATCAAGGCTCATGACGAGCCAAAATGGATAGATTTTTGCCAACTCTTTTTGCAACGATTTGGTCCTAGTGCTTTTGATGACTTCACCGGAGCACTCACTAAACTTCATCAAATTGCCACTGTGAGAGAGTATCAGACAGAATTTGAGAAACTAGCCAATCACATAGAAGGATTTTCTGATGAATTCTACAGGAGTTGTTTTATCAGTGGTCTTCAGGATAAAATCCGCTCAGAGGAAAAAATGTTCTATCCCAACACAATGATGGAAGCCCTAGGGTTGGCTAAGTTGGAAGAAGACAAGATTGCAGCCCAACAATGCTCCAAAATCACTTTTGTTCCCTTCCAAAATACGGGTTCTCCACGAGCTCCCATCCCGCCAGCTCCTCGACCAACTCCTATCAAGCATTTGTCTGAAACAGAGATGTAGGCACGCAAAGAAAAAGGGTTTTGTTATAATTGTGATGAGAAATTCACTTAGGGACATAGATGTGTTTATCAAAAGCTCTATCTCTTGGATATGGATTCTCCGCCTGCCTCTAAAATTGGTGAAGAATCTCCAAATACAATGGATGATCAGGTCTACATTCAGGAGCCGCCTATTGACCCCCCATCTCAAGATGACCAACCAGAGATATCTCTGGACATGCTTTATCCGGCGTCACCACCCCCCAAACAATGTGGGTCAGGGGTTACTTCAAGAAGCTTCCTCTTACAATACTCATTGATTCTGGTAGCACTCATAACTTCCTTGACCCTCGGATCACCAAACAGGCTGATTGTTTTGTCCATCCTTGCTCCAACTTTGAAGTCATGGTTGCCAATCGGGGCACCTTACCTTGCAAGGGGAAGTGTCACAATGTGCGTATCTCTCTGGAATATTATAACCTACACTCTGACATGTTTGCCTTGTCCCTAGGCGGATGTGATGTGGTTTTGGGCGTTCAATGGTTACGCACACTTGGCCCCATCTTATGGGATTTTGCTGAACTTTGGATGTAGTTTTCAGTCAATGGGAGGACACCATATGAAATAGTTTATGGACAGGCATTGCCAATTCTTCTTCCATACATCCTCAGTAGCTCTCTTGTTCAGGCAATTGACTCGGTTATTCGAAACCGTGATCAGATTCTTCTCATTCTGCAGGAAAATATTCACATGGCAAGAATTCGACTGCAACAACAAGCCAATTAGCACCATTCTGAGCATAGTTTTCACGCAGCTAATATGGTTCTTCTTCATCTACAGCCTTCCAAGAAACCCTCCTGGAAACTCAAAAAGCGTCAGTGGCCCGGAATGCAACCCGAGGATGCTACAAGGGAACCACTCCTTCAGATTTTGCATCAATTTCCACATCTAAAGCTTTGAGGACAAAGCTTTTTCTAAGGGAGAGGGGATGTTAGGAACCCGTGTCAACCCTTCTATTTACTTTGTTAGTATATTGTTGTTGGACGCATATGCTTTGTAATTCATCCCGTAGTATTTGTTGATCCATAGTTTGTATTATTGTTGTTGGACGCATATGCTTTGTAAGTCGTCCCGTAGTAATTGTTGATCCATATTCGGTATTGGCCCATGGTTTGTATTGACACATGGTATTGACCCATGGTATTGGCTCCTAGACTTAGTATATAAGTTGGTGTTGAGACCAATGAAGGGACCATGAAGTTATTTGTATTGATCTTTCTCAAAGGAGGTTTCCCCCTCGAAGTGGTCTGCGATCAATAAAAGCGATTCTAAGTTCTGTTATTTCTGTTATCTTGCGTATTCTCATTAATTAATTGTTGTAGGTTCTTCACACATCTTCATCATCATCATCATCATCTTCATTATCATCATCATCATCATCGTCATCATCTTCATAATCATCATCATCGTCATCATCATCTTCATCTTCATCATCATCATCATATTCGTCATCATCATCATCATCACCATCAGCATCATCATCAGCGTCCTCATCGTCCTCATCATCCTCATCTTCATCGTCATCATCTTCATCATCAGCAGCATCTTCATTATCATCATCATCATCATCTTCATCATCATCATCATCATCGTCATCGTCATCGTCATCACCCTCTTCCTCATCATCATCATCATCATCTTCATCATCGTCAGCATCTTCATTATCATCATCATCACCATCTTCATCTTCATCATCATCATCATCATCATCATCTTCATCATCATCATCATCATCATCATCATCATCATCATCATCATCATCATTGTTGTTGTCATCACCACCATCATCATCATATTCATCATCATCATCATCTTCATCATCATCGTCATCATCATCATCATCATCATCATCATCATATTCATCATCATCATCATCATTCCTTAAGCGTTACCTCTAGTGTTAGAATTGCTTGCCATTAAACTCTACATCCAATCCACTCAATAAGTAACTTCCCATGCTCATCCTATTTTTATTTTTATTTTTAGATTTTTTTCTCCTTTTATGTAATGGGTAGCGAACATCTATAAGTATATTTGAGTTTCTATTATATTGAGCAAATAGTTAGCCCTATCTAATATCTAGCATACTTTTCAAATTAACTGATTAATTTGAATTAATCAATTTCCCCAACAAATTACTAAAAGTAAGAGCAAGTTGTTTTGAATTAGCTCTCTCTATTATTACATATGCAGGCTACTTTGATGGATTGGGCAAATGGATTTTCTCAATTTCAGGTGCTTTCCCTAGAACAATGGTGTAGAAAAATAGAGATACTCCTTTCAACATTTGAAGATATAAGTATTTGTCATATTTTCATAAAATCAAATATTGTAGCAGATGAACTTTCGAAAAAAGTCAATTGCAGGGAATAAAGGAGTTCTATAGTTTGAGGAATTTGTGGAGGATTCTCTATCTTCCAATGGCTTGTCTATTTTCTTACTTACCATGTCCAAGTTGTTACTTTTGGTTGGATTGTATGTTTTCATAATCTTTGTAGTCTCTCTAGCTATGTTTGAGATATAATTGTGAACTTTGAGTGATAACAAGTGTTTTTTATCTTTTGAGATAATTATGGTAACTGATAGGTAAATCATTAACTAATGGTGCCATCTACAATGATTCTTTTTGAACTATGTGCCATCTGCTGTGATGCTTTTTGAACTATGCATTGTCCATATGTTGTCTTTGATTCTTAATGAATACCAAGAAATATGGTTTTTTCAGCTTGAAAAAAAGTTGCTTTGAATTAAATCTCTTTTCCCAACAACAAATTACTAAAAGTAAGAGAAAGTTGTTAAAAACTTGGAACTATAATTTTATTCATCAACAAATTATTTGACTAAATGAACAACATAATCAAAAGCAATAAAATGATGGCTATAGCTAGGTGAACACAAAGCTATAGGTGAGCACAATGGTTTGGATTAACTTTGAATACAAGGATTATTGCTATAGGTGAACACAATGGTTTGGATTAACTTTGAATACAAGGATTATTACTATTTGAATCATTGCTAGTTAGCTTGATGGAATAGTTAGGAACTTGCAGCTTAGCAGCTCTTCTTGTTTCTCTTGCAGCTTAGCAGCTCTTCTTATTTCTCGTTATTTGTTTCTCTGTATTGTGAAACCAAGCGTTGCTAAAAAAGTTAGTCATCTCTTCCCTTCATGCTGTCGTTATGGTTACAGTTGCTACAACAACATTACAGTGCTTAACGGCTATATAAACCAAGGTATATACGACTTAATGTGCATAGTTTCCTTTGATGGTGTATATCTTATATATCTCCAAGTATACTGCATATGTGTTTTTGTTGGGTACTGGTGTGTTTGTGGGTACTGATATCATAATAAACACGTCCAATTGAGTCAAGGATAAGGGGGTTGGAGTTTTCTTTGCGGCAGCGCAGACGTACTTCGGTTCATCATCTTGTGAAGTGCCATTGCAAAAGTTAATAATGCAAACATCACATAAAAAGGACAAGACTGTTATAAACATTGGGATAATGAGGGCCACGTAACAAGACACTTGGACTTCCAGAGGGTGATGTTGATAGAGAGATGGGATTAAAAATGGAGCACTGATCTCTTTCCCTTTCTTCCAGAATTCATGCTGCCGTTATAGTTAAATTTGCTGTAGAAAGAAGGCTCCCATTCATCGTTGTGTCCCTTAATGTCTCGCTGAGAGAGGGAATAGGTTATTGGATACGAAACACACGGCATCCAGTCCAACGGAACACTACAATAGGAACAGGCTCATCCAATCCATTTCAATAGATGTACAGTGTACATTGTTATATCAAGAGTTGTAATATGTGGCGAAGAGTTGTGTAATAGGTGTTTATATCTTAGAATTTGCGTGGACTATCATTTATGTTTTTCTTAGATTGAAAGAGGATGGGACAAATGTACTATGTGTAGCTAGGGTTTTCACCCTAGCTTGTGCGAATGAGCACCTACTAAGGAGAAGGGCCTCCTTAGTAGCAGTTCAATAAAATAGTAAAATATGACAGTAAAGCAAAGTAAACTTAAACTAGCATGTGCATCAACAAGAAATAAAAAAGACAGTAATATGATAAGAATTTTCTTTTGTATTAACTTTACCTCAAATGTTGAGGTTGGTGAAGCTCTTGTAGTAGTCCAGGAGGGCTACTTCCAAGCTCCAATGGGTTCCTTCTCCTTCTCCAAAGTGTTTTGGATATGGGCCAAAGAGGCACTCAAATGTGAAATTAGCTCAAAGTGGTGAGCTAGGGTTTCAAGAGTGATTTTGGCAGCATGGGGATAGGAGAGATTGTGGATATGAAATGGGGAGCCTCCATCACCTATTTATAGGTTTTTAGTGGTGGAGTGTTGACCCATGGTTTTTGGCACCATATGGTTTAGGTCAATTGTATAGGGTTTTTGCTTCTTTTTTCCCTCTTTTTCCTCTTTTTTATATTTTTTATTCCCTTTTTAGAGGGTTTTTGCTATTTTTGGAGGAATTTAAATTATTTTGGGGGAAAAAATGGGTTTTTTGTCCTTTTGGTGGCTTTTTAATGGGTTTTTAAGGTTTTGGAGGCAAATATGGTAGGAAATATGGACAAATGAGTCTTGTAATGAGGGGGATGACATGGTGAGCACTTTTTGGGTGTTAACACTATGCAGATTGATTTTGTGGTCGTGTTCAATATTCTAAATAAACAATTATATAAAAAATAATTGGTAGTTGATGCATGGATAATAAATCTTAGGTGATGCATAGATAATAACCCATTTAATTAAAGAAAGGTAGTTGAGGCATAGACAAAACGATATTACAACTAAGCATGGAGAACAAGTAACTTGTGACCTATGGGTGTTCAACGGCAAGTGGCCCTTGCTAGCAAAATTTGGGGTGGACTACCATCTATGTTTTTCCTAGATTGAAGGAGGAAGGGACAAGTGTACTGTCCATATTGATTTTATGGTCATTGTTCAAAATCATAAATAAAAAATTATAAAAAAAAGTATAAAAAATCACAGTTGATGCATGGATAAATTGTAACTCATGCATGGATAACATGTAGTGAAAATATAACCCATTTAACTAAAAAAGGTAACATTAGTTCGTGACACTTAACTTGTGACCAATAAGTGTTCACCCACAAGTTAAGTGGTTGTGCTAGTATATTTTGGGGTGGACTAGCACCTATGATTTTTCTAGATTGCATGAGGATGAAACAAGTGTACTCTCAAGATTGATTTTATGGCATTGGTAAATGAATATAAAAGATAATTTGTACTTGATGCATGGATAACTGGTAGCTAATGGGTTGGTGCAAGCTAATGTTGGCCACTCATGACGCGTTAGTCGCAATGGACTTCTGGAAAAACAGAAATCTGAACGTCAAAAAGCAATATTAGAGCTACCTACACAACTTTTTGGAATATGGTGCAAGAAGATCAAACGTAGACAATCAAATTACCTTCCGGAATATATAAATATTATTTATGGAAATTAAGTATAACTCCCAAAAAATGAGGTTCTCCTAAGGTTGGTATGTTATTTTTTTAAGAAAACATAATGAATATGTTTGCGTTAGCCCCCTGGTTCGGTATTCAAATGGTGGATTTTCGTTAAAAAAAGTATATACAATCATAGATAACAAGCCGTTCTAGTGCGGCGTTATTTTTCCATATTTATTTATGTTAATTTTAAATTTTTTTTCATTAAGGAAGTCAGCCCATGCCTAAAATGACTAGGCCGAGCGTTAGCCCTCGATATCATGGTCTTAACATAAGCAATAAACATTTTTTTTTTTAGGATGTATGTTTTTGTGTGTACTTGTGTGGGTTCTTTTCCGTTTTCAAAATAGGTGAGCCAATAAAAAGTTATAGATGGAAGAAATAACCTACTTTTTGTGTAAGATTGACGTTAGTGCAATTGAAATTAACTAAAAAATAGGAACAAATAATAGTTTTAATAAAAAATTACATATTCGGAATCTGCACACATAGTTCTACAAGTGTGTGCAATTTCATTAGCAGTGGACAAGTATAGCATACGCAGAATCATGCTCGAAATAGAAGAAGTTATAGAATAAGATGTATTTTTTTATATTATTATATGTATTTTGGCAACCCGAACCTAAAACCATAGCAAACAAGTCATCCACCACATTGGTGGGAAACGAAATACCTGCCAAAATTTAAAAACTAAACTGGCGCGTGCGTGTGTATTTAAAAAGCACGTATGCACACAATGGCGCATACGCGCAAAATGGCGCGTGCGCATTGTTTTTAATAAAGTTTGAAATTTGTCATAGTGATTAAATAATTTTATAAATTATATATTTTTTAATAATTAATAATGTTTTAAATTGAATTAAATTAAATTTATATGATGATGAGGAGGAGGAGGAGGATGGGGATGATGACGATGATGTTGATGATGATGATGAGGATGATGGGGATGATGACGACGATGTTGATGATGAGAATGAGGATGATGATGATGATGCTGATGATGACGAAGATGATTATGATGATGATGATCATCATATTCGTCATCATCTGCATCATCATCTTCATCTTCGTACTCATCTCCATCATCATCCATCATCTTCATCATCATCATCATTATCAATGATGATGATGAAGAAGATGATGATGACGAAGATGCTGATGATGATGTTGATGATGATGATGACGATTGAAAATGATGATGATGACGAAGAAGATGATGATGATGTTGACGATGATGATGACGATTGAAAATGATGATGATGACGAAGAAGATGATGATGATGATGATGATGATGATGATGATGATGATGATGATGATGATGAAGAACTGGGTGATGACGACGATGATGATGATGGAGATGATGATGATGATGATGACAATGATGATGACGATGATGATGATGTTGATGATGAAGATGATGACCAAGATGATGATGATGATGATGATGATGGGGATGAGGATGAGGATGATGATGATGAGGAGGAATTGGGTGATAACGACGATGATGATCATATTCATCATCATCTTCATCATCATCTTCCTCTTCGTACTCATCTGCATCATCATCCATCATCTTCATCATCATGATCATTGATAATGATGATGATGACGAAGATGATGATGATGATGATGATGATGATGAAGATGATGGATGATGATGACGATGATGATGATGACATTGATGCTGCTAATGATGATGATGATGATGATGATGTTGATGATGAAGATGATGGACAAGATGATGATGATGATGATGATGACGATGATGATGATGACATTGATGCTGCTATTGCTGATGATGATGATGATGATGTTGATGATGAAGATGATGGACAAGATGATGATGATGATGATGATGAGGATGGGGATGATGACAAGGAAGTGGGTGATAACAATGATGATGATGATGGAGATGATGATGACGATGAAGATGATGACGATGACGAGGATGATGATGATGAGGATGATGATGATGATGATGATGCTGACGATGACGAAGATGATTATGATGAGGATGATGAGGATGATGATCATATTCATCATCATTAGCATCATCATCTTCATCTTCGTACTCATCTTCATCATCATCGTCATCATCATCATCATCATCATCATCATCATCATCATCATCATCATCATCATCATCATCTTCGTCATCATCATCATTATCAATCGTCATCATCGTCGTCAACATCATCATCATCTTCGTCATCATGATGATGATGAAGAAGATGATTATGACAAAGATGATGATGATGTTGATGACGATGATGACGATTGAAAATGATGATGATGACAAAGAAGATGATGATGATGATAATGAGGAACAAGGTGATGACGACGATGATGATGATGGAGATGATGATGGAGATGATGATGATGATGATGATGATGATGATGATGATGATGTTGATGATGAAGACGATGAACAAGATGATGATGATGATGACGATGATGATGATGATGATGGGGATGAGGACGAGGATGAAGATGATGATGCTAATGATGATGAATATGATCATCATCATCATCATCCTCATCATGATGATAATAATGATGATGACGAAGATGATGTCATCATTGATAATGATGATGATGACGAAGATGATGATGATGATGATGATGACGATGAAGATGATGGATGATGATGAAGATGATGATGATGACGTTGATGATGATGATGACGATGATGATGATGTTGATGATGAAGATGATGGCCAAGATGATGATGGTGATGATGATGAGGATGGGGATGATGACGAGGAAGTGGGTGATAACGATGATGATGATGATGGAGATGATGGTGATGATGTGGATGATGACGATGACGAGGATGATGATGATGAGGATGATGATGATCATCATATTCGTCATCATCAACATCATAATCTTCATCTTCGTACTCATCTTCATCATCATCCATCATCTTCATCATCATCATCATCATCATCATCTTCGTCATCATCATCATTATAAATGATGATGATGAAGAAGATGATGATGATGTTGACGATGATGATGACGATTGAAAATGATGGTGATGACGAAGAAGATGGTGATGATGATGATGATGATGATGACGATGATGATAATGATGATGATGTTGATGATGATGAGGAACAGGGTGATGACGACGATGATGATGATGATGATGATGATGACGATGATGATGATGATGATGATGATGATGAAGATGATGACCAAGATGATGATGATGATGGCGATGATGATGATGGGGATGAGGATGATGATGAGAAAGTGGGTGATGATGACTATGATGATTATATTCGTCGTCATCTTCATCTTTGTACTCATCTGCATCATCATCCATCATCTTAATCATCATCATCATTCATAATGATGATGATGAGGAAGATGATGATGATGATGATGATGAGGAAGATGATGGATGATGATGAAGATGATGATGAAGATGATGATGATGACATTGATGATGATGATGCTGATGATGATGATGTTGATGATGAAGATGATGGCCAAGATGATGATGGTTATGATGATGAGGATGGGGATGATGACGAGGAAGTGGGTGATAACGATGATGATGATGATTGAGATGATGATGATGACGTTGATGATGACGATGATGAGGATGATGATGATGAGGATGATGATGATGAGGAGGAGGAGGAGGAGGAGGATGATCATCATCATATTCATCATCAGCAGCATCATCATCTTCATCTTCGTACTCATCTTCATCATCATCCATCATCTTCATCATCATCCATCATCTTCATCATCATCCATCATCTTCATCATCATCATCATCATCATCATCATCTTCATCATCATCCATCATCTTCATCATCATCATCATCATCATCATCATCTTCGTCATCATCATCATTATCAATGATGATGATGAAGAATATGATGATGATGATGAAGATGATGAAAAAGATGATGGATGATGATGATGCCGATGATGACGATGTTGATGATGAAGATGATGATGAAGATGATGACCAAGATGATGATGAGGAGGAGGAGGAGGATGAGGATGATGATGAGGAAGTGGGTGATAACGATGATGATGATGATGGAGATGATGATGATGACGAGGATGATGACGATGACGAGGATGTTGATGATGCTGATGATGACGAAGATGATTATGATGATGATGATGAGGAGGAGGAGGAGGAGGAGGAGGAGGAGGAGGAGGAGGAGGAGGAGGCTCCTTGTAGAGGGATAATGTCATGGATTCTATGTGTTATTGATGACACGTGAGGTCTAGAATTTTAAATTAAGGCCCAGGTGGAATTCAATTGAGCTCAATATGCTTCAATAAGATCTCGAGGAAGCGGTTTTCATTCTTCGATGATGTTCTATGCTTTTCAACATATCCACCGTCTTTCATGGTAGGCTAAGGATGCATTCATGGCATTTTATCTTTACAAAATATGTGTTTTGTCAAAATGAAATTCAAATTGCCTCTTTGATGAATCCTCCTCTACAATACTTCATTTATTTCATGAATGTCATAGACTCACGGAAACTCTAAACAACACTCAATGGCATGCAACTACAAATAATGGCATGCAACTATAACCACAAACCAAGCAGAGGTTGGTTTTATGCATTGATATAGAGAGGTGGTAGTAGGCACACAATATGGAGAAACAATGAGTTAGAAAAAACATTTGGACCAAAGTACCACAATGCTTATTAATAAAATTTAAAAAAACAATTTTTGGCTTAGGAATTGTGGTTTATCACCGCGTTTCTCTTCGACACTCACCATCAAAATACGTATAAAAATAACGCGTCTTTACATCCTCTTCCATTTAAATCCTCAACGCATAGTCATAAATAAGGATTATTATGCATGCACCTCCTCACCTTACAATGTCAATTGGGTCAAGGCGCATAGACAACCATAAATTATCAAATGTGTCAAAGAGTAAGCCCTTCCAATAAAAATTAAGACCCACCCTTCAAACTTCATCACCGAGTCCAATTTATGCAAATATTTTCGAAGTGGTGGAAGGTTTGGCATTAAATGGTGTAAACGTTGGGGAATAAATGGTGTAAACGTTATATAGAGGCGCATGTGTGGGTTTGGGCACGTGCGTGTTGAAATATTGTAACTTCAAAGAATATTATATTTGTATATTATTTATTCCGGAGATGTTCCATACCTCCGATGTGATTATACTATAAATCCGGAGATGTTTATTCCTCCAAGTTGGTTGTGGTAACTAGGGTTATTAGACCCACCATGTGGGGGTCGGCCCAGTTAGTTATAATGGGGTATTTAACCTAATGGTTAAATACGAGCCTACATGTACTTGTGTAAAATACATATCAGAGTAGTGTATAAATAGAGGAGGTGTGTTCCTCATTTGACACACTCACACACTTGAGGATAGCGCACTTGTGGAGGAGAGGTCTGCTATTGTGGAGGAGGAGATCATGTCTCAGGGTTTCATCTTTGTATATTGCTGGTCATCTATATTGAGGAAGCTTTGCTGGGTTTTCTACCCCATGAGGGTTTCCCAAGATAAATCTCTGTCTCTTGTGTTTATGTTGTGCTTGTTGTTTCTTCAGTGATCCTGTATATGCTATTATTGTGAAATGGAATGTAATGCTGCTATTTTCTGTCTTAGCATATTGAATCTTAACATGGTATCAGAGCTAACCTGAAGGAAGACAAGTTATGGCACTAAAGACACTTGCTTTACTTACAACAATTTGAAGGTTAGGGTTTTACATAGGAAAAACCAGTCATCGTAGAACTTTCTCTATAAATCCGTTTTGGAGAAGTTTTCGGATCTGAAATTGTTACAGGACGAAGATTAAATCTCCAGGTACCTTGTGTCCAAAGGACAACCTCTAATTCGTTGTACTTTGTGATTTATGATCTTTACAATATAGGGTTTCTGCTTCTTCCAGATCTGAGTCAAAATCAGGTGACCTTGGGAAAAAACTCATATCTTGGGCTAGGAAGCTCCAAATGAAATTTCGTAAAAAGTGACAGGTAGTACACAGTCTGTACTATCTCAGAAAACGTTTTCAGAGGCCGAAGTTGAACCAGTGACACGTGGCACTTAGTACAAGTTCACTCTCCTGTATTATCCCATAAACAGGTCATGTTGCGACACTTGGCATAACACTCTCTCAGAGAGTCCAATTGAGGTCAGACCTATCAGGATGGAAAGATAACAGGCCAAGATACCTCAGGAAATGTTTTCAGAGGCCGAAGTTCAAAAAGTGACACGTGGCACGCCGTACAAGTTCGCTCTTCTGTTTTATCCCAAAACAGGTCACGTTGCGACATTTGACATAACTCTTTCTCAGAGAATCCAATTGAGGTCAGACCTGTCAGGATGGAAAGATAACAGGTCAGGCTATCTCAAAAAACTTTTTTAGACCCTGTGGATTGAAAAGTTTGGAGTTACACCAGAAACAATCAGGTACATATTTCTATCAAAACATAATTATTTTTGAGTACCTTCATTCATGGCTTCCGGAATTTAGGGCTTTGAAGAAAGTTGGAATTTTTGTAAACGGAGACCACGGCTGAATGCTACTCATCAAAATAGAAATTTAGAGACCAAGATCAGATTTTTTGTTGGGCAGAAGGTTGGGCTTGATCAAACCCTAGTTCGGGACTTTGATCAGAAAAGTGGAAAATTAGGGCTTCTGTAAAAATGAGAATTTTTGAAATCTGTGACCATGGCTGGAAGCTCCTCAGAAAAATAGAAGCTTAGAGCTTTGGATCAAACATTTTGATTGGGCAGAAGAGTGGGATTCATCAAACCCCAGTTCAGGGTCATGTCCAGTGAATCCGAAAGTTTCAAAGGCAAAATTGAGGAGTGAAACTTTGCAGCTTTCAAATTCTGAATATATCAATTTGATCAGCTCATCAAGGCGCATATTTCTATCCTTTCGGAAGTTTGAAATTCAAAGTTTGAATTTTTGGGGTTTCTCTGACAAACCCATATCCAGCTCCAGGTCTAGTTCTTGCAAATCAAGTGGATAGGGTTAATCCTAGAAGAAGATGGATTGGTCACTTGCATAAGTGAAGGAGTTCCTGTTTCAGAGGGAGATGAGGCTAAGGCTTTACATAAGGAGATTACAAGCGATCTCGACAGGTATGACTCATCGAGGTATGTTTTGAGATTTGTTCATGATTAAGTTTATGGTATGTTTGTCTTCATGTTATTACGGTTAGTACAATCTTGATTTTAGATTTGTTGTATCACCTTAACAAAATTATGAATGCATGATAGAAGATATTCATTAGTTAGGGTGTTGACACTTATGATTGTACTAATGCATTATGATGTTGTGTGAGGTTGATGTTGTCTGCTAACAAGATACAGGTACATCACAAAAGACAAATCAGGTTCCATGACCATGAAAACATGAAGACAAAGACTCATCCATAATCTTTGTTCTACTTACGAGGTATGTATGACTTTGTTATATTATGCTTAACCTATGAGACATGCAGGTTCTAGCTCAGGATCTCTAAATCATTGAAGAGATTGTTTAGGTATGTTGCACATAACTAAGTAGGTATACTAACCCAGGTATGTTTCCCATGAATCTTACCTTGTGTTAGGATCCCTTATATAAGTATACTTGGTATGATTGGTTATGCTTATTCGTAAAGTTAGTAATCAAGGGATTATGCATATTATGTCTTTTATCTTGAGTGATGATATGCATGAGTAAAAGAAGACTTTCCTGAAATCTTGAATACTAATGTTTATTAACTATAATCATGACTATACATTCTCAAGATTATTTAGAACTATAATGTTTTGATAACATTTAGAACATACTAATGGGTGTATGTTTGTGTATGAGATCATGAGGATGACACTTGAACATGCACAGTGGTACAGAATGAATAGAAGTTCAAAAGACATACAGAAGATCAAGCGGGAGGCAACCACACAAACATAAAAGATAAGTATTTGAGTTGTTATTTGAAATAGTAAATGATATTGCCTATAATAGGTTGTATGCATATTTGTATTCCTATAATATATCATGCTGAGTGTAAATATTCATAGAACATTGAATAGTATACTACTAATATGCATATGATTGGTAAATTGGACAAACATTCCATTGTTGCTTGTCTAGAATGAAACCTCTTTGTTGACATGCTGAGAGTTGTGCACACTCTCGATAGTATGTTCTGGTAGAGATGGAAGGCATCTAGATAGCCACTGTATGCATACAGGATATGGGAAAGTGTTGTGCCAAAGTATTGGTCAAATTAGTTGCAAAAGCATGTGATGAGGTACATAAAGGATACGATAGACTTTGATCTATGCTATCTTGGAGATCATGACTTCAGATGGCTACTCAGATGGTGTTTGGGAAGAAAGTGTATCAGACAGGAAGAACACATCGAGAGGATGTTATAGTCTTGAATCTGCCATGATCTCATGGTTCAGCAAGGAACAATCTAGTGTGGCTCTCAGTACTGCTGAAGCAAAATATATATATAGCTGTCTGCTTTGCCAGCTGTGAAGCAGTGTGGCTTCAGAAGCTATTATATGGAGTGTTTGACTTAGAAATGAATCAAGATAGAAAATCTTGTATTCCACGATAAGTCAATAACACATAGAGATCCGATACTTCTATATACGAGATATGGTGCAGAGAGGAGCTATCAAGCTCGAGTATATAAGCACTGAGGATCAGATTGCTAATATCTTGACTAAACCTCTGTCTCGAGTAAATTTTAAATACTTTCGAGACAAGCTTGGTATAGTCCAGAAGGACCCTCCTCGAAAGGGGGAGTAGCATAGTATCTGATAACAAGTCTGTCTCATCAATGATGAGGTTACCTATTTACTGCACTTAGCTACTTAGAATTATTTAGATTTAGAACTCTTATATATCTTTTATTTTAGATGTATACATGTTTTTGATGTGATGTATACATGTTTTGATGTTAGATGTATTAGTGAGAATACATGCTAAATGTATACATGTTTTTGATGTGATGTATACATGTTTTGATGTAATACATGCTCTTGGATATTTGTACCTGTATAGATGAGAATACAGTTAAGGGGATTGGATCATCCCTGGACTTTCAGTCCTAAAAAGAGCCGTAGACGTGAGGTCTCCGAGAATGAAGTCCTTGGTGGACTTGAGGGGATTGGATCATCCCTGGACTTTCAGTCCTAAAGAGAGCCATAGACGTGAGGTCTCCGAGAATGAAGTCCTTGGTGGACTTGAGGGGATTGGATCATCCCTGGACTTTCAGTCCTAAAAAGAGCCGTAGACGTGAGGTCTCCGAGAATGAAGTCCTTGGTGGACTTGAGTGGATTGGATCATCCCTGGACTTTCATTCCTAAAGAGAGCCGTAGACGTGAGGTCTCCAAGAATGAAGTCCTTGGTGGACTTGAGGGGATTGGATCATCCCTGGACTTTAAGTCCTAAAGAGATCCGTAGACGTGAGGTCTCCGAGAATGAAGTCCTTGGTGGACTTGAGGGGATTGGATCATCCCTGGACTTTCAGTCCTAAAAAGAGCCGTAGACGTAAGGTCTCCAAGAATGAAGTCCTTGGTGGACTTGAGGGGATTGGATCATCCCTGGACTTTCAGTCCTAAAGAGAGCCGTAGACGTGAGGTCTCCGAGAATGAAGTTCTTAATGGACAGTTAAGGGGATTGGATCATCCCTGGACTTTCAGTCCTAAAGAGAGCCGTAGACGTGAGGTCTCCGAGAATGAAGTCCTTGGTGGACTTGAGGGGATTGGATCATCCCTGGACTTTCAGTCCTAAAGAGAGCCGTAGACGTGAGGTCTCCGAGAATGAAAGCCTTGGTGGACTTGAAGGGATTGGATCATTCCTGGAATTCAGTCCGAAAGAAGAGCCGTAGACGTATGTCTTCGAAAATGAAGTTCTTGGTGAACATGTGAAGGGATTGGATCATTCCTGGACTTCAGTCCGAAAGAAGAGCCGTAGACGTATGTCTTCGAAAATGAAGTTCTTAGTGAACATGTGAGGGGATTGGATCATTCCCGGACTTCAGTCCTAAAGAAGAGCCGTAGACATGAGGTCTCCGATAACAGAACGATAGGACTGGATCGTCCCTGGACCTCGGTTCAAAATGTACGTGACAAATCCTAGAATTGCTCTAGGTTACATCCAGCATGAAACAGGGCTGGCTCTGTAGTTGTGATACATCCAGCATGAAACAGGGCTGGCTCTGTAGATGTGATACATCCAGCATGAAACAGGGCTGGCTCTGTAGTTGTGATACATCCAGCATGAAACAGGGCTGGCTCTGTAGTTGTAATACATCCAGCATGAAACAGGGCTGGCTCTTTAGTTGTGATACATCCAGCATGAAACAGGGTTGGCTCTGTAGTTGTGATACATCCAGCATGAAACAGGGCTGGCTCTGTAGTTGTGATACATCCAGCATGAAACAGGGCTGGCTCTGTAGTTGTGATACATCCAGCATGAAACAGGGCTGGCTCTGTAGTTGTGATACATCCAGCATGAAACAGGGCTGGCTCTGTAGTTGTGATACATCCAGCATGAAACAGGGCTGGCTCTGTAGTTGTGATACATCCAGCATGAAACAGGGCTGTCTCTGTAGTTGTGATACATCCAGCATGAAACAGGGCTGGCTCTGTAGATGTGATACATCCAGCATGAAACAGGGCTGGCTCTGTAGATGTGATACATCCAGCATGAAACAGGGCTGGCTCTGTAGACGTGACACATCCAGTATGAAAGAGGACTGGCTCTGTGGCGGTAAATCCTAGATCTGATCTAGGTCACATCCAGTATGAAAAAGGACTGGCACTGTGGTTGGGATTAGATCGTCCCTAGACATGAGACTTGTCTTAAAGAGATAAGGATTGATCATCCTGGAACTTGATCTGGATTGTATCATCCATGGACCTATGTCCTAAAGAGAGCAGGATTGATCATCCTGTAATATGATCATGTGATGACGATGCTGATGATCGATGCTGATGATCGTGTGATGATTATGCTATTGATCGTATGATGACGATACTGATCGTGTGATGACGATGCTATTGATCGTATGATGATGATGTTGATCGTATGATGACGATGCTGATTGTGTGATGACGATGCTGATGATTGTGTGATGACGATGCTGATGATTGTATGATGACGATGCTAATCGTATGATGACGATGCTGATGATCGTGTGATGACGATGCTGCTGATCGTGTGATGACGATGCTGCTAATCGTGATATGACGATGTTGATGATCGTGTGATAATGATGCTGCTGATCGTGTGATGATGATGCTGATGATCGTGAGATGATGATGCTAATGATCGTGTGATGACGATGTTGATGATCATGAGGATCCAGACGTTGATGTTGCTATAGTTGTTCGAGTGCTGCAGAAGATAAAGACTCAGTACTGAATATGTTGATGTTCCAGTAACTGGTTGAGTTACTGATGATGTTAAGAAAGATTCCAATGATTTATAGATGTATCATGTATGATGTTGATGACTCCTTGCTCATGTAGATACTGTTATAATATCCTTCTCGTTAAGGGGGAGTGTTGAAATATTGTAACTTCAAAGAATATTATATTTGTATATTATTTATTCCGGAGATGTTCCATACCTCCGATGTGATTATACTATAAATCCGGAGATGTTTATTCCTCCAAGTTGGTTGTGGTAACTAGGGTTATTAGACCCACCATGTGGGGGTCGGCCCAGTCAGTTATAATGGGGTATTTAACCTAATGGTTAAATACGAGCCTACATGTACTTGTGTAAAATACATATCAGAGTAGTGTATAAATAGAGGAGGTGTGTTCCTCATTTGACACACTCACACACTTGAGGATAGCGCACTTGTGGAGGAGAGGTCTGCTATTGTGGAGGAGGAGATCATGTCTCAGGGTTTCATCTTTGTATATTGCTGGTCATCTATATTGAGGAAGCTTTGCTGGGTTTTCTACCCCATGAGGGTTTCCCAGGATAAATCTCTGTCTCTTGTGTTTATGATGTGCTTGTTGTTTCTTCAGTGATCCTGTATATGCTATTATTGTGAAATGGAATGTAATGCTGCTATTTTCTATCTTAGCATATTGAATCTTAACAGTGCGCACTCCGAACGTGTATGCACGAAAAACACGCGTGCACGGCCCTGTTATTAGTTTAAAAAAATAGAGTTCTTTGTTTCTCGGGAATTCCACCAAAACATGGGTTTCACTTCTTCTATGGGTTTCAATCTCTCACAGGTTTCTTATTGGCTCACACTCATTGATATTTTGGACACTCTTTGATCTATTGGACACAAAATCACCCTTGGAATCTATCAAACATCTTCAGTGGTCTTGGAATCTAGTGGATTCATTCAAGCTACCAGTTTCCATTGCAAGTGGAGATCATTTCTATAGAGGTATGGTGAATTGTAAATAAGTATTTTCATTCACAAGATTTGAGATGAGCCCATGCCTTTTTTTTTTTATCATATGCCCGACAATAATGAATTTGACAAGAAGATTTCCCAAGTTCACATCTAAAAAAACTCATATGAACACTAGACAAGATGAAGTATGCAACCTCCTCATTGTGTAATTAGTTCCCAAGTTAATTTTGTTCTTTTCACCTCTTATTATGCTAGCAAAAAAAACCACACACTCACTAAACATAACTAAAAATATCACTTCAACTCATCCACAAAACCTCAACTCTCTCATCTCTTATTCAATACCATTGTATGGAATGAGGATATCTGTAAGTATATGCACCTTTCTTTTCTCTATGAATCCAAATATGATAATATTCATCCATATTTACCATCCTTACAATATCCCCTCACCTTTAATAATGATTTTTTTTCCAAAAACCAAGACTTTCCCACTTCATGCTCTATTCAACATGATGATTGTTGGTATAGTCCCTAGTTCCCCACTCTCCAACACCTCCCCACCCTAGATATTGCACATTGAAAGGTCAAATTATATTCCCCCTAATCACCCTTCCCAAGACCATGATCCTTGTTAGAAACCTTTGCATCCTCCTTAAGGTTTTGCACAAAACAAGGTATACATTCATTCTATTGTAATGCATTGTTGAATTCAACCATGGGTATTTTAAACTCAAAATCACATTCTATCATCTCAAGGTTTATAGATCTAAGGAAATAGTTTGTTGTTGTTTCTTCAAATCCTTAATGTGTTATATAACCTAGTAATTTACGATGGTAAAGGACATTGCCTCAAATGGAAGGATATACCATTCCACTATGAAGACAAAGCAATCAAACTAGGTGCAAAATTTAGAATTGATAACATTAAGGGAGAAAGCAAAAAATGCAACTAATTAAGGTTACCTTATTTGATGTAGAAAAACTATCAAACTATTCCCAAGGCATCTCTAGCCATCTCCGTTGTAGGGTGTTACTACCATAATTTTTATGAATTCATGGCTAGGAAAGACATTAGTTTCTCCTCTCTACACTTGACCAACCATCATCTATATTGATTGGAATTGTAAGGGATAATGATGTTTATTCGAACACAAATAAACCAACATAGTCTGTAGTTGTATATGTTAATTTGTAAAGTGGTAAGCTATGTTAGAATGTGTCACGTTCATTGTATAATGGCACTAATATATTATTTGTTGTTTCTTTTGTAGGGGTAGGCATGATAGTTGTCTTAAAGAGACTTTTGGAGATGGGAAACTCATGAAACGCAAAAAAAAAAATAGAAGGAATCTGCCCATTGAAAAGGTCAATGACTTAAGAGAAAAGGCCAAGTTGGGAATGGAAATACTGAGACATGGTCCTATCATTGCCTCAGATCATGCCACTGATCCTAACACAGTTGTTGACACGACAACCTCTTGTTCAGAACCACGGGTAAAGAGGTCGCGTCCAACGGACCCAACTCAAATTCCAACATCAACACAATCTCCAACCAAAAATCCATCAACGAGTCATTCTGAAGTTCCTCACGACACAAGAATTTTGGGAGATGTTGCATGTGTAGAGATGGACATACAAGCCTTGATTAATTTGCAATGTCCCCAAGAAGACCACAACCCTATCGACCACACTCCCATTATGGCCCAATCTATGAACGAATCACCAAAACAAACAAGCTCGGGTATTCATGTCTCATGTCCACCCTCCCTACCTTGACTGTCCATTGCAAGAAGAAGAACTCCTAGATGTATTCATGTGGATGAGAGTTCTATGTCTGGGCTTGAAGGCAAGTTGCCAAAACGCACTATCAAATGGCAATGCAATAAAATTGTCAAAGAATATTTTGAATCCAAAGCTGATGCAGGTAAATGTCAATTATTGCTATGTTTGTTAAAGTCACGTTCTTTAGCTGTTGTTAGGAGAATTTTGGGCATAAAGATGGTTAAAAGTTCAGAGGGAAACAATCATGTTGTTAGAAATCTCCAATCTGCATTTAATGCAATTGGGAAGATGTCTCATAAAAAAGATCTTTGTGCGGCTCGTCATGTTTTAGCAGAATCAGTTGTAAGCAAGTCCACAAGGCAACGTCACCTTCTATCACACACTTCTCACATAATCAAATTAAATAGAAAAACTATTAAAAAGTACTCTGTTATAAGAGAAAATCTTAACACTCCAGGTGGAAACGATTGTTGGGATTTTGTTGGTAGGTTGCCTCATGCAGATAGGAAGCTAATTGATGCTATTAAGGAGTTAGTACAAAATTTTTGGCATGATCATACTAGACCTTCATCAAACCAAAGAGACATGCTAAAACTAAGAAAAGGTTTGCTGTAGATATTTCTCCCTACGGATAGGTAGAAACTATCTTAGGTTAAAGTAGCCTTGACTGACTCTAAACTAAGACAAAAAGATAACAAATGCTACCTTGAATTCCTAGATTCAAACAAATGTTTCAATACCATAATGCTGGATGAAGTGGAAGAGATCTGACTGACCTTTGATTTAATCGCTCGTCCTAGTTGTTGCTCCGATCTTCAAGTCCTCGCGAATGAACCTTTAGAATGAACCAAGGTACAAGCACATACAATCTTCTAGCAATCTGAAATATATGTTAGAATCTAAATCTATAGCAGAAACAAATCATATGATTGAAACAAGATCAACATACACGATTTTGGAAACAAGACAAGTTATGTTTTATTACAAACTTGAAGTCACTTACAATGGTTGCTTGATATCCAAGCCAACTCCCAGCTCCAAGAGCTTTCTCCTCTATCTATCTTCACAAAGATTCAAGATCATAGGTTTGATGTCTCCAAGAGTCCTCCCCTTTGCTCATGGAAGGCCTCTCTCTTATAGTGTATAGGAGGGTTAACCAACAAGAGAGAAGAATGGATCTTGGGAATGTTTAGTGGATCAGACCCACTAATCTGAGAAGGTGAGTTAGGATTGAATCAGGGATGCCAAATCTCAAAAATATCTCGAAGATCAAGATCCCACAAGCCATGGAAAAAGATAAAAAGGGACTACTGCGCCCCTGAAACTAAGCATAACGTGGTAGTACCACACAATAGGGAAGGATCATAGCGCGGTAGTGGGGACTACCACGTAGCATCAGGAGAGCAGAACGCGGTAGTGTTGGTAGATAAGGTCTCAGTTGGGTTGCTTCCTGACAGGACAGGTTTCTCTTCATGGGTCATCATCATTTTTTCCCTTCTATGTGTTTTAGGTAGTTTGGGGAAGTGTCATCAAAGGTGAAGGTGCAACACTATGAAATATAGAGGTATAATAGATGCCCCCTAAAGTGTGAAGTCAGAAGAGACTGATGGCCGAAAGACTTTACAAATACTGTACGGAGATATCATCGAGGAGAGCAACGAGGAGCTGAAACAGAAACAAAATGTCAGATATACCACCGATGCGGGCATCCCCATGCTCGGAAACAATTGACTCAAAGCATGGCTGCCGACCAATACATTGTAGATCCATGAGTACTGAGATGATATAGACTGTAGACAAATCATGGCTACTATGAACAAGCATAGATCCATGGGACAGTAATGACACAGCCACGACCAAAACAAAAGTGGATCTGTGTGACAATACAGAGGACATCTCTATCGCAACCTGGACGCAATCAAAGTACAAAGGTGTGTCCAAGGTCTTCTACTCAATCGCAAATGATACGAATCTAGCCATGTGATTACAAGGTGTTGAATTCGAACATGGTAGAAACCATTTGATTACTGGTCAATGATGTGAATCGTTAACAAATGCGAGGGGAATCACCAATGATAACGATGATACCCAAGGTATCTATAGTACATCTCAATGAAATGAGAATGAATGAGTTGATGTCGAGCATTCGAGAGATCATTCGATCAGAGGCCAATGATGTAAACCTACTGTCGAACATGAGGAAACTTGCCATTGAGGCATACAAGTACCAAGGTACTAGTGGTTGATTCCTAAGTCCAATTCCCGGATAGTGATTTGGCATCGACGGGAATAGACTCGTCGAAGGTGGGCCATAATGATTCCCACATCATCGACATGAAATCGGAATGAAAGATAGTATAGGACGATGAAACAATATAACATGTACTGACACAGTCGAGGTCTGACATAATGAATGAATCTGAAAAATGCAACCCTTTGAACATATAATGGCATGAAGCAGGACCTGGTAGCAGGGATTATTGATAGCAGAGGATAGACACCAAATGAGTAGGCTCGTGGCTAGAGAGATGACTCGGGATGATGACCATAACCAGCAAGACTAGATACCCAAAAATAGACAAGGGACAGAAACATGCCATGTTCAAAGGTGACAACTGACAAGCTGCCAACAAAATAAACTCGACTTGTTTCCCATTTTCCCCCGACATGATGGACGAGTACCTCTTTGTTGTTTTATGAGCTTGAAGAGGATAACAGATGCTCGGTATAGCTCATCTCATAGATGAGTCTGATCTCACATGTTTTACGAACCTGAGAAATGAGGGGTTCGTCCCAAAGTGGGTCCTTCAATGTTAAATTTTAACGAGTCCAAGGAAGAAAAACTCGGTAGTTTTCACGTTTAGAGAGCCTGGAAAACTTAAAGAAGGCTCCAAAGTGTACTTTTTTGTAAATTTAGTCCCTTGGTCCCGAAAAAGTGTAAAACAATTCCCGAGAGAACTCTCCCAGTCGAAAGTTGACTGAGGTATACCTTTCTCGTAAATAGTCTAAACGGGCCGAAAAAGGGGTAACCTATCACCGACTAGACGACCTTTCAAATACTTTTACAAGTGTGAAAGAGACAAGATCACTTGGCAATCTTTTCGAAACGAGGGAGTCTTGAAAAGGGCTTAAAAAGATCTCCAATGGTCTTTTTCGTAATTTTTAATTATTCTGGTCCGAAAAAAGAATAAAATACAACCAAAATAATACTTTCCTCATCGTTTAACGAGCACAAGTAAAGTTAACTAAGCTCAACACTGTTTACTTGAGTTTGACAAGCACGACCCGGGTGTAAAAAGCACTTGGAATCTTTTTCAAGTTTTAATCCAGAGCATGAAAAAGATAAAGTAGGCTCAAAATGAAGGTGAGATGAATAATTAAACACCAGTGTGAACATCTTTAAAGGAGACCCTGTCAAAAAAGATTCATGGAACCAGATATTAGTAATGTGAAGTGAGTTTTAATTTAACCAAATAAAATAATGAGTGAAAAATAAGTGAAAAAGTTATATAAGAAAGAGGTAAATGTGGAAAGTTACCATTTCACTTGTGCATTTGCCAAAAGAGGAAATTTCACCCATTGAAGAGCAAAAACTTCAAGAGTTCATATCGGGAGATCCAGAGCACCGTTTCAATAGTCATCTGCACCAGGTAAGAGCTTTCAAGCTCCTCTTTCATTTCATAAGTAGAAAACTTGATTTCAGTAGGAAAAATTAATTTTTTGGGTAGGCCCTAAGGGGCTTTTTTCACCCTTAACAATACCATGTGCTCCCCGTATCGGGAAGCACGGTACTGTCGGTGACTACCGTTCTGTAGGGTTAAATGGAGGCGCGGTAGTGTGGACTACCGTGCAGTAGTGTTTCCCCCAGGAGCGGTAGTGGCGAGCATTAGGGAAGAAAAAATTATTTTTCTCAAATTTTTTGCCGAGATCAAGTTGTTAATTTATTAATGAATGCTTCTTGTGACCTTTTGCAGGTGTTTGCAATTTGTTTGAAGCAAAATGGCTAGCTGGAAAGAAAGGGAGCATGAAGTGGATGATTTATTGGCTGAAGATGACCAAGAGACCTTGACTGCACTGCGGGAATGTGGGTTATTAAAATTCTTCAAAACCAAAGGTATCCGCAAGCAAGCAAAACTTCTCACCCACATTATACAAATGTGGGAGCCCGATATTCAAGCTTTCCAAGTTGGAGTACATACCCTCAATATTGAGCTCAAGGACATTTATTTCCTCATGGGTCTCTCAAAGAGAGGGGCCCGTGTGAATTTTACAGGGTTCACGAACTCAGAGGCGAGCACTGATCCTTTGATTTCTTGTTATTGTCGTCAAGTTTCGGGGAAGAAAAGCGGCAAGGTGTTCATTAAGGATATTGTAGAACTTCCTTTAAAAACCGTGTTGTTCACCATCACACGTGCAACAGGGAGTACGAGTCCCCATCAGGAATCTCATACACAAATGAATCTTGCTATGGATTGTATGGCACTGACACTATTCAACTGGTGTGAAGCAGTATTGACCAATCTCAAGGAGCAAGTGAACAAGTGTAGGACTGGAGAGAACTCTCAATTTGGGTAAGAGAGCATTTTGGTCACCTTCTTCTTGGAGAGGGTGCCACTGTTGCGTCCGCAGCTGACTATGCCCGCCCGTCCACCTACTGAGCCATGGATGGCTCAATGGAGTGAGTATGCAAGATGGATTGGGGGGGCACAACATTTGGATTTTGGTGAGGACTTCTTCTCATGGCTCGAGGAGTAGATCATGATGATCGAGGACTACCTGTTGATGTCCCAAAGATCGCAGCATCAAGCAGAAAGGGATTCTCCCCAGTAGACTATCCCAATTAGATTGTCCACCGTTTGGTATGGGGAATCCATCCGGTTAGCGGTTTCGACAACCGTTAGGTTTGGAGATTTGCTTCGATTACACCGGTTATGGCTCGATCCACCGTTCTTTTGATTTTATGGTTTAAAATGATATGCAAGTGCCTAAGCTAACTTAATCTAAATGCAGAACTCGAAACAACTCTGTATTTAAAACTGAAATAAACCTAAACTATCCCTGCAAGGAGCAAAATTATAAGTATGAGTAATGTGCTGGAAAAAGTATCTAAAGATCAACAGACAACCATAAAATCATAAAGATATATCTAAAGCAAGAAGGCAAAAGATATTAGAAGATAGCTTCCAATTCACATATAATGCATTCCATTACTCATGTAGGAGAAAAATCATTTGCACAAGAAACAATAAGATCATTCAATACAGAGAAACAATTCAAGACAACAAAGAAAGATCTCACTGTAGAATATGAAAGTCACAAGAATAATCCAGCATGCATCCAACTTCCATTTTCATGCAAAAGACGTCCTCTCTAGGCTCTTATTAGGAAAATTTCATTTTCTTGAAGTAAGTGCAAGATAGCTTGTACAAGTTAAGAAAATTCTTTTCCCTGCAAAAAGTCCTCTCCAGGATCTTATTAAGCAAATTTCATTTTCTTGAAGCAAGTGCAAGATAGCTCGTACAAGTTAAGAAAATTCTTTTCCCTGCAAAAAGTCCTCTCTTACACTATTCCCTAAGCTTCTATTTATATCTTTACAAAATGCCTCTTGGGCTGCCACTTGGCTCTTTACACATGTCCTCTATAGACTTTTCGTCTTAATAAACAAATCGTGGCCCTTTTCTTAAAACAAAAAAATTCTCAAAAATAGAAAAGGACATCTGTCTAGTGATTCTACGCTTTAAACATAGGGAGACCAAATGAAAACTAGGAACAACGCCTTAGGATCAGTCTGTTCACCCTTGGGAAGGCGCTCCTGCTGGGAGAGAGGTGCTTGGACTGGTTGCTACTGTTGCTGCTGCTTTCTTTTCCTCCTCTGCTATGTAACTGAACCAGATACCAGTGTCTCTGATAACCACATTTGCTGGGGAAGGGAGCAAGATCTTCTAGGAAGTCACATGTTTACCAAGTTCTACTTCAACACAATGAATTTCTGCAACTGCTTCTTAGTGGATTTATTTAAGCAAATGACTGTACATTGATGACAACCCAATATAGTGATGGAGATCATCAGTGGCTAGGACATCAATCTTCTTTACATATTCTATTTGAATTCCTAGCTCTTCCTTCAAGTCTGATAAACGTTGCTCTTTGCTTGGAAACTCATTGAGGGACCAACGAAAACTCATCTTGCACTTATCATGTACTTCATGGATCTTTTGATACAGGCTTCTACTTTTATCAATTGTTCCCTGGATCTTAGCCATTAGCTTAAGGCCATAGTTCCTGCAGAATTCCATAAGGGCTACATCTTCTTTAAAATCATCTACTGACTTGAATGGGAGATTCTTGGGGAAAGCAACCTTCCCTTCTCTCCATTCCATCTGGCCCAGGATGTTTGCTTTAACCCAAGTGTATTTACCCTTAAGCCTATTGGCCTCTGCATTGACTTCTTTCAATCTAACCATCATGGCTTTGAGTCTGCACACTTCCTCAGTAATCAGGTCCTGTGTGGCGTGCATTTGTCTCAGAATGTCATAGGACAGCTCATGAAAGGGAGACATATCTATTGCTCTGCTTTTTGCCTGCTCTAATTGATCAACCATTGCTTGCTTATCTATTTGCAGATGGAAGACTCTAACTTCGGAATCGTTCTTTTCTGCTTCTAGAACCATCATCTGGATTGCCAGGTGCTTTTTTTCTTCTTCTAAATGGCAATACTTATCTGACAATTCCTTGTGATCAACAGACAGGCGATTATATTTATTCACTACATGATCCCTGTAAGCCTGCTCATTAGCCACAGTATGTTGCAACATGTGAGCTCTCCTTTTTGTTGACTCAAATTCTCTAACCATATCGACCACATTGTCCTTGGTTTCTTTTGCTACTGACACAGCAGCGGATGCCATGGCTATGGGATCCTTATTTATATTTTGCATCACCGTGGTCTCCCGCCGGGTAAC
Organism: Larix kaempferi; assembly: GCA_027924585.1. Lineage (NCBI taxonomy): Eukaryota > Viridiplantae > Streptophyta > Pinopsida > Pinales > Pinaceae > Larix > Larix kaempferi. Next base: position 26,218,386 of record BSBM01000445.1, read on the forward strand.
AATATCTTCTTGGAAGAGTCTCTTTATCCTCTCTTCCGATTTCAAGAATACCGCCTTCCTGTTCTTATTATACACAAATTCATCCCATCGGGACACAGTATCATCTTCTGATGGGGTGTAAGGGATGATTGGGAGGTCTATTACATGTACTTCTGTCTCTATGGGTGGGGTCTGTACTACTTGAGATGTGTATGTTTCCACATTTTGGGTGTCGGGGACACCTGCTTGAGATGTGTCTGTTTCCATATCTTGGGTGCCAGAGCCACCTGCCTGGGCATCTTCATTGGTCTTAAGTTCTTCCTCCGCCTTTTGTTCCTCTTCAGTTTTACGCCTTCTTTCTTCTTCTTCAGCTTGCTGCTGATTTTCACTTTCCTCCCTCTGCTCTCGATCTTCTGCTTCCTTCTACAACCTTGCTTCTTCAGCTTCTTTCTGCAGCCTTGCATCTTCTGCTTCTCTCTGCAGCCTTGCATCTTCTGCTTCTTGTTGCAGTCTTGCTTCCTCAGCTTCTCTTTGCAACCTTGCTTCTTCTTTCAATCTTTGTTCTTCACGGGCTAGGGCCTCAGCTGCTTCTCTCTCTTTTTGCAGACTGGCTTCTCAGGCTGGGGGAAAGCTAGAGCTAGCTCCACTGCCTTGACGACAAATCTGCAACTCAGTCATGTTGCTGATGCCTCTGAACATTTCTTCTTCTGCATCATAGTAATGAGCATATTCAAAATGAGCATAAACTTCCTTGCAATGTTCGGCAACCTTGCTCCGCCTATCATTTCTATGGAAGATCATTTCACCGAAGTGGAAAGCTTTCAGCTCTTGAACGTATTCCTCAGCTGTTGCAACCCTTGAGAATTTGTAGGCTCCTATGCAGAAGGGAAAAGGAGGGAAAGAAGCCCTATGTTTCTTGTTAAGCACCCCTCCTATTCCATCAAAGAAAATTTGCCAGACTGCTTCCTTGAGGACTACATAATCAGTAGCGTATTTTGGAAAAATGTATGGCGCTTTGGTACCTCCAAACATCCTGATGTAGGTGCCCTGCTCTGAGAAATAAAAATCGCCATAGTTTTCCAGGACCTCCATGGCATTTTCAGATAGACAATTGGGCTCTTCCTTGAAGATCTGCTCATATAAAGGCATGATGAACTCTTCGCAGATGAGCTTATAGTTTGCTCTGTAATTTTGAGCCCACATTATTTGATAAGCAGTGTAGACCAGGGTGTTGGCTTTATCCCATGTGCAACCTAGCCTAGGGAAAGAGAGCTTGGCCAAGATGCAGTCAATGAGATAGGAAGACATGTAAAATTCTGACTTTTTTAATGCCAGACCTTCTCTTGCAGCGGCCACTGTGGATGCCAAACTGTCCGAAAGGATAGTAGCCCAATCAAACACAGTTCCTTTAAATGTTATGAAGTGGATGATGGGGGCCCACTGTATCCTATATACAGTGCCATCGGGCATGCCGAAAATTCTGCATAACATCAGGGCGATCAACCTAAAAGGAGGTCTTAGGCTCTGAACATCATATTCATCATTATCTCTCTTCCTCAAGTGTTTACCTGTGACCAAATTTTTTTTGGCCATCTTAGTATTATTCATCTTACCCAGCCATTCATCACTTAGAGTTTTTTGGGGACGTGAGAATTTGTAGGATGCTGCAATATACACTGGATGGAATGAAGCGAAAGGCTCTCCCTTGCTGTGATGCAACACTCTTGTCTTTGGGTTGGCATGTTCCAGTATCGACCTGATCACTTTAGAGCATGGGAACAATTCAGGGCGGGTATAAGCCCTAGCTATGCCGGAAGTTCTGATGTTGAGGTAGATTTGTTCTTCTTCCAATAATACATCTGGGATATCCTGGTCCCTGATCATCCGGTAAACATCTCCCCAATGGACCTCGGGAGGAATGTCGATGGTACACTTAGTCTCTTGGAAAATAGTTTCTGTCCTTAGTTGCATTGGCTTTGGTTCCATCACTTTAGTTTTCTTTCTACCACCTTTTGGCATCGTGGCTTATCCCTGCTAGCAACCAAATGTGAATCATTATAAAATTTGCAACATGTTATGAGAGTCTAACATAGAGAAGGACAATTTTAACATGCTAATGAGAAATATAGACAAAATTATCAAGTTGCATGCTGGGGAAGCAAAATAGATCATTTCAGAAAATGAAATATGGTCCTCAGACTTGATTATTCTAGGGAGACAATGCCTAGTCAGGATCTTTTGGAATGCTTCCAAAAAGGTAAGCATACGACGTGGAAAAAAACCTACTTCCTTTCTAGTCCTTGGAGACAAGATGCCCTTCATTGTAGCACTTCTAATGGTCAATGGTGGGTTGGCCTGGAGTGGAAAAATCCTATGAATATACAATGAAAACAAGGAACTATTTTCCATAGTCATTAACTGAGCTGAGTAGGTGAGTGGTTGAGTATCTCAACCAACCACTACTGTCATTAATAATACTTGCGAAACGGTCTGCAACTGGTATGAAGTTTGAATCTGGGTAGGAAAATGATCGGAACGTGGCCAGTAAAAAAAACAAAACTCGGTTGGTCATGGCTATGGCTTTCAATTGGTAGGAATGAGAAACCTATGGGGCCACGGCGGCCATAAAAACAAAAATGACCTGTGCTACCAATGTCTATCGGCCACGTTATGAAACGGGAAAACCCAAAAAGTAACTCGACGTGAAGATGAGACAAAGAGGACGGTTAAAATCCTACCTGGAGACGAGACAGTGGTGGAGTGAGGTGGACGCGGTGGTGGATGCGCTGAGATGGAGTGAGCCGATGCGGTCTTCCCAACGGCGTTCTTTAAACAACAAACTAATAATGGGATCAACGAAACCCCACCGCCCTTATATAAAGTTAGACACGTGCGGCATTTAAACGGGTAGGTGGAATTTTTAAAATGGGGTTTTAATGCTCGTACGGTGCGGTCTTTTCAAGCCGACTTGGCATTTAAGTGCGACTGTCGGTTGCGGGGCGGACTCACAAGCTTCGTCCGTAGTTGCGGCTGGAACTCAGGAGTTCCTCCCGAAAGGCGGGAAACTTTATTTCGAAAAAGAGACAAAAAACAACACTTCGCAGTGGCGGAACAAGATGGTGAATCGTTTCGGCGTTTCGAGAGCACTTTGTGAGTTCTTTCGAAATACACTCTCTCGGAAGCTTATCGCGCCTGGCTTTGCCGAGTCATCCCAAAGTTTCGGAAAGACTCAGAAAGTCCTTCGACAATTTACAAAATAATTTTTTTCAAGTTTTTTATCGACAACTTACTACGGAAACATTTGTCGAAAGCTTCCGCAATTTCGGGAGATAATCTCAAGTTCCTCCGCAGTTTCGGGAGAGAATCTCAAGTTCTTCCGCAGTTTTGGGTGAGTTTGTTGAGTTCTTCTGCAGTTTCGAGAGAGAAACTTGAGCTTCTTCCGCAGTTTCGGAAGAGAATTTTAAGTTCTTCCAAAAAAAAACGCTATGTGTTTTCGCTGTTTCAGTGAGTAACTTTAAGTCTTTCCGCGGTGTCGGGAGAGAATCTTGAGTTCTTCCGCAATTTCAGAAGAGAATTTTAAGTTTCTTCCACAACTTCGAGAGAGCTCACTGAGTTCTTCCCCAGTTTCGGGAGAGAATTGTAAGTTCCTTCTGCAGTTTCGGGAGAGAATTTTAAGTTTCTTCCACAGTTTCGGGAGAGAATCACTGAGTTCTTCCCCAGTTTCGGGAGAGAATTGTAAGTTCCTTCCGAAGTTTTGGGAGAGAATTTTAAGTTTCTTCCGCAGTTTTGGGAGAGAATCGTGAGTTTTGACTTAGAAGAAAAACTTCTATTTTTAAAGCAGATTCCTCAGTTGAAACAACAAATAAGTAAAAAGGAGAATTAACTTCTTTAGGCAGTCTTTCTAGTAAAATGCAAAGGAGGGGCCCCAATATGTACAAAATTTGGGGGGGATGTTGCTACAACAACAATTGGCGAGTCGCTGGCGAACAGAGATCTCTGAAAAAATCCCTCTCGTTGATCTGAAACCTTCTTAAAAGATATCCATCTTATATGCAATATTCAACTGATCCCTTGAATCTTGGGGAAGGAAGAAGTCATTTTATCTGCTGGACATTAGGGAAAGGGGAGATTTGATAGAGACATCTTTAAAACTTTCAAAGGGACAACATATGGGGTTCATTTTAGAAGATTCATCTTTCAGATGGCTACTACTATCAGACTCCACAGGATTTGCAACACCTTCTCATGGACATTATTGCTCTTGTTCCTCATTCCCATGCCGCTTGCATCCTTTTGGATGTTTATAATTTTGACAGCTTTGCTGTTTGAGCCTTCTAAAAATATTTTCTTTAGAGATGATCTTTGATTTTGGCTCCTCAATCCATAATGTCCTTTTGTGTGAGTGAGAGATTTTATTGATTTGATCAAGCCTCACGGACGGAGAGGAGCCTAATTTGAGCTGAGTTTTTTGGACAGCCTTCTTGACTTACATGCTTTGCTTTTGTCTCAGCCATACTTCAATTGAGGCAAGAATCTCTGAAAAACAGACCCTTGATTATAAGCCATTTTGGCTGTTAAATTTGCAGCATGGAGTCATTTCAATACCCTATGCCCTCGGGATGTGCTACTCTCCGTGGGTCCAACTTCAATGACCTTCTTGAGATGCCTTTAAGTGTGAGAGTGGATGGAGCCCGAAGATAGTAATAAAGATAGTCATAGATCTCTACTATTTAAACAGGATTAGTGTGACTAACAGAATAGGCTTCCTTCCTTCTGAAGAATGTTCAACAAGAGCACAATACATAGATAAACTTTCATTCGAGGGTAGTTTCGGATTCATGAGTTGTGAGATTTCTTCGAGAGATCTATCTTGATGAGAAACCTGACCGCAGGAGCTTTTAGAAAATAAACTTTGTAGAGAAGGTTCAAATGAAGAGAAAAGAAACAACATAGCTGAAAACAATGAAAACAAAGGGCTAAAGCAACATAAAAGAAAAATTTATTTATGTACAGAAAGTCTTAGTGAGACTACGTAAAGTATTGTTTCAGGGCGAGGCCATTGAGAGGAAGGGTTACTTCTTCTCCCTTGAGGTTTGTCAACTTATAAGTGGATGGGCTGATCTTTGCCGAAATTTGGTAAGGGCCTATCCATAAATGTTGGAATTTTGTGTGCATCTCTTTTCCTTCATGATTATGATCCCATTTCAGGACTAAATCCCCAACTTCAAAACTTCTCTTACCGGACTTCCCCTTATCGAACCATCTCTTGACTATGTCTTGGTGTTGATGGAATCGGTCTTTAGCTTTTTGTCGGGCTTCTTCAAGTTGAAGCAGGGTATTGATCCTGGATTGTAAGACTTGGCTACTAGACCCTCGAGAGGCTTGGGACAACTGTAAGGATGGAAGCAAGATGTTGGGGGGAAGGATGGCTTCCTTGCCATAGACAAGAGTGAAAGGGGAAACCCCTAAAGCGTTCTTTGGAGTCACCCTATCTGCCCATAAGGCATTTGGGAGAGCTATATGCCGACTTCGCTGATTTTCTATCACAGTCTTCTTGAGAATTCGAATGAGATTTTTGTTTGAAGATTCAGCTAATCCGTTTCCTTGAGGATAATAATTGGCTGAATAATGCAGTTTAATCCCCCATTCATAAACAAATTCATTTATCTTAAAAGACAAAAAATAGGGAGCATTATCAAAAACAAGGGAAATTGGAACCCCAAACTTGGTTATGATGTTTTCCTTCAAGAAACTGATGACCGTATCTTCATTGATCTTGCGCAATGGGATAGCCTCTGTCCATCTAGTGAAGTAGTCGGTAGCCGTCAGGATGTATCGATGTTGCAAAGAAGAATTTGGATTTATCTCTCCAATAACATCTATACCCCACTATTCAAAAGGTTTAGAGATAATAACCGGCTGCAAGGGTCCTGCTGCCTTAGGTAATTTCCCAGCACTTCTTTGGCATATATCACAGTTCCGTGCATACGCATGGGCATCTCGGAACAGAGTGGGCCAATAATATCTAGCTCTAAGTATCTTGTGAGCTATTGTATCCCCTGAATAATGTCCACCCATGGGGCCATCATGTAATTCTTTAACAACTTTACTTGCATCTTCCTTTTCTAGACATCTAAGAAAAATTCCATCATAATTCTTTCTGAAAAGTATCCCATCAATGATTTGATAAGCTGTTGATTTCAAACGGAGCACCCTTCTTTGCTTAGAGCTCCAGTGCTCAGGTAGGTATCCTTGCTACAAATAATGCACCAGATCTATATACCATGACTGAGGAGTTGTGAAGATAGGACATACTTCAACTGAGTTTAGCTCAGCTTCATTCTTCCAATGTTGCTCTTCATCAGTCAAATTTCCTGTAAGCAATTTGCACAGGCCTTGTCCTTTGATGATAGTGGCCGGTTTAAATTCTAAATCATATTGTTGAAGAGCTGTGACCTAGTTTCCCCTCCTTTCTCCTAGTTCCTTTTGAATGAAGAGGGATCTAATAGCTGGGTGGGGAACTATAACTTTAGTTCTGTTCTTAAGAATATATGGTCTAAACTATTTGACTGCTTTGAAGACAGCATATGTATGCTTGTCAACCACGGGATAGTTTATCTCAGGCCCTTGCAGACCAGTGCTCATAAACGAGATTGGGTATTCGTCCCCTAGCTCCACCTTTTGCATGAGTACAGCCGCGAGGGAGTCATCCGAAGCAAAGGTATACAGGATAAAATCCTTATCAAAATCTGGGCTTCTTAAGGAAGGAGCTTTAGCTATAGCTGCCTTAATGTCTCTAAACGCATCATTTTCTAAATCTGTCCACTTGAACTGTATGCTTTGTTTAACCATTTGTTGTAAAGGTTTAACAATTTGTGCGAAATCTGGAACAAATCTTCGGACGAAATTGATAGTGCCCATAAAGGACTGCATAGATTTTTTGTTATGAGGCATTGGAATTCTATTGATAGCTTGTACTCTTTCCTGATCTATTGACACTCCTCTTTTGGAAATGATATGGCCCAAAAGTTTACCTTCGGGAACAACGAACACACTCTTCTTGGGATTCAATGAAATACCGTATTTTCGACAACGATAAAAAATATGCTTCAAATGGCCAACATGATCTTCCCTTTTCTTTGAAAAAACTGTCACATCATCGAGATAGACAACAACACACTACCCACCCAATCCCCAGAATGCGATATCCATTGCTCGCTGGAATGTAGCTCCTGCGTTTATTAGGCTTAATGACATCCTTCTGTATGCGAAAGTTCCCCACTTAGTGCAGATAGTAGTCTTAAGACGATCTTCTTCGGCTACTAATACTTGATTGTAGCCAGAGAAACCATCGAGAAGAGAAAATAGCTCAGATCCCAACACCATTTGAAGAATTTGTTCCATTGAAGGGACGGGATAGTTGTCTTTATCTGAAGCTCCGTTTAAATTTCTGAAGTCCACACATAGTCTTATTTCTCCTGACTTCTTTCTTACGGGAACTAAGTTAGCAACCCACTCAGAATGCCAGACCTTAAAGATTATTTTAGCGTCCAGGAGTTTCTTTAATTCCTTTTGAATCAGAGGTTCCAAAGTAGGATGCATCCTTCTTAATTGCTACTGAAAAGGCTTAACACCCGCTTTCATTGGTATAACATGCTGAATAATGCGGACGTCATATGTTTTCAGATCCTCATAGGTCCATGCAAAGACATCCTTATACTGTCTAAATAGTTTGATGAACCTATCTCTTTCTCCCGGTGAACAACATTTGCCAAGGTTGACAAATTTTGGTTCAGCCTCGGTACCTAAATTAACTAACTCATGCTGCATTGATGAACTGTTAGTTTTGGTATTCGCTGGCCTTTTGAACTTACTTTGAAGATCAAACAGCATTTCGAGTGACCTTACCTCTTTGGGGATGAAATTTCCTTTACTTGCATCCTTCTTTAGCAAATCAAAATCATGTTCTTCTTCATCTATCATAGCTTCTTGGAAAATGTCTTCGTTTGTTAGAAAACTGATAATATGTTCGTCATCATCGAAAACCCTGAATTTTGTGACATTGTCAGGGACGGAGGGCCTGAAAATTAATTCAATTGAGCATTTGTTATTAGATGGCACCAATCTAGAAGCGGATGTTGCTAACAAATCAGCTGTAGAATTTTGCAATCTAGGAATAGACCTTATATTGAAAGCATCAAAATGCATAATTAAATCCCATACCTCAGCCTGATAACCCTTCAAATGAGGTGAGAGACAATGAATGGTATCTTTTACCTGTCTCACAACTATTTCTGAGTCACCAAAAACCTTCAAGTATTTAACATTTAAATCGATGGCCTTCTTTAATCCGTGTACCAAAGCTTCATATTCCACAGTGTTGTTAGTACAATAAAATTCTAACCTACAGGACAAAAAATACTTATTTCTTCCCGGATCCATCAGAACAAAACCGACTCCGGATCCTTCCAGAGTTTTAGAACCGTCAAAGTATAATGTCCAAAACAGATCTTTTGATTCAGCTAAATTAGTATCTCTATGGTCTAAGTCAGTGACTAAACCAACTATATTACAGTCAACATCATCAGTCCGAGAAAAATGGAGATCGGACTCTTCATCTGATTCATGGTTGATAGTTTCAGACTGATAATTACTCGGATCAATTTCTAAGAAATAATTCCCTAGAACCGAGGATGAGAAGGTTATAGCCTCATTCTTTCCCTCTAGTTGAGTTACATTTTGTTTCATGTGCGGTTCTCTCAGGACTTTGATCTGATTCTGTCTATTTTGATAAGGAAACCACAGATGAGACCAATCAATTGCAAAGTAACCATTCAGCTTTGTGGACTAGTCCCTACTTAAGATCAAACCATAGTCCTCAAGAATATCAACTACCATTATGTCAATAAACTGACAAACTCTAGAGTCGGTTGATAATCTAATGAGGACATCTTTCATTTCCCCAATAACTTTGACAACAGTTCTATCTAACTGAATAATTTGGGCTGGAAATGGAATACGTTGCCCGTTAATTTTTTTACAAATTGACAGTGGCATGACATTTGAAGATGCTCCAAAATCTACCAGACAATTGTGAACATTATGATTGAAAATTTCAAAGGTCAACAGGAATGGCAACATCTGGGATTTAGATTTCCCGCCGATACTAGCCTCATTAATTTCGGGCTCTTCTTGAGTATCTGTTAATGGAGTGTTGGACTGGGATTGCAGAGCATGCAACAACTTATCTCGTTGCTGAGGAAAATTGCACATATCGAATATTGATACATTTTCCTTGACTTTCTTTATATCCTCAATAATGTCATATCCTATATCAGATTCGTTCCCAATTCGGGCCGGATGGTCTATTTTATTCATTGTAACCTTTGGTTGTTGAACTATGGTGTCAATGTTTGGCTATTTGGCCGCTGTTTGGTTAGCTTTAGGTTGTGGTGGAATGATTGCTATATGTCTTCTAGGTAGTTCTTTTGAAACTTTAGGCTTGGGAGGAGTCGAGTTTGGCACAGGATCTGTAATAGGACCTTTACTACGAGTATTAATGTTCACAGCAGAGAGAGAGTTTTCTATGGGATCTTCTTCTACTAATTCAGTTAAAGGTACCCAATCCCGTAGCACCATAGTGGTGTCCAGAGGTGGTTCTTCTAATTCAGGGCTCGATTCCTCTAGAGGATCATCTTGATCTGGAATCTGTGAATCCAGCATTTGGTTCATGACTAAACTCATAGATTTAATCCATTGTGGGCAGCTCATTTTTGAATGTGATTCTTGATGAAAGGTGTAGAAGTTTTCCATCCCTATTTCATTGAGGTTTAAAACAGGAGAAGTATTCATGGGTGGATGAGGTTGATCGTTGTCTTCCCTCTTTTTGTAAAATGGCTTGAAGGGTTTCCTAGATGTACTAGTAGCTTTATCTTTCTCGAGATCTACATTTTTATTGGACAACTTCTGCATCATCTTAACTACATTCTCCATGTCTGTTGATGACTCTTCTTTACCTCTAGTGAGCAGCAAGGTTTTTTTACTGACTGCTGGTTTTGTTTCTGCATCTAAGGCATGTTTAGCAATGCTATCCGCTTCTTCTTCCACCTTTCTAGCTTCTTTGAAATGCTCTATTAGGGTGGTTTTCTTAGATCTTTTAACGAACATTGCTATGGGTCCTTCAAGAGCTGTTGTATAATATTCAACCAGAGATTCCTCTGTTGGTTTATTTGCTTCACTGAAATTATTTAAGAGTGTTATGAACCTTTGGTTGAAGTCTTGAACCTTTACTTTCTTTTCCATTCTCATGGACAATAATTCTTTCATAAGCGTAGCTACAGTTTTTTGGTTTACATATTTCTTTAAGAAACAATTTTCAAATTCATCCCAGCTTGAGATCGAGCTAGGTTGTAAGTTAAAATACCAAGACGATACTTTCAGCTCAAATGTGTATGGAAAAAGCCTACAGACTACATCTTCATGTTGCACATTTAAAAGATTCAGAGCTAAATAAAAACTCTTGAGATGATCTTCGGCGGAAATGGCTTTCCCTGGGTCGAATTTAGGCAAGACTTTCTCTGGATTTTTTGGAAGATTGTGGAATTGCCCAGCTAGATTCAACACTCCCCTCGCTCTCCAAGCAGGTGCGACCATGTCTCTATGTGGAGAATCAGGTGGAGAATTGTATGGTGAATTCACTGGAGTGTTCTTTGGAGTAATAAGTTCTCCAAGACTTTCTTGATCTGAAATATTTTCTGGGTTTTCAAGATCGACCTTGTTCAGGGGTTCTGCAATTTTTTCCAAGGTTAAATTCACAAGCTCTTCAAAATTCTGCAAAAGAATCAAATCACAGGTGTACTGTCATTCGTTTCTAGGAGAACTTTTCCTAGGGAGGAAATTTACTACATTTAAACAACTTAGCTATCTAACATAAGATCGTGTATGTCTCCTTAAATATTCTATTTCTGCAAAAGGCACATCATACAATACTTCTTGAGGTTCAGAATCAGAGACAAGGTTTTCTTGGTTTGCTACTTCAAGATTTGGGTTGTCTGAAATTCCTCTTTTAAGCGGGTTTTCAATACCATTTTTGATAGTGGGAGATTTTTCTTTATCAACCATGCAATTTAAGGCCCTCCTTCTAGCTCCAAAAACTGTTGATGCCCCGAAGATCACAACATCAAGCAGAAAGGGATTCTCCCTGGTAGACTATCCCAATTAGATTGTCCACCGTTTGGTATGGGGAATCCGTCCGGTTAGCGGTTCCGACAACCGTTAGGTTTGGAGATTTGCTTCGATTACACCGGTTATGGCCTGATCCACCGTTCTTTTGATTTTATGGTTTAAAATGATATGCAAGTTCCTAAGCTAACTTAATCTAAATGCAGAACTCGAAACAAATCTGTATTTAAAACCGAAATAAACCTAAACTATCCCTGCAAGGAGCAAAATTATAAGTATGAGTAATGTGCTGGAAAAAGTATCTAAAGATCAACAGACAGCCATTAAATCATAAAGATATATCTACAACAAGAAGGCAAAAGATATTAGAAGATAGCTTCCAATTCACATATAACGTATTCCATTACTCATGTAGGAGAAAAATCATTTGCACAAGAAACAGTAAGATCATTCAATACAGAGAAATAATTCAAGACAACAAAGAAAGATCTCACTGTAGAATATGAAAGTCACAAGAATAATCCAGCATGCATCCAACATCCATTTCCATGCAAAAGACTTCCTCTCTAGGCTCTTATTAGGAAAATTTCATTTTCTTGAAGCAAGTGCAAGATAGCTCGTACAAGTTAAGAAAATTCTTTTCCCTGCAAAAAGTCCTCTCCAGGCTCTTATTAGGAAAATTTCATTTTCTTGAAGCAAGTGCAAGATAGATCGTACAAGTTAAGAAAATTCTTTTCCTTGCAAAAATTCCTCTCTTAAACTATTCCCTAAGCTTCTATTTATATCTTTACAAAATCCCTCTTGGGCTGCCACCTAGCTCTTTACACATGTCCTCTACAGACTTTTCCTCTAAATAAACAAATCGTGGCCCTTTTCTTAAAACAAAAAATTTCTCAAAAATAGAAAAGGACAGCTATCTAGTGATTCTACGCTTTAAACATAGGGAGACCAAATGAAAAATAGGAACAATGCCTTAGGATCAACGTGTTCACCCTTGGGAAGGCGCTCCTGCTGGGAGAGAGGTGCTTGGACTGGTTGCTACTGCTGCTGCTGCTTTCTTTTCCTCCTCTGCTATGTAAATGAACTAGATACCAGTGTCTCTGATAACCACATTTGTTAGGGAAGGGAGCAAGATCTTCTGGGAAGTCACATGTTTACCAAGTTCTGCTTCAACACCATGAATTTCTGCAACTGTTGCTTGGTGGATTTCTTTAAGCAAATGACTGTATATTGATGACAGCCCAATATAGTGATGGATATCATCAATGGCTAGGACATCAATCTTCTTTACATATTCTATTTGAATGCCTAGCTCTTCCTTCAAGTCTGATAAACGTTGCTCTTTGCTTGGAAACTCATCGAGGGACTGAAGAAAACTCATCTTGCACTTATCATGTACTTCATGGATCTTTTGATACAGGCTGCTACTTTTATCAATTGGTCCCTGGATCTTAGCCATTAGCTTAAGGCCACAGTTCCTGCAGAATTCCATAAGGGCTACATCTTCTTTAAAATCATCTACTGACTTGAATGGGAGATGCTTGGGGAAATCAACCTTCCCTTCTCTCCATTCCATCTGGCTCAGGATGTTTGCTTTAACCCAAGTGTATTTTCCCTTAAGCCTATTGGCCTCTGCATTGACTTATTTCAATCGAACCATCATGGCTTTGAGTCTGCACACTTCCCCAGTAATCAGCTCCTGTGTGGCATGCATTTGTCTCAGAATGTCATAGGACAGCTCATGAAAGGGAGACATATCTATTGCTCATCTTTCTTCCTGCTCTAATTGATCAACCATTGCTTGCTTATCTGTTTGTAGATGGAAGACTCTAGCTTCAGAATCATTTTTTTCTGCTTATAGAACCATCATCTGGATTGCCAGGTGCTCCTTTTCTTCTTCTAAATGGCGATACTTATTTGACAATTCCTTGTGATCAACAGACATGCGATTATATTTATTCACTACAAGATCCCTGTAATCCTGCTCATTAGCCATAATATGTTGCAACATGCGAGCTCTCCTCTTTGTTGACTCAAATTCTCTAACCATATCGACCACATTGTCCTTGGTTGATTTTGTTGCTGACACAGCGGCGGATGCCATGGCTATGGAAGCCTTATTTGTATTTTGCATCACCGTGGTCTCCCGCCGGGTAACAATATCTTCTTGGAAGAGTCTCTTTATCCTCTCTTCCGATTTCAAGACTACCACCTTCCTCTTCTTATTATACACAAATTCATCCCATTGGGACACAGTATGATCTTCTGATGGGGTGTAAGGGATGATTGGGAGGTCTATTACATGTACTTCTGTCTCTATGGGTGGGGTATGTACTACTGGAGATGTGTCTGTTTCCACGTTTTGGGTGCTGGGGACCCCTGCTTGAGATGTGTCTGTTTCCATATCTTAGGTGCTGGAGCCACCTGCCTGGGCATCTTCATTGGTCTTAAGTTCTTCCTCCGCATTTTGTTCCTCTTCAATTTTACGCCTTCTTTCTTCTTCTTCATCTTGCTGCTGATTTTCACTTTCCTCCCTCTGCTCTCGATCTTCTTCTTCCTTCTGCAACCTTGATTCTTCAGCTTCTTTCTGCAACCTTGCATCTTCTGCTTCTTTCTGTAGCCTTGCATCTTCTGCTTCTCTCTGCAACCTTGCATCTTCTGCTTCTTGTTGCAGTCTTGCTTCCTCAGCTTCTCTCTGCAACCTTGCTTCTTCTTTCAATCTTTTTTCTTCACGGGCTAGGGCCTCAGCTACTTCTCTCTCTTTCTGCAGATTGGCTTCTCGGGCTAGGGTATAGCTAGAGCTAGCTCCACTGCCTTGACGATAAATCTGCAACTCAGTCATGTTGTTGATGCCTCTGAACACTTCTTCCTCTGCATCATAGTAATGAGCATATTCAAAGTGAGCATAAACTTCCTTGCAATGTTCAGAAACCTTGCTCCGCCTATCATTTCTATGGAAGATCATTTCACTGAAGTGGAAAGCTTTCAACTCTTGAACATATTCCTCAACTGTTGCAACCCCTGAGAATTTGTAGGCTCCTATGCAGAAGGGCAAAGGAGGGAAAGAAGCCTTATGTTGCTTGTTAAGCACCCCTCCTATTCCATCAAGGAAAATTTGCCTGACTGCTTCCTTGAGGACTACATAATCAGTAGCGTATTTTGGCAAAATGTATGGTGCTTTGGTACCTCCAAACATCCTGATGTAGGTGCCCTGCTCTGAGAAATAAAAATCACCATACTTTTCCAGGACCTCCATGGCATTTTCTGATAGACAATTGGGCTCTTCCTTGAAGATCTGCTCATATAAAGGCATGATGAACTCTTTGCAGATGAGCTTATAGTTTGCTCTGTAATTTTGAGCCCACATTATTTTATAAGTAGTGTAGACCAGGGTGTTGGCTTTATCCCATGTGCAAATTAGCCTGGGGAAAGAGAGCTTGGCAAGATGCAGTCAATGAGATAGGAAGACATGTAAAATTATGACTTTTTTAAGGCTAGACCTTCTCTTGCAGCGGCCATTGTGGATGCCAAACTGTCCGAAAGGATACTAGCCCAATCAAACACAATTCCTTTGAATTCTATGAAGTGGATGATGGGGGCCCACTGTATCCTATATACAGTGCCATCGGGCATGCCGAAAATTCTGCATAACATCAGGGCAATTAACCTAAAAGGAGGTCTTAGGCTCTGAACATCATATTCATCATTATCTCTCTTCCTCAGGTGTTTTCCTGTGACCAATAATTTTTTGGCCATCTCAGTATTATTCTTCTTACCCAACCATTCATCACTTAGAGCTTGTTGGGGACGTGAGAATTTGTAGGCTGCTGCAATATACGCTGGATGGAATGAAGTGAAAGGCTATCCCTTGCTGTCATGCAACACTCTTGTCTCTGGGTTGGCATGTTCCAGTATCCACTCGATCACTTCAGAGCATGGGAACAATTCAGGGCGGGTAGAAGCCCTAGCTATGCCGAAAGTTCTGATGTTGAGGTAGAATTGTTCTTCTTCCAATAATACATCTGGGATATCCCGGTCCCTGATCATCCGGTAAACATCTCCCCAACGGACCTCGGGAGGAACGTTGGGGGTACACTTAATGTCTTGGAAAATAGTTTCAGTCCTTAGTTGCACTGGCTTTGGTTCCATCACTTTAGTTTTCTTTCTACCACCTTTTGGCATCATGGCTTATCCCTGCTAGCAACCAAATGTGAATCATTATAAAATTTGCAACATGTTATGAGAGTGTAACATAGAGAAGGACAATTTCAACATGCCAATGAGAAATATAGAAAAAATTATCAAGTTGCATGCTGGGAAGCAAAATAGATCATTTCAGAAAACGAAATATGGTCCTCAGACTTGATTATTCTAGGGAAACAATGCCTAGTCAGGAACTTTTGGAATGCTTCCGAAAAGGTAAGCATACGACGTGGAAAAAAACCTACTTCCTTCCTAGTCCTTGGAGACAGGATGCCCTTCATCGTAGCACTTCTAATGGTCAATGGTGGTTTGGCCTGGGTGGAAAAATCCTATGAATAAACAATGAAAACAAGGAACTATTTTCCACAGTCATTAACTAAGCCGAGTAGGTGAGTGGTTGAGTATCTCAACCGACCACTACTGTCATTAATAATACTTGCGAAACGGTCTGCAACCGGTATGAAGTTTGAATCCAGGTAGGAAAACGATCGGAACGTGGCCAGTAAAAATAACAAAACTCGGTCATGGCTATGGCTTTCAGTTGGTAAGAATGAGAAACCTATGGGGCCACGGCGGCCGTAAAAACAAAAACGACCTATGCTACCATAGTCTATCGGCCATGTTATGAAACGGGAAAACCCAAAAAGTAACTCGATGTGAAGATGAGACAAAGAGGACGGTTAAAAGCCTACCTGGAGACGAGACAGTGGTGGAGTGAGGTGGACGCAGTGGTGGATGCGCTGAGTTGGAGCGAGACAACGTGGTCTTCCCAACGACGTTCTTTGAACAACAAACTAATAATGGGATCAATGAAACCCCACTGCCCTTATATAAAGTTAGACACGTGTGGCATTTAAACTGGTAGTTGGCGTTTTTAAAACGAGATTTTAATGCTCGTACGGTGTGGTCTTTTCAAGTCGACTTGGCATTTAAGTGCGACCATCGTTTGTGGGGCAGACTCACAAGTTTCGTCTGCAGTTGCGGCCGGAACTCAGGAGTTCCTCTCGAAAGGCGGGAAACTTTATTTCAGAAAAGAGACAAAAAAACAACACTTGGTAGTGGCGGAACAAGATGGCGAATCGTTTCAGCGTTTCGGGAGCACTTTGTGAGTTCTTCCAAAATACACTCTCTCGGAAGCTTATCGCGCCTGGCTTTGCCGAGTCATCCCGAAATTTCAGAAAGACTCGGAAAGTCCTTCCGCAATTTACGAAATAACTTTGTTCAATTTTTTTATCGACAACTTACTACGACTACATTTGTCGAAAGCTTCTGCAATTTCGGGAGATAATCTCAAGTTCCTCCACAGTTTTGGGAGAGAATCTCAAGTTCTTCCGTAGTTTCGGGCGAGTTCGTTGAGTTCTTCCACAGTTTCGAGAGAGAAACTTGAGCTTCTTCCGCAGTTTCGGAAGAGAATTTTAAGTTTCTTCCGCTGTTTCAGTGAGTAACTTTAAGTCTTTCCACGGTGTCGGGAGAGAATCTTGAGTTCTTCCGCAATTTCGGAAGAGAATTTTAAGTTTCTTCTGCAGTTTCGAGAGAGCTCGTTGAGTTCTTCTGCAGTTTCTGGAGAGAATTGTAAGTTCCTTCTGCAGTTTCAGAGAGAGAATTTTAAGTTTCTTCTGCAGTTTCGAGAGAGAATCGCTGAGTTCTTCCCCAGTTTCGGGAGAGAATTGTAAGTTCCTTCCGCAGTTTCCGGAGAGAATCGTGAGTTTTGACTTAAAAGAAAAACTTCTATTTTTAAAGCAGATTCCTCAGTTAAAACAAAAACTAAGTAAAAAGGAGAATTAACTTCTTTAGGCAGTCTTTCTAGTAAAATGCAAAGGAGCGGCCCCAATATGTACAAAATTTGTGGGGGATGTTGCTGCAACAACACTACCCCTATGCGGGGGTGGACTTCCACGAGGACATATACTTGGCACTACCGGAGGATGAGGATTGGGATAACTCAGGTATGACCTTCATTAATGTATTTTTTAATTGTTTGAATATATGATTTTTAATTGTTTTTGAGAATATGTAAAAAAGATTTTAATATATATTTATGTGCATGTCGCAGATCGTGGACCACAGAGGCCTGCAGGATACTCGTCGTTACGTCGAGGCGGCGATGAGCGCCAAGTTTCTTCAAACGAGGAAGAAGACGTAGACGAGGCGGGAGGGGTCCGAGACATAGAACGGAACTTACAGGGTTTAACCCATGGGGTTCCAGCTATGAGGATAGATGACGTTCCTCTGCATCTTCAACGGCAAACCGTAGGTGTGCCTAGGCGTATTGGCCAACTCCTCTGTAGGGTGGCTCGAGCTATAGTTTGCTATCATCAGAAGCGCGAGGATTCTGAGGAGGCCGACAGATCTCCTAGATCTCCTTAGATAGTAGTGTTTATCTTGTGTGGCATGTACACGATATGTAGGCTTGAGAGCCAAATTTTTGTATGGGATTAGATCCCAAATTTTGTCTTTTGAACACAAACTTTATGTATTTGGAAAAAACATTTTTATATGCAGTGATATATATACATGGACCTACTTTTATGATCTATTTATTTACAATGACTTGTGTGTTTATTTTATGATGTATTTTTATGTATGGGCTAGATGCCAATCCAAAATGTAATTAGCTAATGAATCAGCCACACAATTGAATTCTCTTGGTATATGTTATGAAATATAATTAAAAGATCATTCCAAGAGGCGTACCCTTTGGAATAAGCGAAGTAAAATAGGATCGCAGACTGCATAGATACAATTAAGATCGGAAACCACGAGTTGGGAATCTAGAAAGACCAATAGGGAGTCAATTCCGAGGGAAGCAACCTCTGTTAAGAGTCCAATGACTCTATGGTACTCTGCAATATTGTTGGTTGCGGGACCTAAGCAAGCGTCTCCTGAAGATAAAAAATCACCAATGGGAGAATAAATTACCCATGCTGCGGAAGCGATGTTCTGGGTTTGTCGGCTCACACCGTCGGCGAATCCGTAATAGGTAGACATCTGTGCATAAAATCACAAGTCAAGGTAAGTATGGATACGTGAGATCCATGAGTGCATACAAAAGATAAATGAAAACAAACTAGGTAGATTATGTACAAAAATTATCTCGCGCAAGATAAACCTACGCGTAGAAACGTTTGAGGTACAGCCCGTTGCGGGGCCGTGCCAACGGTGTGCCATTACAATTGACAAGTTCATAGCCTCCTTTCTCCAAAACACGTTTTTCAAGGAAGGGGTCGTACCACATAGACTCTAGTTTTCCTTTTCCAAGTTTATCATGCATTTGGTCATATGTGAGTACGAGGCCTCCTTCGTTGAAAACCCGAGGTTGAACGGATTTGTCATACTGTGCTTTGACGAGTTTTTTATGAGCTTCATTGGCTAAAGCAGCGTCTCGGCGGGTTTCATCTAGCTTGGCTAGGTATAGAAACCGTTCCTCTTTGGAAGTGGTATGGGGAAGTATCTCTATGGCTATCTTCAGTGATGACATTTCACATTCAATTGGTAAAATGGCTTCCAGGCCATACACCAGTTGGAATGGTGTGAATCCGGTAGCACTTTTCACTGAGGTTCGGTATGCCCATAATGCCAAAAAAAGAGCTGAGTGCCAATTGGACTTATGATTACCCACAATTCGCTGAATCATGTGTTTCAGAAATTTATTAATGGCTTCGACTTGGCCATTAGCCTATGGGTAGTATGGGGTTGAGTTTCCATGACCAAAACCTAAGTTGACGCTCAATTCTTCAATCATATGGTTCCTAAAGTGGGAGCCATGATTGGTCATGATGGATTGTGGGACACCAAACCTAGCTATAATGTGGTTGAATATGAAGTGTGCTACTATTTTACCATCTTTAGCATAAGTAGGCATCGCTTCAGCCCATTTTGAGAAATAATCCACAGCTATTATCACATAGCTATGCCCCCCGACTGAAGTGGGCTTACAGTGCATGAAATCTATGCTCCATTTGGAAAAGGGGCCAACAACAATAACAGGATGGAGTGGAGCAGGATGCGAGTGTGTTTTACTATGAAAGAATTGACAGGGTGGACATTTCTTAACCGTTTCAATGCAGTATTTGAAAATTGAGGGCCATAAATATCCCTCTCGCAGTATCTTCTGGGCCGTAGCCATCCCAGAGAGATGACCACCACATGCTCCAGCATGGCAGTCATTAAGAACGTGTTCATCCTCGTCTAAAGTCAAACAACGTCGAAGAACGGTATCAACACCATGACGGTAAAGGGTATCGTTGACTATAAGGTAGTACTTGGCATGATGTCGGATACGTCGATGTTCATCGCGGTTGAGGTCAGGGCGGAATCGTTGGGTTTGTAGATATAGTAAAATATCCCCGTACCATGGATCGGACGTGCTAATGAGGAACAACGATTCATCGGGAAGAGAATCAATGGGCTCAGGTTGCTCAGTAGCACGGGGTTGGATTTGGCTTTGGAAAATTCCAAGTCAAACTCTTGTAGGATGACAATCCAACGAGAATATTTGCCCCCAAGCACTTGACATGTGAGGATATAATACACTGGATTTAAATTCGCTATGACAGTGGTCTGGCGGAGTAGAATGTAATGACGAAACCTCTGGACAACAAAAACTGTTGCCAGAGCCAGTTGAATAGCGAGTTTCGAAGTTGAGAAGACTCTTACTAATATAGTATACCACATGTTCTATGTCGTTATTATTTTCTTGGACTAACACCATACCGATGGTGGAAATCGAAGCTGCGAGATAAAGAATGTAATCCCGTGTGTAATTGGGGGGTTGAATCACAGGATCTTTAGTTAAGGCCGCCTTTAGATGATTAAAGGAGCGTTGGGCTTCGTCATCCCAAATGAATGGGGTATTCTTCTTTAGAAGCCTCATGTAGCCTTTTGTTATCTTGGAGAAATTGCAAATAAAATGGCGTAGAAAGTTTGCGTTCCCCTGCAAACTTTGAAGTTCTGGTATGTTCGTGGGGGAAGGCAGGGCTAGAATAACTTCTACCTTCGCAGGGTCCAATCGTATGCCGCTTTTCGAGATTATGAATCCTAAAAAAAATTCGGCTTCAACACAAAAGACACATTTATGGGGATTCAAAGGATATTGTAGCGATGACACCTTGCAAAGACGGGGCCTAAGTGATCAGGATGATCTTCCCTGGTCTGAGAATGAGCGGGAAGGTCATCAAGATATGGCTCTGCAATATGTTTGATATCCTGAAATATGTACGACATCGCCCGTTGGAAAGTTGCCCCAACATTTTTTAGGCTGAAAGGTAGCTTTCGAAATGAAAAGATTCCCCATGGGCAGATAAAGGCCATTTTGTGCTGGTCCGCTGGGAGTATCTCGATCTGATTATAGCCGGAAAAGCCATCCATAAATGAAAAGATGACACTCCCGGTGCAGTTATCGATGATCTGGTCAATGAACGGAATTGGGTAGTTGTCCTTTGGAAAAGCTTTGTTCAAGTCGTGGTAATTGACACAGACTCTAATCATTCCCTGTTTCTTGGCTACGGGAACGATATTAGATACCCATTCTGTTAGTGGGACAGGATAGATAAAACTAGCACGCAAAAGTTTTTCAACTTCTGCTTTGATAGCGGCTGCCTTGCGGGGGTGGACCGATCGGAGTTTCTGCCGAATAGGTCGGGCGCCAGGAAAGGTTGGAATCTCATGCACCAGGATAGACGGGTCTATTCCTGGCATTTCTTCATAACTCCAGGAAAAAAAGTCGCGGAAAGTTTTAAAGTAGGAAGTGTAGAACTCCACTTCGGCGGGAGTGCATGTCTTGCCAATATGAACATTTTCCACGACACCATGCTTCACTGAAATGTCAATGGGAGTGGTTGCCATAAGGTTGGCCAAGTTTCCTTCGAAAAATACTTCATCGAGCAAAGTGGGAAACTTGTTTTGAACCATTCCAAGTGAAGTGCTGGATTTTGTATCAGGCTCAAGCGCCTGGATGGTGGGAAAGGAAGATCGATGATGGAAATTTCCCCATGGTGGTTCATCACCGCACATAACCTCCATAATTGATTCGTCAGTGGGAAAAATCAATGAAAGAGGATTGATAAGTGGTGGGGATGAATGAGTCTCAGACAAGAGCTATGCCACTGTGTGATGGGTAGAAGAATCGACCCAATCGATGGCTGACTGGATCGCTTCATACGCTACGAGGTTCCCATTTAACGGCATGGAGTTGCCGTAGTTTTCAATCTCAGTGGGACTCAGTATCACCCAAGAATCATTGAAAGGGGTGACATTCAATGATATCATGTTGACTGGTTGAACGTGGGACCCCAGCTCTGGAAAAACTCCAATAAGGGAAGAATCCTTCATAAGACCAACGCCAACGTCTTGGAAATGGTACCGAGGTTGATCCAATAACGGGACGGTGTTGGCGGAGCTCAGATAGTAATCTAGCTGATCTATGGTGATAATTTTCCCTTCATGAGGAAATTGCACGATTCGAAAGACAGTAGATGCTATGGCGCTCATGGCGTAAAACCAGTTCCGACCAAGTAGAAGAATGTAATCTAATGGCGCATCTACGACTTCGATGTGTACAGATACTGTTTTTCCCCCCAGTTCAACACCAATCACAGGAATGAGTCCATAAGGTTGAAAACCGTGTCCGTCAAATGCTCTAAGAGTAGTGGGAGACGTCATGACTTCGGGTGAGCCTAAATCTCTCCAACAATTCAAAGACATAATCGATGTGGAGGCACCCTCGTCTAAGACAGTGCGATGGATGTTGTTTCCACGGTTTCTTATATGAACTTGGAAGGCTAACTGATGGGAAAGCTGAGGTTTGACATACTCCGAGTTAAACATGATGGTGTTTGAAGTATCCAGGACCATTGCCCCCAGTGCTGAAAGTAAGGTTCTGCGCTACGTAGGGCAGTGTTGGAGAACCTCGAGAGTCGACATGGCGCATGGTGCTTGAGCTAAATCCTCAACAATGTTGTAATTTTTGGCATCTCACGCGTTGGGATTAAATGTCGCCTTTAGTATGGTGCCTTTGGCTGTCTCTGACTGTTTGTTTTAACTTGGGGGGTTTTCATACATCTTTGAATGAGTGGTTATGTGAATCTCTTCATTACTCGTCATCAGGATTTCGCAGTTTGCGGACGTCTCTCTGTGAGGTGGGTTGTTCGGGTTGACCCCTTGTGGGGTTTCTTGGGAAACCATATGTTATTGCTGCTGAGGGAAAGGGTCTTTTAACACTGCCGGATGAGAGGATCCTTTAACGAATTTGTTGACTTCATCCTTTTAGGGATAGTCACGCATGTAGTGATCGTCTTGAAAAATGAGGTAGGGAAACTTAGGCTTCCGAAATGGTTTCAGGTCATTGTGGGTGGGTTGTGGCTTGGGATTCCCCTACTAGTTAGAAGTCTTCTTGGATTTTCCGCGATTGTTCTTCTTCTTTCCTCCGGATGGTTGTGACGTAGATTGAACTGCGTTCACTTCGGAGGATACAGTGGGAGAGGTAGAAGCTTTTGGAGCAGCCTGGGTTAGAGCAGGGGAAGCAGAATCTTGTTGGCCCGTCGGTTGAATGGTAGGCTGGGCCTTAACTGAACCGACAATACCGTCGATAGGGGGTTCAGTGGTAGGCTTAGTTGGATCAGTAGTAATGCTGGTGGCATGGGGAAGATGTTTGTGTAAAGTGTCGGAATGGGTATATACCAAATCCATGTACTGGGCAGATGAGATGGCTTGTTCTTCTATGACCAGCCCATGCATAGCAATGTCCCTGGCTATGGGAGGCAAGAAAGACTTTGTGAACTAATCAACGAGTAGCTGATCCGGAATGGGTTCCTTGATTAGCCTATGGCGTCGATGCCACTCATGGATGTGATCCGAGATATGCGTATAAGTGGTTTGACGCAACGAGGTTAACAGTCATGTTCCAGTCTCATACCGGATGGTGAGCTGGAAGTGGGTCAGAAACTGCATAGCCAAGGTGTTGAAATCATGAAAGGAGTGTTGTGGCAGCTCGATGTACCATTTTGCTGCCATGCCGGTAAGCGTGCGTTGGAAGAGCCATAGCCGAATGGAGTCGTCCATCAATGAGTTGGATGAACACCAAAGATTGAAGGTCATCACATGGTTCTTGGGGTCTTCCCCGGGTTTGGAATCGAACTTGGGAATGTCCGATGGAAGTTTGGTTGGGATAGGTGGCCAGTGGGGTTCATGCCATATAGGATCATTGATGAGCCTCGACAAATCAGGTAAATCTAGCGTGGCCAAGAAAGGAAGTTGACGGTTGGGCTGCGGGTATGAGTAGTAACCGTACGGCGCAGGGATGCCTGAAGGGCCCTACACAGCATATTGATGCGTGTTGTACTCATACATGTTTCTTGCAGGGTACTGCTGGAAGTTCTGGGGGAAATAGGCCATCTGGTTAACCGGTTGTGTGTTGGAAGTCATTACATGACTGGGAATCATAGTGGTAACCGGTTGTTGGAGGTTCTGCTGAGTGGGGATGGTTGGTATGGTACCCTGGGGTTGTTGTGTCCTAGGAATGGTTGCTGCTCCTTGTTGGGGAATGGTTCCCTAGGGTTGTTGGGTCCAAGGAATGTTATCACTATTTTGAGTAAGTGGAGGGTTTCCCGTAGCAGGGTTGGGGGGTGGCTGTAACAGTGGTGTCCATGGAATATGGGTTCCACCTTGATGAAGAGGTGGGAATTGAAGGGATGGGTTCCATGGAGTTGTTGCAGCCGAAGGGTAGGGGAAGCCATAATTCAAGTTGGGGGGGATTTGAGATTGCCCCCCAACTGGGTTCCAGTTTCCAAACAAGGAGTACCCCCCGTTCTGTGGGATTTGATATCCCCAAGAAGGAAGCGTTCCTGACGAGGGATGTTGAAGACGAGGCCCGGTTGGAAAACTGATATAAGGTTGTCCGTTGCCAGGTGTGTTGTACAGACCAAACTGAGCAGATGTTGCTGGTTGGGAGGGCTGTTGGATGGTACCAGTAGGTTTCCCTCCAGCATGTGGGTTGGATGGTCCTATGGGAGGAGGTTGGTCACTAGGAACGGGGTTCCCAGCAAAGGGTTGTCCTCCAGTAGGTTGGGTTGATAACCCGATGGGAGGAGGTTATTGACTAGGAACGGTGTTCCCAGCAAAGGGTTGTCCTCCAGTAGGCTGGGTTGATGGTCCGATTGGAAGAGGTTGGTTGTTGGGATTAGCGGTCGTAACAGTCGGTTGTCCACCTCCTGAAATGGTGTAGCTAGTGGCCGAAGGTTAAATTTTGGTCAATATGAATGATCCAGCGGTATGACTTGATGTTCTTCCGACACTAGAAAGGTGAGATAGTGTCGATTGGCCAACGGGGCCAAAGGTGCCGATTTGTGGAGGCGGTCTTCCATATGTGACCGGCGGGGGTCGGAGAAAATACTGGGTTATCCCTCATAGAATGTGCACCAAACATACGTGATGGCAGTAAATGTGGGGAATTCAACCGAGGGGTGTCAGGGGTTTCGTAAATAGCATCTTCAACAATAGGAGGACCATCGAGGATTGGGTCCGGGTTTGTATCCTGGAAAGGGTGTTCGGGGTACAAATGGAACCAAGGTATAGTGACATCCGAAGGTCCGGAACCATCTGCATAGGAGTGATGAAACTCTATTTTAGAGGGAACGTTGGGAGCCCGATAGTCGGGAGGACAGGTAGCAGGGGGATATCTAGAAGACGTCGAGAGCATTTGCTCTGTATCACATTTAAATTGTGCTGACGCTAACGGGGAGTTAGCTAGACTAACCATACTAGATTGGATGGACGCCATGATCTCGTGTCCCGAATGGAGGTTGGGGAGGGATACTATACAAGGTATGTTGCAGGAAGAATCGGTGTCCTGTGGATGAACATTGGATGGTGTAGTGATAGCAAGCGGAGGTTCTTCCTGGGAAGTGATAAATCCATAGTCAGGTTCAAAGGGTGTATCAGGAAGTTGGGTTTCTTCGATAACTTTGACGTATCCGCCCGGGACTATAATCAATTCGGATATATCTTAGTCAGATCCTTCGGTGGTGCCAACAGATCCTTCCGGAACATCGTAGAAAGTCTCTGGTGGAACGGTAGTGCTGACATCGGGGAGGATGATGGCCTCCGGTCTAGTATCTTGGGCAGTACTAGTTTCAGCCGCTGTAGTGTTGTCCACTGTGGCAGATATATCTGGAATAACAGTGGGTGAAGTGACAGTGGGGGTTTCAGGTGTATTAGTGGTTGCAGAGATTGCAAGGGGTTCTTAGACCAGACTTTCAGTAATAGTTACAGGCGGATCTAAAGATGTAGTGCGGATCGGCGATGGAACGTTCCCTTGGCCGGCACCGCGGCCGGGAGGGGCAGGAGTACGCGATGTAGGTGGACCAGAGGTCCGTGGTGGTGGTGGTGGGATTTGTCCCTGTATTCTTTGTCATCTCCATGGTGGTTCTGACATAATGGTAGATACACAAAATCTGGGGGCAGTCTCGTAACAAAGAACTCAAAAAACCCTAATGCAGTCGAGTGTGGAAAAGGGGAGCTAGAAAAAGCAAGGCTTGTAGGCCAAAAAAGCAAGCTCTAAAAAACTATACTGAGACCGGTGTCACAGCAAGCGAGCTGGAAACAAAGATGGCTAGAATGCCAACAAGCAATCACTAAAAAGAAAAATGACCCTCTATTAAGATGAGATAACAAGCAAACTTCCTAACTAAGAGCTGGGGACATCAACAAGTTGTATCCTTCGCAAGGTGATTAAATCCAATTCGAACAATACAACGTGAGAGACCAATATGAGAAGGATATCCCTCTACCGAAAGGGATCCTTGGTAAAAGAGCCCTAGTAGAAAATTTACTAAGATACCTCGTTCATGACACGTTGGAAAAGGTTTTCGGTGCTTCTGCCTTATCACCCTTGTATTATCAGTATGGTGGTCGTATAACACAAGGAAGACAATGATCTATGTTTCCTTAGGGCTAAGTGGAGTGCATCATTCCAGAGAGTCCGTCTAGTTCTCAATCTCTCGGCGGTTTAACCCCTGAAAGTTTGAAATAGTCAGGAGGCCCCTCCACAAACTGGTGTATGACCGTGTCAATAAATACTAGAGGATTTTAGTTCCCTAGAGGACAACAACTATGTCTCATATGATAATGACAAGGGGGAATTATTTGGATGCCTATCCCCGGTGTCCTACCTAACTACCAGATTCTGTTGATTTCCTCAAGTGAGGTTAATATTGGTTTAGTTAGGGAGATTAATTTTAGTGGTTGTATTACTCAATCGGGTAAATGGATGTGAAACTTGGTGGTGTTGTGACGACCCAAACCATGCAAGTGAGAATGAATCGAAATAAGCCTTGTATTCGATGAAAACTAGCTATGGGAAAGAGAGAGTTATTCGATCATAAATGCATGAAACTTTCACAAACAATGAAAAGCCACTTCAAAACAAACTTTTTGTTTTCTTTTTCTAAGTAAAGCCAAAATGAAATAAACACTTCTGTCAAATTCACTGATCTACAACTATAATGCTTCAAAATGAGAATTTATGTGGCAAATTGAGTGGTTCACTTCCTAATGCACAATAATGTTGCAATCCAAACAACACAAATGTTCTCCAATGACAATTTCCAATATGGATTTTAATGATGATAATGGAAAAGATGATATTTATAAGAACAATGTGATTATAAAAAATACACAATCCAGTAAGAGAGGACAGTAGTAACAGTTTGGTTATGATGGATAGGTCAAGCCAATGCAATCGATCGAAAGGGGTGACCAAACATGTAAATAATGCCACTAACTCAACAAAAATAATCAAGCTCACACCAAGAGGTAAACAAACCACAAATGACTGTGCAATGGACAGGATAGTGGTAAGCAATAGAAAACACCAAACTGAGGCAGAGAAGATCAAAAAATGACTCAGGAAACCAAACAGGAAAGAAAAAATGAAAAATTGCAGACACTACCGCGTGGTATACACTGGCTAAATCGCGGTACTGGTACACTACCACGCTGGTAAGAGCGCTTGGTACGCGGTACTACTGCTCTGTAGGTAGTAATGAGGGCACTGTACTACTACTAAGGGTAGAAAAAAGCACAACTTTTGAAAAAAAATTGATATTTTCACGGGTGCTGCAGACCCAGAGGGAGACAAGATGTAGAGAGAAGGGGTGAATAGAGGTCAAAGAGACCAAAATTTAGTATTGGTTTGATAAGAAAGAAAAACCACAATCAAGAATGACTGAAAGTGAAATAAATCAATCAAATGGGGTTCAAACCAGTGGAGTTGCCAGTTTTTGTTGTAGATATTTCTCCCTACGGATAGGTAGAAACTCTCTTAGGTTAAAGTAGACTTGATTGACTCTAAAATAAGACAAAAAGATAACAAATGCTACCTTGAATTCCTAGATTCAAACAAATGTTTCAATACCATAATGCTGGAAGAAGTGGAAGAGATCTGACTGACCTTTGATTTAATCGCTCGTCGTAGTTGTTTCTCCAATCTTCAAGTCCTCGCGAATGAACCTGTTAGAATGAACCAAGGTACAAGCACATACAATCTTCTAGCAATCTGAAATATATGTTAGAATCTAAATCTATAGCAGAAACAAATCATATGATTGAAACAAGATCAACATACACGATTTGGGAAACAAGACAAGTTATGTTTTATTACAAACTTGAAGTCACTTACAATGGTTGCTTGATATCCAATCCAACTCCCAACTCCAAGTGCTTTCTCCTCTAACTATCTCCACAAAGATTCAAGATCATAGGTTTGATGTCTCCAAGAGTCCTCTCGTTTGCTCATGGAAGGCCTCTATCTTATAGTGTGTAGGAGGGTTAACCAACAAGAGAGAAGAATGGATCTTGGGAGTGTTTAGTGGATCAGACCCACTAATTTGAGAAGGTGAGTTAGGATCGAATCAGGGATGCCAAATCTCAAAAATATCTCGAAGATCAAGATCCCACAAGCCATGGAAAAAAGGCTAAAAAGGGACTACCGTGCCCCTGAAAGTGAGCATAACGCGGTAGTACCGCGCAGCAGGGAAGGAGCATAGCGCGGTAGTGGGGACTACCGCGCAGTAGCAGGAGAGAAGAACGTGGTAGTGTTGGTAGCTAAGGTTTCAGTTGGGTTGCTTCCTAACAGGACAGGTTTGTCTTCATGGGTCATCATCATTTTTTCCCTTCTAGGTGTTTTAGGTAGTTTGGGGAAGTGTCGTCAAAGGTGAAGGTGCGACACTGTGAAATATAGAGGTATAAAAAATGCCCCCTAAAGTGTGAGGTCAGAAGAGACTGATGGCCGAAAGACTTTACAAATACTGTGCGGATATAACATCGAGGAGAGAAATGAGGAGCTGAAACATAAACAAAATGTCAGATATACCACCGAGGTGGGCATCCCCATGCTCGGAAACAATTGACTCAAAGCATTGCTGCCGACCAATACATTGCAGATCCATGAGTACTGAGATGATATAGACTATAGACAAATCATGGCTACTATGAATAAGTGTAGATCCATGAGACATTAATGACACAGCCACGACCAATAAAAAAGTGGATCTGTGTGACAATACAGAGGACATCTCTATCGCAACCTGGACGCAATCAAAGTACACAGGTGCATCCAGGGTCTTCTACTCAATCGCAAATGATATGAATCTAGCCATGTGATTACAAGGTGTTGAAGTCGAACATGGTAGAAACCATTTGATTACCGGTCAATGATGTGAACCGTTAACAAATGCGAGGGGAATCACCAATGATGACGATGATCCCCAAGGTATCTACACTACATCTCAACGAAATGCGAATGAATGAGTTGATGTCGAGCATTCGAGAGATCGTTCAATCAGAGGCCAATGATGTAAACCTATTGTCGAACACGAGGAAACCTGCCATTGAGCCATGCAGGTACCAAGGTATTAGTGGTTGATTCCTAAGTCCAGTTCCTGGATAGTGATTTGGCGTCGACGGGAATATACTCATTGAAGGTGGGCCATAATGATTCCCACATCATCGACACGAAATCGAAACAAAAGATAGTATAGGACGATGAAACAATAGAACATGTATTGACACAGCGGAGGTATGACATAATGAATGACTCTGAACAATGCAACCCTTTGAACATATAACGGCATGAAGCAGGACCTAGCAGCAGGAATTATTGATAGCAGAGGATAGACACCGAACGAGTAGGCTCGTGGCCAGAGAGACGACTCGGGATGATGACCATAACTCAGCAAGACTAGATACCCAAAAATAGACAAGGGACAGACACATGACATGTTCAAAGGTGACGACTGACAAGATGCCAACAAAATAAACTCGACTTGTTTCCCATTTTCCCCCGACATGGTGGACGAGTACCTATTTTTTGTTTTACAAGCTTGAATAGGATAATAGATGCTCGGTATAGCTCATCTCATAGATGAGTCCGATCTCACATGTTTTACTAACCTAAGAAAAGAGGGGTTCGTCCCAAAGTGGGTCCTTCGATGTCAAATTTTAACAAGTCCAATGAAGGAAAACTCGGTAGTTTTTCATGTTTAGAGAGCCTGAAAAACTTAAAGAAGGATCCAAAGTGTACTTTTTCATAAATTTAGTCCCTCGATCCCGAAAAAGTTTAAAACAATTCCCGAGAGAACTCTCCCAGTCGAAAGTTGACTGAGGTATACATTTCTCGTAAATAGTCTAAATGGGCCGAAAAAGGGGTAACCTATCACCGAATAGTCGACCTTTCAAATACTTTTACAAGTGTGAAAGAGACAAAATCACTTGGCAATCTTTTCGAAATGAGGGAGTCTTGAAAAGGGCTTAAAAAGAACTCCAATGGTCTTTTTCATAATTTTTAATTATTCTGGTCCGAAAAAAGAATAAAATACAACCAAAATAATACTTTCCTCATCATTTAATGAGCACGCATAAAGTTGAATAAGCTCGACACCGTTTACTTGAGTTTGACAAGCACGACCCGAGTGTAAAAAGCACTAGGAATCTTTTTCAAGTTTTAATCCAGAGCACAAGAAAGATAAAGTAGGTTCAAAATGAAGGTCACATGAATAATTAAACACCAGTGTGAACATCTTTAGAGGAGACCACAAAAAAGGCTCATGGAACCAGATATTAGCAATGTGAAGTGAGTTTTAATTTAACCAGATAAAATAATGAGTGAAAAATAAGTGAAAAAGTTATATAAGCAAGAGGTAAATGTGGAAAGTTACCATTTCACTTGTGCATTTGCCAAAAGAGGAAATTTCACCCATTGAAGAGCAAAACCTTCAAGAGTTCATATCGGGAGATCTGGAGCACCGTTTTAATAGTCGTCTGCGCCAGGTAAGAGCTTTCAAGCTCCTCTTTCATTTCATAAGTAGAAAACTTGATTTCAGTAGGCAAAATTAATTTTTTGGGTAGGCCCTAAGGGGATTTTTCCGCCCTTCACAGTGTCGCGCGCTCCCCAGATCGGGAAGCGCAGTACTATCGATGACTACCACTCTGTAGGGTTAAACGGGGGTGCGGTAGTGTGGACTACTGCGCAGTAGTGTTTCCCCCAGGAGCGGTAGTGACGAGCATTAGTGAAGAAAAAATGTTTTTTCTCAAATTTTTTGCCGAGATCAAGTTGTTAATTTATTAATCAATGCTTCTTGTGACCTTTTGCAGGTGTTTGCAATTTGTTTGAAGCAAAATGGTTAGCTGGAAAGAAAGGGAGCATGAAGTGGATGATTTATTGGCTTGGAACTGCCGGAGGATGAGGATGAGGATAACTCAGGTATGACCTTCATTAATGTATTTTTTAATTTTTTTAATATATGATTTTTAATTGTTTTTGAGAATGTGTAAAAAAGATTTTAATATATATTTATGTGCATTTCGCATATCGTGGACCACAGAGGCTTGCAGGATACTCGTCGTTACGCTGAGGCGGTGACGAGCACCGAGTTGCTTCAGACGAGGAAGAACACGCGGATGAGGTGGGAGGGGTCTGAGACATAGAGCGAAACTTACAGGGTTTAACCCATGGGGTTCCGGCTATGAGGATAGATGACGTTCCTCTGCATCTTCAGCGACATACCATAGGTGTGCCTAGGCTTATTGGCCAACTCCTTCGTAGGGTGGCTCGGGCTATAGTTTTCTATCATCAGCAACGCGAGGATTCTGAGGAGGCCGATAGATCTCCTAGATCTCCTTAGATAGTAGTGTTTATCTTTTGCGGCATGTACACGATATGTAGGCTTGAAAGCCAAATTTTTGTATGGGATTGGATCCCAAATTTTGTCTTTTGAACACAAACATTATGTATTTGGAGAAAACATTTTTATATGCAGTGATATATATACATGGACCTACTTTTATGATCTATTTATTTACAATGACTTGTGTGTTTATTTTATGATGTATTTTTTATGTATGGGCTAGATGAGAATCCAAAATGTAATTAGCTAATGAATCAGCTACACAATTGAATTCTCCTTGTATATGTTGATATGAAATATAATTAAAAGATCGTTCCAAGAGGCCTACCCTTCGTAATAAGCGAAGTAGAATAGGACCGCGAACTGCGTAGATACGATTCAAATGGGAAACCACGAGTTGGGAGTCTACAAAGACCAATAGGGAGTCAATTCCGAGGGAAGCAACCTCTGTTAAGAGTCCAATGACTGCATGGTACTCTACAATATTGTTGGTTGCGGGACCCAAGCAAGTGGTTCCTGAAGAAGACAACTCGCCAGTGGGATAATAAATTACCCATGCTGTGGAAGCGATGTTCTGGGTGTGTTGGCTCGCACCGTCGGCGAATCCGTAATAGGTGGACATCTGCGCATAAAAGCACAAGTCAAGGTAAGTATGGATACGTGAGGTCCATGCGTGCATACAAAAGATAAATGAAAACAAGCTAGCTACATTATGTACAAAAAGTATCTCGCGCAGGATAAACCTACGCGTAGAAATGTTTGAGGTACAGCCCGTTGTGGGGCCATGCCAACGGTGTGCCATCACAATCGACAAGTTCATAGGCTCCTTTATCCAAAACACGTTTTACAATGAAAGGGTCGTACCACATAGACTCTAGTTTTCCTTTTCCAAGTTTATCATGCATTTGGTCATATGTGAGTACGAGGTCGCCCTCGTTGAAAACCCGAGGTTGAACGGATTTGTCATATTGTGCTTTGATGCATTTTTTATGAGCTTCATTGGCTAAAGCAGCGTCTCGGCGGGTTTCATCTAGCTTAGCTAGGTATAGAAATCGTTCCTCTTCGAAAGTGGTATGGGAAAGTAGCTCTATGGCTATCTTCAGTGACGGGATTTCACATTCAATTGGTAAAATGGCTTCAAGGCCATACACCAGTTGGAATGGTGTGAACCCAGTAGCACTTTTCACTGAGGTTCAGTATGCCCATAATGCCGAAAAAAGAGCTAAGTGCCAATTGGAATTATGAGTACCCACGATTCGCTGAATCATGTGTTTCATAACTTTATTAATGGCTTCGACTTGGCCATTAGCCTATGGGTAGTATGGGGTTGAGTTTCCATGACGAATACCCAAGTTGGCGCTCAATTCTTCAATCATATGGTTCCTGAAGTGGGAGCCATGATCGGTCACGATGGATTGTGGGACACCAAACCTAACTATAATGTGGTTGAATATGAACTGTGCTGTTGTTTTGCCGTCTTCAACATAAGTAGGCATCGCTTCAGCCCATTTTGTGAAATAATCCACAGCTACTATGACATAGCTATGCCCCCCGGTTGAAGTGGGCTTGCACTGCATGAAATCTATGCCCCATTTGGAAAAGGGGCCGACGGCAATAACAAGATTGAGTGGGGCAAGATGCGAGCGTGTTTTACTATGAAAGAATTGACAGGGTGGACATTTCTTAACCATTTCAATGCAGTCTTTGAAAATTGAGGGCCAAAAATATCCCGCTCGCAGTATCTTCTGGGCCATAGCCATCCAAGAGAGATGGCCACCACATGCTCCAGTGTGGCAGTCATTAAGAACGTGTTTGGCCTCGTTTAAAGTCAAACAATGTCAAAAAATGGTATCAACACCACGATGGTAAAGGGTATTGTTGACTATAAGGTAGTACTTCGCATGATGTCGGATACGTCGACGTTAATCGTGGTTGAGGTCGAGCCGGAAACGTTGGGTTTGGAGATATAGTAAAATATCCCCGTACCATGGATCAGACGTGCTAATGAGGAACAACAATTCATCGGGAAGAGAATTGATGGGCTCAGGTTGCTCAGTAGCACGGGGCAGGTGACAAATCAACTCGGCAAAGACCAAAGATTTCTTGGATTTGGCGTTGGCAAATTCTTGTCAAACTCTTGTAGGATGACAATCCAACGAGAATATTTTCCCCCAAGCACTTGACATGCGAGGATATAATACATTGGATTGAAATCCGCTATGACAGTGGTCTGGCGGAGTAGAATGTAATGATGAAACCTCTGTACAGCAAAAACTGTTTCCAAAGCGGGTTTTTCAACATGTGAATAGCGAGTTTCGGAGTCGAGAGTACTCTTACTAAGATAGTATACCACATGTTCTATGCCGTTATTATCTGCTTGGACTAACACCATACCGATGGTGGAAATCGAAGCTGCGAGATAAAGAATGTAATCCCGTGTGTAATTGGGGGGTTGAATCACAAGATCTTTAGTTAAGGCCGCCTTTAGATGATTAAAGGAGCATTGGGCTTCGTTGTCCCAAATGAATGGGGTATTCTTCTTTAGAAGCCTCATATAGCCTTCTGTTATCTCGACGAAATTGCAAATAAAGCGACGTAGAAAGTTTGCGTGCCCCTGCAAACTTTGAAGTTCTGGTATGTTCGTGGGGGAAGGCAGGGCTAGACTAGCTTCTACCTTCGCAAGGTCCAATCGTATGCCGCTTTTGGAGATTATGAATCCTAAAAATTTTCCGTCTTCAACGCAAAAGATGCATTTATGCGGATTCAAAGGATATTGTAGCGACGACACCTTGCAAAGATGGCGCCTAAGTGATCAGGATGATCTTCTCTGGTCTGAGAATGAGCGGGAAGGTCATCAAGATACAGCTCTGCAATATGTTTGATATCGTGAAATGCGTATGACATCACCCATTGGAAAGTTGCCTCGCCATTTTTCAGGCCGAAAGGTAGCTTTCAATATGCAAAGATTCCCCATGGGCAGATAAAGGCCATTTTGTGCTGGTCCGCTAGGAGTATCTCGATCTGATTATAGCTAGAAAATCCATCCATAAATGAAAAGATGACACTCCCGGCGCAGTTATCGATGATCTGGTCAATGAATGGAGTTGGGTAGTTTTCCTTTGGACAAGCTTTGTTCAAGTCGTGATAATCGACACAGACTCTAATCGTTCCCTGTTTCTTGGCTACGAGAACGATATTAGATACCCATTCTGTCAGTGGGATAGGATAGATAAAATCAGCACGCAAAATTTTTTCAACTTCTACTTTGATAGCGGCTGCCTTGCGGGGGTGGACGAGTCAGAGTTTTTGCCGAACGGGTCGGGCACCAGGAAAGGTTGGAATCTCATGGACCACAATAGACAGGTCTATTCCTAGCATTTCTTCATAACTCCAGGAAAAAACATAGCGGAAAGTTTTAAAGTAGGCAATGTAGAACTCCATTTCGGTGGGAGTACATGTATTGCCTATGTGAACATTTTCCACGACACCAGGCGTCACTGAAATGTCAATGGGAGTGGTTTCCGTAAGGTTGTCCAAGTTTCCTTTGGAAAATACTTCATCAAGCTAAGTGGGAAACTTGTTTTGACCCATTCCAAGTGAAGTGTTGGATTTTGTATCAGGCTCAAGCGTCTAGATGGTGGGAAAGGAAGATCGATGATGGAAATTTCCCCATGGTGGTTCATCACCGCACATAACCTCCATAATTGATTCGTCAGTGGTAAAAATCAATGAAAGAGGATCAATAAGTGGTGGGGATGAATGAGTCTCATACGAGAGTTGTGCCACTGTGTGGTGCGTAGAAGAATCAAACCAATCAATGGCTGACTGGATCGCTTCATACGTTGCGAGGTTCCCATTTAACAACATGGAGTTGCCATAGTTTTCAATCTCAGTGGGACTCGGTATCACCCAAGAATCATTGAAAGGGGTGACATTCAATGATATCATGTTGACTGGCTGAACGTGGGACCCCAGCTCTGGAAAACCTCCAATAAGGGAAGAATCCTTCATAAGACCAACACCAACATCTTGGAAACAGTACCGAGGTTGATCCAATAACGGGACGGTGTTGGCAGAGCTCAGATGAGAGTTTGGGATACAGTAATCTAGCTGATCTATGGTGACAATTTTCCCTTCATGAGGAAATTGCACGATTCGAAAGACTTCGATGTGTACAGATACTGTTTTTCCCCCCAGTTCAACACCAATCATAGGAATGAGTCCATAAGGTTGAAAACCGTGTCCATCAAATGCTCTAAGAGTAGTGGGAGACGTCGTGACTTCGGGTGAGCCTAAAGCTCTCCAACAATTCAAAGACATAATCGACGTGGAGGCACCCTCGTCTAAGACAGTGCGATGGATGTTGTTTCCACGGATTCTTGTATGAACCTGGAAGGCTAACTGATGGAAAAGATGAGGTTTGACATACTACAAGTTAAACATGATGGTGTTTGAAGTATCCGGGTCCATTGTCCCCAGTGCTGAAAGTAAGGTTCTGTGCTGCGTAGGGCAGTGTTGGATCCAAAAGGCCTTTAGGGACACCTGCTGGATACCTGCCGGGGGCATAGAAGTCCAACCGTGCAGCAAAACCGGGTTCCGGGGAGTCCTATAGGTTTCTCTAGGCAGGTTCTGGCTGGGAACGCTAGCTGTAAGTTCCCGGCGGATGATTTTGTAGAGTTGACCCCCGTGTGCAAAAATTGCACACTCCTTCACTGAGAAAAACCCTAGTTTCCAAGATGGACGTACAAGATGTCATTGGAGAAACAGTACCAGATGAGAGGGGCGCTCCTGGCACTATCCCAATGTCCTAAATCCAACGGAGTCGACGGTTCATCGATCGGAGCCACGGTCGTCATTCTATGGCTCATTCGGTCTCGCATCCAAAAGGCCTTCAGGGACACCTGGTGGATACCTGTCGGGGGCATAGAAGTCCAACCGTGTAGCAAAAATTGGTTCCGGGGAGTCCTACAGGTGTGTTTAGGCAGGTTCCAGCTGGGAATGCTCACCATAACTACCCGGTCTACAATTTTTTCCAATCTTTTCATTTTGTTGAATTATTTTCATAATTTTGTTTTGTTTAGGTTTTTGACATATTTTGTTTTAAATTTTTGATTTATTTTTATAAGTTTGATCTAGCTCCTATAGTTGAAGTTTCATTTCAAATTATGAGTGAGTGATTTTGCTTATGAAATTACTGATGCGATGCTTTAAGGAATAATACAAGCTAGCAGCAGGTGTAATTTTCTGTATATGCATATGCGCTGCCAGATTGTCCAATCATATTGGTGCAGGTTTCAAAACAAATCATAGCAGGAAAATCTAATGGTAGAGCATGAATTATGTTGGACGACACTTGGCTCAAAGCAGTTACAGAGGATCGGAGACCCCAGGGCAAATCCTCCAAGTGTCCCTGAACGGCCCCGGGGTGCCCGACTAGAATGCCCGTAGCACCCGAATCGTGGCTCGATTCGCGAATTCGTCGGTTCCAATGGGTCCGAGACATCGGGTTTCAGCTAGGGTATCCCCCACAGCGTCCCCCGAAGACCCGGAAGCGGTGCCAATGAGCCATCTCTGGATCTAGGGTTTTGCTCAGTGAGGGCCATTCCAAATTTGCTAAAGGGGTGCATTTCTTGTCTAGAGGCCCCGGGCGTGCGTGGCCACCATGGACAGGTCCACAATGGCCACGTAAGTGCCCAATAGATGATTTTGCAGAGTTGACCCCCGTGTGCAAAAATTGCACACTCCGATGGGCGAGCGGCTTACATAAGGAAATATGGCGATTGTAGGTATCTATGCTTTTCTTCCGACGATAATTGTAACAGGATTTTCATTTATAATACAAGCATATTTTTTACTAGTTTCGTCAAGAGAAAGTATCATTTTCAATAACAAGTGGAACTAGGGAATCCTTCGTTGTGTTCCATTAGCCCTTTGTTCAGCATTTCGTGCTCTAGTAAGTGGTAATTCACCTCTATCATTGAAAACTTGGGTCTATAGGTACCTTCCCTTTCATATTCCTCATAATGCACACACAGTCCATCCTTATCTTGATAAACAAGAGTTTTATAATAGCTTGAATGTTTTGGGCGTGGTTATCTCCCTGTATTTGGTTGTCTGATTGCTTGACAAGCTTGCTTGAAAATCTGTTCGTTGAAATTCTTTGTCTTATTGCTGAAAATTGGAAGGGATTTTCAAGTCTCCTGCAAAATGCTCTATTGAAATATGCAAGTTCTTCAAACAACATTGATTTGGCTAGTGTATCAAATGCTGCCGTCCACACCAAAATTTATCTTTCGTCAAAGGAGTCGCACATATTGTGGCTGACCAAATGGTGTGGGGAGCTTGGAAGTGCCGCCAAATATTATTCCATGCCTGAATCTACCCAGAAGGCAATTATAAATTTAGATCCTCGAGAATGCCTAAATCTACCCAGAAGGAAATTATAAATTTAGATCCTCGAGAAGGTGAGAAACAGTATGAGTGGTTGACTCAGTATCCTAAAATTCCAGAGATTTCTATCTCAAAGTTTGTTGAGCGGCTCCTAGATGTAGTATTAGACTCAACAGACAGTAAACTTGTTATCACCACTGCACATTTTTTGCACTATTCATCTGCAAATAACTACATCTGGCCCGAAGAGCTTACCAGTCTTTGCAAGAATATTCCCGTAATAGATGAAGGTGGCAACATCATTAGGGTACGAGGCTCTGAGAAGTTTCTACAGCCTGCATCCATGAGTAATTGGGTCAAGGTGTCCCTGAATGGCCCCAAGGTTCTCGACTAGAATGCCTGTAGCAGCCAAACAGTGGCTCGGTTCATGAATCCGTCGGTTTCGGTGGGTCTGGGATACCGGGTTTCAACTAGGGGACCCTCCACAGTGTCCCTTGAAGACCCGGAAGCGGTTCCAATGAGCCATCTCCGGAGCTAGGGTTTCGCTCAGTGAGGGCCATCCAAATTTGCTCAAGGGGGCCATTTCCCGTCCAGAGGCCCCTAAGCGTGCATGGCCATTGTGGACAGGTCCACAATGGCCACATGGACCTGTGGGAGGCGACAGAATCCAATTACGCTCACCGGTTTGGGTTACGTGGCCCCGGGGCAATTCCTCCAAGTGTCCCTAAATGGCCCCGGGGTGCTCGACTAGAATTCTTGTAGCACCCAAACCATGGCTCGGTTCACAAATCCATTGATTCTGGTGGGTCCTGGACGCTGGTTTTCAGCTAGGGGACCCCCCACAACGTCCCCTAAAGACCCGAAAGTGGTGCCAATGAGCCATCTCTGGAGCTAGGGTTTTGCTCAGTGAGGGTCATTCCAAATTTGCTCAAGGGGGCCATTTCTCGTCCGGAGGCCCCCGAGCATGCGTGGCCACCATGGACAGGTCCACAATGGCGACGTGGACCTGTGGGAGGTGACAGAATCCAAGTCCTCTCGCTGGTTTGGGTTTCGTGGCCCCGGGGCAATTCCTCCAAGTGTCCCTCAACGGCCTCGGGGTGCCCGACTAGAATTCCCATAGCACCTGAACCGTGGCTCGGTTCGCGAATCCGTCGATTCCAATAGGTCCGGGACATTGGGTTTTAGCTAGGGGACCCTTCACAGTGTCCCCCGAAGACCCAAAAGGGGTTCCAATGAGCCATCTTCGGAGCTAGGGTTTTACTCAGTGAGGGTCATTCCAAATTTGCTCAAGGGGGCCATTTCTCGTCCAGAGGCCCCCAGGTGTGCGTGGCCACCTTGGACGGGTCCACAATGGCCATGTGGACCTGTGGGAGGTGATAGAATCCAATTCCTCTCACCGTTTTGGGTTTCGTGGCCCAGGGGCAAATCCTCCAAGTGTCCCTGAACGACCCCAGGGTGCCCGACTAGAATGCCCGTAGCACCCAAATCGTGGCTCAATTCATGAATCCGTCAATTCCAGTGGGTCCAGGACGGCGGGTTTCAGCTAGGGGACCCCCCACAACATCCCTTGAAGACCCGAAAGCGGTGCCAATGGGCCATCTCCGGAGCTAGGGTTTTTCTCAGTGATGGTCATTCCAAATTCGCTCAAGGGGTGCATTTCTCGTCCGGAGGCCCCCAGGCGTGCGTGGCCACTGTGGACAGGTCCACAATGGCCATGTGGACCTATGGGAGCCAACGGAATCCAAGTTCACTCGCCAGTATGGGTTCCGTGGCCCTGGAGCAAATCCCTGAAGTGTCCTTGAATTCCCATCACTGAGCAAAACCCTAGCTCCGGAGATGGCCCATTGGCACCGCTTCCAGGTCTTCAGGGGACGCTGTGGGGGGTCCCCTAGCTGAAACCCAGTGTCCCGGACCCACCGGAATCGATGGATTGGTGAACCAAGCCACGGTTTGGGTGCTACAGGAATTCTAGTCAGGCACCCTGGGGCCGTTCAGGGACACTTGGAGGATTTGCCCCAGGGCCATGGAACCCAAATCGACGAGCAAAATTGGATTCCGTCGCCTCCCACAGGTCCACATGGCCATTATGGATCTGTCCACGGTGGCCACGCATGCCCGGGGGCCTCCGGACAAGAAATGGCCCCCTTGAGCAAATTTGGATGACTTTCACATTGGGGTCAAGTTTGCAAAATCATCCGCCGGGCACTTACGGCTAGCGTTCCCAACCGAAACCTCCCTAGACACACCTGCAGGACTCCTAGGAACCCAGTTTTGTTGCACGGTTGGAGTTCTATGCCCCCGGCAGGTATCCAGCAAGTGTCCTTGAAGGCCTTTTGGATGCAAGACGAAACGAGCCATAGAATGACGACCATGGCTCCGATCGACGAACTGTCGACTCCGCTGGATTCAGGATGCCGGGATAGTGCCAGGGGTGCCCCTCTCCTCTGGTCCCGTGGCCTCATTGTCATCTTGTACGTCCATCTTGGAAACTATGGTTTTGCTCAGTAAGGGAGTGTGCAATTTTTGCACACAGCGGTCAACTTTGGAAAATCCTCCACCAGGCAGGTATGTATAGCGTTCCTAGCTGGAACCTACCTAGACACACCTGCAAGACTCCCCAGAACCAGGCTTTGCTGCACGGTTTGACTTCTGTGCCCCCGGCAGGTGTCCCTGAAGGGCTTTTGGATGCGAGATGGAACGAGCCATAGAATGACGACCATGGCTCCTATCGACGAACCGTTGAATCCGTTGGATTCAGGACGCCGGGATAGTTCCAAGGGTTCCCCTCTCCTCCGATCCCGTGGCTCCGGTGCCATCTTGTATGTCCATCTTGGAAACTAGGGTTTTGCTTAGTAAGGGAGTGTGCAATTTTTGCACACGGGGGTCTACTCTGCAAAATCATCCGCCAAGCACTTACAGCTAGCGTTCCCAGCCGGAACCTATCTAGACACACCTGCAGGACTCCCCGGAACTAGGTTTTGTTGCACGATTGGATCTCTATGCCCCCGACAGGTATCCAGCAGGTGTCCCTGAAGGCCTTTTGGATGCGAGACTGAACGAGCCAAATAATGAGGACCGTGGATCCGATCGACAAACCATCGACTCTGTTGGATTCAGGAATCAGAGATAGTGCGAGGGGTTCCCCTCTCCTTCGGTCTTGTGGCACCGTTGTCATCTTGTAGGTCCATCTTGGAAACTAGGGTTTTGCTCAGTGAGGGAGTGTGCAATTTTTGCACACGAGGGTCAACTCTGCAAAATCATCCGCTGGGTACGTATGATGATGATGATGGTGATGATGATGAAGACGTTGATGATGATTTTGATGGTGATGGTGATGGTGATGAAGATGATGACGATGGAGAAGATGATGATGATGGAGATGTTGATGAGGAACCTAGAGTTAGAGTTAGAGTTAGAGTTAGAGTTAGGGTTAGAGTTAGAGTTAATGATGATGATGGATATGGTGGTGATGATGAAGATGTTGATGATGATGGTGATGGTGATGGTGATTATGATGGTGATGGTGATGATGAATAAAGTGTTTTAGTGCTAGGGTTTGGGTGAGGGTTAGGGCTAGAGTTATAGAAGGAAATTGAATTAGGGTTAGAGTTAGAGATAATGATGATGATGAAGATTGTGGTGATGATGAAGACGTTGATGGTGATGGTGATGGTGATGGTGAGGATGAAGAAGATGGTTTAGTGCTAGGGTTTGGGTGAGGGTTGGGGCTAGAGTTATAGAAGGAAATTGAATTAGGGTTAGAGTTAGAGTTAATGATGATGATGAAGATGGTGGTGATGATGAAGATGTTGATGGTGATGGTGATGATGATGGTGATGGTGATGGTGAAGAAGATGGTTTAGTGCTAGGGTTTGGTTGAGGGTTAGGGATAGAGTTATAGAAGGAACTTGAATTAGGGTTAGAGTTAGAGTTAACAATGATGATGAAGATGGTGCTGATCATGAAGACATGATGGTGATGGTGAGGATGAAGAAGATGGCTTAGTGCGAGGGTTTGGGTGAGGGTTAGGGCTAGAGTTATAGAAAGAAATTGAATTAGGGTTAGAGTTAGAGTTAATGATGATGATGAAGATGGTGGTGATGATGAAGACATTGATGGTGATGGTGATGGTGATGGTGAGGATGAAGATTATGGTTTAGTGCTAGGGTTTGGGTGAGGGTTAGGGCTAGAGTTATAGAAGGAAATTGAGTTAGGGTTAGAGTTAGAGTTAACAATGATGATGAAGATGGTGTTGATGATGATGGTGACATTGATGGTGATGGTGATGGTGATGGTGAGGATGAAGAAGATGGCTTAGTGCTAGGGTTTGGGTGAGGGTTAGGGATAGAGTTATAGAAGGAAATTGAATTAGGGTTAGAGTTAGAGTTAATGATGATGATGAAGATGGTGGTGATGATGAAGACATTGATGATGATAGTGATGGTGATGGTGAGGATGAAGAAGATGGTTTAGTGCTAGGGTTTGGGTGAGGGTTAGGGCTAGAGTTTTAGAAGGAAATTGAATTAGGGTTAGAGTTAGAGTTAATGATGATGATGAAGATGGTGGTGATGATGAAGACGTTGATGATGATGGTGATGGTGATGGTGAGGATGAAGAGGATGGTTTAGTGCTAGGGTTTGGGTGAGGGTTAGGGATAGAGTTATAGAAGGAAATTGAATTAGGGTTAGAGTTAGAGATAATGATGATGATGAAGATGGTGGTGACAATGAAAACATTGATGGTGATGGTGATGGTGAGGATGAAGAAGATGGTTTAGTGCTAGGGTTTGGGTATCCTAAGAGTGTAAGAATATAACTCTAGAGAACCTTGTTTGCATGGATAAATGGGCCAACTAAGTGCACTTCTACTGGGATTATCTGAGGCATGCAAGCATGTATCCTCCTAGAGATCTGCCCCCCTTAACTTAGACTGTAATCCTCACGTATGAGTGCCTAGGGAACTGCACTCTCTCACTGTGCATGCAAAACTAAATAAAACAAAAAATGTATGATTAGAACTGAACTGCTAATTTAGGAAAAACATCTAAACTGGAAATTAATGGAGAATGGAGCATGCATGTGCTCCCTATCTCTCTCATCCATAAATTCTAGTGCATCCTGTTACATCTTGTTTTCACACCCAAGTGGCAAAGTCCTAATCCTCTAATGCTACAAGTGCAACTTCTGAAGATGATTGCCACTGTCACCTCAGCAAAGATTTTCCCAAGTTTTAGGCCAAGGGAGGCTTCTAGATCAAGGTTGGAGAAAAGGTCTTAGGATTTCAAACTTGTTTGAAGATTAAGATGTGTTTTCAATTAAGTTGAA
Source organism: Larix kaempferi (assembly GCA_027924585.1). Classification (NCBI taxonomy): domain Eukaryota; kingdom Viridiplantae; phylum Streptophyta; class Pinopsida; order Pinales; family Pinaceae; genus Larix; species Larix kaempferi. The sequence goes on from BSBM01000445.1 coordinate 26,261,641, forward strand.
GTCCCATGTGAGTGCTTAATTCAGAAAGTTGCAAGTGAATTAATCAAATAGACACCTTTCAGAAATAAATATTTGCTCATGTGTAAAATGAAAGATCATTCATGGATAAATAAAGATATTCACAAAACTTAAATCAACAATGAACCATAATGTTGTAGAATCAAAATTCACATTAAAACATGTTGGCTTATTTCCCAAAATCATACACAAATGATATTATCTAATAATGCCAAGGTTATAGTTATTAGTTTATGGGTGATTATTGAATGAGACCCTCTTGGAGAGAGTAAAATCTTTGCAAAAGGGTGTCACCCAATCTATTAAGGGTCCAACTAAGTTGTAGTGATTTGAATCACTTCAATAAAGATGGCTGAAATCTTATCTTCACAAACTTAATTAATTAAATGTTTTTCCATATGATCCATGAGCATATAAATATAAAAATATGTGCTGGAAATAAAATCAGTAAACTACTTGCGCAGGTTTGGTAACTTCTAGAATGTAAATGATTAGATGATTGTAAACATTCATTCAATAAACCATAAACATTTAGGATATGTTGTGTGTAATTGCTTAAGACAAATTTGTGAAATAATAACCATTCAAATAACATGCAATTAACACTATGATCCATAGATGAGAGTTGTGAATCGTGATAGACTAGTCATTATATATGTAGCGAGGGTCCTATTTCAAATGGATTAATTTAGGATAATAAAATTAATTTAGGTGTTGTATATGAAGTGGTTATGGACCTAGTAAGTCCAAGGGTGAATCCTATAGATCTCGAGGATGGAAGGGTTGTTTTGGAATAGGATGGTAGTTGGTTGAAGGTTAGAGATGGAGGAGACAATTCTTTAAAGCATGTTGATAATGGTAAAGGTGAAGCCAATAAAGGGATACAGGTAAATGATGTTGGTAGTGTCAAAATGAAGAGGAAGAAGTGTGTAAAACATAAAATCTCTCTTATGAGGCTAGTCCTAGGAAAGGATATCAAAATGCATGAGGTGGTCGAAATGGATTCCCATGCTCTTGTTGGAAGATTTCATGGTAAAAAGGTGGGGGAGTTGTCTCTAAGGGTGTAGTTATAGGAAAGATGGGCTCTTAGGCTTGGGTACATTCCTAATTTATTTATATCAACTACAAGTTACCTAGGGTTTCTTTTCATATATCAAGAGGATTTTGAGGAATATTTTGGCCCATGATTGGAAGTGGGAGATGATTTTGCTTATGCTATATATTTTTTTGTAGCCCTAAAGTCACAACACTTTCTAATGTAAATATCACTCCTTAGTTTGCTTGGTTAGGTATGTTGTTGCTGAAAGGAAAAGATGGAAGACCCATTCAAATACAAGGGACTCATATTGAGGTCACTTGGGGTCTAGAAATAACATCTATATGTATGTGAGAACTTTTCCATAACATTCTTATCGAAGACAAAATCATGTATGCAAAAATGTAATCAAAGACAAACTCGTATACACAAGTGCAGATCCATCTATTAATATGCAAAAATGATCCAATCATGTACACTTTTTGGAAAAATGGAACATCGTTCCGAACGTCTATATAATGGCAACTCGTGCCCCGTACAAAAAAAGCAACTCGTGCCCTATACAAAATATGGCCCATGGTTCCCTATACAAAATATGGCAACTCGTGCCGAAAATGCCATATCGTGGCTAGTGTACATAGGAGGGTCTCTCAATCCTCCTGCCCACCCTCAGAGCTCCCAGGTGCATCTCCAAAATCAATCTTCCTCTTCTTCGTGCTAGAGGAAGATGGGTCCTTTTGGCATCTTTGAGAACGTCCCCCTGAGCCCTGAAACGACAACAATAATATGTAAACTTTTCCTGGCAATTATACAAGTATAAAACATAATTTTAAAATAAAAATAGTTTTCAAATCTTGGATAACTCACCACATGTGAGACTGTAAGTCGTGAGGGGGTCTCCCTCCTCCGTGATCCAAGTCTCTTGGCAATGCCACCCTGCAACATTTAGAACAATCAGATCAATGCTGAAACTAGATGCATATAGTAATTTTTGTTAAAATTGAACGAGATTTTCATAAACTAGTCAATATCACTGTGAACAAAATCGGCTAGTCTTCGGGGCTGGCGGATGGAGCAGTCGGCTAGACAGCCTGCTCCAATGCTAGGGTGGACGGTAAAGGGGAGGATGTAGCCACATCAACGGTGGCTACACCACTGGGGGAAATAGTGGAAGAAGGGGGGGTGGCAGGAGGAGGCATGGACTGGGGTGGGCGAAGTGGAGATGGACATCTAGGGCTATAAACCCCAACTGGCGATAGTATGGATCGGGGAACCCTGGAAGGGGAAGCGAATGGGGTGGGGGAATGTGGGGGGGGGGGGGGGGGGCGAGGTGTGTGTTGCGGTAGAGGGATGGGTGACTGTGGATGGGTGGTGTGCCGTGGTCGGATGGGGGAGGGTGGGAATATGGGAAACTGATACGGAGGTGGAGCTGGATATGATACGTAAGGGGGAGCTGGATGGAACTGTGGTGCTATATAGGAGGGGGGGGCTAGGTGGAAGGGGTTGGGGAATGGGGCATGTATTCCAGGGGATACAACTGGCATATAGGGTGGTTGAAAGGTCGAGGAGGGAGGAATAATAGCACTGGCAGGCCGAGGTGCTCACACCTGCATACACATTTATAACCTCATAGTTTAATATACAAAAATATAAATATACACAGACAAGTCATCGTATTTGAAATTAAATTTATGCTTTAATACACACGATACCTGCGCACGTGGAGAACTGTTGGTCCTCGGTGGCAGTGGGTGGAACCCGTGGACACCTGTGCAAACACTACAATTTTTAGACTTAATTTATAAAAACAATACTAACAATATTAAACACAATGCAAATGAGAATGACAATGATGGTACTTAAAAAACATGATTGCAATTAATTTATATTCAAGTTAGATGATATTCAATATTCTGAAAGGATAGAAGGTGGCATGGCATGAAATTAAAATTAAATAAGGTGAGAGGGCATAGAAGGTGACATGGTGAGATTTTCCTTTTCTAGAGTCATCCCCATGAGTAGGTGAGCTTTTCCTTTGGCCCTAGAGAGATGTGCAGTTCCTCATAAGCGAATGGAATTCATGTCCATTTACAAATTTGAATTGGAAACCTATGTAATGTGTTTGGGTTCTTGATGAAGAGTTCCTAGGTTTTGATGTCTTCTTATAGATTAGTAGTTTCCTACAAGCTTGATTCACCCAGTGGAAAAGTATTTGCATCCCTAGAGTGAGGATCTTGAGTCCCTTTATTTCCATAACATTTACATCATCAAATAAAATGGTATCTCATTGTTTAAATTTTGCAAAGAGGTGCTAAATAGCAGTTAAGTTAGTGTGCATGTTACTTAATACACTTTAGAGTGTTGATCGTTAGAAAAAGGAAGAAAGAGAAATCTTTTTCATGATTAACTTACTCAAAAGCTTGAATGTGCCATGTTCTTTTGCATTGAATGAGTAATTATGTGTTCTTGATTGAATAGCTATGTTGTCAGAATGATATCACTTGATTGAAATCAAAGAAATCTTGAGTGAAATGAGTTAAATGAGTATTCTTGATGACAAATGTTTTACCAAGTTGTATTTGAATCAAGATAATAGCAAGGCCCCATAGACCATATTTGTAAGATTATCGCTCTTCCTTATGGGCCTTACATCATTTTGAAAAACTTTAGTGACAATACATGTGATAAGCTGTTTTACGTTGTTTATATGTCTTTCCTAATAGAATGTTCTAGGAGTAGTAGTATGATTACTTTCAGTCTCAAGTATTACAATAAATTGAAAATCCCGTGATAATAAACTAGGGTAATAAGGACATGAGAAACATCAGGTTCTTGAATTTCTAGAAGCTTGGCCACTATGATTCTCTTTTTCCCGAGAGTTTTGCACAATGCAGTGAAAATTCATAGCAATAAATAGTTTTCCTATTGGTCTCGGTGGATGCGAAAGTGACAAGTACAACATCTCAGTGAACTCAATTGATGCAACAAAGTTAGCAGAAACATAGAAGTGATTTGACCACCTTTGCCATTAAAAGAACCTATTAGTATAATACGGGGGAATGTGATAATTACCATGGTAATATATTCTCAAATTTTAAGCTTGAAGAACACATGGCATAAGGGCATGGTAGCAAAGGTTGATTTGGTGGACAAAGTGATGGGCATTGGAGCAATTGGCACACCTATTGAGCCAAAAGTCAAATGACCCATACTGTGGTCATTTGAAGATGATTTGGACAAAGAGAGTACATGGCAAAGATAACTTGGATGACATGGTGACAAATGGAAAAGCAACAATAACACACATGGCATTGGTCAAGCACAGGAAGAGAAAGCAAGCATTGGATGGTAGTCTGAGGATGAAGGACACTACGGGCATCACCAAAACCCCAGCTGCGGGCTCATCATTGGTCAAGTAAGAATGACAGATTTTGGAAATTTCTCTCCCATTTGTATAATCATCAGAGGTCTAGGATGCCTAAAGTGAACATGGAAAAATGTTTATAGTTTTCTTAGGTTTTCATGTTTTATAAGGTTTCATTTTTTTGGGTGGGATTATACGAATTTATAGCTCTCAAATAAATTAGACAATATTATAAACACAACTATAAAATACGATGATAATATGGTAATTACTTAGTGCTAATTAATTTGTAATTACTAAACACAAATTACTCGTAACTGGATCTAATTATTCAAAGTAAAGAAGTTACCTGTGTGTATGGTGCCACAATCTCCTCTGATGTCGCCATGGCTCCATCGAGGTCAAAGGAACCAACGTCCTCCCACCTGGGGGATGGAGACCTAGCCCTGAATAACTGAACATTAAAACAAATAAATTCAACAATGTGTAATTCAAAGTTAAATATATTACACAATACGATATCAAATAAAATACAACAAATACTTGAACATTAAATAAAACAATAGCAAACCTGATCCATGAAGCTCCCTGTGGCATGCTGCTGCGTATCACCATGGAAAGAATGACCACAGTGAGAACAACGATGTGTCATTGTTCCAGCAAAACTAGAAGGCCCTGCCTGGGTTCCACCTGTACCCGGCATGTCCCATCCAACACCCATAGACTGTGCAGCTGTCTGTGTCTCATCGATGTCCTCCCAGCTCTGGGAAGACATGGCCACAAATTTGGTATGTCTAAGCAAGTCATGTGTGGCACGTTTGACAGAGTCATGAATCTAATCTAGGCTACTACCAAACCTAGGTGGCTAAGGAGGGGGGTTTGGCTCTCTCCTGGGTGCAGGAGGTCCTCTAAGTGGATTGTGGTGCGCCTGAGGTCGATCTTGGGCAAAGCCAAGACCGACACCCTGAAACTCAGTGATGTCAAAATAGTTGAAATGGTACCCTAGCTCAAAATTAGCCCACAATTCCAAAGGAAATACTGTGGGACCTCCAAATTGTTGCACAGGGGCCTGTCAAGCCCCATGAACCACCTCTTTCTCCAGTTATCTCTCCATGGCTAGTAAATGCACCAGTCCATGCAAACCCGAGCCCTCGTCATAGCTGGAGGCTGTCCCGTCGAGGGAACTATGAACTTGCTATACAACTGGGCTTTAGTGATGTTGAGGTCTTTTGTCTACTCTTTGGACAACCTAGTAGAGTAGTGTTCCCTCATTTGAGCCTTGTATTGGCTCAAGTTTGTTATCTCACTATGTGCAATATTGATTAATTCAATAATGTTTCGAAGTGATGAAGCCAAGGAAACCCGAGAGGGTTCCTTGGTACTGTTCAATTCATTATGTAGTGCCCTCAATTGATTTAAGTCTTGGTGTAATTGATCTTCAGGGTTTTCATTCGGTTCATTGTCGGTACCCATATTGTCTTCTGGAGGTCGAGTTTCATTAGTTTCATTGGATGGTTCAGGTGTGTCTGACATCTTGTTAGGTGTAGATGGTCTGCAATTAAATTTCCTTGGTTTTTTAATGGATTCTAATTTTTTTTTTAAATTAAAATTAAAATGGAAAACAAAACAAAAAACAAAAAAAAACACAAATTTGTACTTTGAGGAGCACCTACCTGGAGAAATGGATGGCACCGTGGTGTAGGGGCGATTTCTTGGTGTTGAGGAGGATTTGGTTTCTCTAAGATGCGTTCGTGGGATTGCACAGTGCACTCGTAGGTTGGACAGTGGGCTCACGGGTCTGTCGAAAATGACAAACCCGTGAGCTCTGTTTTTCTTTAAAAAAAATAGAGGCGTGCACGTACCATTGACGCGTGGGCGCCATTTTGTGCGTATGCATCAAAGGTGCGTGCGTGCCCCTTTTTTCCACATGGACGTTCGGCATTGCCGAAGCAGCGACGCGTGCGTGCCTTTGGAGGCGCGTGCGCGTCGTTTTGTTTTTTCCGTTCACGCACTGTTGTTGTAGTTATTTTGGGTACCAGCTTCATGCGGGTACCCTAATATATGGATAACTCTTAGTTAATTCTTGAATAACATGTAGTTCATGGTAGACAACCTGTTTAACTAGAATAGGGTGAGAACAAGTAACATATAACTTATTTGTGGCACTTAACTTGTAGTTTGTCTGTATTCACCATCCATGTCTTGTTCCAGTCACAAGCTAAATGGTTGTGCTGATATATAATTAACATTTAATGTGCCATCTATTTGTTAACATTTATTTCTACCACAATAATGAAAAAATTATTTACAAATATTTATTGCACTTTTGCATTTTTTTACTTATCTCTAACATGTTATAAATCACTAGTGCATCTTTTTCTCTATTACCATTTACACAAACATAATTGTATTCAACATTGTTTTAATGGGTTGACCTATAAATTGATTACATTCAAATTGCACATTGATATGAGATATAAATATTCTCTATATTCTTGTATTCAAGAACATATATGCTTTGTATTAAGACAATATTTGTGTAAATTGTCTCAACTTAAGACAAAAAAAAATTGTGTATTGTCTTAAATATTGTCTTTTTAAGTGAGTGTCTTAAACTATTGTCTTAAATTATTGTCTTAAACTATTGTCTTAAATTTAAGACAATAGTTTAAGACACTCACTTAAAGACAATATTTAAGACAATACACAATTTTTTTTTGTCTTAAGTTGAGACAATTTACACAAATATTATCTTAATACCTCCTCTATGTAGTAGTGATAGAATGAAAATATTTATGATAGCGAACGGTGGAATCGAACCACCAATCTTCTGGATTATAATGCAGATGCTCTACCATTGAGCTAGTAACCTGCAACTTCATATAAAAGAAGAATATATGTGCTTAAATGGAATGCAACTCGCTCTACCACAAGCACCATATATGTCCCAAAATCTCAAAATGCCTAAGTTCCCAAGTGCTAAGTATGCAGGTACCAGGCGCTAACCATTTCATGCTATGTGATCGATGACAAGAAATCTGTCCTAAACAGAGAGGGAAATCACATTCTTACAGCCTATATACTTGGATGCCCACTACGTGGAGTGATTTTGGAGCCATTGTAAGTTGTGTAGATTGGTATACAAGGATATGCAGGCATCCAATTTTGGGATGAAACACTGGAATCTGAACTATCCCAGAGTCAACTGAGTAGTACATCTTTTGACAGGGATTGCAGTTGAAGCACTTGTTTATGGGGATGCAGAAGGTGGTGAAAGCGATGAGAATTTATTCAAGTCCATGTTCATTTCTCATGACCTGAGTTTGGTTTTGGGAAATTCTCATAAGGAATGTAAAATGGTAAACTTTTGTTCTGCAAAAATGATGGTAAGCGCCAAGGAAGACTTCTCCATAGGGGAAATTCTTTATGGATTTATGGTAACCATAACTTCAAGTGTCATGTATATTCATGTGTCAAAATGACTCCAGTATTCACAAGATTGTTCATACATCATATAAACACTCGAGAACACAAAGCAAATATTTACAAGATTGCCCAATGGAGTTTATGGTTGTTGTTAGCTTATCTACAATTCTTCATGTGTTCAAAGACTTTATATCATTTAAAGATGAAAGGAGTTTCGAATTCCATCGGTTCTACCATTGGTGTTAGGAATAGTTTATGCTCTGCCATAGAACTTGTGAAAAACAAAGTACTTCAACCTCAAATTTCAAGTTTTGTCTCAGTAATAGAGGCTGAAAATCGAATTAGTTGAAGGAGAATTTATTTTTTTAGATGATTGATATATTATTGAAATGGATTCCATATCCCATGGAGTGAACCAACAGATTTAAATGAGGTGAGTACTAGGTGGTAGAGCACCTTGCAATTATAGTCTTCTAGAGATCAATGGAAAATGGAAAAATATATCTTGAGCTAAAAATTATCTCCAAGTTCATGGCAGTGATGAATCATATATCTCAAATTTCCAAATTCAAAGGGTACAAGATCAACAAATCGAGGATTATTTCCAAGAAATCAATGAGCATCTTCATGCAACTTCTATATTTTTGTAATTCTCCAATTGGCTCCATTTGCATAATTGTTTGATGTCTTTTACAAATTAATAGAGTGCAATATGTGGACAGTTTGTTTCAATATTTAATAGTGTAAATATTCAACCAAAGTCAGTTAATTGCTAGTTATCAATTAAATCAGTTTGATGACAATGTGAAGATGAGATAGATGGAAGAGCATCCGACAGGAAAGGATTTGAATTGATCGAAATTCCCTGAAAGTAGGAATAGATGGCAGAATGTCCTGAAACAGAACCTTAATTCCATATTTTGGACAAAAGATCAGCAGTTGAAGTTTCAAATTGTTCATTCCCTTAATTGACATGTCATCAATATATGCATGCAACATTATTTTCATCTAAATAGAAAACCTCTAATTTAACCACAGATCAAACTAAATCATATCCACGTAGATTTTTAAGCTATCACTTTGTATAACCAGTTGAAAATGTCAATTTATGCCATAGTTTGGTTTTAAAAAAATAAAAATAAAAATACAAATATAGAACTCTTTTCACTCGCAAACCGAGAATGCGCATTCACTCTACCAAATCAAGGTCCAAAGAAACCAAAACATTGTGATAGATGAGTTGTAAGATAGAATGTTTCTAAAGCCTTATCTTTCAAAATCGAACAAGAATTTTAATTGGGTCTGTTCAGACTTCTTCCTGTAAACATAATAATCAAAATTTTATGCAGGATTTTGCAATAAATACTCTTTTATCAGCCTACAACATAAATCCATCCCTAAATATCACTCTTTAGCAAGCTTAATGCTAGATCTGCATACATATAACCTTTAAACTACAAAGAAGAGAGGAACTTTTATCAAATACAACAACATAACACATCTTCATATGGAGTAGGCATAGGCTTTGCTAAGTGAACACACAAGGTAATTGGCAATGGGCTAACCGGGATGTTGCACCATACAAATAGGCTAACACAAAAAAGACTCTCCTTTATAAATAGCCTTCCAAGCATCTCTACACTACTATCTCTTTTGGATATGGTTTAATAGGGTATGGTTTAATGGGTATCCCGTTGATGGGGCCTTCTCCCTTTCGGTGGCTCAATAAGGGTAGGTGGGGAAAAAGAATGGCAATAATAAGGTTAGTAAGAATAGTCCCGTCAGCTATAAAACTAAATGTAATGTTAGGTGGGTTGCCCAAGAAGGAGAAACAGAAGGCACTGGAGGTGGGGTGCTAAAGAAGAAGAAACAAAAGATAGGGGTGCAACGAAGTCTTTTCCAAGAGATGCTCCCAAAATATGAAGGCAATACAAACAGGGGACACCCCTCGAAACTACATGTATATAAAAAAAAACATATGGAAGCTTTAAAGCCTACTAAATCTTGAAAACCCTATCCTATGTTTCAAAAATATTTAAAATTTTGGGATAACTTGAGTGTCTTGGAGCAGGAGAGAAACATCCATATTCTATAGATTCGTAAGAAACATGAGCTTCATATCCATACCCACACAGTTACCACATCTTCGACGACAATCTGACCTTTAAATATTTCACAGTTTATTCAGTAAAATCATCACAACATAGACAAAACAAAGCCGAACAGAAAAGGAATAAGCACATAATTAGATTCCTAAGAATTTATTCCAACGAAATTCTTCATTGAAAAATCGGTAAGGAACCTTTAATAAATTAGTGGACAGACATGTATTTTCAGGAATGCATTCAAAATATCTACCTAATAGTAAGCATTCGACCCTTTAAATTATGTTAAAATTAGACACCTCTAGGAATTAAAAACATCTTTAGGAAATTATTGACATAGGATATCAAGGTTAGGCATGCACCTCAATTCCTAGATCTGTTCAGCTCATGAGCTTGCACAACCACAAGTATGGCTATCACCTTCAGCTTTGATACTACAATCACCTCCGCAGTCACTTCCACCTTCAGCTTTGATGTTGCAGCGACCTTCAGCTTCGACGCACCTCACTGATCTACACGGATCTATATGCAAGCACTGCAAGTTGAATCAGATGAGTTCGATAACTACCTTATTTGTTTTGGAAAAGCTTTAGGTAAAACCCCAATTCCTTTTCCCTCATAAAATCATAAGTAATTCATTTTCGCTCCATAAAATCATATAATCTTCTATATAAAAAAATAGTAACTTAAAAAAAAAATATTTAAAAGAAATGTTAATATCATCTTAAAATATTTTTTTAAACATTCCTAAAATATATTTAAGACAAATTCTAATTTTGTCTTAAAAAATAGTCTTAACAATGTCTTAAAAAAATCCTGAAATATATAAAAACAATCTAAACTAAAATTTAAGACAAAATGCTAATTTCAACCTTGTAGCCGTGTGTAGTTTGTAAAGATTCATTATATAATCCATGTATAATGGTATCCTACCTTGTACATATTTCCAAACCTATAATGTGACTATCCATTGTATAAAGCTCCAACTTGCATTCTATGGACATTTAGGTGAACAACTTCTTGGACGATCAATCACTTTCTTCCTAACATTAATGATAATTCTATGGTCTTTTGGGTTAACAACTTCTTGGATTATCAATCACTTCCTTCCTACCATTAATGATTGGTCCAGATTCTAGTCTTCGAACAAAGGTTATCCTTGGAGGGTTTATGTGGTAGTTCGAGGCTTTTTTGGGTTAACAACTTCTTGGATTATCAATCACTTCCTTCTTACCATTAATGATTGGTCCAGATTCTAGTCTTCGAACAAAGGTTATCCTTGGAGGGTTTATGTGGTAGTTCGAGGCTTTTCCTGTAATTGTGGAGGCCTAAGACCTTGGTTTTTGGCCCCAAAACATAGTGTGTCCAAAGAATCAACTCATGTGTGCCAAAGGTGTACTTCTGATTACACGCCAAAACTATGCCAAAACAATTCAAACATAGCCAAACGCCAATACAAAAGTTAATACTACACAGTACAAATATCAGGAAAGAGGGACAAGACAGTGTTGCAAACATGGATAACGCGGTCTTTTCTTCCGGCTGAGGCATTCATGCTGTCGATATGGTTGCAGTTGCGGCATGAAAAGTGATCCTATTCAGCGATGGGTCCCTTGTCTCGCTGAGGGCGTGAATAGGTTATTGGATACGAAACATACGACATTCATTGGCACGAGCATTACAGTATTCGTGCTGATCAAATTAACTCTATTGGTGACGATTATGCTGCAGGATCCGCCATTAGGTTTAGGGGAGTTGGTTTGGCACGAGCATTACAGTATTCGTACTAATGAAATTAACTTTATTGATGACAAATAATGAAATCAACTTTATTGATGACAATTATGCACTATGATCAGCATCGGGTAGTTGGTTTGTGTGGTGTTTAGTATTTTTTTTAATTTTATGGTCAGGGTGATCCGTCCAGATTTAGACTCTGTCCAAATATAGACTAGACAAGTTATATGGTGAACAATATTCAGCTTGATGCAGGCCATTTAATGCAACTGCAGCAGGCCTGTTGGCTATTGGATCTCAAGCTTCTTTGCTGAAGCTGCACTAAATGACCTGCATCAGGCTAAATATTGTTCGCCAAGTTATAACCATCTTTTGACCTATAGAATTCCTGAACTAAGAAAACAAGAAGATTATACAGCAAGATTACATTGTTTAATGGTTATACAAGAAGAATATACAGCAAGATTACATTGTTTAATGGTTATATAAACCAAGATATATTATATATACGGCTCAATGTGCCTAGTTTCCTTTCATGGTGTATATCTCCTAGTATACTGCATAATATGATTTGGTGTGTACTGGTATTTTAATAAACCTATCCGAGACGGTGGGTACTGGTAGCATAATAAACACGTCCAATGAGGCAGGGACAAGGGGGTTGGAGTTTTCTCGTTTTTGGCTGTGCAAGCGTACTTCTATGTTCTGTTCATCATCTTGTGAATCCAACAAAGGAAAACGCCACTGCAAAAGTTAATACTGTAAACATCACATAAAAAAGACAAGATAGTGTTCTAAAACTGGGATAATCATGAGGTCCACATAACAAGATACTGAGACTGCCAGCGGGTGATGTTAGTAGAGAGATGGGATAAAAGGAGCACTCTCTCTCCCTTTCTTGCGGAATTCATGCTGCCGCTACGGTTACTGTTGCTGCAGGAAGAAGGATCCCATTGAGCGTTGTGTCCCTTAATGTCTCGCCAAGAGCGGGAATAGATTACTCGATACGAAACATACCGCATTCATTCAAGCAGAACACGACAATAGGAGCAGGCTCATCCAATCCATTTCAACAGCTGCACATTGTTCCATCAAGGAGAGTTATACAATGTTTATTAATAAAATTGGGACAAGATAAATCTCATTCTAAGGGTGCCAGCTAGGGCAAAGACTAATCATTGAGCCGCAGAGCATTAAATGCCGGAGTTCAGTGATTAGTGACTGTTAGATTTGGAGATTCTCAAATCTCCAAATCTAACGGTGACTAATCACTGAACTATCACATTTAATGCTCTGCGGCTGAGTTGTTAATCTTCGCCATCAGTTAGGCCAGCATGGCCGCTGTTCCCTCTGGGCACCTCGTTAGTTACCTCGTGACAAATTCCGAACGACTGTGCTGCGAGTACGAAGTTCCGGGTGATGGCGCTGCCAGTTAATAGGTTTAATTATTTGCATAGATGACTAGCCGATTGTACCTTCGAGTGATGGCGATTGAATATCAGGTACAGCCACGAGAGGCCCTTGAGCATAGGCGGCTTCTCTGAATCGATCATCCATATGCTCACCATTGGTGGGAGAGCACTTACGTGAATCGACCATCCATATGTTCACCACTGTTATTTGATCTTTCCTCTCTCCATTGTGCTAATTAGTGCTTTATGTTTAGAATATCACGGCCACTTAACTTGTGACTGACTTAATAAGCCTCAAGTTAAATATGTAACTATGTCTAGTTACCGGTGATCACGGAGTTGTATAAGGGCTAACTAAAACGTTGCGGACTTGCAATTAGTCTAGAACAAACAATCTCAATTGATGAAATTCCAAAAATACGAAAATAGCAATTTTCAGCAAGAATTTTAACCAGTTTTTATCCCAAAATCGTCAGAAAAGTGGGGCTTTTTGGTTGTCTTTTATCCTAGGCTGGTGATCACATCTAAACTCATATATGTGTGTGTTTATTTCAAATTTGGAACTATGCCCATAAAATAAATCTTGAGAGTACACTTGTCTCATCTTCTTGCAATCACCCACCTTTTTTCTAGTTAAAGGATTGTCTAGATCATCTTTCATTCACACCTATGATTTCATTCCATGATCATCTTTCAAAGAGAGCACTTAATATAAACATCTAGGAGTATTGGGGACAACAATTTTACACCTTCCTATGATCCTCATAATATTCAAACACTATTGTCCCTCAATCATTCCCAAATCGTTTTTGAAAAGACTATCCATAATAGAATTATATTTCATGTAGATATGACATAAAGATAGATCGAAGAACATGGCTTTCAACTCTTCAATTCTTTGTTTGTGATGATCCAATATACTCACTTGAAGATTAAAGTGGCATGCATCCCATTCCACTATGAATTTAGAGTCACCAACAACCTGTAGTGAAAAGATGCTTGTATTAAGGGGAAAATATAAAAGACCCCAAAGGGCCAATAGTTCATCCTAGGCATTTAAGCCATCTCCACACACCATCCAAATAAGAAATTTTCGAGAGCAGGATAATTTGATACACACTCCAACTCTACTTACATTGTTTGTGATGCTCCATCAAAATAACCAATGGCAAGGATAATTTTAGGGACGAAATTTAGCCCCTGAGCTAATTTTAGGAGGAAAATTTTAGGGGCGAAATTTAGCCCATGGGCTAAAATTTAAAAAAAAAACAAATCGCCAAAGAGTTTACGTTTCGAATTTTAAGAATTAATAAGATTCGCCAAGGTTTCTACACTTTAAGAAAATTATGGATTCTTAAAATTTTCGCTAACCAATAGGAACATGATCATCTAAAAATGGAAAAGTAAAATGGTTGATTTGACTATCCATAGGATCATTTTGGAATTCTCTATATGCACCTAGAATTTTAGAAATAACCGAAGTGTTATTTACCTTTGCATCCCCAAATATAATATTGTTTCTATGCCTCCATATTCCCCATAACAAAGAGAGGCATCTTTTTGTGTCTTCCACAGTTGGATGTCCATAGAAAGAAATAATCTTCAAAGGATAGAATTGTCGAACATAATGGCAACTGAAGGCTTTTCGAGACCTCCTTCCAAATATGTTGAGAAAACCAACAAGAGACAAACAGGTCATCATCAATCTCATCATTTTCAACACACAAACAACAAAAATTTGGTCCAACTACCCCTCTATTAATGTTATTCTCCCAAGTTAAAATTTTATTCTCAATAGCTAACCAACAAAAACTAAATTAAGTTTTAAAGGATCCCATCACTTCCATAGCATCTCAACCCACCATTTATAGTTTATTTCCATAAAAATAGATAATATGGCTTCATATGCCAACATGGTAATGACTTGACGTGTAGTAGAGTCCCAAGACCAAAATAGTTGATCCTCCTTATTTAAAAGTCTAATCTCAAAATGGATCAGACCTAATATATAATTAGACCATTCTAAGGCATAATCTCCCTGTAGACCTAGGTCTTCATCTAGGTACCAGTAATTTGCATCAAAGGAACTAACTTCAGGTCTCTTAACATGAGCCAACTTATAAAAAGCAAGGGAAAAGAGAGTATCAACTAAACCAGGAGACATATGTTGGAATATCAAGCAATAATGACAGGGGGGGTGAATCAGTATTACACTATTTTCTAATTTTATCACAATTAAAAACTGAATCAACATGAAAGATAGAAAACACAATTTATCATGGAAGCCTAACTGGGAAAACCACCAATTCTTTCTATTATTACAAAATTATGTTTACAATTAATTTGCAAGCTCCAACTTGTTGGATGCACCAACACCCAAATTTTCAACTACAACTGAAGGATGCACCAACACCCTATTTTGTCAGCTACAACCGACAGGATGCACCAACACCCTTTTAGCAGGCTACAACTTGCCCTAGATCCACCCTTCCACCCTTGTCTGTCTTCTTCATATTTTCCAGAACCTTTTCTTCAATTCTGGATCTTCATTAGTCTCTACCTGTACTTGCTTCTTCTTCAACTTGGACCCAAGAGACGTCTTTATTCCACTTCATTCTTCTGCTTATATATTCTTCATTCTTTTAGCTTTGCATCTTTTCAGAATGAGTTCATTCCCTTGCATCTTCATGCCTCTTCAAATCTATGATAATTAATCTTTAGTTTGTAATTCTTTTTATTGCAGATTTTTAATTAATTAATTAATTAAAACATCTTTGTTCATCTCAAGCCTACGAGCTTCATCCATCTCAACACTGTGGTCTTCCTTCATCTCAGGCATGCAACCTTCTTCCATCTGCAGGCTTCTTCTCCCATGGCGATCCCTCAATCCTGTGGGAATCTTCTTCCTCCACCTGTGGGCATAGTCCAAACACTCACGGGTATTAACCCGTTATCTGTGGCCATACCCTTGCTTCTTTGCGGGCTTATTCCTTAAGCTCCTTCGGGGGCATAACTTAACCCCTTGCGGGCATTTAAGCCCCCGCGGGATTTTCACAAGCCCCTGCGGTCATTCCTAAGCTCTTGCGGGCATTGCTAAGCCCTTGCGCGCATTCCTAAGCCCCTGCAGGTTTTAACTTTAACCCCTTGCGGTCATCCTTAGCCCTTGCGAGCATTCTCCTTATCCCCTGCAAGTATAACAAAGCTCTTGGGAGCTTTTCCCTTAAGCCCCTTGTGGGCATTCCATAATCCTTTGCGGGCTTAAATTAAGCCTATGCAGGAATTTTACAAGCCCTTACAGGCATTTTATAAGCCCTTGCGGGCATTCATAAGCCCCTGCGGGCTTATCCTTTAAACCCTCTTGTGGACATATTTATCCCCTTATGAATAACCATGTTTTTCTCTGTTTTTGGCAGATCAAAAACTCGCACGTGAGAGCTCCAAATAGGAATCTGACTCCATGGTTGGATAACCAGTTCATCAAGGAACAAGCCCATGCTAACTGATGAATATTATCAGCAAAATCACACCTCCTTGCGAGCATTTCCAAATGGCTCTTCAAACTTCATTTGAACAGTAAAAACAAACTTTTTCTCATTTTGGCAGGCTTGTTTTTCGCATGTGTGAACTCCATAGGAATATCTGAGCTCATGGTTAGATAACCAATTCACCAGAGAACAAGACTATGCCATCTGATTAATTTTATCAGCACATGAACACCTCCTTGCAGCATTTCCAAATGGCCTCTTAGCCATGTGAGTTTTGACACTTGGACAAATTTTTGTCTTTAATATGTAAAACACTTTTTCCTTCACTTTGGCATATTGATTTCTTTCATATATGATCACCATGAGTAAAAATAAAAACATAGCTAGATAGATACTTCAACAATGAACAAGACCATGTCAAAATATGAACTTATTGACACACACCCATCATCTAGCGGGCGTTTGAAAGTGGCCTTTCCAAACTGTCAATTTGACACTTGGGCAAAATTATCAAACCCTAGGTTAGTATGATGAGATTTTTCTTTTCATCAAATTTGAAGTGTGAGACATCCACTGAATAGGGTCCAACTAGGGGATTCTATCCAAACCAATTTCACTCCTTGAAACCTCTTTCTCTCTCCTCGACGGGCATTTTACTAGAGTTGTGTAAATCAAGTTGGGAGGCACTTTTGGCAGATTAATATCTACCTCCTTAGAGACTCTTTGGACAACTGATACCATGGTCAGATAGACAGTTCAACAAGGTACATCCTGACCATACGGTGTGGGAATTTATTTTTACCCACAATTTGTGGTGGCCATTTTCTTGAGGCTACTTAGGCACTTTTACTAGTATACTTAGACAATTTTTTTAGACTGGTCCAATCTTCCTTAAACACTGTTTTGGAAGATCCATAACTTCTTCCTCATGCACTTTCAAGTCAATATGAGAACATGGTCAGGTAGACAAAACAACAACTTACAAGATGACCATATGGTGCGGGAATTTTCTTCAACCCACAAACTATGGCGGGCATTTCCCTGAGGCTACTTAGGTAGTTTTGCTACTTTGGTGTAAAAGCAACCTGAAACCCTGTTTTTGGTAGGCTGTTAACTTTGTCATCAAACACCTTCTGTGAAAACTAAGACCATGGAAATATAGCCTCTTTGAAAAGCTAGAGCATGATAGTTCCATATAATTTTTATCATAATCCCATGAGGTACGGAGGGCATTTTCCCAAGGCCACCTGGACCAGTTTTCCAACACTTAGTCATTTTCAAGAATTTCTCCAAAGTTTATCTTGAAACCCTATTTTGGAGGACTTATAAATTTCTCCTCATAAATTATTAAGGAAAACTGAGACCATGAATTGATAGCCACTTCAACAAGCTATAGCCCAATATGATGGTGCGGGCATTTTATTCAAACCATGAATTATGGTGGGCATTCTCTTAGAGAAGTTTCACAAACTTTCCATTCTTTTCCAGAATAATGTAAGATTGCAACACTGGCTTCATGATATCCCCAGAACACCATCATGTGTCTTTCCATCCTCATCACACATGCCATGTCATCATACATTCCATGTCATCACTTCCTTTGTCATTCCTTTGTCTTTCACTGAGTTCACCCTGCCATCATGTCCTTGGTTATTCCTTTGTCATTACTGAGCTCCTTTGACATCAATGAAAATCATTTTCAACATTCCCCCCCTTTGGAATTGATGGCAACATCTAAACATTCTCCCCCTTTGACAACAATGACAAAGGATAACCTGTTATGCCCTTTCTTGTAACCAACTTGAGAGAGAATTTCCTATCCTTCTTCCTTTTGACAACTTCCCTTCTTTTGCTTCTCTTCCTCCTTTTATCTTTGGACTTGGTACTAATCACTTTGTTAAGATAATCTAATTATCATCTTGTAGTTGGCCTTTGAATGATAACCACTTTGAATGACAACTTGGATGATGAGTTCATAAACTCCCCCTTTCAATGTTCCTCCCCTTTGTCAACATTTTTTCTTCATTTTGTGATAGGGTTTACACTCTACTCTTTGTTAACCATACACTAGTGTTATCATTTAACCATGATCATCTCTTCTTCTCTAATTCTCCTTCTAATTTTGTTATACTTTAACAATGTGCTTGTCACATAGATGTTTTCTGGACCAAAAGTGTTTCTTCAATTTGGTCACCTCTCTACTTCTTGTCTTTGATGAAGATATCATTTTTAATCTTAGTAAGTGATATTAATTACCTTCAACTCCCAATTGTAATTTTCTGATAGTTACTCCCCCTGAATATATGATTGCTTCTGATGCTAGCTCTAGGGTTTCTCTTTTAGGTCATGAGAGACTTTAGAAGAGAATTTCATAATTTATCTTTTCACCAGTGAGTTTTACATCTTCATCTTGCTCTCCATTAGAATATATATCATGCTTATCTATAACAATATTATGTTGAACATCATCTTTGGAAACTTTATTGATGTTTGGAATCTGTGTTTCCTCTGACTCATTGTAGTCTTCTCTTCTTCTCCACATCTTTCCATGGGTTACCCTGCTTATTGATCATCTGTGTTCCTTGAATTCCCTGCTTAGATATTTTCTCTTGGTTCTGCAATCAACAACCTTGTGACCAAACTTGTGACAGTAGTAAAAATATCCATAGAATCTTCCTTTATGTTTGAGGAATCTTTGATCTTCCTGCTTCACATTTTCCATATTCTTCCATCCCTTCTTTTGTTCTTGAACTTCTATTGAAGGATTCTTCCTCAGCTTACATTCTCTATCCATATGTCCAAATTTATTACATCAATGGCAATTACCAAAAAATGTCTATTGGACCCTTCTTATCATTGGTTTTTTAGGTATCGTATCAGTTATGTCTTCATTATGCAAGGAGTGAGCAGATTTCTGGCTATCCTTCTTGATCGGGCTTTTGAGTGCAGTAGCATAGCTTCTTTTATTTATATCTTGTAATGTAAAGGACACACATTCTGGTTTCTTTTCTTTGTCATAACCTAATCCAGTTTTATCACAGCTTGATGGTATTTGGATGCTTAGGATTTCATCTAAGGTCCTTGATTTGTTCTCAAATTTTGATTTAATAGATTCCTTATCAAGCTTCTTTCTAAGCAACATAACTTCTTGTCTTAAGCTCTCGGCATCTTCCATGTGCTCTTTTAGCTTCTTTACTTCTTTCTTGAAGCTAGAAAATTCTTGATTTAATCTCTTGTCCTCTTTCATGCTAGCCATTGTTTGTTTCTTTGACTTGTGCGGTTCTTCTTGGAGGGTCTTGACTTCCTCTTCTTTTGATTTCACCTCTTCTTGGTATTCTGACAATTTAACTTTCAAGGATTTGTTCCTTCTTCTACATTTTTCAATTTCCTCAAGAGCACACATGAGTTCAACTTCTAGGCCCACTTCCTCTTCCACATCTGAATTATCTTCTACTTCTTTTTCAAGGTTTTTGTTCTCTATCCCCATGAATAAGATTTTTGCTTCTTCATCTTCACTAGAGTCATCTGAACATCTGTCATCCATGGAATAAAAAAAAATTCTTAAAAAACTTTTTGTTCTTATTGAAGTCATCAGGGCACTCACTTTCTTCTTCGTGTTTGGGATAGGGACATTTTTTAGCAAAGTGACCAATTCTCCCACAGTTAAAACATTTCAAAGGTAATTTCCCTTTGAACTTGCCAGTGCCTCTCTTAATATTTTTTACTATAAGTACTTATTCATCATCAAATTCTTCTGCTTGAATCTTTTTATATTTACTCTCTGTTTTTTATACTTTAAAGGTTGCTTCCTTCTTTTGAGAGTTGTCTTTCTCAATCCTCATTTCATAAGCTATAAGAATTCCATATAACTCATCCATGGTGAGTTTGTCAATATTTTCTCTATCTTATAGTGTAGAAATATTAGGATTGTAAATCATTGGAACAGATCTCAATACTTTCTCAACTATCTCCTTATCTTCCAATTCTTCTCCTAGCCCTTGAATAGCATTCACAATTCCATCCACTCTCCCAAAATATTCTGAAATGTTTTCTTCTTCCTTCATTTTCAGACTTTTGAATTGAGTTTTAAAATTCTGGAGTTTAGCTCTTTTTACTTTAGTGTCTCCTTCATAGATGGTTTGCAATTTGTCCCAGATTTCCTTTGCTGTTTGAAAATTCATTACTTTGGCAAAAACTGTTATGGTTAATCCTACGAGAATCGCATTAACAGCTTTGACATTGCTTCCAAAATTTTTAATTCCTTCAAGATCTGTAGGAGGGACTTTGGGATATGTGTACCCTATTTCTATAGACATCCAAACATCAAATCCAAGAGACATTATGTAGCTTCTCATTTTGATGATCCAGAAGGCATAATCTTCTCCATTGAATAACGGAACCTTGGAGGATACTTTTCTTGATTGATCCATAGTGATAAAATATTTCTCTTCAAGTTTTCAAACTTTTAATGAAGAGCCTTCTCTGATACCAATTGTTGGAATATCAAGCAATACTGAGAGGGGGGGGTGAATCAATATGACACTATTTTATAATTTTATCACAATTAAAAAATTAATCAATAGGAAAGATAGAAGACACAATTTATCATGGAATCCCAACTGGGAAAACCACCAATTCTTTCTATTACTGCAAAATTATGTTTACAATTAATTGGCAAGCTCCAACTTGCTGGATGCACCAACACCCAAATTCTCAGCTACAACTAAAGGATGCACCAACACCTTGTTTTGTTGGCTACAACTGACAGGATGCACCAACACCCTTTTAGCATGCTACAACCTGCCCTAGCTCCACCCTTCCACCCTTGTCTATCTTCTTCAGATTTTCCAGAACCTTTTGTTCAATTCTGGATCTTCATTAGTTTATGCTTATACTTGCTTCTTCTTCAACTTAGACCCAAGAGACATCTTTCTTCCACTTCATTCTCCTGCTTATATATTCTTCATTCTTGCAGCCTTGCATCTTTTCAGAATGAGTTCATGCCCTTTCATCTTGATGCCTCTTCAAAACTCTGATAATTAATATTTAGTTTGTAATTCTGTTTATTGCAGATTTTTAATTAATTAATTAATTACAACATCTTTGGTCATCCTAGGCCTGCGGGCTTCATCCATCTCAACACTGTGGTATTCCTTCATCTCAGGCATGCAACCTTTTTCCATTTGTGGGCTTCTTCTCCCATGGAAAACCCTCAATCTTGCGGGCATCTTCTTCCTCCACATGCGGGAATAGTCCAGACACTCACGAGTCTTAATCCTTTATCTGTGGCCATAGCGTTGCTTCTCTGCAGGCTTATTCCTTAAGCCCCTTTGCGGGCATAACTTAGCCCCTTGCGAGCATTTAAGCCCCTACGGGAATTCCTAAGCCCTTGCGGGAATTCCTAAGCCCATGCGGGTTTTAACTTTAACCCCTTGCGGGAATCCTTATCCCTTGCGAGCATTCTCCTTAGCCCCTGCAGGCATAATAAAGCTCTTAGGAGCTTTTATCCCTTAAGCCCCTTGTGGGCATTCCATTAGCCCTTGCGGGCTTAACTTAAGCCTCTGTGGGAATTTTAAAAGCCCTTGTGAGCATTTTACAAGCCCTTGCGGGCATTCCTAAGCCCCTACAGGCTTATCCTTTAAACCCTCTTGTGGACATATTTATCCCCTTATGAACAACCATGCTTTTCTTTGTTTTTGGCAGACCAAACAATCGCACGTGAGAGCACCAAATATGAATCTGACTCCATGGTTGGATAGCCAATTCATCAAGGAACAAGCCCATTCTAACTGATGAATTTTATCACCAAAAGGACACCTCCTTGCAGGCATTTCCAAATGGCTCTTCAACCTTCATTTGAACAGTAAAAACAAGCTTTTTTTCTCATTTTGGCAGGCTTGTTTTTCGCACGTGTGAACTCTATAGGAAGATCTGAGATCATGGTTAGATAACCAATTCACCAGAGAACAAGATTATGCCATCTGATTAATTTTATCAGCACATGAACACCTCCTTGTGGGCATTTCCGAATGGCCTCTTAGCCATGTGAGTTTTGACACTTACACAAATTTTTCTCTTTAATATGTAAAGCACTTTTTCCTTCACTTTGGCAGATTCATTTCTTTCATATATGATCACCATGAGGAAAAATAAAAACATGACTGGATAGGTACTTCAACAATGAACAAGACCATGTCAAAAGATGAACTTATTGACACACACCCATCATCTGGCGGGCATTTGAAAGTGGCCTTTCCAAACTGCTGATTTGACACTTAGGATAAATTATCAAACCCTAGGTTAGTATGATGAGATTTTTATTTTCATCAAATTTGAAGTGTAAGACATCCAATGAATAGGGGCCAACTAGGGGATTCTATCCAAACCACTTTCACTCCTTGAAACCTCTTTCTCTCTCCTCAGCGGGCATTTTACTGGAGTAGTATAAATCAAGCTTGGAGGCACTTTTGGGAGATTAATATCTACCTCCTCAAAGACTCTTTGGACAAAATGATACCATGGTCATATAAACAATTCAACAAGGTACAACCTGACCATATGGTGTAGGCATTTATTTTTACCCACAATTTATGGCGGGCATTTTCCTGAGCATACTCAGGCACTTTTACCAGTATACTTAGACAATTTTTTTAGACTGGTCCAATCTTCCTGAAACACTGTTTTGGCAGATCCATAACTTCTTCCTCAGGAACTTTCAAGTCAATATGAGAACATGGTCAGGTATACAAAACAACAACCTACAAGATGAGAATACGGTGTGGGAATTTTCTTCAACCCACAAACTATGGCAGGCATTTCCCTAAGGCTACTTAGGTAGTTTTGCTACTTTGCTGTAAAAGAAACCTGAAACCCTGTTTTTGCAGGCTGTTAACTTTTTCATCAAACACCTTCTATGAAAACTAAGACCATGGAAAGATAGCCTCTTTGACAAGCTAGAGCATGATAGTTCCAAATAATTTTTATCATTCTCCCATGAGGTACGATGGGAATTTTCCCAAGGCCACTTGAATCAGTTTTCCAACACTTAGTCATTTTCAAGGATTTCTCCAAAGTTTATCCTGAAACCGTATTTTGGAAGACTTATAACTTTATCCTCAGAAATGATTAAGGAAAACTGAGACCATGAATATATATCCACTTCAACAAGCTATAGCCTGATATGATGGTGTGGGAATTTTATTCAAACCATGAATTATGGCGGGCATTCTCTTAGAGCAGTTCCATGACAAACTTGCCATTATTTTCCAAAATAATGTGAGATTGCAACACTGACTTCATGATAGCACCAGAACACCATGATGTGTCTTTCCATCCTCATCACACATGACATGTAATCACTTCCTTTGTCATTCCTTTGTATTTCATTGAGTTCATCCTGCCATCATGTCCTTGGTTATTCCTTTGTCATTACTGAGCTCCTTTACATCAATGACAATCATATTCAACAACATATTATAAAAATACTCACCACCAACAATTGGATCTTTACCCAGTCTAGTTTGCTTCTCATTTCCCACCTTCCAAGCCATCCATCTATCTAAAAATGGCATAGAATTGACTAAACCATTACAATTATTTGATACATTTGCTACATTTTTAAGGGGATCTCTAAACCAGTTCACAACCAACTTTTTCTTTAAGTGTTTAATTAGAATGACCTCACTCCACAACCCTTTTCCAAATAAATACCTCCAAAGACTTTTCATGGCTAAATCCATTCGAAATAGGAGAATGTTTTTTATTCCCCAGCCCCCTATTTTCTTAGGTAAAGCAA
The DNA here is from genome assembly GCA_027924585.1 of Larix kaempferi. NCBI lineage: Eukaryota > Viridiplantae > Streptophyta > Pinopsida > Pinales > Pinaceae > Larix > Larix kaempferi. Next base: position 26,286,019 of record BSBM01000445.1, read on the forward strand.
TCTTATTTGATTTCACAAGGTGGATTCCTTCCTTGTTTTTTTTCCCGGTCCACAAGAAACTGAACATATTCTACCTTATCTTATTGAAGATGCATTTAGGGATTTTAGCTAATGATATCCAATAGACATGAATATTCTCCAGCGTTGATTTGACAAGGATTAAGCTACCACCCAATGTTAGCCATCTAAAACACAAATTTTCAGTCCTCTTTTCAACTTTTTTGAGAAGCCAAAGCCAATCCTTCTTCAAATAACCATTTGGTTTTATAAAGTAACCCATATATTTAAACCCAAAGTCTAAAGTCTCCATTTTGAAGGGGGGAAACAACTTAATCTGTTCCAAAACCTCATCATCAACTGCATTAACAAGAAATATAGACTTTTGAATGCTAATATCCATTCCAAAAGCCTCACAAAATACCTTATTTAAGGCCTACGAAGTTATCATTTCTTCAATTGTACCATTAGCAAGAAGTAGAACATCATCAACAAAAAGAAAGTGAGTGATATAATGTTGAGGCGTTATTTTAACACCCTTTAGTATACCTTCATTCCTTTCTTTTTCTATCAATCTTCTTAAACCATCAATCACAAGTAAAAAAAAAACAATGGAGATAGTGGACAACCCTATCTAAGCCATGTGTGCCTCTTAAAGAAACCTGTAGGGATACCATTTACCAACACTGCCAAAGTTGGCTAAAGTTACACATCCCAAAATCCAATTTATACCTTCCAAATTTAATCCAAATTGGTGGAGGACTAGTGTCAAGAATGTCCAATTAAACATATCATCAGCTTTAACAAGATCCATTTTAAGAATCAAATCCTTTAATCTATTGAATTTGATTGAATGAAACCCACAACATCTATAATTTGTCCGTTGAATAAAAAACCAAATTGTTCTTTTGAAATTGCTCTAGCTAGGAAGGGTTTAATTATGTTTGCAATAACTTTTAAAAGTTACCTTATGAACCAGATTACAAATGGATATAGGACAAAAATCACTGAAATACTTAGGCTTAGAATATTTTGGAATAATGTCCAAGAATGTGGCATTAAGGGCACTTGAGAGAAAACCCATGATCCTAGACTCTTCTACCACATTTAATAAGTCATTTCCAACAATATCAAAGAACTGAACAAAAAACTCGATGGTCCATCCGTCAGGGCCAAGAATTTTTTATTTAGTGAAGAGATTTAAGATATTTTCAATTTCCTTTAATCGAAGAGGGACACTGATACTTAGGGCATCCTCAGAAGATAACAAAGAGGGATAACATTGAAGAAATTTCATTTGGGAACCTAAACAATTCCTATCAGATTTAGTTAAACAACTTCTCAACATGTCGAACAACAACCTTTTCCATGTCTCTCTATGATGAAACCATTCACCAGTGGGACCTTTTAATTCCTAGATAGTATTCATGATTCTCCTATGATTAGTGTACCTGTGAAATAAGGAAGTATTAATGTCTCCATGAGATAGCCAAATTGCACGACTTTTAAGTTGCCAAGATTCCTCCTCAAGATTTAAGATTATGTATTTTCTAGTCTCAAGAAAACTAATCACCTCCTTATCCAATTAGGTGAATATACCTTAATAATTCTTTAGAAATCTGGCATTAATCTCCTCCTCAATATTAAAATTTCAAACTCCAAATCCATTTTCTTTTGCTTCTCCCAAGTTATAACCTCTTTTTTCAAGACCTTGAGGTTATATACTAACTGATCCATGGTTGAGCCCTCCACTTAATGGGACAAAGACTTCCATTTATTCTTGACTAAAGAGGAGAAGTATGCCTCCAATAAACACCCATGATTGAACTTAAAAGGAAATTTGGCTCTACATGGTTTCACTTCAAATTGCAACACTATAGGAACATGATCATATAAATTAACAGATTCATACCATGATCTATATTTATTCAAAATACTAGATAAAACCTCATAAATAAGAAACCTATCCAATCTTTTGGCCACACCTGCTTGACCCAGACGACCATTCTCCAAGTGGGAGACAATTTGGTAGGAATGACATCAATAAGTTTCATATCTTGAAAAATATCCTTGAAATAATATGCCAATGGTTCCACTCTTGGAGCATCTCCCCATGCCTCAATAGATGACACAATAAGGTTTAAATACCCAGCCACTATCAAAAAAGGATTATTCAACAGATCACTTTCAAAAGCCTCATCCCAAAAAACTTGTATATTTGAATAAGGCCCATCGCAGTTCAAAATTCTCATTGCAGCATTCATTTCTCTAAACCTTCCCTTCAACATAATCCTTACACATATCAAGTATGTACTGGAATTAGTACTTTTAGGGTTCCATGTTGAAATCATTCCCCCTAAGATACCAAAGGCATCCAATGTGCAACATTCCTAATCAGGAAAAAGCTTCAAGAAAACCTCCCTAACATTAAACCTAAGAACCATTGTTTCTTGAAAAAGTATGACAATATGACAAGTTCTCAAAGATTCTTTTAAGGTCTAAGAAGTTAGTAGCACCCCCAAATCCTCTAATTTTAAAGGACATAATATTCATTAAGGACCTAGAGACAGGGGGAAATATGCTCTAAGGGACCCATGACTAGACAGAGAACCAAACACTGAAGAATCCAAATTATGAACATCCAAGAACTTATTGGAAAGAGGCTCCAAGGATTTATTAGGACCTCCCTCCACTGCTCCATCCTTACCATTTCTTCCTTTCCTTTGTATTTTCATCTTCAAAGTAGCATTAGTATTCAAGTTAGGATTATTACACTCCCCATTCTAAGAAATTCACATATTACCAGTATAATACTGAAGAGGATTTTTATGCATGAACTCCTTATAATACGGAATCAATGAGGACACCGGGCCTGGTCCAAATCCACAGCAATTTCCCTAGCAGAACCTAAAGAAGCTTGAGAAATGGAAATAGATTTTTCACCCTTACTAGAGTCACCAAGAAGAAACAAAGGATGATAAATTTTTGAAGAGGGACAAGATAAATGGATCCCCTCAACCAAAGAATTAATCCTAGGAACCATATCCAAATTCTCAAGCATAGTCCCCAACAAATCCCCATACAGAATATGATTCAAATTATCCATGCCATGAACTTTGAATCCTTTAAGGGATAAATAAAAAATAATTTTATGGTGACTCCCTATTGATGCCTCGGGGGTGTAGGGTAAGTGCAAAGTGCTAGAATGGATTCCAAGGCACACAACAAGGGATGAAAACCCAGCCAAAGGCTTCAGTTAACCCTACGCACGAGTTACCCTATCCTCGAGTTGTTTGGGATGGTAATCAACCACGGATATTTGGCCTCCGCTGGCACTCTATGAGTAAAAGATTTGATCTTGAAAGATCAGTTTTCCTATAAGGGAAAACAAAGTCTGAAAGATGATTAACGAACCTATCGTAACCTATCAAAAGAAGGAAACTATGCTAAGTTAGATCTAACCTAAAAGGAGAAGTTGATGTTGTGCAGATCAGAGTTGAAGTGTGATGAACAAGTAGTTAAACCTTAAACAGAAATGTCTTCGGGTTCTTCACTTATTAATTTAAAGTTTTATCAATTAATAAAAATTAAGTGACAATTCTTTAAAATGTTTGAGCCTATTCAGCTACCTGATCTGTAATCATTGTGTTAATTGAAAAATTAACATTTGATTATACGTGTTTATTTGCAACGAATCATTTGCATAAATATAAAAGGAAAACGTTCAATTAAAGAAATTTAATAGAATAGTTTTGAGCATAATCCAAACATACAGATAAATCAATATGAAAGACCTTATGCATTAATGAATGTCCTGCAAAGGATTAAACACATATCCGATGACGAATTTGAAACATTAACTCAGCAATTCCCAAAGAAATTTGAAGAACAATAAGAGGTGATTTAAAATATAACTTTCCTTAATAGAGAAGTCTTGTACAAAAATTACAATGACTCTGATAAACAGAGTATCTCTAGTCCAAACTCCTGCTGAATTATAGTTCCAAAATTCCCAACCCCTTCCTAAGAGAAACTTTCCTCCTTTTATACTAAATTTACATCAGAGTTCCAAAAGGAGAGATTCTAAAAAATAGGGATTACAAAATCGGGTCTAACCATTGATCCAATAAATTTTTCTATTTTTAAGCTCAAAAGATTTTCTGCCACCTTTCACAAAAATAAAGACTTGTTCTTCAATCTAATAAGGTCTCGTGGCACCATAAAAATTTAATCATAGATCGTTCACTAGCATTGATAGGTGGTGTGGCTTGCAGAGCATCCGCTGTAGGAAATTTGGGGCCGGAGAACCCACTATCAAAAACAAAGAAATTTGTTAGAGGATTTACTTCAGGAACAGTAGCTGGCATGTCAGGTTCTTCATTGATTATAAAGTCCTATATAACATCAGTATCGAGATCAGTTGATTCTTCCATAATTTCCTTCCTTTGCTTTTCGGGGTTGTGAATGTAGGCATAAAAGTTTCGAAGTCTTCTTCACTACTACTGCTGCTAAGATCAGGAACACCTGCATCAAACGGTGGAGACAACATTTCTTGATATAACAAGGGATAGAGTTCTTCATTTTCAATATGAACGTTAGAAGATTCACCATCTGTATGAATATTGCTCATTCTAAAAGCGTCTCGGGTAGAAGGATGTAAGAAGAATGCCAAACAAAGTGTTTCCTATTTCAGAAGGCAATGGATGAACTAGAACTTTCATGTTAATTGCTATTTAAAGGCCAATCAACAGGTCGATGATAATCGGGCAGGGGCAATCTGCAATGATTAAACTTATCCAGTCAATTCATTATAATTACAACAATTGTAATGAAAAAGCCAAGGTATGTGCTAGTCGGATCAAAGCCTGTGTGAAGTACAAGTTTAATTAGTACTCGCATGATTTTGAACTGCCTTTACGATCACATCGTTATAAGCCATTTCCCATCAATAATTATGAATGGTGATTAATAACGGAGACGAAGGTTATGGTGACAAAGTTGATGTGCAAAACGGTCTCGACTAAGAGTTCCAGTACACAGGCTATCAACTCTTCGCATGTAACAAATCCGATCATTAAGATGTAGAGCAAAAACAACAAGATGTCAAAGCTCGAGTTCAGACATGGCGGACTTAAGGAGAAAAAAATGGCGTCCATCCAACATGAACTAACCGATAGACTGGTATTAGTGTCTACTGTCATGGATTGCATGAAAATGATAATTTGGCAGAACCAGCTTTCAAAAGACAAAATGGAAGGCCTGACTTAACTGACTGCCCAAAATCAACATGACTGCAAGCTTATAACAAACGGACGACTGAGATTAACCAGAGCGGAACGAAGAATCGGGCTCAAAAATTTCAGGAAGCTTTTATTCAAAGATCTCGCAAGCCGAAATCCGAAAGTACAGATTTGCGGGTTGCAGGTCTACAAACGAAAATAAAAAGGATTTCCGAAAGCCAAAAACCGACTGTGTGGGTGGTGGGCTTCGAAAACATTAAACTGTGATGTAAATGTCAAATTTTCAGAATTTACTTCAATCTGATCTAGGATCTTAACTGAGAGAACAAAATGTATAGCAAATCTACAGCATATCAATCATGGACACAATAATGCAATCACACAAGAGACACAGAGTTTACTTGGGGAAAACCATAAAGGTGAAAAACCCCAATAACTTCCTCAGAGATAGATAGAGCAATGATACAACCAGAATACAAGAGATAGTCTTCTCCTAGCAGCAGAGCCTCCTCCTCCACAAGTGCACCACTCTCCCAAGTGTGAGTGAGAGAATAGAATGTGTAAAATGAGAGAGACACACTCTCTATTTATACACTAATTTGACTTGACCTTTACTCAACTAGGTCGGCCTCAAGTTAACCACTTAACATAATGCTGACTGGACCGACCCCCACTAGGGTCGTCTAATAACCCTTTGACCCACATGGCTGACCCCTAATAGGGTGGTCTAATAACCCTTTGACCCACATGACTAATATAGGGCCGACCCCAACAAGGTGGTCTAATAACCCATCAAGTATAAGTTACAACACTTCCGTATAGAGGAATAATAACATCTCTATAGGAATACAATATACATATATGTGAAATACATTCCGAAGTTACATATACATCAACACTCCCTCTTAACTAGGAAGGTATTTCTCGACACAGGTCTTCTAGCACAAGTCATCTTCTCGGGATCATCATCATCGATGCATCGTCATCATCATCGTCACTGCTGTTGCTATCTCAACCAATCTCTGACTCTACTCGTCATAGTTAGTTCTACAGAGCTACTCCTTTTTCATACTGGATGTAGGCCCACCACCTGTAGGTATTCATCATCACTGGCCATACTGTGGAATCTCCAGGACTTATTACGTGCATCACAAAACCTGGCTGCAACATCCCAGGCTATTACGAGCACTTAGCTCTACCTGATGGATCTCCTAGGAGCACATTATATGTGACCCATCACAAAACCTGGCTGAAGCATCTAAGGCCTTTTTTGTCCTATCCAGATCTCCCAGGAGCAAATTACATGTGGTCATGGCAAAACCTGGCTGAAGCATCTGAGGCCTTTTTCATCCTGTCCAGATCTCCCAGGAGCAAATTACATGCCATAGGACAAAACCTTGCAAGAGCATCTCAGGATGTTACGGGTACACAACTCCAACCTGAAATCTCCCAGGGAAAAAATTAAATGTCCTCCCAGAGCAATGTCTCAAAAGAGCATCCCAGGCTGTTACGGGTACACAACTCCGACCTATAGGATCTCCCAGACATGCTCATCTGCACAACCTGATCCACGGCCACAAAGTATCATCCTGATACTCACCATACATCATCCTGATGTACACATGATCATCCTAATCATCATCACTGCAACATCCTACTACATGTCATCTGGAGAAGCTCGTCATCCACGATCATCCTGATCATACAATGCATCTACCTGATGCATACCAAGTATCTACCTGACACATATCATCATACACAGTGTATTCACCTGATACATAGATACATGATCCAAACAATGTATCCATCAACATACATGATCTACCTGATCATACAATGTATCCACCTGATACATATACAGATACATGGTCCAAGCATCCAACATGATGCATATACAAAATACATACAAATGATCCAACTGATCATATCCAACATCCAACATGATGCGTACATACATATAAATGATCCAACTGATCATACAATGCAGAAACCAGAACATCATCCTGATGCTCATCATCCAACGCTTACATCCACAGCCATGTGAAGGATCCTCCTTCCAACATGCTTGGAATGGCTTCAGCAAATGTGTCCATCACTTCTTCCTCGAAGTGTCATCAATCTAAAGAATTCCAAGCCTCTCCCTGAAGTACTCGAACTTCACCCTGGCTAGTGGCTTCGTCAGCACATCTGCAATCTGCTTGTCTGTCGCAACGTACAGGAGCTTCACAGCTCCTCTCTGCACCATATCCTTGATATAGTGATATTTGATCTCTATGTGTTTTGACCTGTCATGAAACACTGGGTTCTTAGACAGCTTCACACAACTCTGGTTATCGCAGAAAATACCAGTAGCATCCAATGGGAGATCAAATAACTCAGACAGTAGCTTCCATAGCCATACTGCCTCACAACTAGCTGAACAGGCTGCAACATACTCTGCCTCAGCTGTACTCAGTGCTACGTAGGACTGCTTCCTACTAAACCAAGAGATCACACCTAATCCTATACTGAAGCAGCACCCAGATGTGCTCTTCCTATCTGTAGCACTTCCAGCCCAATCTGAATCAACATAACCCTGTAGGTTAAACTTTTGATTCGCTTCATACTTGAGCCCATAATCCACTGTACCCTTCAGGTATCTCAGAATATGCTTTACAGCAACCAGGTGAACACTCCTTGGATCTGTCAGGAACTGACTCAATGTGTTCATAGCAAAGCAAATATCTGGTCTCGTGTTCGTCAGGTACATCAAGGACCCAATCATTTGATGATACATAGAGATATCAACTGGCTTAGATGAAGCATCACATAGAAGCTTCAGATTCGATGCCATGGGTGTGGCCATGGCCTTGCAATCCATCATCCTGAATCTCTTCAGAATATCTACCGTGTACTTCTTTTGACCAAGGAAGATCCCACCTGCATTCTGCCACGCCTCCATACCTAGAAAATAATGCATCATTCCCAAATCTTTCATATCGAACTCAGCAGCAACCTTTCTCTTAGTATCTGCAATCAATCTATCATCTCCTGTTACAAATAAGTCATCCACATATAGGAGTAGAATCACAGGATTCCCTTCCTCAACCTTGTAGTAAAGGTTGGAATCCGCTTTACTCTTGGTAAATCCCAAACTAGATAGGAAACTGTCCATCCTACCATACCAAGTTCTGGGAGCTTGCTTTAAGCCATACAAGGCTTTCTTCAATTTGCACACATATGACTCCCTATCATGTATTTCAAAACCGAGTGGTTGCTCCACATATACTTCTTCTTCAACTACACCATTCAAGAAATCAGTCTTGAAATCCATCTGGTGTATCTTCTATTTCATCACTTTTATATTTCTCTATGATGCCATCTGCAGCATGCTTGATCTGATAGATCCATATGGAAGTCATTACAAAATCCGCTTCAGGTCTTGGTACTGCATCCCAAACATCATTCTTCATGATCGACGGATCATGGCATTCTTCCATTTCTTCATCCCAGATCCTGGGAACTTCAATATATTCAATATCTTCAATAGATATCTTTGTTCCTGGAACAAATGTTGTAGTCCTTCTTTTGTAGGTGAAGGTATACGATCTTTCCTACAAAACAAGTTAAATTGCATGATTAGAAACATCTCATAATTTTGAGAACAAATTCTTACACATAAAGAAATATGTCATACAGTCATGCAATTATCTTAGCCAATGCTTCAATACAACATTTATCCATGTTCCACAACTTTCTAGATGCCTTCCAGTCTCTACTAGAACATTGTTAATAGTTTGCACTACTCCCAACATGTCAGCAAAGAGGTTTCATTCTAGATAAGTAGCACTGGAATGTTGTACAGTGCCATAGGCCACTTACCCATCACATGCATATTAGTAGTATACTGTTCATTAATGCAATCATTCTAATATGCACAATACATATCCTAAGTCTAGGAACATGAGCATATACATCATTGAACAATTTTATTTAAACAAACAAATATGCAAGAAATGATAATTAAAAATACTTATCTTTGTTTGGTTGTTGGGTGGACTCCCTCTGAGTCTTTGCTTCCTTGCAGGAGCTGTTGAAGTAGCTTCTTCTACACCTTTCTGTTGTGGAATGTAGAAAGATGGTCAACTCCCTCTAAATATCTGCATCCTTGCAGAAACTATTGAAGTGTGCTCCTTTGCTTTCTTGCAGGAACAACTGGAGTGTGCTCCCTCTTGATCTTTGCTTCCTGGATTACCTGTCCTTGAACTTACATCCATCCTTAATCACTATGCATGCTTATTAGTATCATCATTGTGTTATCCTTGAGGTCTCATACATAATCACACATTTATTAGTATAATCTTAATACTATCAAAACACAATAATCTTAAACATGTATAGTCATGATCATTCACAAATAATAAACATTAGTATTCAAGGTTTCAGGGAAGTCTTCTTTTACTCATGCATATTCTTATTTGATCATAGGACTCTTCTGATTAGTTAAATCATCAATGCATAAACCCGTGATTACTCAAACCTATACCTTCATGATTCTTCTGGTTAGTCATATCATCAATTATGGTAAGAAACATAATATGCATACATCCATGACTATTCAAACCTATGACTTCATGAATAATCATTATCAACAACACAACAGTATAAGATCCTAACACAAGGTAGGATTTTAGCTTGATATAGGAAAAGCATACTTGGATTAGCATGCTAGCTAGTTATGTATAACATACCTGCATAATGTCTTCTGGTTCTTTTCAGTGACTTTTGCTAGTAACCTGTATGTCTCATAGGTTAACCATTGTAGGACCAAGTTATACATACCTCGAAAGTAGATCTTCTATGTGATCCATGACAATGGGTGAATCTTTGTCTTCATGTCACCATGATCATATGTTCTTGAAGTAGAACATGATTTGTCTTTCTTGGTGTACCTTTTATGTTAGCGAACAACATAAACCTCATAGAACATCACAATGCATTAGTACATTCATAAGTGTCAAAACCTTAATCAATGAATATCTTCTATTAAGCTGATACGACAAGTCTAGTAATTAATCAAGATTGTACTGTAATGGTATGAAGACAAACATAAGATAAAATTAACCATGAAACATACCTGTAAGCCATACATGTCAAGATTGCTTGTAATCTTCTTATGGAAGGCCTTAGCCTCATCTCCCTCTGAGATAGGAACTTCTTCACTTATGCAGGTGACCAATCCATCTTGTTATAGCTTGAAATGACACCTCTCCGTCCGTCACACAGCAGGACATTTGTGGATGGAGGAGTCATTTGGGACACTAAAAATGGTTGAAATTACCTCATTCTTGACCCATTTGATGTATATGACCCTTGGGAACATTTTTCCAGACCAAACCATCTCCTGAAAATGAGCAGAAAAGCCTGTTTTTTGGCCATTTTTCAACATGAGCGCTGGTACACAGGCATGATAATAGTGTGTGTACCCTACTTTGCTTCATTAAAGTAGTGCTCAAATCCATATGTACGCTACTTTGTCTATTGTAGAGTAGAGTACACCTCTGTTTTGGTCAAAATCTTGAAATTCGAGTAAGTTAAGTTGGTTGGGAAACCTCTTGAGCGGTTATAACTTCTTTTCCTCTTCCTTGATGACTATATAAGGAGGGTAGAAGGGCCATGTGAGAGGACTAAGCCCAATTACAAAGTTATGCTGGAGGAATGGAGACCCTCATCCCCCTCTCTTGTGCTTCAGTTTTGGTAAACCCTAGCACAGTTGATTAGAGGCTGGAATCCTTGGAGAACAGAAGCAGGAGACCTTGAATCTAGGTTTCGTGAAGTGCCAAGCTTGAAAGAAGGTATAACTTTATGTACTTTCTTTCATTCATCAATAAAGATCAAACGTTCTTCTCTTTCCAAATATTCCCTATTAATGTGTATTAGATTTGATTACAGTTTGTTTATAATCTGATGTCTTCTTCTATTATGAATATCAATCTTATATATGTAGTCAAATGTGTTTGAGAAAGGTATCAAGTTGTTTTGTAGGTCTGGGCATTGCAACACTGGATAAGCATTGAAGAGCGAGGGAGGCAAAGCTAGGATCAACCTTCTGAATAAGGTTCCTACATCTCTAAACCCTAATCTCTTCATTTATTTGTTGTACTTGCAGAATGCTTGTAAGTCTATCTTTATCACTGTAAGTTGGTAGTTTCTCCCCTGAACTATAGGTGCATTTTCCCCACAACAGAATGGCAACTCCGCTAGGGAAAGCCTAAGTGCTTAGGGGTATCCAAGGTCATTTCTTCAATCTTTGTTTGATGGTATTTGTTCATTTTCTTGATTAGGATCAGTTAGTAGGCTCTGTTTGACCCTCCTTGGCTTTTACAGACCCTTCCCGACCCTTGCAAACCCTTGTGGACCCAGGTGTGGGGGGTTTTAACCCCATTTTTTCAATTTTTTCAACCTGTATGTTATTGTTGTGCAGTACAATAGCACCTTGGGCACTAGTCTCCTTCATACACAGTAGCACTCAAAATATGGGTTTAAATTTTTTGAGTTTTTGGGTTGTGGACCCAAATCTGGGGGTTCTGACTGCATTTTTGTGGTCCCTGATGACCTTAGGTCTATGTTAAATCCCTGTAAGTGGTTTCCCATCCTTGTACTGATCCTACATTCATGATTTGAACCTCTTTTGATCAATTTGGGCTTGTTGACCCAAGTTGGGGGGTTGTGGACCCGTTTGGTGTTTTGTACCCTAATTTGAGTCTGATTGAACCTGCTTGCCCCATTTCCACTGGATTTGAAACCTTTTGAGTCTTCTTGACCCTGTTTGTATCTATTTGAGTGAAATTTCTCTTTTAGATTGGTTTTTTATCCTCCCTTATGCTTTTAAGTTTTCTTTTGTAGTGAAAGCTCAAGTGTTTTGGCTGTTGTTCAAGACCTTGTTTGCATTGTTTATGTGCAGACCTGACTTTACCAAACCATACTTCTTCGTAGGTCATTTGCTTCGTTTGGGTCTAGAAGTAGTTTTCGTACTCTTTTCCCAATGTTTGGCATGCTTACATCAATAAGAATTTGAAAGTCATATTTGGTAGCTTTTACTGTTTCATAAAGAGAACCTAAAAGTTTCTTTGCTTTGCTTTGATAATAGGTTAGTTTCAGTTTTGTTTCTTACCTTTGAAAGCATAAAGAATTTCGATTCATTTTCTGAATAGAGTACCTTGCAAGTGGCTTAAAATATTTTAGAGTGCTTTGCATCAAAAAGAACAAGTTTTCTTTTGCATACTTATTGGTTTGAATAGCTGCATTCTTAGGTTTTGAGTTTAATTTTGTACATTTAGACTTTATTTTTACCTTTTTTGCATTCGAAAGATTAAAATTGCATTTTCATATGCATTCTAGATCATAATTTTAAGACTTGCATTGAAAATAAAAGATTTGTTTAGTGGTAAATATTTCATTTTCAGTACTCTATCTCTATTATAACCACTCTCACACATCCACTAACTTTTTGAGTAAGCAAGTAACCTTTAAAATGAACCCTAATAAAATGTACTAGTAACATTTTCTTTTCTAGGTTACACTACACCAACTAGTCTTGGTTAGGATCTTGGGTTTAAAACACCTTAAACCACCCAAGATCACACATTACACAAAAATCGTAGTTTGACTATCATAGGTAAACCCACTTCATTCAAAGCTTGCCTGGGATCTATGCAGTAGATCTTGTGAGATCAGATTGTTGGGAATACTCCTCCTACTTTCTATTTCGAGCATATACCAGGATTGGATCGCGTTTGGGGACTCTTTTGAGTTTCGGGCTCAGTTACCCTACCCACGCCTTCTGATTCGACCAACGACTATTCCCCCAGGAGTTTTCGGTGTGGTGGTATCCTTAGTATCTAACCATAGGTTCATACACAGGTGATAGCGGAGAGTATATCTGCTATACCTAGGACAGACGTGAGAGGCAATCCCTTGCAGATCTTTGGTAGGGCGGTTGGGTTATTCCAGTGCTAGCACCCTTAGTCATTGTATTGTGGACCCCGGGTAATTGTTCTTCATCCTTCATTGATCTGTTCTGGGCCCTCATCATCCCAGACTCTTCTCCGGAAGGCATCTGTTTGCCTGGTTTGATTTACCTAGGACCTTTTTTAGTGGTGTGCTCTTTGTGCTACTTGTATTAGTTTTCCTTAGAGAACTTCTTGCTCATTTGAGCAGGAAACTATGTCTAGCATTTCGGCAAGTGCCAATCAAGGTATCCCTATTCCAAGGGATCCTTTTACTGTTCCATTCATTGGAAACATTGGTACTCCCTTAATGGCTACTTTGAATCTTCCTGGGTTCACCATAGGGATGTCGGTTTGGTTGTTTTCCACTCCGAATTCTTTGCATGCTCCTGATGCTTCTTTTGTGAGCACCTCAAATCAAGAGCATCAGAACCCTATGCCTCCTTTTCCGGTAACATCTTCTCCTCCTCCTTCTACCTCATGTGGCGAAAGTAGCAATACGAGTATCCAGCAGTCTAAAAGGAATAGACGGAGGAAGAATAGGAAGAAGATGCCAAAACAAGAGGGCAGCAACCCAGCCTCTGCAAGTCATGCTGGGGGAAAGCACCCTTCCTCTGCAAGTCATGCAAGGGGCACCTACCCAACCTCTAGAGGTCATGCTGGGAGAAAACTTTTAGTCACTGAAAATCATACTTAAAGTTTGTCTTCAACTGTAATGTACCCACCCTTGGACCCAATGCAAGGAAAGGAACATGCTACCAATCTATGGGGCTTTTCATAAAACTCAGCCCATTAATTAGATGCATACAGTTAAAAACAAAGTGTGCAGATGTAAATCAAACAAATATGCACAGCAGAAACAAATTCATCCACACACATATTTTCATATGCACTCAATATATCAATATCAATCATCAATTAATTAAAACAATGCAGAAGTAAATACACATAAGAGAATATACTCATCTCACTATAATGCAGTCCCAAACAACTAGCTATGTCGCCGCAACGTTCCTCCCAACCATAGGCCAGTTATGTTCATCAATCTCTCAACACAAATGCCACCCCTGAGCTGGGCATGATTCTTACAAGGAACAGGGGACATTCAAGCTCACACACAACCAATTAATCATTTCATCTAAGCCAAGCCAATCCACAGCTGGGTTTATCAGGCTACATTTGAACCCTGGATGCTTGCACTCAAGCTCAAGCCAAAGCAATAAATACCCATAACCCATACCCCAACATACTCTTTTCTCACATAGCAAGCACAACATTGGGCATAGATACACATTTTAAATAATGGGATTTACAAATAAGATGGTCATGGGTTTTCCCAAAAACGTGGGCACCCCAAAACGAGCTGTGGGAAGGGAAATGCATCCACAGGGAGGAAAAAAAACGTTTTCTCCCCAACTCTCTCAGCATTTAACAACAAAAACAGTTTCTATGGAACCCCCATTCCATTCCCCTTCTTCCCCACTGGTATACAACACAAAAACGCCCTTCTCTACTGGGAGGATGAAGGAAAAACACAGCAAACATGCCTGGAAAACACCTACGTAGCTCTAAACTCGTGAGGGAGAAGGAATGATCATGGATAATGGCTTGGGGGAGAAATTCATGGCTCTTTTCTTGCCCAAGAAGAAAAACATGAATTCCCATGCAGGGTGTTTTTCCCATACCCGAATTTGGACAGCCATACCTCCCATTCCCCAAGGCATTAACTACCTCAACCAACTCTTGAGAGAAATCAATGATTGGGTACAAAAGTCAACATGAGTAGTTGAGGGTTTGATGGGTTCTCTCATTGACACTTGGCTTGACTTGAGTGGCTCAAGGGTTTGAATGTTTTCCCTCCGAATTCCTTGTAAAATCATGCCCCCATCTCTTGTTGCATTGCATAGCTAGTTGTGGGTATTTATTAAAATGCATATTTACAATTTCAATGTGCCTGGCTAGCATGTAAACCATATGTATCACTAAATTGATGGCAGGGCCTTGGACTTGAGCTCCTCACCATGATTTTATAACAATATTACATCATTTACAATTTAATGCCATGGGGTCAAACTGGGGACATTACATCAACAACTGTCAGTCATGTTGAGGACAAGTCATTGATCACTGCTAGTCATATTAATGACAAGTCACCAGTTCCTATGAGTCATACTGGATACACCAGATCAGCCACTGCAAGTCATCCTGAGGGAGTTAACATTGTCGACAAACCAAACAAATAGAAGCTTAAGTTCCCTTATAAGTTTTGCGAGGGAGATCACCTTACTTACTTGTGCCCTATACTTCCAGAAGTGCAAAAAGTGTGGTCCTTAGTTCAAAAGTTTGATGCTTCTGAGCAACCAGCCTCTATGAGTCATGTTGGGGGCAAGCTGTCAGCCAATGCTAGTCATGCTGAGAGTACTGACGTTGTAAAGGAGTCTAAACCTATAGGACAGAAACCAAAGTTCCCTTGTAAACTTTGTAAGGGAGATCACCTTACTCACCGATTCCCTGCCATTCCAGAGGCACGAAGAGTGTGGTCCATGTCTGAAGGAACCTCTATTCCTGAGTTTTCTATAGATTCCCTGTAGTCAGATCAACCTTTGGTTGATAAATTGGTTGAACCAATGCAATATTTGGTCGACCCCACTCTTCCTTCGGAGAGTGAAGTGATCGAATCGATGCAATATTCGACCGATCCCATAAGTCCCTCGGAGATTGATGCACCTACTGCTGAAGTCTTCTGCATTACCAGTTTGGATATTCCTGAAAAAGGGGGCACTTCATCTGTGCCATGTGAACCCCTACCAAGCCCTAGGATTGTTTCCTTTGATTGGAATAGTCTAGCCGAGCCTCGTCTTCCTTCTTCGACACCTTTCCAGATAAAGGTTGATATCGGGAACCATACGGTTGATCGATGCATTATTGATGAAGGTGCTTCTGTTAGTATCTTACCGCTTATGCTTGGAGAGATTTGGGTTTCCGTAATGTTATTCCAGCTGCTAGTTGGCCGTTGACCTTTGATAGAAGACCTAGTGAACCTATCGGATTCCTCCGTCAGGCACTTGTTACTTTGGGTGGAAAAACAGTCTTAGTTCATTTTATGGTTTTAAAGGACCCTGTGGATTTTGATATGATCCTCGGGCGTGATTACGTTTATGCTATGCATGCTGTGGTGTATACGCTCTTTCGTATGATGCATTTCCCTCATAACGAAAGAATCGTCACTATCGACCAGCTTGCATTCGTTGATCCTCCTTATTACCCAACTGTAGACCAGTCAGATCCCTCGTCATTAGGCACTACTATGTCACATGCGACTTATATGGCATATTGTTCCTTGAGTTCAACTGCTACTGAGAAGAAGTCTTTGAGTTCATGCTTACCTTCTCGAGACTTGGTCCCAACTTTTGACCAAGTGACACCTCCATCTGAATGTTTAGATATGTGTTCTATCTAGGATGATATACTTCCTTCCGATGAAGTTTTCCTAGAGTCCATAGTACAGTCTGCCATTCATTTGGATGTTGATCCAGTCGCAGTTATTTCCAGCCTCAGTTTGACCTTAAAGTCTGATCTTCCTACTGTTGAGTCTTTGGACTCTCCTATAGATCCGCAAATCAGTGTTCCTGCTAAGTTTGATTCTGCTTCTAGAATTTTCAACTCCCGTGATGATGAATTTGTTTCTGCAGATTCCATCATGTCCTTCAAGTTTGATCTTCATCCTGAAGTTGATCTTATTGATTGTAAGTCCTCGGGCTTGGGTACCATAGAGTCTTCATTTGAAAACGCTGCCTTGTTTATGCCTGTTGTTGATGATAGTGAAGTTGAAAGTATTTCTACCATAGTGACTTGTATCGAGTCTTTCTTTACATATGTTTTAGATATGATCTTGGTACTGATGTTTCTTGGAGACAGGATTCTTAGGTGGATGTATACTTGCTTACTAGTCCTTTTCGACACCTTTTGCTACCATGTCAGGTATATTCGGAACCTTGCATATAGGTTTAGGCTTCCCCGCTATTATGTTGCATTTGAACCTTTTTCCATCTGAATTCGCAATAGGGTCGAACCTGTTGGATATTGGTGTGTTAGCCATCTCTTTATGCATCGTGCACTATTCCGACAGTAGAGCCTACCTAACATGGGTCACCCTAGTCAGCACCCTTATGCCATTCTGGTGCCCATGCTGAGTTTTTCTCATAGGCTCGGGAGCCTTTTTAGATTTACCATGACTTTGAGAAGAAGCCTCATATCTTTCTTCCTCATATATTTCTTCCCATCCCTGATAAGGGTCCCATCTTTATGTTCAAATTGCATATGCATTTGTTATGATCCCGCTTGCACTAATGAGCCTGAAGCCGGCTTCCACGCTTTTAGCTCATTATATAAGTCTCCATCTCTGATCTCATTTCCACTAAGCCCTGTATCATTTTGCCTTTGCAATTTGACACCTTTTACCTGGAGGAGACACACCCCGAGTGTCCTTATCTTGCTCATGTTCCTTGCATTAGGCATAGCTTTGTTCCATGCGCTTGGAGCTAGTTTTGCATGTCCCTGACACTCGTCTCCTCCCATTGTGAGCATTCTTCTTTTACTTCGAGCTCGTTAAAAACAGTTAGTATATTTTGAGCATTCTTCTTTTACTTGGAGCTTGTTAAAAACAGTAAGTAGGTTACGAGCATTTCTTCCACCTTTCCTTCGAGCTCGTTAAAAACAATAAGGAGGCTATGAGCATTTCTTTCATCTTCACTTCGAGCTCATTAAAAACAGTAAGGAAGTTGTGAGTATTTTTCTGTATCTCCTTTGAGTTCATTAAAAATAGTAAGGAGGTCATGAGTTTACTTTTCCGAACTCGTTAAACCTTTACGGAAAAGATCCCTATGAAGTTCTTTTAAGCCCTTTTCACACTCCTTAAATAGGAAAAGTTTGCCGAGCATAGTTGTCTTTTCGGGCTCATTAAAATAAATGAACCGACATCCACTTAGGTATAGAATTACCCCTTTTCCGGGCCTTGGTGGATAATTTACGGAAAAGGTATACTCTAGGTATACTCTTGTATGCGCTAGAAGAGTTCTTCTTCATCATTTTACACTTTTTTCGGGGAAGGAGACTAACTTTACGAAAAAGGACCTTTGGAGTCGTCTTTAGGGTTTTTAGACTCTCGAAATTTGAAAACACCAAGCGAGCATTCACCTACTCGGGCTCGATATAAAATCCACGGATAGGTGTATAGAGGACTGTTTAAGTTTTTCAACTCTATAAGCAAGAAAACACCGCCGAGCATAGACCAATCCGGGCTCGATATAAAATCCATGGATAGGTGTATGGAGTTTTCTTCTAGGTTTTTTAGACTCCTTAAATATGAAAATACCGTTGAGCATGCTTTAATTCTTTGTCAAGCTCATTAAAAAATGAAAAAGGAAAGGGAAGGGAAGAATGTTAAAATATATTTCAATATGATGGCAACAAGTCAACTATCTCCTTGAACAAAGCACCTGTTTTGAGTCTATCAAACAAGTTGGGTTCTAGCGTTGGCCTTAGGGTAAACCTGATCTTAGAGTTCTTACTCCTCCATTTGGTTAGTCTTCCAATCATTTGGAGAATCTGTTAATGTCTCCTACATTGCAGATTTGTATCATGGTCTCTTTTTGTTAAAAGCTGCCTCAGTCACTCTTGTGTCGTGCTCATTATTCAAGGATACAACCTGTGTCGTCCATTCTACAATTGCCTTGACCTCATGTGTAGGCCATTCCTTGGTGTTAGTATGTTTCATCATGTGTTCAGTCCTACTCCAAATCAGCTCATACCTATTGATTGTCCCTCATGTTGGATGATGGAGGATGCATTAAGGCCTCCCTTCCAATGGACTTCTTCTCATCGACTTCAACTGATTGTACTCTGGGAATGACGTTTAGAGTTTCGGTTAGTACCTTGGGGATTGTAGTCATTAGTGGCAGTGTCCCTCGCTATTGGATAGATGGGAATACATCAATGTCTCCTATCCGATGGATTCTTCAACTGTTCGACGACAAGACCACTTATTCGCACTTACTTGAATGTACTAGGTACCTTGGGTTCCATTTTCATTATTGGTGGACACCCTCGTGTTTGTTAACGGTATACATAAATGACCGGTAATCAAACGATACCTCTCATGTTCGACATCAACTCATTTATTCGCATGGATAGGTTCTTACCTTGGGTTGTTTTTGGATGAAGACCTTGGGATCCTTGATAGCATCACCTCATTTATGTTATCACCCAAGTTGTGCAAGACTAAGCCACACTCTTTTTGGGCTCTTGATGAGACATAGATCAAGCTTCTTCTCTATGGTTATGTTCTCTAGTTTTGACATAGATCCACCTTGTATTTATGTGGCTATGTTTACACTTATGTTCCTCATGGATCCACACTTGTATTTTAGTGGCCATGATATATGCATCAATATTTTGGATCATTATTGTATCCTCTTGGAGGTCATGTTCCACCATTTGAACATGGACAGTTACCCCAAGGATTAGTTTGTTTGACATTGCCCTTGCTTTCAAGTACTTCATTTGAGCCTATGATTCTTGGTTTCTCTGTTCCTCCATGATTCAACTCTTTTTTATTTATAATGTATTTCGGCCATTGTCTCTCGCACTCCCTCTGACCTCATACAATAGGGGGCATCCATTATAGCTTGAAATGACACCTCTCCGTCCGTGACGACACTTGCTTCCCTTGGTCGCATGACGACACTTCTTGAGATCAAGTTTCAGTCACACAGCAGGACATTTGTGGATGGAGGAGTCATTTGGGACAATAAAAATGGTTGAAATTACCTCATTCTTGACCCATTTGATGTATATGACCCTTGGGAACATTTTTCCAGACCAAACCATCTCCTGAAAATGAGCATAAAAGCCTGTTTTTGGCCATTTTTCAACATGAGCGCTGGTACACAGGCATGATAATAGTGTGTGTACCCTACTTTGCTTCATTAAAGTAGCGCTCAACTCGATATGTACGCTACTTTGTCTACTATAGAGTAGATTACGCCCCTGTTTTGGTCAAAATATTGAAATTCGAGTAAGTTAAGTTGGTTGGGAAACCTCTTGAGCGGTTATAACTTCTTTTCCTCTTCCTCACTGACTATATAAGGTGGGTAGAAGGGCCATGTGAGAGGACTAAGCCCAATTACAAAGTTATGCTGGAGGAATGGAGACCCTCATCCCCCTCTCTTGTGCTTTAGTTTTGGTAAACCCTAGCACAGTTGATTAGAGGTTGGAATCCTTGGAGAATAGAAGCAGGAGACCTTGAATCTAGGTTTCGTGAAGTGACAAGCTTGAAAGAAGGTATAAATTTATGTACTTGCTTTCATTCATCAATAAAGATCAGACGTTCTTCTCTTTCCAAATATGACCTATTAATGTGTATTAGATTTGATTACAGTTTGTTTATGATCTGATGTCTTCTTCTATTATGAATATCAATCTTATATATGTAGTCAAATGTGTTTGAGAAAGGTATCAAGTTGTTTTGCAGGTCTGGGCATTGCAACACTGGATAAGCATTGAAGAGCGAGGGAGGCAAAGCTAGGATCAACCTTCTGAATAAGGTGCCTACATCTCTAAACCCTAATCTCTTCATTTATTTTTTGTACTTGCAGAATGCTTGTAAGTCTATCTTTATCACCGTAAGTTAGTAGTTTCTCCCCTGAACTATAGGTGCATTTTCCCCACAACACATCTTCTTCTAGGATTAACCCAATCCACTTGATTTGCAAGAACTAGACCTGGAGCTGAATTAGGGTTTGTCAAGGAAACCCCAAAAATTCAAACTTTGAATTTCAAACTTCCGAAAGGATAGAAATATGCGCCTTGATGAGCTGATCAAGTTGGTATATTCAGAATTTGAAAACTGCAAAGTTTCACCCCTTGAAATTGCCTTTTAGATTTCTGGATTCACTCGGGAGGACCCTGAATTAGGGTTTGAGTTTCCTAGAGCTTCACCCAACCAAAATATTTGAGTCAAAGCTCTAATCTTCAATTTTTCTGAGGAGCTTCCAGCCGTGGTCACAGATTTCCAAAATTACAAGTTTTGTAGAAGCCCTAATTTTCCATCTTTCCAATCAAAGTCCCGAACTTGGGTTTGATCAAGCCCGGCCTTCTTCCCAACCAAAAAATATGATCTTGGTCTCTAAATTTCTATTTTGATGAGTAGAATCCAGCGATGGTCTCCGATTAGAGAAATTCCAACTTTCTTCGAAGCCCTAAATTCCGGAAGCCATGAATGAAGGTGCTCAAAAATAATTATGTTTTGACAGAAATATGTACCTGATTGTTTCTGGTTTAACTCCGAACTTTACGATCCAAAGGGTCTGAAATTTTTTTCTGAGATAGCCCGACCTGTTATCTTTCCATCCTGATAGCTTTGACCTCAATTGGATTCTCTGAGAGAGAGCTATTCCAAGTGTCGCAGCATGACCTGTTTATGGGATAATACAGGAGAGCGAACTTGTAAAGCATGCCACGTGTCACTGGTTCAACTTCGGCCTCTGAAAAACTTTCTTGAGATAGTACAGTCTATTTACTACCTATTAATTCTTACGAAATTTGATTTGGAGCTTCCTAGCCCAAGTTATGACCTTTTTCCCAAGGTCACCTGATTTTGACTCAGATCTGGAAGAGGCAGGAACCCTATATTGTACAGATCATAAATCACAAAGTACAATGAATTAGAGGTTTTTCTTTGGACACAAGGTACATGGGGATCTTATCTTCGACCTGTAAAAGTTTCAGATCTGAACACTTCGCCAAAATGGATTTATAGCGAAAGTGCTACGATGACTGGTTTTTTCTATATCAAGCCCTAGCATCGTAAGTGCAACAAGTGTCATACATGCCATATCATGCCTTCTTTCAGGCTAGCTCTGATACCATGTCAAATTTTTAGAATTTACTTCAATCTGATCTAGGATCTTAACTGAGAGAACAACATGTATAGCAAATCTACAACATATCAATCATGGACACAATAATGCAAGCACACAAGAGACACAGAGTTTACTTGGGGAAGACCATAAAGGTGAAAAACCCCAATAACTTCCTCAGAGATAGATAGAGCAATGATACATCCAGAATACAAGAGATAGTCTTCTCCTAGCAGCAGAGCCTTGTCCTCCACAAGTGTTCCACTC
Source organism: Larix kaempferi (assembly GCA_027924585.1). Taxonomy (NCBI): domain Eukaryota; kingdom Viridiplantae; phylum Streptophyta; class Pinopsida; order Pinales; family Pinaceae; genus Larix; species Larix kaempferi. Next base: position 26,308,429 of record BSBM01000445.1, read on the forward strand.
TCCCAAGTGTGAGTGAGAGAATAGAATGTGTAAAATGAGAGAGACACACTCTCTATTCAACCGGCTCAGATGAAGCATCACATAGAAGCTTCAGATTCGATGCCATAGGTGTGGCCATGGCCTTGCAATCCATCATCCCGAATCTCTTTAGGATATCTACTGTGTACTTCCCTTAACCAAGGAAGATCCCTCCTGCACTCTGCCACACCTCCATACCTAGGAAATAATGCATCATTCCCAAATCTTTCAGATCGAACTCAGCAGCAAGCTTCCTCTTCGTATCTGCAATCAGTCTGTCATCTCCTGTTACAAATAAGTCATCCACATATAGGAGTAGAATCACAGGATTCCTTTCCTCAACCTTGTAGTAGAGGTTGGAATCCAATTTACTCTTGGTAAATCCCAACCTAAATAGGAAATTGTCCATCCTACCATACCAGGTTCTGGGAGCTTGTTTCAAGCCATACAAGGCTTTCTTCAATCTGCACACATATGTCTCCCTGTCATGTATTTCAAAACCGAGTGGCTGCTCTACATATACTTCCTCTTCAACTACACCATTCAAGAAGGCAGTCTTGAAATCCATCTAGTGTATTTTCCATTTCATCGCTGCAGCCAGGGAAAGTACTGTTCTGATGGAAGTATACCTGGCTATAGGTGCAAAAGTTTCCTCATAATCTATTCCCTCTTTCTGAGAGAATCCACGAGCTACGAATCTTGCTTTTTATTTCTCTACACTGCCATCTACAGCATGCTTGATTTTGTAGATCCATTTAGAAGTCACAACATACTTCTCTTTAGGTCTTGGTACAACATCCCAAACATCATTCCTCATTATTGATTGGTATTCCTCAATCATGGCATCCTTCCATTCTTTCTTTTCCGCTGCTTCTTCATAACTGGAAGGCTCTTTGTTCATAATGTCACAGAGTAAAGCAACATAGATGGTATGTGATATGGTTCTCTTCTTTGCTCTTTGTTCTTCTTCTGAAATGCCAAATCTTTCTGCATCTTGAATGAGCTCTCTAGCCCATGCAGGTTTCCTCTTGTGAGAGTTATCCTCACGGGGTGGATCTACAGGTTCTTGCGGATCTTCAAACTCACGAACAACTTCTGGAACTGCTTCAGTCATGGTAGTGTCTTGAAATCTAGTTTCCTTAGTTTCTTCATAAACTTCGATAGGTGCCTTCCTTGATTTGATGAATGCTGAGTTTTCATCAAATGTTACATGCCTGTTAACATCAATCTTCTTGAACCCTGGAAAGTATATTCTGTAAGCCTTCGAGCTTTCACTGTAACCCACAAAGATACCCTTCTTTCCTGAAGGATCTAGTTTAGTCCTCTTTTCCTTTGGAACATGAGTGTATACTGGACAACCAAATATTCTGAGATGACTAACTTCAGGTTTCTTACCATAAAAGACCTCTTCTGGTGTCTTGTTGTCCAATATCTTGTGGGGTGTTCTGTTATGCACATATACAACTGTTCTAGCTGCTTCTTCCCATAGATGCATAGGTAGATCCTGGTCATGCAGCATTGCCCTTGCTACTTCCATGATAGTTCTGTTCTTCCTTTCTGCAACTCCATTCTATTGAGGATTATAAGGAGTAGTCAACTCCCTCTTAATCCCTGAATCACTACAAAGCTTCTTGAAGTCACCTGAGGTGAATTCTCCACCATTGTCAGATCTGAATGTTTTGATCTTCTTGTCAGTTTGATTCTCCATCAAGGTTTTGAATTCCTTGAATTTATCAAACACCTCATCTTTGTTCTTCAATAAGTATACCCAAGTCTTCCTAGAGAAGTCATCAATAAATGAGACATAGTAAACATACCCACTCAGAGAACTAGATGACATAGGACCACATACATCTAAGTGGATGATTTCTAGGATGTTTTTTGCCTTGCTTTCACTGCTCGGGAAAGCCTTCTTAATGTTCTTACCTTTTGCACATCCTTTGCAAACACCTTCATGTTTGGTCTTGATTTCAGGAAGACCCTCTACAACCTTGCTTGCAATTGGAAGTGCTCTATAGTGCATATGAGAAATTCTTCTATGCCAAAGTTCACTTGGCTCCATGGATTCATGTACCATGGCATGTTCAGGTTGTCCCTTCAATTTATACAAACCTCCCTCTTGCTCTCCAATCACTACTGCATCATCTATGTTCTTTCCCTTTTGCCACATTAGGACTTGGCCATCCACAAATGCAACCCTCATACCTTTTGCATCCAATGCAGAGATGGAGAGTAAGTTCTTCTTGAGCCCAGGTACATAAAGGACTTCTTTCATCTTCAAAGATTTTCCAGAATCTAGGTTGTAGGAGGCTTCACCACTTCCTTTGATTGGGTATTGATAATCATCCCCAAGTTTCACCTTATGGGGTGATTCATGTTTAGATAGATTCACAAAAGATTCCTTAAACCCAGTCATGTGTTTGGAAGCTCCACTATCAATCAACCAATCATTACAACCATGGGAGATAGTACTTGTGAGAGCATAAATTAGAACATATTCTTCTTCACTTGATGAGTCATCATCCCTATCACTTTCTGCCCTAACCTTCTTCTTTGCTGGTTCATCATCTTCGGCAGCATGAGCATGATATCTTCTTTTGTTATTCTTCTTCTTCTTATTGAAGTTGTTGTTGTTGTCTTTCTTCTTCTTGGGACAATCTGAAGCAAAGTGTCCCTTCTCATTGCAATTGAAGCATCTGAGATCTTTCTTATCTTTATGATAATGGTGGTGCGAGGATCTTCTGTTATGAGATGATTCCTTCTTGGACTTGCCTTTCCTAGCATGTGCTGTGAGAGCTTGATCTTCATTTCCCATCTTTTCTTCTTGGTCCACAAGCCTAGCTTCTTCTTGAGAGCATTCTTCCCGCAATCTGTTGAACGAGATCAACTTATTCCTTGCACAAATTCCTTGAATAAAGGAATCCCATGACCTGGGTAGGCCATTTAGAGTGGTCATCACCACTTCACCATTCTCCACCATTTCGTCCACTGCTTCTAGTTGTTCCTTGATCTGGGAGACCCTTGAAAAATAAGATTGAATGCTTTCTACATTCTGAAACTTTACTCCTTTCAATTGGTTCCACAGGGTCATCTTCCGATTTATGTTCTTCCCTTCAAATAGCTTGGTCAAAGAGTCAAACATCTCCTTGGGTGTCTTTAGAGAAGACACATGGGGTATGAGATGGTCTTTAATGGAATCAACAATGATTCTCTTTGCCTTGACCAATTTCTTCTTATGCAATACCTTGGCCTCTTCATCCTCTAGGATAGGGATGTCTTCTTTTACATATGAGTCCAACTCATTCTCTTCCAAGATTAACCCAATCCTATACTTCCAAGCTCGGAAGTTATCAGCTCCTTCAAGCTTATCCTCAAGATTGGTGTGGTGAGACATCTTAAAGAGTACTTCAAATGGAAATATAAAATATTTAGGTCTTACCACTTGAAATACTGAAAACTGGATCTGGTCCTGTATTAGGGTTTGTCGAAAAAACCCTAAAAATTCAAAATGTGAATTTCAATTTTCTAAAAGGATAGAAAGATGCGCCTTGATGAGCTGATCATCCTGGTGTATTCAGAATTTGAGATCAACAAAGATTGGCCCTTCAGATTTTCCTTTTTGTCCTCCCGGGTTCATTGGGGAGAGCCCTGAATTAGGGTTTGAGTTTCCCGGAGATCTACTCAACCAAAAATCTCGATCCAAAGCTCTAAACTTCGATTTTTGCAAGGAGCTTCCAGCTATGTCTTCAGATTTCAGAAATTCCTATTTTTGTGGAAACCCTAATTTTTAGGGCCAAATCTGAAAATGCTCGAATTGAATTCTGATTGGACAGATAGATGCGCCTTGATGAGTAGAGTCAATCTACTACACTGCTTTTCCAAAATCTGTGGAGAGAAACCCAATAAACAAGGAACTCAAGTTTCCATCACTGCAAAATGTCTTCTTCTCAGTTTAGCTCTGATACCATGTTAAATTTTGAGCATTAATTCACAATACTCTAGGATCTTTACTGAGAGAATAACATATATAGTATATCAATGCATGACAATCACAATAAGCATGACAAGCATTACAAGAATCAAAAGCATGAGAGACAAGAGACACAGAGTTTCCGTGGGGAAAACCCTAAGGTGAAAAACCCCACAACTTCCTCAGAGATAGAGAGAGCAATGGCTCAACCAAAGTACAACCAAAATACACTGAGATAGTCTCCTAGTAGCAGATGATCCTCCTCCTCACTAGTGCGCCACTTTCTGAGTGAGAGTGAGATACTTTTCCAAGTGATCTAAATAGAGATCACCTGATCTCTATTTATACTAATCTGTTTGCCCAGTGACCTTATGGGGCCGACTTGTCTAGCTAGGTACATCCATATTATAATATATATATTTCAGGGCCGACCCCACACATGGTGGTCTAATAACCCATCGGCAAGTACACATACTTGCGACACTTGTCAATCCACATGACGACACTTCCTTATAGAGGAATGACACATCTCTAATAAGGGTACAATAAATATATATAAAAAATACATAGATGAAATACATTCCGAAGTTACATATACATCAACATTTGGATCTGTCAAGTTGCACAATCTGGATTGGACAGGGTTCCCATGTTGCATTAAATTTTCTGCAAACATAGAGGGGCATCACATTTGATGATGCTCCCGAATCCATCATGCCGTTGTGTACATTCCAGTTGAAAATCTCAAAAGTAAGCAAGAAAGGAGGATTTCTCTTACTTGCTAGTTTCTAATCATCAGTTTTAGTGACAGAGTCTAAATTATTATTCTGTGACTCTCTATGTTGTTTGACTATCATGTTTTTAGGTAAAGAATCCCTCATAGCAGGAATCTTAAGTAGCTCAAACAGGGAGATATTTGCTTTGACCCTTTTTTAGTCTTCAACCAAGTTGTACTCCATTTGAGGGAGGACAGTATCCTTCTGTTGGATGGTCTGGTTTCTTGTGGGAATGGGGGAAGAAGATGAAGGTTCTTGAGGTGGTTGTGGTCTTGACCTTGTGTTATAAGGATGTTGTGTGTTAGACACTGCCTCAAGTTCTTCTTCTTCTTCACACATAGGAAGCTCCGAAAAGAAACCCACAGCATCAACCTGTGGATCGTCTTCTACTTCTTGCTCAGGTAGTGGAGGATCCGGGGTAGTCTAATCGTTGGAAGTGTCAGGGGTGACTTGAGATTCTGCTGCCAATGCTCTCAAAATAGAAAAAAGTTCCTCGTTTGTGAGAGCATCTACCAGATTTGGTGGTAGTGGATTATGTGGGGGCTGGTAAGGTCTCCTAAACGGTGGCCTTACAAAACCTTTGTTCTGATTTTGATTATCATTAGTGTTCTTCTTCAAATCCACCATCTCATTTGACATCTTCTAAAGAATTTTTTTCATTTCAATCATATCAAATGTATCCTTGTTCGGAACTGTGGGTTTAGGGACATTCTCAATTTTCTTCCTGGACGTGGAAGGTTGTCCTTCTGAGGATTCAGGGCTGTCTTCCAGACAAAATATGTCCTTCTCAACTTGGATTGCTTCATCAAATGCTTCCAGTAAAGTACCCTTCTGTGCCCTTTTGACCCATATTGCAATAGGAGGAGGCAGACCCTTTTCATAATAAGCCACCAATAATTCTTCAGCAGGAAGAAGATTGGCAGGAATTCTCTTTTTGAGATATGAAAACCTTTGGTTAAAGTCTTTTACCCTTTATTTTCCTTTGGCTTTCATAGAGGATAACTCTAAAACAAGATCTTGTGGTGTTTTCTCATCCCCTAATTTTTGAGTAAAATGTTTCTCGAATTCGTCCCAGGAAGTTATAGATTGGGCCGGTCAAGCAAAATACCAAGTGGCCGCTCTACCCTCAAAAGTGTATGGAAAAAGTCTACATACTACATCCTCATGTACCACGCTTCTAAGCCTGATTGCTTGCATGAAATTTTTTATGTGATCCAACGCGGGCGTCTTATCATCAGGGTTGTATTTAGGCAGCCATTTCTCAGGATTCTTTGGTAGTCTGTGTTGATCGCCTAATATGAAAACTGCACCTTGGTCAAGCCAAGGTCTGTTTTGACCTTCTCCAGCCATTGGAGGTTCTTGTTCTTCTTCTTCAGATGACAAACTAGAAAAATTCTCTTCGTCTGAAGAAGATGATGAATATGAAGGAAGGGACGGTGGTGGACCACCGGCTCCAAGATTTGGTTAACCTTATGTTCCTATGAGAGTGGCCTCACAGTTATATTTAGGAGAATCTGGTCGATTAACTAGGTCTTGGTTTTCAGATGGTTGATCAGTTGTATGTTGATCCTCTGTGTTAAAACTATTGGTATGTTGAACTTGTGGCTCACTGGTCTGTGAGGTGGGAACTTGCTGTTCTTCCCACTCACTAGCTTGCAAAACACCTTCTAAGTTTAGAGCTTCCAGATCGCGTCTTCTTTGATCGGCAAGACGTTGTTCTACTCTTAAAACCCTATCGACAGATTTTTTCAATAACTGCTCTAACGAGATGGGACCCCTTGTGGGTGACATGAAGATGACTTCTCCTCTGTTCTCCTGTTGTACCACCGGTGTAACGGGTATAACCACAGGTTGTGTAGACGTGACATGGAGAGTTGTAGGTTGTGTATTTGTTGTTTTTTCAGATGTTGAAGCCCTAGTCTGGCTTCGGGTTCGAACCGTTGAAGTACTTGCTGGAGGAGGTTTATTAGTAGTTTGCTTAGGCATGTTTTACTAGTGGCCCTCCTTCTAGCGCCATTTGTTGATGCCTCTAGGGTGCAAGGTAAGTACAAAGTGTTGGAATGGGTTCCAAGGCACACAATAGGGGATGAAAACCTAGCCAAAGGCTTCAGTTAACCCTACGCAAGACTTACCCTATCCTTGAGTTGTTTGGGATGGTAATCACCCACGGATATTTGGCCTCCGCTGGCACTCTATGAGTAAAAGACTTGATCTTGAAAGATCAGTTTTCCTATAAGGGAAAACAAAGTCTGAAAGCTGGTTAACGAACCTATCTTAACCTATCAAAAGAAGGAAACTATGCTAAGTTAGATCTAACCTAAAAGGAGAAGTTGATGTTGTGCAGATCAAAGTTGAAGTGTGATGAACAAGTAGTTAAACCTTAAACAGAAATGTCTTTGGGTTCTTCACTTGTTAATTTAAAGTTTTATCAATTAATAAAAATTAAGTGACAATTCTTCAAAATGTTTGAGCCTATTCAGATACCTGATCTGTAATCATTGTGTTAATCGAAAAATTAACATTTGATTATACGTGTTTATTTGCATCGAATCATTTGCAGAAATATAAAAGGAAAACGTTCAAGTAAAGAAATTTAATAGAACAGTTTTGAGCATAATCCAAACATACAGAGAAATCAATATGAAAGACCTTATGCATTAATGAATGTCCTGCAAAGGATTAAACACATATCCGATGACGAATTTGAAACATTAACTCAGCAATTCCCAAAGAAATTTGAAGAACAGTAAGAGGTGAATTAAAAGATAACTTTCCTGAATAGAGAAGTCTTGTACAAAAATTACAATGACTCTGATAAACAGAGTATCTCCAGTCCAAACTCCTACTGAATTATAGTTCCAAAATTCCCAACCCCTTCCTAAGAGAAAATTTCCTCCTTTTATATTAAATTTACATCAGAGTTCCAAAAGGAGAGATTCTACAAAATAGGGATTACAAAATCGGGTCTAACCATCGATCCAAGAAATTTTGCTATTTTTAAGCTCAAAAGATTTTCCGCCACCTTTCACAAAAAGAAAGACTTGTTCTTCAATCTGATAAGGTCTCGTGGCACCATAAAAATTAATCATAGATTGTTCACTAGCAACGACAAGTGGTGTGGCTTGCAGAGCATCCACTGTAGGAAATTCGGGGTAGAAGAACCCACTATCGAAAACAGATAAATCCGTTAGAGGATTTACTTCAGGAAGGGTAGCCAACATGTAAGGTTCTTCATTGATTATAAAGTCCTGTATAACATCAGTATCGAGATCAGTTGATTCTTCCATAATTTCCTTCCTTTACTTTTCGGGGTTGTGAATGTAGGTAGACAAAGTTTTGAAGTCTTCTTCACTGCTACTGCTGCTAAGATCAGGAACACCTGCATCAAACGGTAGTGACAACATTTCTTGATATAAAAAGGGATAGAGTTCTTCATTTTCAATATGAACATTAGAAGATTCACCATCTACATGAATATTGCTCATTCTAAATGAGTCTCGGGTAGAAGTATGTAAGAAGAATTCCAAACAGAGTGTTTCCTATTTCAGAAGGAAATGGATGAACTGGAACTTTCATGTTAATTGCTATTTAAAGCCCAACCAACAGGTCGATGATAATCAGGCAGGGGCAATCTGCAATGATTAAACTTATCCAGTCAATTCATTATAATTACTTCAATTGTAATGAAAAATCCGAGGTATGTGCCAGTCGGATCAAAGTCTGTGTGAAGTACGAGTTTAATTACTACTCGCATGATTTTGAACTGCCTTTACGATCACATAGTTATAATCCATCTCCCATCAATAATTATGACTGGTGATTAATAACGGAGACGAAGGTTATGGTGACAAAGCTGATGTGCAAAATGGTCTCGACTAAGAGTTCCATTACACAGGCTATCAACTCTTCGCATGTAACAAATCTGATCATTAAGATGTAGAGCAAAAACGACAAGATGTCAAAGCTCAAGTTCAGACATGGCGGACTTAAGGCGAAAAAAAATGGCATCCATCCAACATGAACTAACCGATAGACTCGTATTAGTGTCTGCTGTCATGGATTGCACGAAAATGATAATTTGGCAGAACCAGCTTTCAAAAGACAAAATGGAAGGCCTGACTTAACTGATTGCCCAAAATCAACATGACCGCAAGCTTATAACAGACAGACAACTGAGATCAACTGGAGCGGAACGCGGAATCAGGCTCAAAAATTTCAGGAAGCTCTTATTCAAAGATCTTGCGAGCCGAAACCTGAAAGTACGGATTTGAGGGTTGCGGGTCTACAAACAGAAATAAAAATGATTTCTGAAAGCCGAAAATCGACTGTGCGGGTGGCGGGCTTTGGAAACATTAAACTGTGACGTAAAATAACCATCCCGAAAGCCGCATCCCGAAATTACGGGTTGCGGGTTTCGGGAGTACACACCAAATAAATGAAAAACCACAATCCCGAAAGCTAAATGCCGCCATTGCGGGGTTCGGGTTTTGGGGTAATTATTTTCAATCTGATTAAAGAATGATTCCACAACCTGCAGCCGTCGGGTTGCGGGTTTCGGAATCAGCAAAATCAAAACATAAAACAACAGTCCCACAACCCGCATATGTCTAGTTGCGGGTTTCGGGTTCTGCAAATGTCAAGTTTCGGGATGATGATAACAGTCAACAAAATAATCAAAATTTTGGCTCTTTTTAGGCCGAAACACTTTGGAAGAAATGATCAAACCCTTAAAAACAAGCAGACCAAAAGCATGGGTGAAGAATTTTAGAGGTAAAATCAAAATCCAGAATTTTCAAGATGACTCAGCCAAACACCTTTGCGTTTATTAAAATTGGGGGTCTCCCATGCTTGGCTAAGCATGGGATCTGTTGTGGCCACAACACTCCCCCATGCCCATAGAAACCTTGAAAATTTTATCTTCATACTCCAATAAAATCCAACCTCCTCATAATATAAGGAATTATAGAAATGGGGGAAAAGTACTTTCAAATTACCGGCTAAAGAGGCATCAACCAAAGGAAGTGCAGTAGGTTCCATAACCGATGAACAAATTGGACCATGATGAGATGGATACGGGGAATCATCACCGTTCTGTACTTTATGATAATCTAGACAACCTCCACCCAAGACAGTCTTAGAGCCCCCAAATCTAGGACATTTTTTCTTTAAGTGCCCCTCTGTCTTCAAAGGTGGCATCAAAATAGAATTCTCCAAAAATCAAGGAACTACATGAAAGAAATATCACCCTAGAGGATATCAATTTCTCCCTGGAGTCCCAAATCAATATCAACCTCAACAAGAACCCAAGCAAGTATTTTGTCTTCCTTTACGAGAGAATTGTCATCAAAATAAATAAATCTCCCCACCAAATTTTCCACTTAAACAAACACTTGTTTTGACCAAAGCTCCAACAGAAAATTCGGCAGAATCATCCAAACATGACTGTTCCAAAAAATTTCTTTGTATGAATTAAATCCTAAATACCATTTCATAAGCATGAGAAAACTTCGACCAACAATCCAGAAATGAGGACGAATTTTATCCAAATATTCATCCCCTAAGAAATAGAAACAATACTAGTTGTTCATCAAAATGTTTAGTTTTGGAAAATAACCCAATAATGGATTCCAATAGGTTTTCATCCATCCCATCAATGCTTCCCTAGACATCGAAGAATAACTCATTTTTCCCACAAGAGCCTTCGTGGAAAGACTCTCCACTCTGTCCAAATATGTGTCCTTACCTAGAGTCAAAGAAAGTTTTGAAACCCTATATTTATGGGTCTTTAGGGACCTCTTTAGCATCGCCACCCCTCCAAAATTAACTAGTACCAGACCATGATCTTTTTCTTGAATCGACTGCATCCCGAAACTACCAACCCGAACAACAAACAAAGGACGTGAACAAACTTCAATATCAGATACAAAAACCTTACCACACTTGGATTCAAAACCCAGACCCCGAGACCTAGAGGAAACTGCCGAAAAATCATTACCTGCTACATTCATTTGACAAGGGGGCCCATTCCCTTCGCCGTCGACATAGTGCTTTTTGACATTAAGCAGGTCCTTTTTGAGATCTCTGTCAAATTTAAAGACATCTATTGCTTCCAACTCCACCTCTTCACCGGCCCCGATAGATACATCATCATAGTCCACTTCATCCATAGTCCCTATGGGAGCCGAAACAATATCATCAAAATTATGTTCCTTGCCGAAATATACTTCGTGTTTGTAAAAATAGTATATTCTCTCCATTATGTTTTAACTCATTTTGATAATTTAAATGATAAAATGATAATCATGTTAACACATCTCTGTATTTCATTGGATTATTTGCATTTGTTTGTACATCCATCTTGCATTGGTGCAAATTGCATATCATATAATGCACCTATTCAAGGAAAATATCGAGGATTGATTATGTTTTGAGATGATTACATTTGACTATTTAACACACATATTTTCATAGATCTCTAGATTTTTTTTTTGCGGTGATGTGATTTATTATTGTTAATTGGTGTTGTAATTATCACTTTGATAGAATTAGAAATAATAAATCTATTTGCATATTGGCTCTATGTGTCATAAGATCTATTTGAAATAGTACTTATGGTTGGACAACAATTAGAGGTAATTTTCAAAAGTCCTTGAAAGTTTCTTTGATCCCATAAACTTGAACTTGACATGAGAGTTATTACAGTGTAGGCATGTTCAAGTCCAAGTTGTTTTTATTCATTTTCATCATTTTGAAGGCTTGAATTTGCTTGAATAAAAGAACTAAGAATCCATACTATGAAATAGATGTATTCACTATGTCAAAGAAAACGTTGAGGGCCATGTACAATGTTGGCTTAAATCTTAAGAATATAGGGAATGCTCAACCGTAGTATTTTTTTCAATATTTTGAGTATACTTATGATATTTTTGTGGCTAATGCAAGTCATGGTTGTTACATTGGTATTCCTTCACAACATCCCCTCCCAGCCTGTAGTTATAAGGTTTAATAAAAAAATACTGAAGAGGTCATGAATTTGGATCTCATGTCTATCTTCACCGTGTCAGTAAATTATTCTCTACCCTCTCCATACTTTGCTCTACTTTTTTTTCTTGAAATAATAATTTACCACTCTTTGTTGTTTTATTAATTTCCTTTGATATTTTTTTTGTTTACTGAAAATTTTACCCATTGAATCTTAAGAAAGACATGATCTCACTTTTTGTTTGCAAGTCTTATTCAATTTTCTATAAATTTACTCCCTTACATGAAAATTTAGGGGGGCCTAGACATTCCCTTCCTGAAACACGGGGAAGATTCATTGAATGTGGACCATCAACTCAGTATTTTGGATCACTTTACTTTGAGATACTCTAGTCCTAGATTTCGCACCATCGGATTGGTATGGGAGTACAAAATTGATGTGAGATATGACTTTGTAAGAATAGGCTATGAGAATTCCAATGGATTCTAGTTTGATCATGCTTCTAGTTATATTAAGTGTGGGGGAATCCCCTTCCATCCAAGCACATATGTTTGTAGGGCGGGATTTGATGGTGCAAAGCATCGATGCCCCCTGATGCCAATGCTATTGTTGAATTGAATATGGACAATTTTAACACTACTCTATTAGCAACACTCGTGTCCTTGGTAGTTCTGGAGTTTTTTGCACATTGGCGAGTGGATTTTCCACTCAATTCTCTTTCTTTTGGTTTTTTTCACCTCACTAAGATGTCAATTTGGTATTTTGGTTAAGGATCCATATGCATTCTTTCATTTTTAAAATCTAAAATTAGTGTTCTTATGTTTTTTAGATTGATTCTGATGGGTGAATCCTTTTCACGTTAAGTGATTTATACTTCATTACAGAAACCCTCTTTACCATATATAGAGTTCTACTCCACTGACAACTGGGCAAATTTTGAAGTTCATAAATATTATACTATTTTTTAAGAAAAAAAATTATTATTTTTAAATAAAATGCTTCCATGGAGTATGTACATACAAGACATTTTATACAGAAACATTGGCCACACATTGAACACAAGCTGGAATCCATTGGAATTTAAAAATTAAAATTTCTCTATGTGAAAGTACAAACAAGCAATGGCCATTAATAACATACTACTTGGCCAACTGGCACACATGGTAGAAAATAAAAACCATACACTAGGAATCTAAGGGATCATGCCCGCAATGGGAAACGCATTGTCGATGTCCTTGTCGAGTGGCCTCTATCCATACAACATAGGGTTCAACCCTTTTATGATGGGTTCCTACCCATCATTTCCATGATCAGGCTTGGTAGGTTTGTCTACCTAAGAAATGGATAAGGTCAAACTTAGGTTCTTGTTTTCTTATTGTGGAGGCTGGGGAGGTTAGGAGTGGTGTCTCTGATGAACAACTTGACCAACACAGTGGCAAGGAATCCCTTTAAATCACTATGAATGGTGAGAATGGGTTGATGGGTCAGGGTGCATCATGTACATATCCATCTCAAATTTTTGTACTTGTGTAGTAGTATTCAAGTGAATATTTTCACATATTAGAGAGTTTTCATAATAGATAAATTATTTATTGTCTTGAAGTTTCTTGAATAGAGTTTTATTCCTTCTTTTCCAAGTAAAGAAAAAAAATTCTATTCTAATAATTGCTATGTTGGATTGAACTAAATGACCCAAGAAAGACTACCCCCTAAGTGGATGTGTAGCTAGGTTATTCATACTAGCAGGTGCAGAAATGCACCTACTAAGACTTAGGGAAGTCTTAGTAACAGTTCATAAATGATGATGCAAATATGTGGTAAATAATAGTAACAACAGTAAATAAAACTAAATTATATGATGCAAACATACAGAAATAAAAAACTAAACCATATATTCTTCATTCTTTCATACATACAAAAGGGTAGGGAAAGATTTATTTTATTTTATTTCATAAAAACTAAAGAATACAGTAATGAAGTTACCTCAAAGAGAGTGAGTAGAGGGCCCTTGCAAATAGAACTCAAAATGGGTGAAACAAGAATTCAAATGAGAGCTTCAAGGATTTCTGGTGAAATTTCAGTAGAGTGATGGTAAGGTAACCGTAGTGAGTGTGAATAATGTGATCCTTCAACATGTATTTATAGAAATATTTTCCCTAGGTTTCTTTCTCATGGTATTACACAAACCATAGTATTGGCTCTTTGTTTTGGGCGGCAATTTAGGGCTTTCCCTCTTTTTCGACTTTTTTTTTCGAATATTTTCCCCTTTTTTCCTTTTTTCTTTCATTTTTTTCCTTTTGGGGGGAATTTTCCCTATTTTGGGGGACTTCTTTTCTTTTTTGGAGGGAATTAAGCCATTTTCCCTATTTTGGAGAGGGAAATAATAATTTTGACCAATTTGTGGGTTTTGACTTAAGCTTTGTTGGTTAGTGAAGGTTTTTATGGTGAAAAATAAGGAATGTGGTGATGTCACTAGGGAATGAGCATGGCCAGGATTCTTTTAGTGTTAACAGAGTTACCCCTGATGTGTAAGGGCATGAGCTCATCGTATGGACGATAGAAATCATAGGCTCTTAATTTTCCAGGGTAATAGGTGTGATGGTAGTATGGAGAACAATAGCTGCATTGAAGGGTAGAACAAGTGCTTCACCAGGAATATAAGGGCTGAATCTATAGATACCCCACTCAAAATGGATGAGGTACATATAATATCAAATATATGGACAAGGTGGGAATACCCATGCTCATATCGTTGTCTCAATATGTACAAATAATGATGAGGCCCAAAGGGGACCTAAACTATAAATGAAGAATTGTTGTGTGCATCATAATGGTAAAAAAGGGACTCAGATCTGGAATGCAATAATGGTCCTACCGTGGATGATATGGAGAAATGAAACTAGAAACAATGGCATTCATCTAGAATGAAGTATAACAACAACTAATGCTCTACTGGATCTGAAGGGGTCCAACAACTATATGTACTTAACATTTGAGAGTCGGAATCTTGAAGGTACAAGGAACTACATGTGAAACTAGATACACTAGGAAGCATGGAACTGAGGGGCTTCCCAAACACTATCACTAACATAGACTGAATATCCTCAGGAACATGCCACGGTAAGGGTTTCAAAGAAACGCATCAATATGCTAGAGTCAAGGTAAATCGGGGGTCTTCGACCAAACCACAAGTGAACCAACACTATGTATGAATTTCAATGGTGCGATGATGAAGCTGAAGTCGAGCACATGAGAAAAAACCATGCGAAGGGGCACTAAGGAATCCCCTTAGGTGGTCCATAGGAACTCACCACTGATGGAAATGAGGCCAAGGTACAGATAGCTCTGGGTTTATCCTCTGTAATTGAAGTGTTGGCGTCGAGAGAGGGAGACATGCAACTGTCAAGGAACTGATGAGTCTTTAACAGGAGCACAAGGTATATAATGAAGATGTGATAGAACTGGACATGGGACTAAGACACTATTGGGGGATATGAGGGCCACTGATTAATTGGACTTAGACTCCCTTTTTTCAGAGTATGACGGCATGGCTGACTTGGAAGCATATGAAATATATCTTGGGGGGGGAGAATAGCTGGGGGATTAAGACCTGTGACTCCAATGGGGAATACTCAAGGGAATTCCAAGGATGAAACATCGTAGAATACTCTGAAAAAAGGAGACTATACTGGGGATACTGCCATAATGCAGGACTTATATGTGATCTACAGGGTTGTTGAGCAACACCGTTTTGACCTTCTTCGTAGTTTAAGGAGATCAAAGAAGGGATAAAAATATGCTCAAGATAGTACTATCCTGTGGATTTAATCGATCCCAAGACAGTCAATTCTCATTGGTGTTTTCAATTTTAGAGAGTTTGAAAATAGGAAGAAGACTTTGTGAGTGGTCTTTTTCATAAGTTAGTCTCCAAAGCCTAAAAAAGCCTAAAAGTGTGGAATGGAGAATATTTACATCCCAAAGGGACTAGAGTATGCCTTTTTCGTAATTAGTCCATCCAGTCCGAAAAATGGGTAATAGGAATAGTGAATGGATGCCCTTTCAAATAGTTTAATGAGCATGAAAGGAATCAATATTTCTTGGCGATATTTTCATTCTTTAAGGAGTCAGAAAAGAGCTTAACAAAAACTCCCTAAGTGTATTTTTCGTAAGTAGTTAGCTTGGCCCGAATAAGAGATAAAATTGTAATGGAAAGATGTGGAAGGAATGCAAGGACAAAGTGTTCAAATAAGAGGATGGGTATGAGTGGACCAAAGAGAGGGTGGTTTGGAACACTAGTGGGGCCTCCTTGTGAGGAGATGGACAACGGAAAAAAAACACAATAACTGCAGTATGGAGGGAGCGGAGGGATCATGAATATGTTGCAATATAAGGAGCTATATATAGGTACAGGTAGGCGTCGATTCGCATGGTAGAATGTGAGTCAAGGTGGGCCTGGAAAAATGGCCAAAAAATATCTTGGTGACAATGATAAATGGTCTCTAGAATCATCAAGGGCACAAAACACTAATTCCGACGGTGCAAATGGTGCAAAAACTGGACATTAGAGGACTCCGATATGGTCAAAGGGTGAAAAGGGGCCAAAATGAGCTATAAACAAGAGGGAGCCCACTTTCCACATGTCATTTTCACTTTTGAGTGTTGAGGTTGTGTAGAGGGGACTAGGAAAAGGACTCCTGATTTCTCCATATTCGATCGGAGGATTCAACTTCTACGACTTCCAGGTAACTCCTCATGTCGTTCTTGTCATTTTTGCTGGTTTATTTTTAGATTTTCGACCTCCGACGGACCTCGGAGAGGTCCTTTAGGGCTCCCAAGTTCAGGTATCACTTTTTGAGGGGGAAATCATGCCCTGGGTCGCTCTTTTCGACAGGATAGGTGTACCTTGGGTTTCTCCTATCTAGGAGAAAGGCATGACCTAGGGCCGCCCTATCTGGCCAATATGCACGACCTGGAGTGCACTTTTTGGCAAAAAAGGCACTACTTGGTCCTGGAGGGGAATTTTCCCTTGTATGATATTGATTAGGTTCTTATGGGATAAAAGGATGCCACTGTTGAACTAGCGAGAGTGGGAATTGGGATATCTACTGGGGGATATCAACGACGATTATTTTGTGTAGGATAGTTTGGCCCGGTGCGGTTTCTTAAATTTTTTCAGGGTTCCTCTTATGCGCGTGGCCAAGCTATTGCTGAACAAGCTGGTCAATTTTTGGGATCGAGAGGTCGGTGAATTTTTATTATAGGGTGAGAAGATAGAGATTACCTTGGAGGATGTGTACTTCATGATAGGGCTCTTGCAATTAGGTGTGATTGCGGACACACAGCCAAGACGTTTGACAGACGTCTCGATGCAGGATATCCTATCTCATTATTGTTATGGGATGGAGGAGGTGCATGACACCTACATTCTCATATGTGACATTGATATCCTTGAGACATGGGCGATGGTAGCCGCGAGAGTGTGGGTGCTTTGGTCTAAAGGGCTAGACAAGGTCTTAGGAGGGTAGTTGATGTCGGTGGATCAGGTACTGGAGGGTATCTATTTTGGGTCAGCTCAGATGTACCTCAATGGCTATTTGACGAGAGATGAATAAGGAGATATGGATTGGAGGGGGATTTTGTTTCCCATCATTTCTATGCTCGTTCTTCTTTGAGCGATTGTCGACACTTTGGCCGCATATGGTGGTGCATGATGGTGGTCCCACTGAGTCGAGGATGCGGTGATGGGGAGAGATGATGACCTGCGGGGGAGGTGGGCTGGTGAGAAGCTTCTTTACATGGGATTTATTTTTTTAGTGGTTGTTATTTCCGGTTGTGATCGAGGACTAACCCTATTTGGGAATGAACTTTAGGGGTGATGTAGAGCTTCCTTGGCCTCCCGACCATGCCCAGGCACCCGACAGTACATACATAGTTTCTTTACAGTGCCACATTTTATATTTCCTAGCATATATGTTAGCTAGAGATTTGGATATGGCGATGATATTGATGACTTGAGTATGTGTGTGCATATATTGGAATAGTGCCCCCAGTGGGATATTGAAGGCATAGAGGTAGAATAAAGGGAATAGACCCTCCCATTTATGGGCACCAACGTTAGCGAAGTGCCTCAGTGACTCTTGAGCCACTACGGATGGGCATTGAACAAATATTGGATGGAGTTTTAGATGATAGTTGGAATCATCTGGATGAGGACCTGATTGCCATATGCTACCAGGATCCTCCTAAGTGGAGGTATATTATGAAACATATTACTATGGCGGCTGAGACTATGAGAGATATGGATTGGGGTTACATGCCTCTATAGGAGGAGGAGGATTCCATAGAGGATGATACTGAGGATGACGAGTTAGAGGACTCAAATTATTAGTTGGGAGCTGATGGATTTTCCCCCCAATGCTATGGGCATGGGGATTTTTTATTGATGCACTCGGTTTTTATTTCTGACAAGGAAGATGTTGGGGATCCTCTATGCAGACATGCCTATGTGATGTTATAAACATTGTGATATTATATATATATATATATATGCACGTTTTATGGTTTTTCATGTTGATGATCCTTTTATTTTATGATGATGCCTATATGATGTAAATGTACATTGGGATGCGAAATGGTATGATGATGCATGTTAATGATTTACTTCCTATATGCAGTGATTGATATAACATTATAGAATGTTGTTATCCATTTGGTCTGCAACACTATTTGGATTCTGGGGGACATGTGTGAAAGTAATGAATTCAAAATGTCTAACCAATTATTTAGTGCGTAGGAATTTTCTAAAAATGAAAGGATCACATACCTGGTAGCAGTTGTTCAACTGGGGGACAAGGAGCTAGGAGTCTAAAAACAAATGAAGGTGATGAATATCCAACTGGAGGGCATTGGTTAAGAGACCATTCATGGCATCATACTCAACCTATTTATTGGTAGCAGCACCAATACACACTCTGTTGAGGTGGATCAACTCGTGTGAATGGGAATATAACACCCAAGATGCTGAGGCGAGGTTAGGAGACCATATACTTGCATCGTTGGAAAAAATGACATGAATAAGGGAAGCAAGATCCATCTGGGAACAATCACAGAAGTAAACCATAAGTCTCAAGCATAAAAAAATGGTGAAAACAAAAAGAAAGAAAACTTTATAGACCAAAGCAATGTGTTTGGCATGGTTAAGTGTAAAATATCTTGAGGTACAACCGTTATAGGGGTTTATCAAGAGATATCCTTCAGAATTGGCGAGGACATATGCCCCCTTTCCGAGGTAGGTTTTGATGATGTATGGGAATTTCCACGTAGATTTGAACTTTCCTTTCCCAATATTTTCATGAGCTTGGTCATAAACAAGCCCAAGGTCTCCTTATTTGAAGGAGCGAGTATGTACACGGGTATCATAATGAGTTTTGGACCGATGCTTAGCGGCCCCAATCATCTGCATGGTAGCTCAATGATCTTCATCCACTTGTTCCAACATGAGAAATCATTTTTCTAAAGGAGAGGTGTCTGGTAGGAGTTCCACAACGATGTGTAAGGGTAGGATTTGACACACTATGGGGAGAACATATTCCATGCTGTGTACCAAGTGGAAAGGGGTAAATATTGTAGCGGGTTTGCTCGATATGTGATAGGCCCATAAGGATGGAAAGAGCATGTGGTGCCAATTAGACTTGTGTTTATCCACTTTGTGTTGGAGCATGGTTTTGAGGATCTTTTTAGCAGTCTCAACTTAAATTTTTCCTGGCGGATAGTATGAAGAGGCATATTGATGCTCGAATTTTAGGAGGGCAGATAAATCCTTCTAGATGGTGTACTCAAATTTTTTTCTATGGTCAAATACCAGTTTCTGAGGGAACCTAAAATGAGTAATGAAATGGTTAAAGAAAAAGCGTGTCGCAGTCTCGGCGTGGCAATTAAAAGTGGGAATGGCCTTTACCCACTTGGTAAAGTAGTCGACAACGACGATGATGTATTTATGGCCATTGGTCGAGTTCAGATTACACTCCATGAAATCATCCCATTTGTAGAAATGACCATCCATGATCATGGGGTGGAGTGGTGCAGGAGGGGTCCTTGCATTTGGAGCAAAGAGTTTGCAATTACAACAGTGCTTGACTATTGTGATGCAATCAATAAAAAGAGTCTTCCAAAACTAACCAATGCGAGTAACCTTTTGGGTGGTGGCCATACTTGAAAGGTGTCTGCCATAGGCATCTATGGAATTCATTCAATACCTACTCAGCCTCGTCGTGTGTAAGGCATCGATGTAAAATGGTTTCGACACTGCATCAGTAAAGGACATCGTTGATAAGAAGGTATCACGAATATTGATGGTTGATGCGATGGCGGTCATCGTGGCTGAGGTGAGATCCAAATTTTTGGGTGAATAGATAGACTAGGATGTCTCCATACCATGGGTCATCCGAGGAAATGGTAAACAGATGTTCGTTGGGTAGAGTGATCATGATAGGAGGTGATGCAGACAAAGATGGTAAGTTTATCATGAGTTGCACCGAGACAAATGCCTTAGTGTTCTTCGGCGTGATGAATTCAAGGTCATGCTCTTGAAGGATAATGATCCATTTGGACAAATGGCCTTGGGAAAGGAAACGACTTAAGGGATAGACCATAGGATTGGAGTATGCCACTATTGTAGTTCAAATCATGAGAATGTAATGGCGTAGCTTATGAACCAATAATACGACGACGACGACCATTTTCTCTTCATGGGGATAACGTGGAGGCGGGCCAGATAATTTCTGAATTACATAATAAATGACATGCTCTTGATGAGCATCCCTTTCCTGAAATAGAACTCATGTGATTGCATGATTGAATGCCGAAACGTAAACGATAAAATCCTTCATAAAATATAGTGGTGAGATCAAGGAGCGGAAGTCAGGGCTTGTTTAAATGCATAGAAATACACTTGTGACTGATCATTCCAAACGAAGGGTACATTGGTGGAGAGAAAGCGTAAGAAACCATGAAAATTTGTGACGTAATCCAATATGAATCAGTGGAGAAAATCGGCCTTTCCTTGAAGGCTTTGAAACTGGTGCAATGTGCGAGGAGATGAAAGTGTTAGGATATTCCTATACTCCATCCTAGTCCCACCCGTATTTTGATCATTTACATTTTCAGTCATGCATGCACTTTTAGGGTTTGCATGCATTCTATGGTTTGCATGCATTTTGCATGCATCCCAGTCATCAGTCTAGCACCTAGCCCTCAGTTAGCCATCCCCCAGGAGCTTCTCATTATTTAGTTTTAGCCCTCCAGTTGCTTAATGCGCCCATCTTCCTTGATTTTAGGGAGCAACTAGCCCTTCTTCACCTACCAGTCTAGTTGTCTTCAGTTTACACTCGGTTACACTTAGTTACACTCAGTTACACTCAGTTACAGTCAGTTACAGTCAGTTACACTCAGTTACACTTTGTTACACTGAATTACACTCAGTTACACCTACCAGAGTTAGTTTGACTGATGGTTGACAGTTACTTGAGCATTGATGACTCCACTGATGATGATGAAGACTTCCAGTTGTGCTCCGATGATACTAGTTGTGCTTCGATGACACTCTAGTGATCCTTTGATCACTCCATGAAGGCTAATCTGAATTTCCACCTTAGGCATTCGAATTCCACATGCATTGTATTATTTATATGTCCATTTGTGATTAATAATCTAGTGTGTGTGAAGTATTATTGCTTCTATCTGAGTTCTACTGTACCATATTATTCTGTTGCTCATTATACTGTATTGATCACTCTTCTTCTATTTTCCTACTTAATCATAATTAGTCTTGTGAGGTATACATCATCTCTTAGATATGCTATGAGGATTTTCACATGGTATCAGAGCATGTTGAGAGTTTTGTTTGTCTCCATTCTTGAGAGTTTTTTGCAGGTTATTACCAAGATTTCGAGTGCGGCAACTGCAGCAGTTTCTGCATTTTTGCAGCAGTAGCAGTTGCAGTTATTCTATATTTTTTTTGCAAGTCTTCTACAGCTTCAATAAATTTAGAAGAAATCCCTCCTCTTTCTCTATTCAACTATGATGAATGGAAACCGAATATGATAGCATATTTAAAGAGCCATGATCTCTTTGATTGTTATTTTGAAAGAGAGTTCGAATCCTCTGAAGAGAAGATTTACTGGTTGAATAAAGGTGACATGCACATTGGAAGAATGAATCTTACTATGCCAGATTACATATTGCTCCCAATCATTATTTATATTGAGACTCCAAAAGAGTTATGGGCCCATCTGGATGAAAGATTTGGCAGAAAGAATGAAGGACTTGGTCCCAACCCATTCAAAAGAAAACAAAGTGATGCATTCGCTCCTCTTGATGGTCTCTCAGATCATGAACCAGTATCATCTCATATTGAAATTGTTGACAAATAACTTGTAGATTCTCCACTCATGCTCAAACTTTCTTCTCTTTCTATGCCAGCTCACACTCTAGATATTGCAGAAGGTCCTAAATCCTCTCTTGCACCAGAGTCTACTGGTTTGCATCATGATCACATGATTATTTCAGAGGTCAAAACAACTACTGAAGGTAATGCATTCGCTCCTCTCCAGCTATCTCCTCTTTTATACTACTATATGATCATAAATTCATGCTTTCAGAAGGTTATTGAAGATTATGGCCATTGCCATTCTCTTGGGATAAATTCTCATGCAATTACTGGTTTTGATCTCACCTCTCATGGTTCAAAGGAGATCTCAAGAAACCATGATTCAAGTCTTGGATCTAATTTGGATTCTAAGCAATTACTGCTTGGGATAATTTCTCATGCATATGATAGTTTTGATCTCACCCCTGCTGGTTCAAAGGAGATCTCAAGAAACTATTTTTTAAGTCTTAAATCTGATTTTGATTTCAAGCAAACATGTAATAGTTATTTTTGGCATAATCTCACCCATGGTGGTTCGAAGGAGAAGACAAAACACTATATGCACTTTCACAGATTTGATCCTACCTCAGCTGATTCGAATCACAGGTTCAAGGATCATTCTCATACTGTTGGACTTGTTCTCATCACATTCGATCTGAAGAGCAAGTACAAGCACATGCTTTTTGAGCGTGATCCACTTCTTCCCAAGAAGAAGATACCTCCAGACATATGACCAAGCATCACACCTGCTTGAGTTTGGAGCATTTATTTTTGTGTGTGCCTTACAGTCTATTTTTTGAGGAGGGGGTATGTTTCCCATGAAATTTTCCCACTTCCATGGTTTATTGATTGTTATTATTCATTGTATTGGGTGACCTTTGGTCTTAGTTACCAGGGCCTAGGATGGATTAAGGGGGGGTGTTAGGATATTCCTATACTCCATCCTAGTCCCACCAGTATTTTGATCATTTACATTTTCAGTCATGCATGCACTTTTAGGGTTTGCATGCATTCTAGGGTTTGCATGCATTTTTCATGCATCCTAGTCATCAGTCTATCACCTAGCCCTCAGTTAGCCAGCCCCCAGGAGCTTCTCACTATTCAGTTTTAGCCCTCCAGTTGCTTAATGCGCACTTCTTCCTTGATTTTAGGGAGCAACTCACCCTTCTTCACCGACCAGTCCAGTTGTCTTCAGTTTACACTCAGTTACACTTAGTTACACTCAGTTACACTAAGTTACAATCAGTTACAGTCAGTTACAGTCAATTACAGTCAGTTACAGTCAGTTACTCTTAGTTACACTGAATTACACTCAGTTACACCTACCAGAGTTATTTTGACTGATGGTTGACAGTTACTTGAGCATTGATGACTCCACTGATGATGATGAAGACTTCGAGTTGTGCTCCGATGATACTAGTTGTGCTCCGACGACACTCCAGTGATCCTTTGATCACTCCATGAAGGCTAATCCGAATTTCCACCTTAGGCATTCGAATTCCTCATGCATTGTATTATTTATATGTCCATTTGTGATTAATAATCTAGTGTGTGTGAAGTATTATTGCTTCTATCTGAGTTCTACTGTACCATATTATTCTATTGATCATTATACTGTATTGATCACTCTTCTTTTATTTTCCTGCTTAATCATAATTACTCTTGTGAGGTATACATCATCTCTTAGATATGCTCTGAGGATTTTCACAGAAAGGTTAAGGATGGCTTGAACCTTTAAGGGATCCATGGTAATACCTCTCTAGGAAACAATGAGCCCCAACAATCGATAGGTAGGGACGCAAACCACATACTTGAGGGTGTTTAGGACAATGTTGTACTTTTGACATTGTAGGAAGACTTGTCGGAGGTATTCCAGGTGTTGATATCATTTCTTGGATCGAGCAGTGAGGTCATCCAAATATAATAGTATAATATGGACCAAGTCATGAAAACAGAAAGTCATGGATTGCTGAAAGGTGGCTCCGACATTTTTTAGGCCAAATGGCATAACTCGGTAGGAAAAGGTGCCCCAAGGGGTAGTAAATGTGGTCTTGTACTGATCCTCCTTGTGGATCTAAATCTGGTTATAGTCAGAAAATCCATGGAAATAACCTCATGGCTCGCACAAGCATTGATAAGCTGGTAGATGAACGAGGTTGGGAAGTTATCTTTGGGACATGCCCAATTCAGGTCATGAAAGTCAGTACAGACACATATGGTACTTGTCTTTTTATTAACGGGTACATGGTTAGACACCCATGTGGTATAAGCAATTGGGTATATGAACCCATATTGTCGCAACTTTTTAATTTCAGGCTTTATCGTCGGCATTTTGGATGGATGTATGGGTCCTTGGTTTTGGAGGACAGGTGCCACATTGGGCCAAGTGTCAATGCGATGTTCGACGATGGAAGGGTTGAGGTTAGGAATATCAGTGTAAGACCAGGAAAAAACATCGTGAAAATATTGGAAGAGTTTCTTGTAGGAAGTGACTTCTTTAGGGGAGCAAGAGGCACCTAACGTGATATTTTCAACAACATCGGCTTGATAGAAATATCCACTTATATAGTGGGAGAGATATTGGCCATGTTACCTTCTTTGAAGGAATCAAGGGATGGGATAGGATTCTTGAACCAATCATCATTTCCATGAAGAAAATATTTTGACTCGACTGAGAACTGATCGGTCGTGGATGTGGGGAGTTCGACAGGAATATTATAAGCACGATGATGCATATCATCCCAAGGGAAGTCGGTATTGGTTAATGCTTCAAGTATGTATTCGTCACTTCGAAAGCATTGGGTTGAGAGGTCAAAGGGATCAGTCGGAGCTGGGCATGTGACGATTGGATCCATGGTCGAGATAACATGAATGGCATTTGTCTCGGTCGAAGAGGATGCTGGGGGATGTATTTCTTCAACAATTGTGATATGAGATTAGAAGGATAGCTAGCACAAGTCAGCTAACACCGAATGATATTCTGGTAAATTGGGGCAATGGTGGGAGTAATGACAGTAGAGGCCACAAACCACACATGAATTATTTGTTACACAGCTGAGCAGGGAATGGTACTTGGACTACGAATATGTTTTTTCCATCATCCAACATGTATATGTGAGTGCGGAGGATGGGTAATTGCGGACATTTTTGGGTAGAATGAACTAAGACATCACATAAAGTGCAAGGCGAAGGTTCTCAAG
This sequence comes from Larix kaempferi, assembly GCA_027924585.1. Lineage (NCBI taxonomy): Eukaryota > Viridiplantae > Streptophyta > Pinopsida > Pinales > Pinaceae > Larix > Larix kaempferi. The sequence continues at coordinate 26,333,801 of BSBM01000445.1, forward strand.
CTGAGGCAGTAGCAGGAGTATTCACGACTTTATTTGTAGTTGTCGGGGCACTGGTATTTATAGTTTTTCCCTTAGCCTTCTTGATGGGAGGAGAGGCAAGGTTGGAGGTTGTTTTCGTGGACACACCAATAGGTGGATGATTGGAAAAATCAATTGGTTGTATGAGTTGTAGAACGACCTGTGCGATCCTGGTGGGATTTGGTGCAATCAAGTACCAGATAGGAAGCCCTAATGTCAATATTGGGAGGTTTAGTATTTCCATCATAGGAATATTCATGACTCCAGATCATAGGAACAAGAAGGGGATTTTCTTTATCGTTGTGGCTCCCACATGGATGGGTACTGATGGTGGTTGATATTGGGATTTACGCAAAGGTTGTGGTTGGGTTGCCGACTTGGTGGGAGGCTGAGGTTTATGGACTGATTTTCTCAATGAAATGGTATACAAGTTGGATATCTCTACAGTTGAGGGGTGAGGTGGAAAAGCCTTAAATGTGGTGGTCATTGGCGCATCACAATAAATACATGGCCCTGTGGCGAAAATCGATGGGATGGACACGCCAAGGGCATAGTTGTTGGAATATTCTCACCATCATTTTTCATATTTGCATGTCTGCATGCATTTTTCGTGCATCCAGTCATCATGCATGCACTTGCATGCGTCCAAGCATCATTTTGGTGGTCTCCCCAGCACCTAGAGCCTAATTTCAGCGCCCTAGATCATATCTTTAGCCCCTAGTAGCCCTCCTACCTACCTGATATGCTCTGTTTGACTCACCTGCATGACATGTGTGCCTTTTCTCACCTACCAAGAGTTATTATTCAGTAGAGAGCCTTATTTCACCTACCAGGAGTCTGACAGTCAGTTAGAGCATTGATTGAATAGTTCTTCCACTAATTGCTCATCCTAACTTCCTGTAGCTCCTAGTTAGCTAGTTCTGGAGTGTCACTTGACCTTCTAACAGCCTCATGTGCCCTCCTTGGAGTCTCCATCCCCTGATTCATTCCTAGATGGTTCTGTTAGACTCATTTGATTGACCTTTGACCATTTATGTCTGATACTACTGATTGGATGATGTCTCCAATGTTGTCCAAGCCACACTTTGAGCATGATTCGAATGACCTCATTGGTTAATTCAAATTCTCTTGATAGTTATTGTATTGTATTCATTATTTGACAGTGCCAGCTCACAACTGATGTATGATACAACAATTATTCTCCATTTTCTGTGTTCATGAGTGATTATTGACTACATTCTTCTCTTCTTCTCTACACTTGTTGAGTGAGTTTTGTGTGAGGATTTTTACAGATGTCAGATCCTACTACAGATTATCACATGGTATTAAAGCTTGCAGCATCTATTCGAATTGCATCCATTGCAGCAGTTGCAAAATTTCAATGAGTAGTTGTCTTTCATTGAGCACCATAAGTCTCTAAGTTTCCACATCAAATCCTGGTGCTGTTACCTTGAATTCACTGGAGCAATCCAATGAGGTCTAGCCAGGTGTTAAGGCCTTAGTCATATGTGCTCAGTGTCCTAAGGTAGTGTTCATTCGAAGTGTAGCAAATCTCCATCAACAAAACTCTTCTTGTTTTGCAGGTTTATTCACTTATCCGAATTCCTCTTCAATTTGAACTCCAATGCTCAGATGGATCTAAAAATCAATTATTCCAACTATGTCGAATGGAAATCCAAGATTACCTTCTTCATGAGGTCCAAGAGCTTCACCAGGATACTAAATGGAACTATGGTCGAGCCCCTCAGTGCAGTAGATAAATCCAAGTACTTGGATAGGCTTGAGGAAGCAGTAGGCTTACTCCTTGTCTCAATTTCTAAAGATCTTCACTTCCATGTCATCGATCTAACATCTCCAAAAGAGGTTTGGGACAAGCTCGAATCCCTCTTTGGACAGAAAGATGATTTGAAAGGTCACAAATTGGAGAATGAATTCATCTCATTGAGTCTTGAAAGCTTTGAATCCATCAATGCTTTCCTAACCAAGTTCAAAACTTTGATTTCACAGTTGGAAAGATGTGAGATAGTGAAATAAGACAAACAACTCATTCTTGCCATTATCTCAAAATTGGGGCCAAATTTCCTAGTTTTTGTCTCCACATTTCAGTCAGCTAAGATGTCCATTCCAAAATGGAAGTTCCCTACACTTGATGACTTCATCCAATCTCTCACACAAGAGGAGGAGAAGTTAATCTCCATGGGAATGATAAAACCAAAGTTGGATTCGGCCCTTACAACTGCTGAGGCCAAAAGAGCAAATGCAAAAGGGAAGCAAAAATTTTCTGAAAAGAGAGTGAATGATACAAAGCCAAAAGATGTTCCATATCAGTCAGATGGGGATTCGAGTTCAAAGAATACCAACCAATCTCAGAAGGAGAGATCCAAGTGCACATATTTTCATTGAGGATTTCATCCTAAGAGTTCCTGTATGAATAAGACTATAGATTTGATGGCTTAGTTACTTGAGAAGAACAATCTCCCTGTACCTGCATGTGCAAGGAAGAAAGATGTTGATACTGAACCTTCTAGATCTGAGGACAAAGAGAGATGCCATTCCCTCATGGAAAGTGCATTAAAAGAATCATCATTCATCATAGATTTGGGAGCTTCAAGACATATTTCTTCCTCCAAAGATCTCTTCTCCAACTTCGAATGCTCAGTTGGCCCTTCCATCATGTTGGGCAATGATTCAGAAGTCTCCTCTCAGGGGATTGGAAGAATCAATCTTGACCATGGCTACTTTTCTGATGTGCTTTATGTTCCATCTCTCACAACAAATTTACTTTCAGTGTACCAATTGACTCATACTGGAGAGCCCAAGAGAGTGATCTTCTCTCCAAATGAATTCGAAGGACAACACATGGTTTCAGGTGAAATCATTGCAAAAGGTGTTGCAAATCATAAGGAAAAACTCTATGAGTTTTCACATGTCTTACCTCTCTCAAAGCAATCTACGCTTCACTCTCATGCAAATGAAGAGAGTAGGCTCTCTTATCTCAGCTACAAACATTTGCAGAGCATGCAAACTCATAAGTTAGTTGAATATCCTCCCAATCTCATATCTTCCCTAAGCACCTGTAAAGGTTGCTTGAATGGCAAAAATCTAACAAAGAAGGTTGAGAAAATGAAGACTCGGAGAGTAGAGCAAAAGCTAGATCCAGATCCACAAGAACCTAAAGATCTATCTCCTATTGGTTCAACTCCTATTGCAAAGTGGGCCACCACTACTGCATCCACTAGTGATCTTGTTGAAGATCCATCATCACCATGTCCTAGTTCTTTTGATAATGATCTCACCTATGTCAGTTCAAAGGAGATATCAAAGAACTACATGCACATTCTAAAATAGTTTAATGATATTCACATTTTTGGATTTGTTCCCACCATGTTTGAGCAAGAGGGCAATGCTTTATCACATGAGATTTCAAATTCAGAGTTTGGAAGTGACGATGAGATAGTTTTACTTGCTTCTTCACATGAGATTTCGGATTCAGAGTTTGGAAGTGATGATGATAAATAGAGTAAATCTTCATCACATGAGATTTCATATTTAGAATCTGAAGATGGAGATGGAGATAATGACGAGTGAATTCTAGACTGAGATCCAAAAGAACTTGAAGGTCTATCAACTAATGATGAAGATGAGCGTATGGGAGATCTAGTTCCACAAGAACCTGATGATATTTCACATGATGATCCTCCTCTTCCTCGATGGGTAGCCATTACTCTCCGATCAGCCTGTGATTTGGTTAGTGATCCACATGACTAGAGAAGAACCATCTCAAATTTTCAAAATGGAAGGTTTCATCCTTCTCACATTACTGATCCATTTCATATCGATCGATCCTTCTTCAGAAAAGAAGGACACTTGCCTCCTTCTGGGGTGAGTGATGACATGCTACATTAGCATCCTTCAGTCTATTTTGAGGGAGGGATTTCTTCCCACTGGGTTTTCCCTCTTTCCTCATTTATTATTTAGATTTTTGTACGGGATAACCTTTGGTCTCAGTCACCAAGGCCCTATTTTTCATTTTTCAGCTATTACTACATAGTATAGCTTGCAGGGGGTGTTGGAATATTCTCACCATCATTTTTCATATTTGCATGTCTGCATGCATTTTGCATGTATCCAGTCATCATGCATGCATTTGCATACAACTGCATGCATCTGGTCATCATTTTGGTGGTCTCCCCAACACCTAGAGCCTAATTTCATCTCCCTAGAGCCTGTCTTTATCCCCCATTAACGCTCCTACCTACCTTATGTTCCCTGTTTGACTCACCTACATGACATGTGTGCCTTTTCTCACGTACCAGGAGTTATCATTCAGTTAGAGCGCCTTATCTCACCTACCAGGAGTCTAACAATTAGTTAAAGCATTGATTGAGCAGTTCTTCCACTAATTGTTTATCCTAACTGCCTGTAACTCCTAGTTAGCTAATTCTGGAGTGCCACTTGACCTTCTGACAGCCTCATGCACCCTCCTTGGAGTCTCCTTCCCCTGATTCATGCCTAGATGGTTCAGTTAGACTCAGTTAGACTCATTTGACTAACCTTTGACCATTTATGAATGATACTACTGATTGGATGATGTCTCCAATGTTGTCCAAGCCACACTTTGAGCATGATTCGAATGACCTCCTTGGTTAATTCGAATTCTCTTGACAGTTATTGTATTGTATTCATTATTTCACAGTGCCAAATCACAGCTAATGTATGATACAACAATTATTATCCATTATCTATGTTCATGAGTGATTATTGACTACATTCTTCTCTTCTTCTCTGCACTTCTTCAGTGAGTTTTGTGTGAGGCTTGTTAAAGCTGTCAGATCCTACTATGGATTATCACAATAGTTTTCAACCATGGGGAGGACATTTTCTGAATGGCTGGCCTTTTGGGTTCATAGTAGGTTAGTTGGTCAATTTTAACGACCCTCCCTTTATGAGGGAACATCATGAGCCAGAACATGGATGAGGAAACGACCTTCATCACATACATATAATTACGTCCGAAAAGAAGGTTATAGTTGATTTGGGCATTAAGGACTTCAATATCGATCAAGACGGTTTTCCTAGCTAGCTCGATAGGGACATTGGGGAGAAGGCCCCGTGGTTGGGATATATGACCATCATAAGCACATAGTGATGTTGTGGAAGGCTTCAATGGAGGGGATCCAAGTTTCTACCACACAAAGGTGGACATGACGCATGTAGAGGCACCCTCATCGACAATGCATCAATGTATTACTAAATTCCTGATCAAGACAAGGATGTGAAAAGCGATGGAAGAAGTCATGCGGGGTTTAGACTGATCCAACTCAAATTCCATCAAATGTGAGTCAGATTGGTCGATCACACATAAGGCAGACAAAAATTCTTTACGTTGCACTAGACAATTTTTTCAGAACTTCCAAGGTTGACATGGCGATGGGGGATTGGACCAAATCATCCATGATGTTATAGTTGGGAGAAGATCGAGCATTAGGATTATTTGTCATGCAATGCAAAGGAAATTTGGTGGCTTTGGGGGCCCCATTGGTCAAAAGTAGAGGGAGGCGTAAATACTGGTCTATAGGGGTAGATGTGATAGTCTTATCTACGGATATAGTCTCGGTAGCGGAACCATATTGATTACAAAAATTCTGGAGGTTGACTTTGGAAGACATCATTAAGAGGTGGTGGACGCTTGACTCAGGGATTTGAATCGAGGATGTAGCATATGTAAACGATAGTTGTGTGGTGAAAACCCCTTCAATGGGTAAGGGGTTTTGCAACACCATCGATTGTGTAGCTAGCTGTAGTGGGTTAGGTTGTGCTTGTGGTGCAGCTGTGGCATCTCAACGATTAGCCTCATCCCATAGCTGGTGATATTTTTCCAAATGGGGTAAATGATGGGTGTAATGTCCATAGACATTACAGAAAAAACATAGGTGGTTAGTTCGTAACTGGGGGTTATTTCCTTGCTTGGGTGGTTGATTGGAGTCCTAGTTTGTAGGATTTGCGCCATTATTACCTGGACAGTTAGGAGGTTTCCCACCCCTCCATGGCATTGGTTGTTGCCATGGTTTTTACCTCATCTCTGATTAGATTTACCTTATTGATTTTTGGGGGTTGTTTGGTTCTGAGCCTGGTTATGCTAGGCACAAAATTACCCTTGTGGAACCATAGGAGCTTGAGGTTCATAAGGTGCATGAGCTATCGACGGTGGGTTGGGGAAAGGGTAATAAGAGATGGAAACTAGAGGGGGTGCATACCCTTGCGGATTGTTACCGAAACTAGTTCCTGCATAAGCGGGTCGATGGACATGGGGAGTTGGGGATAGAGGAAAATACGAGGGCATTGATTCGCAGTGAGCCATTGCACATGATAGACCAAGGACATAGCTCATCGTCGACTTGATAGAATTAGGGGTGGGGTTATATGCAACATTCGGTGCACGAGGTAAAGGAACATAGGGTCTGATGATAGATGCGGTGTGGTTGATGACTCCATCATCAGCATGGGATTCCCCTGGCATATCCTTTCGAGAGGAATCACCATGAGGGGCGTCAGGAAGAATAGTATATAGGTAGCTTGATTGGGCGTATACAAGGTCAAACTATTGAGCTTTGAGGATGGCCTCTTCTTGAGTTTGAGAATGTTTCGATACCACATCCTTGGTGATAGATAGGATAAGAGACTTCAGGAACCAATATAAAAATATTCGGTCATCCAATTTGATCTTGCATAAACTTCGGTGTCTACACCACTCAAGGATATGGTCCGTGATATGGGTGGCCATATTCTATCTAAAAGAAAGGAGGATATAAACAATAGCATCATAACGAACTGGTAACTGTAAGAATTGTAGGAAATTAAAGGCTAGGGATGCAAAGGTGGGATTCGCCCCATGGGAATGATCATTATACCACTTGGATACAGTGCCGAGAAAGGTTCGTTGTAATAGGCATAGTAAAATAGAGTCGTAGACTATAGCTTTAGAGGAACACCACAAGTGGAAGGACATAATATGATTCTAAGGGTCCTCTCCAACCTTCCCATCGAACTTAGGGATGTCCAAAGGGAGCTTGGTAAGCATAGGAGACCATGTAGGGTCATGCCAAATAATGTCATTAGTCAATCTAGCTAGGTCAAGAAGGTTGATGAATGGAAAACTAGTAGTAGGATGTGACATGGTAGAGCCAACATGCATGATATCCATAGAAGTAATCATGGGGTTTCCTCCACCGAGTGGTGGAGGGACAGTGGTCTCCATGAGGGGGATTTTGGAACCGATAATGGGGGTCGGTGTGATTTGGATGGAGGGGTCAATGCCCCCAGGAATAAAGCTATTGACGGGAAGAATTGTATTCATGGGGGTGGGACCACTGCCAGAAGGAATGGATCCAATGGTGGTATGGGATGTGATCATAGGAGTGGGCTCACTACCTGTGAGCATGGACCAAGTGATTGTATGTACTGTAGTGGTGGGGGTGGGTCCAATGGTGCTGAGAATAATGTCTCCTATGGATCTGACTTACAAAATGGCGGTCGTAGGGGATACATGGCCACTAATGTGTCCACCACCAAAAATCCCTCCATAGAATGGGTCAGGATTTGTGCTAGCCACAGGGCTATGCGGGGGCGAATGTATGGGTGAATATGACTAGGAGGAGTCAAAAGTGAAATAAGGTGCCTTAGGAAAAATTTCAAGAGACGATGAGGTGCACCTGAGGGGTGCACGAAAAGTGGGTTCCAGTGGATCGTGCTATGGTGACTACACCCGAAGTCTACATGACTATTTCGGGGGATAAATGGTGACAGGCGTGCGAGTGTTAAATTGATAGGGTCTAAAAAGAGGCTAAAAAATCCCAATCAAACTGAGTGTGCAAGGGGAGATCCCACAATAAAAGGGGTGCTCAGGAAAAAAATAAACCTCAAAAAACCTGCTGCAACCATGTGCTACAGCAAGTGAGCGACAACAAAGTGGTCATAAAACAAAAAAGAAGTACTACCTAAAAAATAAAATGACCCACTAACCAACGGGGTATTGGTGCAAGCGGCCTCCTAACTAGAAGATGGAAGCCATAAAAAATCATATCCTCTGCAGGGTGATGAAATACACAGTCAGATGATACAAAATGAAAGAGCAAAATGGCTAAGGGATATCCCTCTACCAAGAGGGATCCCAGGTAAACAAGCCCTAGGAAAGAATGACAACTAAGCTACCTCCTTCAAAGCAAGTCCAAAAATGTGTCTTGCAGCTTCAATCCTTTGGCCACTACACATTCAATATGGTTGACAACATGTGCAATGAGGACAATGAGTTGGTGTCCTTAATTACATAGTGGAGAGTGGCATTCCACCCATACATTTGGAACCATCTTGCCACTTTCCCTCCTAAAGGAGATCCCCCCTGAATAATCGGTGTCAACTGTACCAATCACAAAGGATTTTGGTCCCCTAGAGGACCAAAAATATGTCTCATATGTAAGCAGGAAAGAGGGGTTGTTTGGATGCCTAACCCTAGTGCCCTACCTAGTTACCAAATTCTTTCAACCTCAAGTGAGGTGAAATGTGTGTTTGATTAATGTAAATTTTAGGCTCAGATTGGGGTTATGGACCAATAATTTATGCTTAAGGTGTGCTCTGTGTGATGATGTGGTGAATAACTAGAAAATAAATGTTGGAAATAATAATGTAATAACACAAATAAACTTTTCTTTTGATTTTCAATGAAAGCCAAGCATCTAAGTTCTAATACATCCTAGCAATACTTTAACCAACCAACTTGTTGAAATGAAAAATACAAATGCAACAGATCTATATGGCTATTCATAAAATGCAGAAACCAAAGTTAGACAAAGTGCTACAAAAGGGTCATGACAGAGAGATCCAAACAAGTGCTATAGCAAGCAAATAGAACAGAGAGGGTTTGACAAATAGAATTATGGGTGTTAAAGAGCAAGTTGCAATGGGCAGAAACTGACCAGGGGGTTTAGGATGCATAAAAATAGATGAAAATGCAAAAAAATGGTGTAGGTCACATATGTCGAAGGCACAGTCACAACTTGGGGCACAACAGAATGAAAAACAGTCGCGATGAGGGTTGCAGACCCAAAAATAGGAATGGCCGCTCTTTTCAGAGGAAAAAGCATGACCTAGGGGGTGCTTTTCTTGGCCAAAGTTGTGACCTAGGTTGTGCTTTACTAGGGAAAAGTTGTGACCTAGCCTGGAAGAGGCAGGTCGTTCTTCTCCAAGGGAAAAATGTGACTTGGGTCACGAAATTGGGTTTGAGAGGCACGAATCATGCCAAAAAAATAAAATTTTAAAATTGTACTGCATTGGCAAGGGCCAAACTAGCAAGTACTAGCTGGTTTCCTATGCCACAACTGACAGAAAGTGTTAGACGAATCTAATAACAGAAGTAAATGGCCATGCAACTATAAAAAAAAAATCAAAACTTTGGAAAAACTACTAGCCAAACCACACCATAGATCGATGGAGATCAACCGAGTTGGAATCTCCAAAATTGTAGCTAGGTTATTCACACTAGTTAGTGCATAAATGCACCTGCTAATCCTTAGGGAAGTCTTAGTAACAATTCAGACATGATGATGCAAATATGTGGTAAATAATAGTAAACAACAACAATTAAAACTAAATTATATGATGAAACGTATGGAAAGAAAAAACATAACTAGATATTATTCATTCTTTCACACATACAAAAGGGTAGTGAAAGAATATCTTTTATTTTTTATTTTATTTCATAAAAATGAAAGAGTACAATAATGAAGTTACCTTAAAGAGAGTGAGTAGAGGGCCCTTGCAGAAGGTGGAAGCAGCGAGTCCTTGGTATCCAAGCAACTTCGGGTTGTTCTACACACAAAGGTCACTAAAGGTAGTCGAAACTCAAAATGGGTGAAACAAGAAGTCAAATGGGAGCTGCAAGGATTTCTGGTGAAATTTCGGCAGAGTGACGATAAGGTAACAAGTGAGAGTGAATAATGTGATCCTTCACCATATATTTATATAAATATTTTCCCTAGGTTTCTTTCCTGTGGTATTAGGAAATCCATGGTATTGGCTCTTGGTTTTGGGCGGCAGTTTAAGGTTTTCCCTCCTTTTTGACTTTTTTTTTAATATATCCCCCCCTTTCTTTCTTTTTTTCATTTTTTTCCTCTTTTGGGGGATTTCTTTTATTTTTTGGAGGGAATTGAGCCATTTTCCTTTTTTTGTATAGTCGAATAATAATTTTGAGCCAATTTGTGGGTTTTGGCTTAGGCTTTGTTGGTTAGTGAAGGTTTTTATGGGTAAAAATAAGGAATGTGGTGATGTCACTGGGGAATGAGCATGGTGATGAATTTTTTAGTGTTAACAGGGTGTCTTTTTAGGATACAAACATAGGGTGGCATTTCATGAGAATATACTGAGGAGAACTAATTACAAAATTTGGATACCCAATTCTATACAGATTTAGCAATATCACAAACCAAAATAACTGTTTTAAGGTTTCATCTCTCTGACATATGGTACATTTGGATAGACCAATCCCTTTTTTAAATGTATATGTCCTAGATATAGTTCCTTAAGGATCAATTACCAGGTAAATAAAACCTTTTTTGGCTCAACCAAAGGTTTTGACACATGTTGGAGTTTGGATCCAATAGAGGCAACTCTTCTTCTTCAATTCGATCCACCAAATCTTTTTTGGCCAGGGTCTAGGATTGGATTTTGATATAGTTATTTCTTACCAACAACTATTGTAATATTCCTCTTGACCCCTATTTTGTTGTAAATTAAATATAAGATGTAATCATGTAATCATTCATGGCAAAGAGATCAAGGCCAAGGCCCCGCTAGTGAACATTGTAGTATTAGATGGAATTTTGATTTTATAAAGGATCCATGCGCTAACTAAAGCATGGTGGAACTGAGTGTATCATGTAAAAAAATGTTGCATAACAAAGTAACCCTAAGTTTGAATGTGTAACGCAACAAAGCGATGGGGGAAACATAATCCACTAGGGGGAGAGGTTAATGGCTAGGAAGCCATGGAAATCCAACTAATGATGACAAGTTGTCATCATGGTGCCTTGGGAAGGGAAGAAAAGTGAATTGTTGATGTTCAGTTAATTAGATAAAATACAATAGGTGTTATCCTAAGTTTCATGTTAGTTTTTAAGAGTTGGGAAAATAATGCATCTTTCACAGAGAATGACGAATAAATTACTATTCGCTTGTGAGAAATTGGAAAGTTTCGATGATATGATTATTAGCATAAAGATAACTATGAATACGATCCTAAGAAACATTAAAATAGTATTATCATTAGTCACCTCAACTTATGGGAAATACATCCCTCATATTTTGATAATTTACTCGTGTGAGAAATATGATTAGCTTCTCGTTTGACATAAGTTTAATTTTAATAAATATAAAGATGTATTATGTTCTCATGATTCAATAATCATGATTATTATTATTTATAAATTGAGTGTGTTAGCAATTTAATGAAAATAAATGACTATTGGCTACAGTCTGTCATACCTAAGGTTTGAATTGTACAACCAACAAAAACCCGACAGGAATCGAAATTTTCAATACTTTGCAAGGAGAGTAAGGTCTCACCTAAGACGCACATAGGAAATTATATTGAGACTTGAATCAAGGTTGGACATGAAGGAATGGGTTCTTTCTACTAAACATGTTAATAGCTCTTTACTTATCTATGCATAAGAATCACTGTCCTACTAATGTTCATTTGTTGGACTACTAAGAAATCATCATAAATCCAAACATAAACATAGTGCACAAGAACACATACGAGACAAAAATTTCATTATGTTATTGGTAAAACTTGGCTACAAAAATACATGACTACAAAAATTATCTCAATAGCTTAATACTTCTTCATACATCAAAACCTACTGTAGAACCCCAAACCTTTGAAAAATAGGCCTTATATAGGCTAAGGTACAAAACTACCAAACCGGTATGGTGCGCATTCTCTAACTAACTTGGCGTGCAATTCCAACTAACTTTTGTTAGAGTGCAACTTCTTCTAACTGGCTATCTAGATGCGTAGTGACTTGCATAAAAATTGGGCACCAATAAGCCCCCAACACTAATATATGGCTCATCTTGAGCCACGCAAATGATGGTTCCTGCACCATGGCCACCGAAGGTAGGTGTATCCAGAGATCACTAACAAAATGCTAGAAACTGCTACTGATAGGCTCGAACTCAATGACAATGTTATTAATATGGCTAGAAAAGGACTCCACATATTCCTTCTTTCTCTTCCATGCCTCTAGTTTCACCTTCTCTACAAGCAGAAGAAACTTGATTTCCTTGGTGTGGAGCTCCGATATGTTGTCAAAGTGCTTATGTGTATGTTCTTGCACCTCAAAAATAATGCTAGTGACCGACTGTTGCTCTTCTCTATTCTTTGAAATCTACTTGGACTAGTTGGTAAGCTCTACCATTTCTTCCTTCCTTGTAGAGATCGACAACTGAATTAAACTTTGTTTCTTCCAATTGACTTGAGCTTCACATTCTCAAATCTCCTTGTCCAACTACTGGATCTCATGGAGATCTTGTAGATGGTTTATTATATTAAATCTATAATCAAACACCCCTCCCAAGGTTGTAACAACAATGGTAGAAAAATGGGTGATAAATGACCATACAACCAAAATGGTTGGTCACCATGCAAAATAAATGACTAAACCACGAAAAACGTTGGTCACCACAGTGTTTTTAATTGAAATATGACCAAATTTTAGCAATTTTAAGTGATCACAACTAAAAATGACTACATAGAATAAGTTAATAATTATATAAGATGTCCTAATTATCAAATGTTTCCTTATACCTCACACACAAATTAAGATTGTCTATATATAATATAATATAAGATTTTATAATTATATATAACACGTTTCTATACATCTCTAGATATGTCAATATTTTAATTAACATAATATACCTAATTAGTTTGCAATGATTAAGGGGGTCCCTGAATCCATCTTCATTGGTAAAATTTACGAAATTGTAAAAATTTTAACGTTGTATATGGATTCAGAGACCTCCTTGCAAGGGGTCTCTAAGTCCGTCTACAACATTAAAATTGAGAAATTTGTAAAATTTTATTGTCAAAATTGTAATTATCCATTGTCGTATTTTGTCAGATTATCCATTGTCGTATTTTAACACTGTAGATGGATGCAAGTGAGTCTTTGAATCCATTTATAGTGTTAAAATTTATGAAATTGTAAAGTTTCATTATTAACATCGCAATTATCCATTGTCGCAGTTCATCAAATAACTTACCGGAAAGGGAAGAATGCTCCATGATATTTAACCTACTCCATTGAGTTGGTTGTAGATCAACATCTCGGTACCCTCAATGCAATATAAGTTAGAATAGTGAGAACTTAAAGCCCAATTTAATAATATATAGTTGTTATATATGTTATAGTTAATTTGTATTATATATGTGTGTGTGTGTGTGTGTGTTAATAATATATAGTTAATGTATAGCATTATAGTATATATATAATATGATATATAGTTACTATATGAATATATTATATAGTTAATATAGTTATTGAATATAGTTAATATATTAATATACTATGTAATATTAATGTAATACTAATATAATATAATTATTATAGGTAATATATTAATTTTTAATAAATTAAAAAAATTCAAACAAGAGAGGGAAAATAAATGAAAAGAGTTCATTAATTCGAATCTTATTGTGAATGATCAAGTGCAGGAGTATGTTCTGGTTAAGTGTAGATCCTAAGCAGTAATTTCATTTTAGACTCATGGAGCCATCGATTCGAGAAGAAATGAGGGTAAGTGAATGAAAATTTTGAAATCCAAATATGAAGAGTTTTGAGTATTTTATTCGATGTTATGTTGTTTGTATGTGTTTCTTCCTGTCTCCTTTTGATGGTGGTTAAATTTATTCATGTAGGAGCATCAAACTCGAAGTCAGATTGTTTTATGTGAGGGAAATTTGCACTGGACTCTTTTCATAGCAAAGAATCCAACTCAAATTCCAACTAATATATTCAATATTGAGCTAGTAGCTCCATAGAATCGAATGATAGTATTGACATGGGATAGTCACCAGGAATTCTTCATTTTTTGTTTGATGCAAGATTCGTTCTACAATATGCTACCTCATAGCCTCTATAATTCTTTACTACACCAAAAAATTATCAATCGTTATTACATCATAAATACAAGTTCTTCTATAAAATTGTATTATGTGCGCTTTGTTACTCTCTTCCAATCAAATTTCTTGCAATAAGAGGTAAAATCCTCATAATTTTAGAATCCCATAAGAGACCAATCAATTCAAGAAACTGTGAAACTCAGAAGATTTTTCTATTTTTCATCCTTACAATAATCGTTGAATTGATTTAAGGTTAGTATTGATACAAGTAATAGCCTCCATCTCCTTGTCTAAGAGTGGACACCATTATTTGTATAGAGAGAGAGGGGGGGTTTGCTCATGGCATTATGATCACATTATGAGTTTGTTAAATGATGGAATCTTCAGGGAGAAGAATACTTGGAATTATGAAACATGAAATTACTATTATAATATAATTTAAATTGGATTAAAAAAGATAAAATTATAACATCTTCACGCTCCAATTGCTACATCTTGGATTCTCTAGGGTGTAGCAGATTGTCTTATGCTTCTTACAAGTAGAGAAAGAAGATTGGGAATGGTCAATCCACTGACAATATACCTTCGATTACTGCCCAATGCAAAGCTTGGCTTGTGCCTTCTTCTAGAATCCATTGTGAAGAAAAAACTATGCCATCATCATGATCAACCGTCATCCATCATTATCAACATATTTGTAGACTTGACCTCTAAAACATTTAAAGTGATGGTATTATGAGAAGTGAGCATGAAACAAGTACATGCTCTTGTTTATAGCTCTATCACTAAAACTTGGACCATAAAATTATGTTATGAGATCGACTACAGATTATTCTATCGCTTTTTCCATATCGCTATAGATGGAAACACCATATACTGCACCTCAATCTATCCCCTTGCCATAAATTGCACATCAATCTATATATGTTGGAGCCATAAAATACACATCAATCACATGCCTTTAAAACACATTTACAACATAACTCAAATACATGGACATCTCTCAAAACAATTTGGGGATAATAGACAGAGTAACTCATAGAGCCATATGATACTTCGATATTGCACTCCAATAAATGCTAGCAGCAAATGATTATGATGATTAATAGTGATTGTATGAGGTGAAAAATATAATCAAAACACATGGTAGTGATGCGTGCTTCACTAAAAGGTACGATGAATAAAGAAATAAGTACCAGGTGTATAACAAAGAGATGAGTAAGTGTGCTAACAATGGTCATAGAGGGTGCATTAATGTAATGCTTTACACTAGTGTGCATTATGACTTAACAATTTGTGGAAGGGGAAAAAATCGGTTTGAAATGTTGTCACGAAGGAGCCTTGCAATGTAAGTGAATATTACTCATGGATTGAAATAAACAACTCTTATTATGGCATAGGATAGTATGGACAATGCAGGGGATGATGATAGAAATTTAGTATGTTATGGGCCATAACTTCCATTTGTGCTATTCATTGTGGTAAGCGTCATGTCCCCAGCCCCAAAACCAAGTCCAAGGACACATGGAAGCCAAAGGGAAGGATGAATCAAGGTAATGCACAACGGAATAAAGGTGAATGTTCAGAAGATTCTCAGACCTATTCCAATGAGGTTTGATTCTAATATCTCATGCCTAGAAGAAAGAGAATATGCAGTTAGTTTAAGTGTGGATGAATTACATGGAATTCTTACAACATATGCAATGAGAACAGAACAAGAGAATTTGACTATAAGGGAAGCAACTTTCAAGGATTCCAAGAAGGCAAGGAAGAAATAGAAAATAAAAATCATGTTCATGTTCCAGTTGCAGTGATGACTCTGACGATGAAGAAGTAGAAATTTTTTTGAGAAAGTTAAAACAAGGTACTAGCAAGTACAAAGGTAAGATTCCTTTAAAATTTTTAAATTGTGGTAAAGTTGGTCATATTTCTTCATAATGTCATTATGAAAAAGAGTTAGATAGTGATGATGAATAATTTCTCAAGAAGGAAAAGATTTATCATAAAAGAGACAAGGAAAGAAATAAAAGTATTTTAAAAAAAAAAGAAAAGTCTCTATTTATAGGAGGATAACTCCTCATCTAATGAAGAGGATGATAATGATAATGACTCAAGAAAATTTCTTTTCATGGAATTGGAAAAGACTGGTAATGATGAAAAGGAATATTATGTGCAAGGAGAAGTATATCTTGAGGCAGAATTGATGAGTCCCTTAAGTGAACTAAAGAAATAAAAAAAGAAAAAAAACTTACTCAAGAAAGAGTTGAATGAACTAAAGGAAAGATCCAATAGAAACCCTGAAGAAACAAAGAAGATATATATGGATCTAAAAGTTTAGTTGGAAGAATCCAAGGTGACTGAAGAAGCACATAGAAGAACACTTGAAGAAAAGGAGAAGATATAGGAAGAGCTAGATGTAGAAATAGTCTCTGTCAAAAAGGAATCACAAAAGAATAACATTTGACGAAACTTTGGAAACAACACAAAAATACTAGATGAAATCATCAGTAGCCAAAAACCATTCTATGATAATTATGGTCTTGGATACAAACAAAATGATGAGGGTTCAAGCTCTATGATGACTGAAAAGGGAAGTTATACACATGTTGTAAGGGTCATGAGCTTCGAAAGAAATATATATAGAAACCAACAATAGATAAGATTCTAGAAGAATATTTTGCATGGAAGAAACCACCAACTAGAATACCACCTATAACCAGGTACCAAAATACTTTGCTTGCCATGTTTTATTCTTACAATAATTTTGGGCATAAGGCTATAAAATGTAGATCATACATGGGGGATATAAACACATTGAATACGAATGGATATGAAAATATCAAGAATCATTATGAATGCAATTATCTCAAAAATTCTCATGAAGCTATTGGCATAAGCTATAACAGATTTGAAGCTCTGAATTATGAAACTGAATGTTACAAATGTAACAACATTGGACACATAGCTAGAAATTCCAGGAGTATGATGAATCCCACTATTGAATGCTACAAATTCCACAACTATGGACACATATCTCGTGATTTTAGAAGCAGCGTGAAGTCTTCCATGAAAGAGAATATTTAAAACTAGAAGAAGAATTCAGAAGGACAAAAGGAAGAATCTTGTGGATTGGTCCTCTCTACAAATGATGAAATTTCACAGCTTAATATAGGAAACCAAAGCAACTCTCTTATCTTAAAAATGGGCAGCATATTGAATGAAAGTAGAACAGGTCCCGGGATCGAAGATAAAAAGGAATTAGGATTACATGTTGAAGATGTGAGGGAAAAATAGTTCAATAGAGAAATATCAAAGGACATACCTACAATAGTTTCTAAGTCAAGTAATGAAGATAAATCAGTAACCAGAAAGAAAGAGATCAGGTTTACAAATGATGATCCTATAATAGATTAGTTCCTATTGTTCTAAACAATTTGTCACAAAGACTGCAGTATTATGGATAATGTTGAGTTGGAGTCTAAGTAATAGGCAAGGAAGATCAATGAAAAGTCATAAGAGGAGTGGTTTGGTAAATCATTGAGGAAAACTAGGAGAGATACTTCAGAAAGCTTCAATAAATGGCCAAGTCTAAGGGGGAGCATTTTCAACAAAGAAATATATTTTTAGAAGGAATTTATAGTCAAGTAAAGTTATCTTCTACAAGGGAGAAAATGATCAAGAAAACAAAGAGAATCATATTGACAGGGAGAGCCAACATAATCCCAGGGGGAGAATGTGAACAAAGTTGCTTCACCCCTTTTGTCATTTATGTCAAATGGGGAGAGAGAGTTGAAGTTGTTGCCATCAATGACAAAGGGGGAGAATGTTGGATGAAGTTTTCATTGATGTCAAACATGGTGTCATTGGTTTCAAAAGGGTGAATAGATCTATGGTGTTTCCATTGGTGTTAATGTTATTATGTTGATGTGGTTGTAGTAGAGATAGATTGTTTGGGTAATGCTTAATGAATCCTCCAAGACCCTAGAGAAGACCCTAAGGATACTATGGAATCCCTTGAAGAAAAATCCTTGTCACAAGTGTACATAACTCCAAAGTAGTCCCCTTATGGTGTAGTGGTTTCGCATGGACCTCACGGGAAGAAAATTTGAGATATAGACAAGTGGTACAAAGACCCTAGAGAATCCCATAATGATCATGATGGTGTGTATTATAAAGGAATCCCTAAATTGTCCTGAAGAAGTGTGAATAATTTCCTAAAGAAATTATGTTGGATCGCATGACCATGATGATAAGAAGTGTAAGGAAGTCCCTAAAGGTGTCCATAAGCAATGTTGGTAAGAAATGTGAAGAAATTCCTAAAATAGTGGTGTTGGAGAAGGCCCTAGAGAGCCCCTAAGGTTGGTGCAAAGCATGTTGGGATGAAGTGTGAAAGATATCCCAAAATCATGATGATGGGTCCACATAACCCTGAAAGTAGTGGTGTTGGGTCCACATGACTAGAAGGATTGGTCCATGTGACCATGAGAAGTAGCCCTCGAAGTAATAAGGATTGGTCCACAAGCCAATGTTGAAATAAAAGGTGAAGAAACCTCAAAACAATGGTGTTTGGTCCACTTTCCCATGAGTTTGGGATTACATGACCCATGGTGGAGAAGGATCTAAAGAGTCTTAAAATTTGGTCCGAAGCAAGGTTGTGTGAATCATAAAGTATCCCCAAAATAATGATGGTTGGTCCACATGACCCCGAAATTTGTGGTACATTGTCCCATTGGACGACATGAAGTGGAAAGGATCCCCGCAAGAAAGAATGATGTGTCCATCAAGTATGATGATGTGGAAAATACCTAAGGCACCTTTGAGAATATATGGAGTAATATTGAAGTTTTGGCACAAAGTGTCATGATGGACCCTTGAAGTGGGGTATTAACCCTTGAGACCCCCTTAAAATATGGAGATCCACAAATTAAGGATGATCTTAAGGAAACCCTAAAAGAATATACAAGGCATGATGAAGTGTATAAATAGAAGATCAAACTTTTCATTTTATCATCTATCAATTCTCTCTTTGGTATTGTGCAACTCTTGGAGAAAAGTGCAAAAGTTTTTGAAGGATAAATTTTTGGGCATCTTTGAGGATTGAGGAGATTCACAAAAACTGGCATAAATTTCTCATATGGAATCATAATTACAAAATTATTGGCTCGTTGGAAGTATTTTTGCGAGGATTTGTGATGGCATGATATATAGATCCTTTTGGTTTTTATATTGTTTCTTAATATTGTGATCTTGGAAAAGGTATGTTTCATGCTTGTGGGTTTATGTTGTGATGGAACATGTCTCTCATTGATAGAATTCATCTTTGATATTGATATTGATGTTATATGGGGATAGATGTTGAGAGTATATTGGCATAGATATTTATGATTATCTAGGCATGTTGTATAATCATCTTGACATATATCTTGATGTTTATATGGAATATTGTATGATGGTCTTGGCACAGATCATAATGGTTATCTTGGCATAGTCCATGGTTATGTTTTCGAATATGGCTCATCTCTTGGAATTTTCAATGTTTTGAAAATTTCTATGATGTAAAATTTGAGGATGCAAATGAAATCGATGGATGATTGTTTCTGGGTATAGATTCAAGGCATGTACACGTTGATATAATGTAAAATATATAGAGGCAGCATGACAGTGATCGTGTGATAATGACTGGGACAATGTGACAATGATTGTGGAATTGTGACATTGATAGTGGCATTGTGACAGAGTTAGTGATTGTGGCATTGTGACATTGACAGTGGCATTATGACTGAGTCAGTGATTGTGGCATTGAGATAGAGATATAGTGATTGTGACAAGGATAGTGATATAGATACAGAGACAGAGATACCAGTACATGTTGATAGATATAGAGATAAAGGTTGCAAATATGGTGATTGGGGCCTTTTTATAGAGATAATGATTGTCATAGGTTGACATAGGTAGTGATGTAGTGATACAGGTTGACATAGATAGTGGTACATGTACAAGTTTACCGAGGAATTGATATAGGTACAGATTGATAGACATAGTGATACATGTACATGTTGTGACAGTGACAAATTGATCTTCTTATTCATATCAGGGTGGCAGGATGAGGCAAATATAGGATATCAAAGCCTCCTTCAGGTCAGAGCCTATAAATTAGAGTGTTGGAGCCTCCTTCTAGTCGATGTTGGTAAATCAGGGATTTGGAGCTTCCTTTAGGTTGTCTCCTGTAAACCAGTCGGTTGGTGCCTCCTTCCATTCGATACTGGAGAATATGGGAAGTTGGTGCTTCCTATAAATGTAAACTTGTTATTATATAAGAAAATAATTCCATATTTTTCTCCCATTTGTGTTTCCATGTTAAATATCTTCTGCACTATGTATGGTTTATGTGATGATCAATGGCATTGTTAATGGTTAATGTTTACATGATATAATTACTGTTTGAAATGGTAAAAAGTGCTAAATATTGATTCACCCCCCCTCTCAGTATTTCCAACACATAAGTAGTCAAAAACACATTGTTGCAATAGAAAAACACTTTTCAAACCCAATATTGCCACTTTCAGAACCCAATTTTTCACTTTAGAAAGGTTGATATTAACACTTTGAAACGATAAATTCACACTTTTTTAGTCCATAATTTTCCTAAAAACTCCAAATTTAATGAAATAGGCGTTATGTATTAGAATGGTCCACGTCTATATTTTGGGCACTTGTGACTCCATGATAAAGGCCCTTGCAAAGTCATCATGTGTCACGAAGTTGATAGTATATGAGTACTTAAAAACCATGGATGCATGCTTTTGAGTTCCCAAAATTCTTATAGGTATGTGTCTTCCTATGTTATATATTCAACTGTGTTCCAAGTTAAAAGATTGAAAACTATGGCAGTAGTTTGGAAAAACTATTATAAAATATGTTGTAGCTTTATGGTACTTTGTAAGATAGTCATGGATGTTTAAAGTTTTACTTCAATATTTTTTTCATCAAAGGTTTAAATGTCAAATCAATAAGGATTTTAGTCTGGGTTTGTTCTCTAACAAAACAATAGAGTAGTCATCAAATTTTATTATTCTTTTAAATTATGAAATTATTCATTTTTATTCAAAATGTTCAAAATGTGTTCAATTGTTTTTAAGAAATATTCAAATAATTATATATTTTTATGCATGACAAGTCCATACTTTGAATTTTTTCCTCATAGTTCAGCAATCCATGTAGAAGAAAACTATTTTTGTAGCTACTAACATGGAGGATTGAACTTAGAAGACCACAATTCAAATGAATATATAAATACTTTCAAAATTATGCAAATGCAAGTTCCTCAAAATATATCAATATAACCTAAATTGAGATAGCATTGCAAGCATGGCTAAACTTGGCACGGTTTGGCTAGGTAAAGGCTTTATTATTTGGTTATTTTAGTTACCAACCAAATGTATTCCTTGTAACAAACTTTAATATCACTTGTCCAAAACTCATTCCTCTCAAACCCATTTCCATTAATTTCAAGTGATCTCATGGGCACAAACCTTAAGTGATTCTAATATTTGATTCCTTGTCTATAACAATTTCATCATACAAAACACACCTAAAGACAATTTTCGCTTGTAAAAGATACAAAATGAGCCATTCATGAAAGTGAGAACATAAAATTATGAAAGCTATCTATGCAATTTTGCGACCAACAAATATATAATCCACTAATCCAATTTGGCAGAGACTACAATACCTGTAGCCTTGTTGTAGTTATTATGACACTTGTTTCTATTTATTTGTCATCACTAGACTTTACTATGACACTTTAGTGTTATTATAATTACCATGATGCTTTATTTGTTTCTATTAATTAGTCCCATCCTTCATCTATAGGGACTCTAGTAATCGGTTCGATGAATTATGAATTAAATGACCCACAATTTGAGACATTATAACCTAAGTTTTAATGTGTACATTGTTTTGGACCAATTATGTCCATGAGACTATCATGTCCTCCAATCAAAAATTTTGAGGTCTTATTTTGCCTCTTTTCGAGGCACCCAACATATTTTCAAGAGAGCACAACATGTTTTCAAGAGAATGGTTTTGTTCTTTTATTTGGACTGCAATTAGATTAATGCTAATGCTATGGGTAGCCTAGCATTAATCCAAAACATTTTATGTTTCTTTTTTCCACTTCCTCGACACTTCTTTAGGGAGGAAACAACCTTGTTATGATATCACTCAACTTCCTTTCAACCCCACAAGCTCACCATCTAAAGCTAAAAATAACTATTTCTTCTTGGAAGAAGGATATATAAGGACACTGAAGAATCTGTTTCCCCCACTCTACCGGTACCACTAAAATGCATAGTTCCCCACATGGGATTTATAGACGTTACAACATACCAAGATATACTTTGAGAGAATAAACTGAGATTTAATCATATAAATTTCTACCTTGGAGGATGCACGAAGGTGTGAAGACTGCGAAGCCTCTTAAACTATCCCCTAGACCTCTAGTCACAATCACATCCTCTGGAATGATTTGATGATGAGGGTTTCCTACTGGAAATTGTAAGGAATTATAGACAGTCCATATAGGTAAAACCACTCTGTGAGGAACCTCCAACAATTAATTGATAAAATGCACGATATATTAGATCACATAATACTTTTATTGATCGCGGGCCACTTTGAGAGGGCAACCTCCTCTGAGAAAGCTCAATACAAATAACTTCGCGGTGCCTTCATTGGCCTCAAAACACACTTATATACTAAGTCTATGCCCAATACTATGGGTCAATACCATGGAACATATAATACTACGGGACGACTTACAAAGCATATGCGTCCAATACTATGGTTCAATACCATGGGCTAATACAAACTATGGATGAATAAATACTACGGGACGACTTACAAAGAATATGCGTCCAACAACAATATACTAACAAAGTACAGAGAAGGGTTGAAATGGGTTCCTAATATCCCCTCTCCCTTAGAAAATGATTTGTCCTCAAAGCTTTAGATGTGGGAATTGATGCATAATCTGAAGGAGTGGTTCCATTGTAGCATCCTCGAGTTGCATTCCGTGCCACTGAATGAATACTTCTGTGATAGATTGAGAGAGAAGCTGACGCCTTTTGAGCTTCAAGGAGGATTTCTTGGAAGCTTGTAGATGAAGAAGAACCATATCACCTGCTTGAAAAGTGCGCTCAGAACGGTGCTGATTGGCTTGTTGTTTCATTCAAATTATTTCCATGTGAAGATTGTCCCGCAAGATGGGAAGAATATGATCGGTTTCAAAGAACCGAGTCAATTTCCTAGACTGGGGAACCGCTTAGGGTGTATGGAAGAAGAACTGACGATGCCTGTCCATAGATTGCTTCATATATGGTGTCATTTTAGATGTGGTATTGTACCACCAGAGCGCTTCAAGGAAATCCATAGAAATAGCTGTCCAAATCTGTATAGGGATGGGAAAAGGTTCAAGCAGTCCCAGAAGGAGTTTTATTTCACCCTTGTTGACCTAGAAAGTATCACAGTCAGCCACCATCTGTTGAATTGTCAATTTCAATCCCTGCCAAAAGAAGTTACACTGTTCTCGCTCATACGTTTTGAGGAACCCAGAGTGCCCTGCCGATGGAGAAGCATGGAGGTCATAGAAGACATAGCCTTGTTGAACATATTGCAATCAATTTGGAACAATAAGAGAAATAGCTGAAAGTGAAACTGGGGAATCAAATGTGTGATAAGGACTATCTGCCACCAGATTGTCCTTACCCTTCGTGTAAGTGATCGCATAGGCATAACCCATTTCAGGTGTGGTGGGGAGGAGACCCGTTGTTCCAGGAAATTTTGCATACTCTGGTGATCAGTCTTGATGCCGAAATAATTCCCTAATAGGTATGGCTTCCACTTCTATACTGCAGGAAAAATAGCCATCTTCTCAGATGTAGATGCGGCTAAATTTTTACCGGAAAGATCTCTTGAAGGCGGCAAGTTCACTGGCTCAGCAAAGACACCTGCATATCTATCCAAGGTAGTAGTGGAGACTGTTGATGGGTGCATCTTAATGGAACGGAGATGAATGATGACACCATGTGAATTCTTCTTAAGTATCTTTTCCAAGCGGTGTGAATTGATGATGTAGAGAGACCCTGGTTGTAAGACTGTAAATGTGTGTTGTTTCCCATTGACTGAAAACAACATCCAAAGTTCAGCAAAATCCCAGAACATGGGGCCAATTGTGCGTAACCATTGAGTGCCCAAAACCACATCACATCCTCCTAAGGACAAGGAAAACATGTCAGTGCGCAGGTTATAATCTTCCATAGAGATACACACATTGCGACACTTCCCCTTGCAAGGTAGAGTGCCCCCATTGGAAACCATGACTTCAAAGTTGGAGCAAGGATGGACAAAACAACCAACCTGTTCAGTGATCCGAGGGTCAATGAAGTTATGAGTGCTACCAGAATCAATGAGTATTGTAAGAGGGATATTTTTGAAGTAACCCCTCATCTGCATTGTTTGTGGGGTGGTGACTCCGGATAAATAATGGAGAGATATCTCTGGGTGGTTGTCTAGAGATAGAGGGTCAACATGCGGTTGTTGAATGTCGACCTGATCATCTAGTGTATATGGAGCTTCTGTACCAAGTTCAAAGGCATGTAGAGAATCCACATCTAAGAGATAGAGCTATTGCTCAACATATCTATGTACCCGAGTGAATTTCTCATCACAATTATAACAAATCCCTTTTTCTCTATGTGCCCGCATCTCTGCATTAGACAAATGCTTGATAAGAGTTGTGCAAGGAGCTGGCGTGATGGGAGGTCGTTGGAAAACCATATTTCTGAATGGAACAAAAGTGGATTTGGAGCGTTTTTGGGCTATGATCTTGTCCTCCGCCAACTTAGCCAACCATAGGACTTCCATCATTGTGTTGGGATAGAACATTTTAACCTATGAGCGGATTTCATCCTTAAGACCACTGATAAAACAACTCCGGTAGAATTCATCAAACAATCCTTCTGTGTGATTGGCTAGTTTCTCAAATTCTGTCTAATACTCTCTCACAACTTCCAATTTGGCGAAGTTTAGTGAGTGCTCCTTTGAAGTCATCAAAAGCACTAGGACCAAATCGTTGCAAAAGGAGTTGGCAAAAATCTGTCCATTTTGGCTCGTCATGAGCCTTGATGTACCAACGGTACCATTGAAGGGATTCCTGTTCCAAATGAAAGGATGCAAGTGAAACTTTTTGGACATCAAAAGTATTATGTAGACTGAAATATTGGTCTACTCGGTATATCCATCTAGTCAAACTATTACCATTGAAGCGAGGAAATTCAAGATTCGGCCCACAAAAATTGTTGGAAGAAGAGAACCCAGTGTTCATGGCTGAACGCTGAAGATGGAGGCTGAGAAATTTTTCATCCAAATCTTGGAGTTTGGTTTTGAGGGATTCAAGTTATTCCTCCATGATTTATGCTCATGTGCGGGTGACAACCATAACCAGGAGTTTTTTTTTGTGTGAATGGGTAGAAAAACACAAACAAAATCTTATTTAGTAAAGGGAAATTTGGATTTGGGAAAAACTAAGATGGACAATTGGGGTTTGACTAGATTTTAGACACTTTCGAATGGACAGGGAAGCAACAAATGAGGATTTCAAAAGTGGGGTGAAATAATGAGAAAAATTGTTAGAGAGGGACAAAGAAGAAGAAATAGGGAATGAACATGGTGAAAAAATTTGAAGGCGATTGGGTGAAAATAGAAGAAGTTATGGAAAAACCCTAAAAATAGACAATTGTGGGATTTCTGGCTTTAGGAAGTGGAATTTAGGATAGGGTCCTCAAGAATGAAATATGAAGAATGGGATTATAGGGGTGTCAGTGAAGTTTCAAGGGAAAGGAGTTAAACAAAGGAGATATGGAGAAAATACATTTTTTTTTCCAGAATGGATCTAAAACGGCTTTCAGAATGGATCTGAAATGGCTCAGAATGGATCGAAAATGACTAGATCTGAAACGTCTTGGAATGGATCTAAAATGGCTGGATCTGAAACAAATTTCAGAAAGGATCTGAAACGGTGCGGAATGGATCGGTAACAGATGGATCTGCAACGATGTGGAAGTGATCGGCAATAGATGGATCTGCAACTGCGTGGAAGTGATAGGCAACAGTTCAAATGAAAATAGATATGGACCCAGGTATGCTCGACTTCCTAACGGTTCTGGGGTTTCACTCGGCCACCAATGTTGTCTAACGACTTGCGTATTGGGGCAGTACCCCTCACTCCATGGCTTAGGTAAAAATGACAACCACTTTGCCACAAACGATAGCTCTTGGTTGACCTCACAGGTGGGAACTAGTCAATCAGGTAGGCGTCGTTTCCCTTTTTGCTGGCAGGTCCTCTCAATGGGCCAGCTACTTTGGGGTTCCTATGGTACTCCTCACAATGAGTTTTAGAGCTTATTCCCAAGTACTTCCCATAGTTAAGCGGATAGGTCTCATTTCCATATTCGAACCTGCAACAAATGCGAAAAAAAAATATTTGGCAGAAATTCCACCTAGCAATCCCAAGAAAGTGCTTTGATACCAGATGTGAGGAACTTGCAACAATTAATTGATAAAATGCATGATATATTAGATCAAAAAATACTTTTATTGATCACAGGCCACTTTGAGGGGGAAACCTTCTTTGAGCAAGCTCAATACAAATAACTTCACGGTGCCTTCATTGGCCTAACCACACACTTATATACTAAGTCTATGCCCAATATTATGGGTCAATACCATGGAACATATAATACTACAGGACGACTTACAAATCATATGCGTCCAATACTATGGTTCAATACCATGGGATAATACAAACTATGGATCAACAAATACTACGAGATGACTTGCAAAGCATATGCGTCCAACAACAATATACTAACAAAGTAAAGAGAAGGGTTGACAAGGGTTCCTAACACAGTCCTATTTCTTTTGTTGGGTCAACTGAAACCATTGTAGCTGAAACTTGATCAACAACTGAAGTTGGAAAATCCACAAAAGCTGTAGAGACTGAATGATCTTGTGGCTAAAGAGAGATCAAACATGGAGGATTTCCCATGATTATGGGGAGGTCTAGGTTTGTGGTTATTTACCACCCATGATGCAGTTGTATTTTTGGTATTTTCTTGCCACTTTCTATTAGTATAAATATTGACCAGAACAATCAAACATAAGACTACAACTACTATGAATATAATAAAGGCACTAGGAAGCTTCAGTTGGCATGCAAGGGTAGGCCTGGCTTGTGGATGAAAAATTCTATGACATAATGTTGTGTATTTATGTCAAATATCCAGTTGAAGTAGAAAACCCTACAAATATGTACTACTTGAGAAAACTTGAGAGATACATGGGAGAAACATAGATTGTCTTGGATGGATTATCATCTTTCTCTTTGCCAAGGATCAAATCAATCCACTTTTTTTTCCCATCATAATTAATCCATGCCCTCACCACTGTCCCATTTATGAATGAAACCTATGCATATGCAACATCAATTGTTGTGTTAGAAATTATGATTCCCAAATTGATTCCTACATGATTATCATTGGGATCATCAAATTGTTCATCAGGCATAAGAATTAATGTGAGGCCACTCCCTCCATGGCCATTTCCATCTAATCCTACTCGCGTTGTTGTATTTCTCTCTATTTGGAATGGGAATGTAGTGCGAAATGATGCATCGATCCCATCCCTAAGATCTAAGAGACAAATTAGAGATGTGTAGAGGGTGCAAATAGGATCCGTATGATTCTAGATTCTTCTACTAAACTTGCACTTCCCAAAATCTTGATATCATGGTATTTATTTATATGGCATTTGAAATTAGGAAAGAAAACATGCTTTCCAGTCATGGAATTCTTTTCTTTCATTCTACACTCCTTAAAGATGGAACTCACTCGGATTGCATTGCTTAAACGTGGCCATGCTGGTACCCTTGTGGACTATCGTACATTGTATTAGGTTGCATTATTTGAACTTGGCATGAGCACTGTGGAAATTTGTTCACATGTCTTATTTTTGGGGGATGCTAAGGACAATGCAAGATACACCATGACATGTTTCTCTCCATCTCGCATAAAACTTGATACCTAGTTCAATGATACCTATCACACTATATTAATTTGTAGGCCCCATTTAGGAAATGTCGCCTTAGATCCATCGATCCCTTCATGCTTTCAATTCCAGTGAACATCCATCCAAAGGCACTTCCAACTCAGCCCCAATAAAACACACAAGGATTGATGCCATTACTAGAGGGTGCACTCATGTAATATACCTTAGAGATAGTTAAACAAAAATTACTCCACATAGAACTTCGATATGCCACTCCATATAATATATTACAAATAAGTGAATATTTATTAAAGGTTGGATTCCATGACTAACAAGAAACAAGTGTGACTATATAGATACTCAAAAATAAAATCCAATCTCACTTTTCTCATCTACCCACAATTAATATTTAATTTCAAACAATCTTGGTGTTACCACATACTCTTGTGCAGGTCCATACTCCTTTGTCTCGTTGAAAATACAGATACCAAACATACAAAATACAATGAAATTCTATGCAGTGGGGACATGGAAATCAATAAGGACTCCACAACATACTCATTAATGTTGCTGCAGTGCCTTATTGTAACCTGCAATGCTACACAGACAACAAAGATGTTACCGACACTTTCCCAACTCTCGTAACATATGAATTGCCTCGTTTATATGCACATACCATGGCATCCATTTATGTTCTTCGGATCCTCCCATGCCATACACGTTTGGAAATTGAAATCAATAAATGGGTGAATTGTTTGCGGACAATTCGTCAGTGTGGTCACTAACTGATTTCCGTAGTCCAAATGGTTTGGATCTAGAACAAAAGTAATACAAAACACAAATATCTTCCTTAGATTGATCAAATTAAAAAAAGTTATAGGAAGAAAAATTACCTTATGAGCATAGTGCTATCTCCTTGCTTGGTGAAGCTCTTGATCTTTGGATATCTAGCTGCAAAAACGTATACAACAAGTGGAAACAAGAAAGCACTAGCATCATATAAACATAGATCAATCTAAACTATCAGTCAAAGAATCCAATTCTAAAGATCTCACAACAGTAATATTTTTATCGAAATAATCTGCATTAATGTAAATATAAGAAGTACATAGGGAGAGATTACAACCCAGCTTTGATGTCGAAACTCCTTCCAAATAGTCCTAGCCTCAAAGATCCAAGATTTTTCCTCCTAATGGATGAAAGGGAACCAACTCTAGCATATTTTCACCAGCATTTAAGTGCTCTCTATTTATCCTCCTTTAACCATGGAGAGGAGGTTTGTATTTATAGGCCTAAAGGGATAAGAGAGGTTGAGGATTTGTGGGAGAAGCTCAAGGGGTCATCCCAAAAGGTAAGGGGATCGACTTCCACCCTTCCTAGTTCACAGGTATAATATTCCACGTAACCAAGGGTTCTAGAAGCCGCTCGAAGCTTCTTTTTTTCCTTTTAACCCAAGAGTGCTGCACTTTGTACACAGGAAACTTGCGTCTTTGTAGTGTGACATGACTTGTACAAAGGCAGAAGGTGTCACCGATGCGCTCGATTAATGTGCAGAGCACGTCACCAAGGGTCTGACGCACCTTGTCAATGTGTAGGGCGCTTCGGGGTGACAAAAAAAGGTAAAAGGAGCAACAACAACTCTTCTTTCAATCATTTGGGCTAGGTGCTTTAGGAATTAGGGAAAATAGAGGACACATAACTCATGATGACAAGATTTTGGTATAACAGAATTCCCCCCAAAGCATGAAGCTAGTGAAATAGGGTAGGTGAGATGCTTTAAAATATGGAAATTTGAGGAAAGGATCATCGGTTGGAGTGTCGAACAAAGACTCCTACAGTACAACAGACAATGATATATATGTCTCAAATGAATCAAAACATGGTCGCTGACCAATACATTGTCGATCCATGGTAGTATTGACTGACTGGACATAATCATGGCTACTAGACACAAGTGTAGATCCATGACGAGAGAATTACAAAGCCGCGACCAATACAAGGGTGGATCAGTGTGATATGACTCAAAAAATATTCATCGCAGCCTGGGTAAGATACATAATCTAACCCAAGGTCTTCAAACCAAACTCGTAATGATATGAATCTAACCGTGTGATTACAATGTGTTGAAGTCGAACATGGTAGAAACCACTTGATTACCGGTCATTGATGTAAACCGTTAACGCGTACGGGGGAAATCATCAGTGATGTCAATGATCCCCAAGGTATCATTGTAAATACTGCTAAATGTGAATCAATGAGTTGAGGTCGAACATTTGGTGGAATATTTCAATCAGAAGTCAATGATGTGAACTTACTGTTGAAAGCAAGGTAACCTGTCATTGAGGCATGCAAGCCCGAGGTACTTAACTGGTTTCTAGGTTCAATCCTTGGATAATTTGTTGAAGTCGACAAGGATAAACCCATCGAAGGAGGGTCACAATGTTTCCCCCATCAAGAAGAGGAAAAAATATGAAATATATTTTGGAGTAGTTCGGACTGTAGAGTAATGTTTGAGCCTGACTCAGGGGTGACCGGCACAAAGGAGGGTATAATGACTGCATAGATTGACTCGATCAACAGAATTCTCTTGAACATGTAATGGCATGACTTGGAAGCATTGACACGATGAGATCGACATCGAGACCTAATGCAACTAATGATCGATGTATTCTCCCAATAACCCAAAGGATTAAAATGACTCATGGAATTGGAGAGACTCAAGGATAGGCAGATTATCCAAGTGTTTTGAATGAAATGCAAACGAGTGCCATATTCAAGAGTGACTATGTACTGCCATTAATACAAGTGAATAAAAATGCTTTCCTTATTCCCCATCATGATTGATGAGTACCTCTTTGTTTATTAACGAGCTTGAGGAGGGTAACAGATTCTGGGTATAACTCATCCTTAAGATGAGTCCAATCTCACATGTTTTACGAACTTGAGATAGGAGGGGTTCGCCCCTAAAAGGGTCCTTCAATGTTAGATTTTAAGGAGTCCAAAGAAGGTAAACTCCGCGTCATTTCATGTTTAGAGAGTCTGAAAGGACTAAAGAAGACTCCAATGAATGTTTTTTCGTAAATTTTAGTATCCTCACTCGGAAACGGATAAAACAACGTGAGAGAGAACTCTTCTAGCCATGATTAACTAAAGTTCTCCTTTTTCGTAAATAGTCCTGCTAGTCTGAAATAGGGGTAAATTATCACCAAAAAGATGACCTTTCTAATAATTTTACAAGCGTGAAAGAATCAAGTTCGCTTGGCAATATTTTCCTATTTAGGGAGTCTAAAAAGAGCTTAAAGGAGAACTGCAGGGGGGTTCCTTTTTCGTAGGAGTTTTAGGAGCCCGAAAAAGAGATAAAAGATAACTCAGTGACTTATTCTCATGTATTTATGAGAATGATAAGGAGCAAAGACTCAGCTTGATACATTTAATACTTAGTTTTAATGAGCATGATAACGGTATAAAAAATGCCCTAAGGCCTTTCCACACCTAATAAAGAGCATGAAAAATCAACAATGGTCATCATCATAGACAAAACACCACTCTCTTCCAGCTGTAAACTTTGAAATGAAGTTAACAGCTATCACAAGGTTTTTAAAACACAAAAATGGGATCAACTATAGTAAAAACCCATTAAATAATAAAAAATAAAAAAGGGAATATTCCATTTTGATATAAAAAGGGTGAATAGCAAAAATTATTTACCATTTCATTTTTACCAAGTTGAATGTTATAAAAGACCTCTTTGGAGATTGATCTTGCGACGACAATTGTGGGAGCCTTGGTCAATCATTCAACCTCTCGTCAGTTCTAGGTAACTCTAAACCTCATTCTCTTTGATTTGATGGTTAACATTTTATTTTTAATGCAATTTTTTAGGGGTTTTGAGACTCATTTTAAAGGGGGAATTGTTCGCCCTGGGTGACGCACTTTCCCCTTTCAGGAAGTGCGTCACTCAGGAGTGACACACCTTCCCTATGGGAAAAGTGCGTCATGGAAGCCCTGTCTGCAATGATGAGGTCCGTCGGCATAGTTTGGCCCACAAAATTTGGAATGGGGCCCTAAATTTTTTTTTTTAGGAAATTAAAAGGATATAATGCCCATTATTTTGATGTTTATCTAGGGTTTAGCCATCAAAATGGTGCAGTGGAAAGAGTGTGAGCACGAATTGGAGGATTTGAAAGCCACAAATGATCCTCACTCCATTAATGCTTTGAGAGAGTGTGGTTTACTCAAATTATTTCACGTACATGGAATGAGGGACCAAGTACAATTGATGGACTATTTGATTTGATTATGGGATCTGGATCAAGAGTATTTCAGAGTTGGAACACATATCCTCACCTTATACATTGAAGATATACTTCTTGACATGATTTTCTAGGTATGGGGCCACGGTTTCACTATCCAAACATAGGGGTAGTGATTAGTCCACTGAGAACCTCATAGCACCGTTCTGCACTCCAGGAATGCATATGTTGGGTGGGAAAATTCCCATAAAAAATGTGCCGGACCATCCTTTGAGGCCTGTATTGTTTACCACCAAGCGAGTGGTAGGAAGTAGAGCCCCGCATCAGGCCACCAAGGCCCATAAGTTGTATTCCATCGAGTGTATGGCGCCTACTGTGTTCAACTGGTGTGAGGGTCTCCTCACAAGCTTAAAGGACCAACTGACTAAGTGCCACAGAGGGGAGTTGAAACAATTTGGTTATGGCTCCATCGTGGTCTCTTTCTTCCTGGAGAGGGTTCCACTTCTTTGTCCTTAGGTCAAGATTAGTGATCTCGACCCACAAGATCCGTGTATGCATAGGTGGGCCAAGGTGATGGCGCACTATGGTGGCAGTGGGCTAATGATCACATATGGATTGACCTTCTTTCGATGGTTGCTTAGCAAGATCCTCATTATTGAGGATTGTTCTTATGAAGTGGCATATTTCAGAGGAGATCTCGATTTATCTCTTCCAGATGGAGATCAATGGGGAGAGATTGGTAAAAAAAAAGCTCTTTTGTTTTTTTTATGTATTTTGTATGTGGTACTGATATCTCGTATCTTTCTTATAGAAATATTGTCCCATCAAGACTGACGGGGTCCTCACCTATAAAGAGGCGAGGAGTGGTTCATGAGATGGCAACGGTCCATTAGGAGGCTATGGAGGAGCTGGATGAGTTGGAGGAGAACCTCTAGTGGTTGACTGCTGATATTCCATACATCTCCATAAATGATCTTCCTCGACACTATCATCGTAGGACAGCTGGAGTTCTAGGGTGTTTTGGACAGTTGCTTCATTGGCTGGCTAGGGCCATCATATGCTACCACGAGCACCCTCAGGGATAGGATGTGTATGTTATGATGTAATGAAATCCATAGGATTTATATTTTGTAGATATGACATACTGAAATCCATGAGATTCATAGTTTTTGTATGAGTACCATTTGGTACAAAATTTTTCCAAACTTGATATATTAAATACTATTTAGCGGTTTATACACTGTGTTTTTATGATGGATTTGGATCTTATGCATGCTTTCCTATACATTATGAATAATTTACATGTCATTTTGATTATGCATCTTTGATTAAAAATGGTTATGAATGTGTAATGTGACAATATAATACAAAATAATTAGCCAATGAATCGACAACCGTATTCATACTTCTTGGAATGTGTAGGTATTGAATGGACTCAAAATACCTTTCCAAGAGACGTACCTGGCGAAACACAGGGGAGTAATATAGGGTCCTTGATGGAATATAATTGGTTCAAATGAGAGACCACTAGTTGAGAATCGAGGTAGATGAAAACGTGGTCCACACCAACGGAAAAAAGTGTCAGTCAATAATCCGATCACTGCATGATATTCAACGATGTTATTAGTTGCAGGACCTAGGCAAGTTCCTCCTGAGCTTATCATTTCACCAGAAGGGGAATAGAGTACCCATGCTACTGAGGCGAGGCTCTGGGTGTGTCAGATAGAGCCATCCGCGAATCCATAACAAGTTTCCATCTGCACATCAAGGAAGAACACGGTATAAGAGATAATCGAGATAAGACCCTAACACATTAAAAGAAAGTGTCACACCAAACAAAAACACACGTCATGTACAATATATAAAAATTACTAATGCAAGATAAATTAAGAATAGCACCTCTTTAGGTAGAGCCCGTTCCAAGGCTCCCCTAAGGATATTCCGTTATACTCAACCAACTAATAAGCTCCATTTTCCAAGACACATTTTATGATTTGTGGGCCATGCCACAGGGACTCAAGTTTACTTGCCCCTATCTTATCATGTTTTTGGTTGTGAGTAAGGACCAAATCACCCTCATTGAAGATACGAGGCTTTACATATTTTTCGCACTGGGCCTTGATGCGTTTCTTATGCGCTTCTTTGGCTAGAGTTGCATCATGGTGGGTTTCGTCGAGTTTTTATAAGTATAAGAATCATTCTTCCTCACCAGTTGTGTTCGGTAAAAGTTCAATGACTAGTTTCGAAGATGGAATTTCGCACTCAATAGGAAATAATTCCTCTAGCCCATACACCAACTGGAAAGGTGTGAAACCAGTGGTATTTTTTATGGAATTCTAGTATGCCCAAAGGGATAAAAAAACATCACATGCCAATTTGACTTGTATGTTCCTACCATGCGCTGAAGCATGGTTTTCAAGACCTTGTTAATGGAATCTACTTGTGTGTTCCTACCATGCGCTAAATCATGGTTTTAATGACCTTGTTAATGGACAACGAAGATAACCGGATGTAGTGGGGCTACATGGTGAGCACTTTTTTTAATGAAAAAGATGGCGGGGAGGACACTTCTTGACTGCTTCCATACAATATTTAAATATGGATGGCCAGTAGTATCCAATGCGTAAGATATTCTAGGCTATAGCCATCCTAGAAATATGAACGCCACATGAACCTGAGTGGAAAGCGTTTAGGACATGCTCAATGTCCTCGTGAGTTAAACATCATTATAGGGTGGAATCAATTCCACAGCGGTATAGTGTATCACCGATGATGAGATAATACTTCGTGTGGTGATGAATATGATGATGTTCATCACAGGATAAGTGAATACCAAAGCATTGGCTTTGGAGATACAATGTGATATCTTCGTGCCAAGGGACAAAAGTACTAATAAAAAATAATGACTCATCGGGGAGAGAGTCAATGGGCTCAGATTCTTGATCAGTACGGGGAATATCACAAATGAACTCTACGAATACCAATGAATTTTTGGATTTAGATTTTTCAAAATGGAGGTCGAATTGGATTACGATCCAACCCAAGTATTTCCCCCCTAGTACCTAACGTGTGAGGATGTGGTACATAGGGTTGGAATCGAAAATAATGGTAGTGGTTCGGAGCAGGATATAGTGATGGAACTTGTGTACATCGATGACCGCTTCTAGAGCTAACTTATCCACATGAGAATAATGGGTTTCAGAGTCTATGAGACCCTTAATAAGGTATTAGATCACATGTTCCTAGGTGTTTATATCTTCTTGCACTAAAACCATAGCGATAGTTGAAGTAGAGGCAACAAGATAAATGATGTAATCCTTGGTGTAATCTAATGGTTGTAACAAGGGTGCGTGAGTAATAGCATGCTTGATATTGTCGAAGGTCTTTTGGGAATAGTCATCCCAAATAAACATGACATACTTCTTTAACAATCGCATGTAACCTTGATCTTTTTCAACAAAATTACACACAAAACAATGTAGGTAGTTTGCCTCCCTCTTCAAAATTTGAAGTTCTTTAACATCCGTGGATGCGGGTAGGGAGACAATGGCCTATACCTTGAGGGGATCAATGCGGATCCCATATTTGGAAATGATGAAGCCAAGGAGACGTCCGGAATCCACACAAAATATGCACTTATGGGGATTTAAACGGATATTATATTGTTGACATCTAAGAAACATAGTCATGAGATGATCGATGTGGAATTCACAATGATTTGAGTGAGCGGAAAAATCATCAAGGTATGGTTCCACAAAATCCTTTATATCATGAAAGGAATACGACATGGTTCGCTAGAATGTGGCACTAGCATTTTCAAGGACAAAAGGTAATTTGCTATATGCAAACATAACCCATGGGAAGATGAAAGCAGTTTTATGTTGATCGGATGGGTGGATCTCAATTTGATTATAGCCATAGAAACCATCCATAAATGAAAAGATGACGCTTCCGCCATAGTTATCAATAATTTTGTCGCTAAAGGGGGTAGGGTAATTGTCCTTAGGACAAGCCTTATTTAGATCCATGTAATCAATGCAAAATCTGATGGTTCCCTGTTTCTTCATAACCGAGCTGACATTGGAGACCCAATATGTTAAGGGAACAAGATAAATGAACCCAACTTTCAACAAATTTTCAATCTCTTCCTTGATGGCCGCAGTCTTCCTAGGGTGCACTGGATGAAGTTTTTCCAAATAGGTTTTGCGTCGGGATATGTTTGGATTTCATGCATAACAATAGCAAGATCAATCTCAGGCATTTCCTCGTAGCTCCATGCAAATACATCGTGAAACTATTTAAACAAGGCCGTAAAAGTCTTGATTTCATCGGGAGAACAATTTTGGTCAATGTGGATGTGTTCCACGATTCCTGATTTTACTGAGATGTCTAAAGTGATGGTAGGAATGTTTTTTGTCAAATTCTCCTCGGTTACCGTATCTTGGGTGATAATAGGAGGTTGAGGGTGAGGAAAGACATCTGGTGAAACAATAGTATGAATTTCAATCTCTACTGTGTCTAAAGGCGGAAGGAAGGATGATCGATGATGAAGGTCTTCCCATGGAGGCTCATCCAAGCTCATAATCTCCATGATCAATTCATCGGAGTGAAAAATATGGAGTACATGATAAGGTGATGGTGGGGATGAGTTCTGTTGGAATGGCATAGGACCTAAGTTAGATGCCACCAGAGAGTGGGAATCCAGTAAATCGGGTGTTGATTGGATGGCCTCATAAGTGGCTTCAATGAGGCTAAGAGGCATCACATATCCAGTCAAATACAGGTGATTAAGATCGGGCATAAGCCATTGGTCTGTCGAGTTGGAGGAGGATGGAATCATGGATGAGATCATTTTCACTGTGGCAACATGTGATGGGGGATCTGGTTTTGGAAAGACTCCCATCAGTGATGAGTCTTTTAGGAGTCCATATACCCCCACACTCTCATATATTTGTGATGAGTGTCCCAAGAGAGGGACATTATCCGTAGTATGAGTAGTGGTGTCTGGTGTACAAAAGTCTAACTGGTCGATAGTGAAAATTTTCCCATGATGGGGACATTGCACAACGCAGAAGACGAATGATGCGACTACAATCATGGCATAGAACCAATTTCGACCAAGTAACAAATTATAATCCAATGGGGTGGCGACTACTTCCATGTTAATGGAAACGGTCTTACCTCCCAAATCTATGGCTAAAGATTGTAACATCCCATGGGGTTTAAATCCACATATGTCAAATGATTTCAAAGTAGTAAGGGAGCAGTTCAACTCGGAAGAGCCAATTGCTCTCCAGCAAGATATCAACATAACAAAATTATAGGTTCCTTCGTCTAAGATAGTACGATGGATACTTTTCCCAGAAACATTGGTGACGATTTTAAATGTGAATTGGTGGGAAAGTCTCGGCTTGAAGTACTCTAATATGAACATGATCGTGTTAGAGGAATCTAGATCCACTACTCCTATAATAGATAGTAGAGTCTTACACTGATTGGGACAATTTTGTAATACTTCACGTGTGGACATAGCACAAGGGGCCTGAGATAGATCTTCCAAAATATTGTAGTTTTGAGCGGCCTGGGTGTTAGGGTTGAAAATGGCTTTTCGAATTCTGATTTTTGGTGGACACAATACTGCATTTGGTAGAGGTTTCTCTATGGTTAAAGGACCTTGTAGTGGAGGAACATTGAATTTAGACGGGGATGATTTTTCAGTATTACCTCCATTAGATTCCTAGTTAGAAATAGAGTCGTATGTACATGACCTGGTAGATAAGTTGATCATTTCGATGTGCATCATGAGAACATGAGCGGTTGTGGAAGGTTCTCCTTGAGAAGGAGGTGGTGGTTGTGAAACCATTTGTTGTTGTTGTGTGGGGAAGGGGTACATTAAAACTGTAGGTGTGGGGTTTCCCTTGAGAAAATTTTGGACTTTGTCACAATGTGGACATTCTTTCGTGAAGTGATCGTCGCTGCACAATAAACAAGGATATTTGGTCCTCCGTCGCTGTTTTGTGTCATTAGGATCAAGATTGTTTCTGTGCTCCTGCTTGTTAGAAGAATTCTTGGATTTTCCTTTGTTCTTATTTTTATCACTTGATTTATGAGGTGAAGCGGATTGGAATGAATTCACCTCCACAATGGAAGCAGGGCTGGGTGATCGATTAGTGTTGTTTCCATCCTATGACAAGGATGGAGTTGAACTGATGTGGTTCTGCGATCCACTCGAATGAGTAGCAGGATGGGTATGAACGGAACCAATAATTCCATTGACATGTGATCCCATAGGATGTTTTGTTGGGTCGTGTGTGGGGCGTGGGGCATTAGGAATAATTTCATATAAGGTGCCAGATTGAGCATAGATGAGGTCTAGGTACTGAGCACGCGAGATGAATTTTTCTTTCGTAATGCCCCCCGCATAGAAACATCTTTAGCTATGATGGGTAATAATGACTTTGTAAACCAATCGGTAAGTAGCTGATCCGGAATGGCAGCTTTAATGAGATAACATCTCCTTATCCACTCATGAATATGATAAAAAATGTGAGTGGAGGTTGATTGGCATAGAGATGTCAAGAGATCCATGCTGGTTTCATATTCGATCGGTAGTTGAAAATGGGTCAAAAAGGCCATAGCTAAAGATCTAAAATCGGAGAAAGAGTGTGGTGGTAACTTGATGTACCACTTTGCGGCGGTACTGGTGAGGGTTTGTTGAAAAATACTTAGATGGATAGAATCATCCATTAAGGAATTGGAGGAGAACCACAAATTATATCTCATTACGTGGTTCTTAGGATCCTCACCAGGTTTGTCGTCAAATTTAGGTATGTTCGATGGTAACTTCAGAGGAATAGTTGGCCAATTTATACCATGTTGGATGGGATCATTGGTCAACTGTGACAGGTCCGACAGTTCTAATGTAGCCAAAATGGTAACTGTCACTTTAGTTGTGGATACTAGTAATATTGTTAAGGCATCTAGGTACCAGTAGGACCATGGATCGAATGATCATAAGGTCCTCCCATAGAGTGTTGGCCATATCGAGGTGGTCCTCCCAGATTAATAGGTGGACCTGAAGGGGGTCATCCTACATAGTGTGGAGGTCCTCCTGCGGAGTACGTGGATCCTCCGGGTGGTGGAGGAGGGGGTGGTCCACCGACTAGAGGTCTAGTCGGTGGAGCATTATGATTCCCCCATGGGGTGTTCATATTTTTGGGATAGGGTAATCTGGGAAAAATATTCCCTGGGTAATTTTGACCTATTGCGATATTGTGATTACCCGGGTATGTGTGCCCCCATGGGGTTTGGGTCCAAGTAGAAGTTCCCCCCACATGATGCACCCATGTAGGTTGTCCCATGGTTGGGAGTGAACTTCCAACCATATTGTAGTTCATGTATGAAGAAGGATATCCTCCGCTTACATTCTGTCAACTAACTAGAGGTTGCTCCCCTGTTAGATTTTTTCCACTGACTAGGGGTTTCCCCCCAATCGAAGGTTGTCCACCAATTGGAGTATGCCTGGTAAGCATATGTTGACCATTGACTGTAGGTTGAATCGTGATAATATATTGACCACTAACTAGAGGGTGGCCTTCGCTCGAATTTTGAGGAAGAAGTAGTGTTCCAGTTACGAATTTAATAAATGTTGAAGGTTTCCCTCCACTTGTTGGGGTTAACAAGGGTGTATAACCGACCGACTGATTTTGAGGTGTACTAGATGGAAAAGAAGGTTGGATTGGTTCATAGTTGGTCATAATGGGTGCATATATTCCTGGTGAAGGGAGAGTAAAATGATCTATAGGGGAATGATGTTCAGTAATTGGTACCTCCAGGTTGGGTCGTGGAGGAAAACTCTGGTGCCTAACCTTCTCAGCGAGCGAGCGTAAATGTTCGATAGTCTCGTAAAATGATGGAAGGATTTCCTCATTTGGAGTCCATCAGGAAGGGAATAGGCATGGTGGATTTTCCACCATCGAAAGTGATCGAAAATCAAAATTATTATGACCTAAGAAGGTCCCCGAAAATGATGAAGTTGGACCAAAAATGGTTGTTATCGGGTCGTCCTAGGATTGAGTGAAAATCCAATTGATGGATCCAAGGTTACCTTCAAGCGAGTGATGAAAATATGTTTTATGAAGAGAAGGTTGTTCCACCAACAAAGGTCCTGCAGGATTAGTGATGGGAAGATTTATAGGAGGAGAGTAGTTTACTCCTGGTCAAGCATAGGAATTCCGTCTTTGCATGATTCAGATGTTATGGGTTGATCCATGCTTAATACTGAGTTCTCCTCCTAGATAAGGGGATATTCATGTGGTAAATTTAATATTCTGTGGGATCTTCTTAAGGGTTGTTCAAACAGGGCGGATGATGAAAGGCTTCTCCCAGAAAGTCTTCAGAAGAAAAACACACTTCAAGTCCTACTCGAGCTGAATCCATAAGCTCAATTATGTGATAGGTGGGATTAAAGTCTGGAACCTCCATAACATTCTACCTAACACTAAAATGTATCCTATTTAAGAAATATTCAAGGAATATTTCGTATTTTGGGAATAACGTTTTGCTCGTAACTCGGAATTGAGAGGAATTTGGACCGTTGGAAATATATTGAAATTCTCTACAACTTTGATGTTTTGAGTTTTCTCTTCTTCCTTACCGTTTGTGAGATGTGGTCATTTTAGTTAAAAAGCCATCCTTCAAAAGATGCTTTTAAATATTCCAGGAATATTTCGTATTTCGGGCATAACGTTTCGCTCGTAACTCGGAATTGGAAGAACTTTAAACCATTGGAAATATCTTGAAACTATCTACAACTTTGATGTTTTGAGTTTTCTATGATTCCTTACCATTTGTGAGTTGTGGGCATTTTAGTAAAAAAAAACATCTTTCAAAAGATGCTTTTAGAAAAGCATCTTTTGAAAGATGTTGTTTTTACTAAAATGCCCACATATCACAAACGGTAAGGAATCAGAGAAAACTTAAAACATAAAAGTTGTGTATAATTTCAAGATATTTCCAACGGTCTAAAGTCCGCCCAATTTCGAGTTACGAGAAAAACGTTATGCCCAAAATACATAGTATTCCTAGAATATTTACGTTTTTTCTTATTTAGGTTACATTTTGGCCTGTGTAATTCCTTATGTCACAGGAGTATCAAGGTGCCACAACTTGCGATGTACTACAGGGTCCAATAGTAAAACTCGACCCAATTTTTCATAGCACTAAATAGGGAGGATTAGGACCGTACCCCTAACTGTATTACCTGACTACCTGGTAGTACGTGCATAGTAGCTCCCTGGGTGCTTTTCTCAGTATATTTCCACGCCAAGATGGTCAATGGTTAACTCAGATAGTTTCAGGAATCCTATTGGGGTCTCTCGATATACTCAAGGTACATGGGAGCTCCAATCCGTAGTAGTGTTGTCTAATTCACAACCATACAACAAGATCCTTCCGATATACTCTCAAGTACGTGAAGTACCTTTCTATATACCCAAAGTTATGTGAAAGGTCGTTCGATATACCGAATGGTACATGGAAGAACTACATGCCCCCATGACGTAGTTCAGGAAGATAGCAACAACTGCTATGTTTTAAGATGTTGGAATACGTCTCTACCCTATCACATGAGTTTCTATACAATTTTAACCTAGGATACCGCTGTTACAACGTAATTTTCCACCTTGTGAGCATCAACACTCTTTGGCCTTCAGGATCTCTTTCACTGACTCAGAGGCACTTTATGTTCTTCAGACACACTATTTCCCTATTTTTCTTCCTAATGCTAGCTGTTCCACTTTATCCAGCGTACGCGCGAGCTAAACCACTATAGCCCGCGGGTGACAAGTAAAATGGTAAAAGCCACTAGTAAATTACTTTTTACTCCCAAAAAGAGGTCTTAGGGTGACCTTTGGCCCTCCATTTTCCCCGAAACGCCTCGATGTGTCCTTTCACTTACCTTTGGAAGGGCTATATATTGAGCACATATGGCATATGGAAGGGAGGAGAAAGAGAGAGCAAGATAAATCTAGTGGATTTTTGCCGCATCTTGAGTCTACACTCATTGATCCTTGTAGTTGTGAACCCTTTATGTTCACCTTCCAAACTCCTATCATAGTTTGAGTTTTTCATTCCATGGAGGATTGAAGTGGTGGAGGCACAAGTGGAGAGACCCAGTTCTTGGTTCAGATTGGTTTCCGACAAGAGGTCGTATCACATTGTACTTCTTGTTATTTATTAATAGAAATACTCATATTCTCATCCATTAATGTTGTGAATGTTGTTTATATTACATTGGGTTGCATTTACTTATAATATCATGGACCATTGCTATTGATGATGTTAATATCTTTCATATATTATATGCGCTTGTTATATATTGGCTGTCAAGACTAATTTGCAGGTTCAAGTGCACGAATTGAAAGCTTCAACGGGGATCTACATCGAACGTCAGGATCGAGGTTGGTTATGTTATCCATTATCTTAGCATTGTCATTTATATAGCATAGCATTGAGAATTGAGTTAATTTATGGTAGTCAGCTGTCTCTTGTGGTCTACCCCAAGCCATAGGAAGTTTTCTCCGTAACAGAAATGACGACTCCACTGGGGAGAACATCCATTTTTGGGGATTTTTAGGCATTAGTCCTTGTTTAGAGTTGCTGTGTGTCGAGTCTCTATGTCATTCGTTGGCTGTTAGGATACACTATAGAAAACCATCCTTTTCTGGGTCATTGGGCTATCTGTTTACTCATTTTCTTTTTCCTGTACGCGGGTGAGCCTAGTTCTTCCCGCATCTACTCACATCTGTCTGCACTATAGCCCGTGGGTACCCATAGTTATTCCTTCGATAGTAGCATACAACTCCGGGGGTGATTGGTTTATGGCCTTTGGTAGTTGCTGGGTTGGTTTTGAGTGTTCCTGAGTCTTCTTTGGCCTTGTTCATGACCAGAATTCCTCTTTTCTCTTGGTTTTGAGCCTTGTTGGCTTTTACCCATTTTTAATTTTCTATCTCATTACATTGGCTGAGTCTTACTGTTTGGGATCTGCTGGGTTGTCTAAGTGATCTTCTCTGCATTTCTATAACTAAATAGTGGGATTTTACTTGCATTTTTCATTTCATTATATTGAAAAATACAAAAACATAGTTTTGCATTTTCCTTTTGCTTATAAGTGAAATTACAAAAAAAAATTTACTTTTATGTACTGCATTTTGCATCTGAGTGCTTGTGCATTGAAAATATAAAAGAGTTGCATTTTTACTTCGAAACCGTTGGATTGATTTTCATTCTAGTGGCATTGTTTTTATTGGATAGATAAGTCTATAGTTTGACGATTTTGCATACTATTGAGTCATATACATCACTAGTTTCACGATCATATCCTTTGAGTAACCACAGCCATTAAAATTAATGCTTAATCTTAAAATTGATTAGAACGAATTTTATTTATAGGGTACACCAACTAGCATAGGTTTAGGGTCTTGGAATAGATCATTGTGAGTAAACAATCCAAGAATACTAGATGAAACATTATGTGTCTGACCAGGGAGTGGTGAAATCCATGGTATACATCAGTGTTCTTAGGAAGCTCTACTAAAACCAGAGTTAAGCACAAGGTCACGGGAGGTTGGTTGCGGAGATAGCCCTCCAATACTGGCCAAACATGGGAGATATTTCAAGGATTTGTTCGTATCTGGGGACTCTTGGGGGATTTGACCCTCTTGAGTTTCAGGCTTAGTTACCCTGCCCATACGATGGATCCCACCTGCGACTGTCCCCCTGAGCATTGGTTATACTGCGGCAACCAT
This sequence comes from Larix kaempferi, assembly GCA_027924585.1. NCBI lineage: Eukaryota > Viridiplantae > Streptophyta > Pinopsida > Pinales > Pinaceae > Larix > Larix kaempferi. The sequence goes on from BSBM01000445.1 coordinate 26,378,161, forward strand.
AGTTTCCTTACCTAGGTATCACATAGGGTGCTTGCAGTGGTTATATTGTTCGTATCTCGAGTCAGATAGGGGTTTGACCGCACAGTTGTTTGTTGCTGAGGGTTTCGGCCCTTTGCACGTAGTGAATCCTGGGAACCTCTATAACTTATTCTGTTACCTCTGGCTATAGTTTGGGAGTCTCAAGCCTCTCCTAGGAGAGACATACTGGCTATAGTGTCGGGAGCTCATTTAGCCACTCTGTTTGTCTGCTCTTGGCTGTAGTTTCTCTAGGTGTGTGCTCTTGATTTTCTGTTTTTGATCGATAGTTTGGCCGTTAGGGGACGCTTTGATTTTATAGTCTCTCTGGACATATTGTGGCACGGAGTCTTTCTCTCTGTTGATCACGTTGGTTGGCTGGTTTACTGGTTGTCGAGCGTTCACGCCATATTGATAGGGGACGCCGGAGGGCCCTCTCCGAGTCTTTAGATTCTTACGAAACATATATCACCGATGTCATGACTGCACATTCTAGCACGGGAGAAATCCCTACGACTCCATCGGTTAGACTCGAACACACTTCATACACCCCTACTCCTCGAGAGTCATCGGGGGGTGATCCACCCGAGTCCCAACCTAGTTTGTTTGGTCCGAATCCACCCGAGACCCAACCTAGTTTGTTTGGTTCGGATCCACCCGAGGACGACCCATTCGATCCTTTGAATCCACATGATTTCCATTATGGGATGCCAAAGTTACATGATGACATAGGTCCTACGACCAACGCTACCCTGTTCTCTTTTGGTATGCCTGATTACAACACAGTTGATCCTTTTACTGCATTTGGTAGTCATGCTGGCACTAGTCATGGTGTTAGCCACATTGCACCCACTGGGGGAAATACCCTCACCGGGGGCACCACGTTTTCCACTCACACACATAGTATGGGGACCAGTCACATCCCTCCTAACAATGAGAATGTTGGAGGAAGGCCACCTCCTAGGACTACCCATCCTAATAGGAACACTATTTGCAACACAACTCGCCATCCACAACACAATACACATGCCTCGACCCATCAACCGAGGACCACCTTTGCTAGTTTTAACATTCCTCCCAATCAGGGGGGTGGACATATACCATATACTTTTACGTCCACTTCCACTACTAGTTATGCTAATGTAGGAGGTGGGAATATACCTTATACTCATGGTCACAACGCCACCATTCCTGCTACTAGTAATACCAATGTTGGGGTTGGGAATACATCTCATACTTATGGTCACCACACGACTGCTCATGCTACTAATAATGCTTATGTAGGGGGTGGGAACATACCTTATAATCGTGGTCATTACAACACGGTTCCCACTATGAATAGCACGTTTATGCCCCATAATTATGGTGGCAACCCTTACTACAATATAGTCGGTGCTGGCCATCATTACAACCCACCTCAATATGGTGCTCAAAATGCATATATACCTGCTTACTCTCACACAGGTCAGGTTGGAGGAGGTTATCAACCTTATGGCCGTGGTCAAGCTTATGGTTAGTCAGGTTTGTATAATAAGCATTTTAATGGTCATGGTCAAGCTTATGTTCCTTCTTATCCTTCAGGTCCTTATAATCAACCTTTTGTGGGAGCTTATAACCAAGCTTTCCGGCCATAGCTCCCGTTCCTTGCACGTTTGAATCTTTCGGATCTTTCGAATCTCACGAATGATCTAGTGTGTCACGATCCTAATTGGCCTCTGGTCCCTACCAAGCTCCCTTTGGACATTCTTAAGTTTGAAGGGAAAGGCGGTGAGGATCCGGGTGACCATGTCACAACTTTTCACCTTTGGTGCTCTTCCAACTTGTTGAATCATGATTCCATTCGATTGCGACTATTTCAACGCACCCTCATGGGGGCAGCCGCGAAGTGGTATGTTGAGTTTCCTGGGGGCACTTATAGGGGTTTCAATGAGATAGCTTTGGTTTTCTTAGATCATTTCCAGTTGCTGGTTCGTTATGATACTAGTATTGAACTTTTGTCTACCTTCCGTCAAAATAAGACCACACATATTTCTAACCACGTTCAAGAGTGGCATCGACGGAAGAGATTAGTGAAAGCCAACATTCCTCTAGAGTTTATGTTGGAATGGTTTCTCAAGTCTTTACTTACATATATTGCTAAGGATGTTTCGATGTTCGGTATTATGACTGAGGAACAAGCCATCTTAAAATTCTAGCAGTTAGATTTACTATACTCTCAGTCTGGCATTTTGTACGACATTATTCCTGACGCACTGCGAACACGACATGAGCCCAAGTCAGTTCCTGGACCACATGCCGACGACATTGTGGGATCCGCAAGTACTCACCCTATAGATTTGGTTTCTAATCAAATGAAAAATTCGTCGCTTAACCAGTCTACTCCCGGACAGGTTCACACCTTGTCCACTTCCACCCCATCGTCCGATGTACACACTGTGCAATCGACGAACCCATCGAGTAACCAGCAACCTGGTGGTAAGAAGAAGGGAAGAAACAACTATAAGGGCGGAAACAATGGGAACAATAATAGTAATCGCAATACTCCTCGAAAAGAGAATGCCAACCCTCCTTGGGAAGGAGGAAATGGTGGTGAGGACCGTAAACCTAGGCATAAGGTGAAATTCCCTTGCAAGCTTTGTGGGAAAGATCATCTTACTCACTTGTGTCCTCGAATTGAAGAAGCATCGAAGCATCTTTCACAAAGCCCAGCTGTGTTGAAGGATCCCCTTCCTCATCATCAAAACATGGCTTCACATGCTCGTGCTATTGGTTATGGACCTAATGATACTACAATGTCTTCTTCCAATACTAGTGGCTATGGATGCGTGAATATGGTCCAATCGGAGGTTAGTGTTGCTACTTGTCAACGCGATTATGGTGCACCACAACCTAATATGGGGAATGAGCCTCCCCCTCCTCCTAATAATTCCTTGCATATCGAGAAGCCCTCTACTATGCCGCAGATACCAAAAGGTGTTCTCAAGTGCTCTATGCATAATCCCAATGCTCGAGCCGCCCATAACTACTCCATTGTAGAAGATTTGGGACAAACTCCGTGTGCCATGGATCTTGAAGTTTTACAGTCATGTCCTTCCCAAAGGCATGCCATTTTGTGTGCTTTAGGATTTCAGGATGGGGCGAGTCCCAATGTTATCAAGTTTGACACTACTGATGTTCAACCTCGCTTACCCTACCACATGGCTTTTCAAATCCATGTGGAGTGCCTTCAGAATTTCATCAAGAGAACGGTGGTTGATGAAGGTGCTTATGTGTCAGTGATGTCTTTATCTTGTTGGAAATCTCTTGGCTCTCCTCCTCTACTCATGTCTAGGACCATGTTAACTGCACTTGACGGTCGGTCATTTAAGCTGCATGGGATTATCCCTTCCCTTGTTGTCCGCTTGGGAGGTAAACCTGTGCCTATTGAAGTCGAGGTGGTTGATGCGCCCATCGACTACAACCTTCTCCTAGGTAGGAATTGGATGTACGCTATGAAAGCTGTCGCGTCTACTGTATTCAGAGTTATTTTCTTTCCACATGAAGGAAATATTGTGACAATCGATCAACTGGATTTCGTTAGTCCTTCTCCCACGAAATCCACGGGATCAGTGGTCCCCCAAGTTACAGATTCTCATCCGGAAACTTGGAACATGGGTGTTGGATTGTAATCCTCATTGATGGGATCTTAGGATCTCCTTGTACCCATTAATTTTATTGGAACCATTTCTGATGATGCGTCTCCTCCATTGCATAATGTACCATTCCGGACATCATATTTTGATGATACATGGACTTTACCGTCCACGAGTTCCACGTCCGGAGACATTGCGCACGTCGGGATGTCTATGCCACTGTCTGCCGCTGATCTTGCTTATCAAGATATTCAACAAGCCACGATGGAGCCGGATCTCTCCTCTTCACGGACGAAAGAGGAAGATCCTGTTATGTTGTCGGTTTGGGCAGCCAACTCGTCTTGTTCGCACAATTACCTTGATGGTACTTTACCTTCGGATGAAGCTATTATCGAGGCCATGTGTGGAAGTGAGAGACCTTGGGAGGATATGCATCATCGCTCTCATTTTATTCCCAACTTCGATCTCGCCGAGCAAGAAGAGTTTAGGATGACTCTTGTCGAGATGGTTGGTCACCCTGTGGCTCTTTTGGGCTCACATGAGATTTACGCGGAGGGGAACATGGCTAATACTTCCCCGACTATACCGATCAACATATCTTGCACTCCTGGAAAGATTGAGAACATTTACATTGGTGATGATTGCTCTTCTGAGGAGGTTTCCATTTACACCGAATTTTTTACAGAACTTCAGAAAGCTTTCTCTTGGTCATATGATGAGATGCCAGGAATAGACCCCAGTATTGTCGAACACGAAATTAAAACGTATCCTCATGCTAAACTGGTTCAACAATGTCTTCATGCTGTTAACCCTAGGAAGGCAGCTGCTATCAAGGAAGAGGTGGAGAAACTGCTCAAATATGGTTTTATCTACCCCGTTCCCCTTACCGAATGGGTGTCAAACCCAATTTTTGTGGATAAGAAGCAGGGAACGATCTGTGTATGCACTGATTTTAGAGACCTGAACCATGCGTGTCCAAAAGACAATTTCCCCACTCCATTCATTGATCAGATCTTGGATGCTTGTGCGGGAAGTGAAATTTTTTCGTTCATGGATGGCTTTTCGGGGTATAACCAGATTCAAATCAAACTCGAGGACCAACATAAGACTGCTTTCATTTGTCCTTGGGGTACGTTTGCATATCAGAAAATTCCCTTTGGCCTTAAAAACGTCAGAGCTACGTTTCAGCGTGTCATGACCTATGCCTTTCATGACCTTAAAAGTATAATGGAGGTTTTCTTGGATGATCTTGCTGTCCATTCTCGCAAGAGAGTGGACCACCCCAAGAACCTCCATTGGATTCTCGAACGATGTATACGCTACAAGATTAGGTTGAATCCCAATAAATGCATCTTTGCGGCGAGGTCAGGTCGCCTTATAGGATTCATAGTTTCGAAAGAGGGTATTAGATTCGATCCTCTCAAAGTTGAGGCAATACTTCGGTTGCCTCCTCCACGCAATTTGTTTCAACTTCAGAGCCTCCAAGGGAGAGCTACTTTTCTATGTTGCTTTGCAGTGAATTATGCTAGTCTTACCAAAGGTTTTGCGCGCTTGTTGAAGGAAGACACACCGTTTATCTGGGATGAGCGAGCCCAACAGTCTTTCGATGCTATTAAGAAATCTTTGGTATCAGCCCATGTGCTTAGTCCACCCGACTTTGCACTAGATTTTATACTTTATGTGGCTACGTCTCAAGAGACGATTGGCATGGTCTTAGTTTAGGTTAATTATGTGCTCATTGAGCATGTGACCTATTACCTTATTCGAAATCTAGTAGACGCTGAACTGAGATATACCCACGTGGAAAAGTTGGCACTTGTGAATGTTCATTCAATCCAACGGTTATGGAACTACATCATGCTTAGAACAACCATAGTTATAGCGCATATCAATCCGTTTCAGTTCGTTCTATCATGACGTCTTATAGGGGGGAAGTACAATAAATGGATTATGATCCTTCAGGAGTTTGATCTCGATTTTGCTTCAGTAAAATCCTTGGTTTTTGCTGAGCTTATGTCAGACCTTCCGCGACTTGATGAGGATGTCATCCATGAATATTCCTTTGTGGATGAACACTTATTTCTTATCTCGTCAGAGGACCCTTGGTATGGGGATATCATTGTATATCTCCAAACTTTGAATTTTCCTTCGCATTATTCATAGGATGAGCGATGGCGTGTGAAACACCATGCTAAAGATTATACTATCGTCAGCGACACTTTGTATCATGGAGGAAAGGATTCTATTCTCTGGCGTTGCTTGAATCACGAAGAAGCGGAGCGTGTGCTTAATGATTTCCATTATGGGGCGTGTGGCGGTCACTTATCCGGGCTTTCTACAACCCAACATATTATGCAAGCTAGTTACTTTTGGCCTTCGGTCTTTAAATATTGTGTCAATGCTGTGAAGAGATGTCACCCTTTCCAGGTGTTTTCTCAGAATATACACTTGCATCTAGCACCCCTTCATCCGCCTGTCATCGTCGGTCCCTTCACCAAGTGGGGGGGTGGATTTCATGGATTGCAAACTAGCTTCGGCTGGGGGGCATCACTATATCATAGTGGTCGTGGACTACTTTTCCAAATGGGCTGAGGCCATGCCTACCGTAAAAGCTGATGGTGATACAGCAACCCATTTCGTGTTCAATCAGATTATTACTCGGTTGAGTATTCCGAAAGAGATTGTCACTGACCATGGCAGTCACTTTAAGAACAAAATGATGGAGGATTTGTCACTCAAGCTTGGGTTTTCTCAAGAACACTCATCTTCTTACTACCCCCAAGAGAATGGTCAGGTTGAAGCAGTTAATAAGTCTTTAAAGACCATTCTCCAATGTACCATCCAACAAAGCAAGAACAACTGGCATATTATGTTATATCCTGCTTTGTGGGCATATCGAACCGCAGTCAAGACTGCCATTGGGTTCTCACCGTTTCAGCTGGTACACGGTGTGGAGCCGATTTTACCGATTGAATGCGAAATCCCTTCGCTAAAAATAACCATAGAGCTCCTCCCTGATACGTCGACTATTGAGCAACGTTTAATCCACCTTGAGCAGTGTCAAGATGCTGTTGTGGCCATAGATGCCAATAAACATCATGTCAAGGTTCAGTACAATAGGTCTATTCGTCCCCGACAATATGATGAAGGTGACTTGGTCCTCTTATATGACCAAGCTAAAGAACCCCTGGGGGAAGGCAAGTTTAACCCCATGTGGCACAATCCTTACATCATGAGCTGTGTATTGGAAAAAGGAGCCTATGAATTAGAGGATTATGAGGGGAATGTCTTGAAGGATCCTAGAAATGGGCTCTACCTCAAGCAGTATTGCGCTTGAATTTCTAGTTCGAGCTAATACTTTTGTATACTATTGTATAGTTGCTTCTAGACATAGTTTAGATTTATTTTGGTTTTCGGGTCTACTAATTCGCTTCCGTTTAATTGACATATGCCAGTGGAATCTCCTATGTTCTTAGGGTTCACGGATGGTGCTAGCCGTCATATGCAACAGCTTGCTTCTGCTGCCTGGGTTATTTATTCTCCTGACCACCTAGTTGTGTCTTTAGGAGGTGCTTGTCTCGGTCCTACATCTAACAATGTGGTTGAGTATAGTGCCATGATTGAGCTACTTCGGGATGCTATTTCGCATGGTATCAAATTTTTAGAAATTTTCCTGGACTCACAACTAGTTGTGTCTCAGTTGAATGGTTAGTACCGTGTGAGGGATCCTATGTTACTACGGAAATTCTTAAGGGTAAGACTCTTGGAACGACATTTTATTTCCATTACATAGATTCATGTTCCGAGAAGTTTTAATCATATATCTGATGCATATGCTAACTATGTCCTAGATTGGCATTTGTCACATTCATAATGAAGCACACAAGTAGAATATACATTCATACATTTGTACATACACACATATAGTAGAACCAGAGAACCATAGTTTTTATAAATAATATGTCCAAAATGGTAGTGTCATGATACAAAACTGGAGCCCGTAGCCCTAAAAGATATACATATCGATACAAAAATGGGACTCTGATATGTCTAAGCCCTACAAGGAGGCCTAGCTGCCACCTCGGCAAGATTCGTCTGATAGTAATAATGTACTGTGTTCTCTATACATTGCAGTAGTCGCACCCAGTTGCACGATACCTCCACCACATGTCATTGCATATCCTCTGGTAGCTGCGCTATCTCTATACTTGGTACCCTGTTGGTCATACGTGATAGGTTGAATCACACAATCTGTAGTGTACGCTCTGCTGCAGCACCCACCGCCTCATCACCCCTGCCCCGTCGACGATGTCTCAGGAAGCCCTCGGGTCTTACTGGACCCTTGTATGCGAGCAAACAGTGAAACATTAAAATGTGATACTACCCCCCAAAATATTTTTGCATTCACATTTATAATAAAAAATCCAAAAAATTTAATACACAAAAAACCTAAAAAGAGTAACTCACCGATGTCTCCAAACGCTGCTCCTCGCGGAAGCGGCATGTCATGATCCTGACGGAAGTCTATGCCTGCATAGGGGTAGTCCTCTATAGCTATGACCTGTCGGTCCCACCAGTGAAAGAACTCAACTGTGTATGGTGATGCCTGACGGCCACCACCCTGTCGGGTCAAGACCTTTTCCCACCAGGTCAGTGTTGGGTTGCGGAGACTATGAGGAGGGACTTCAACCCTCGAACTAATCCCCATAACTCGCTCAAAGAATAAACTGCATAAGATACTGCCGTATCCAAATTTTTTTGCCTCCCCTTGCTTGCACTCCGTTAACTGGGTCTTCATGGACCCCAGTAACGTTGTGCACCAGTCATATACCATGGGATGCATGCACTATGACGCATAGAACATCACCGGCCTCGAAGCCTGGTGAAGAGCTGCCAAGCCTGTAATCCACACTAGGGTAGCCACTATAACCTTCATGCTCAGATCGACTATGGCTCTGATGGGAACTTGACTCCCCACTGTCCAAATATTGGGAAGACAATACCGCTCGATGTAGTCGGGAATAGTGATCCCACCACCCACAGAACGAGATCGAAGGCTTGCCACTTCACCTCGACGGGACAAACCAGTAATGAAATAGATATCATCGACCTCCAAAGAAAGTATTTTCCCATCCAGGTTGAAGTTTTGTGCATCTATGTCCCAGTAATCTATCAAACGGTAGAGCAATAGGTTTTGGGCCCTCAAACCCCCTATGTTCCAAAATTTGTAAATCCCACATGCTTGGAAAGCTTGTTGTGTAGGAAAATCATTGCGGACGGCCTCATCCACAAGGTCATGTTCCCTTTCTCTCCATTCTAGAACCATCCTGGAGGAAGAGAAAGCAAGAGTTTAGTCAATTTTATTTAAAAAACAAACTCCACGGCTGTACCCACAAGCTAATTAGCTCACAGAGGCAGGTACCTACGGTCAATGCATGAGTTGACCTCGGGTACCTGCCTCTGTGAGCTAATTAGCTCGTGGGTACGGCCATGGAGTTTGTTTTTTAAATAAAATTGACTAAACTACCCGCTACCTGTATGCTAGTAGCCCACGGGTACCGCCGTGACCATTTAGGGCCTAGCCATTTAAAAAATTGGACCAATGAAAATTCAAATAAAAACAATCAAATGAAAGGTATGGATGAGACTATTAACCTGCTCCAGGCGGCTCGACGAACGGATGCCCATAGCTCCCAGAATCAGCGATTGAACTTTGAGGTGAAAACAAACCAAAAACTTCCAATTGGGTGAATAGTGAAAATGAATTGTAAATTGTAAATTTTTATTACTATTTATAAATTTCAAAACCCACTTATCTTTAGTTTTCACTGTTTTAATCTGTTTTGGACTAATATAATGTCTTGGAGTAGCATTTTTTGACCAGATTCCTCCAGTGAGAGTTGTTTTTGATCGTTTCATGCCCATGGTAGGTATATTTCACACTTGGCATATAGGTTAGATGTCATTTTCACGTGCATTATGCATTTGACCTTTTGACCATTTACATAAACCCTAGGTGCGACCTCGCTTCTTAACTGACATGAAACCTTCACGCTATTATAGAAGTGTCGTTATGTGGCGGTAGGGCCTTTTCGAACATGGGTACCCTAGTTAGAACCCCTTTTTTCATTTTGGTGCCCATGATGTTGTTTGTCCTTAAGATTGGGATTCCTTTGTAGTTACGCCATGACTTTGCAACAAAGACTCATACTCTACTTTGTCTTATGCTGGCCATCTCCCAGAAGGACTTCCCCATTTATATGAAGTTGTGATTGCATTGCATCATCCTACTTGTTTCTTGAGCCTTGTGCCGGCTCCCGCTTACTCAACTATTATCCTGGTGCCTGAACACTTTCCTTGTCGAGCCTTGCAGAGCTTCCATTTTTCCTTCACAATTTGATGACTTTTTTACCCTAAGGGAACACCCCCCCCGAGTGTCCACATCCTGTACATGCTTCCTTGCATTGATCATAGGTATGTTCCACTGCTTGGGACTAGTCTGCTTGCCATTTGACACTTGTTCCCTCACTTGTTGTACTATAAGCAATTTTATTCTTTTTCAAGCTTTTCTAAATATGAAAAAGACCAAAAAAATCAAATATTCCAAAAAGCCGGACGAGATTATGGTTACTACTTCTAGTTGGCAGCTGTTGTGTCACCTTTGAACAAATCATTCTTTCCACTCCATCCATTATGAGTCGAGACTATAGTTGGAACTTAGGAGCTGTACTTGTTTCTCAATTTACTCCACCGATTGCTTAAGCTTCTAGTCATTATGGATCCCTTTGTTGATTCCTCCTGCATTGCACAGTGTTATATCGAGTCTATCCTTCATGAGTCCCTTTGGCCCTCCATTTGCTCATGCTCTTGTTCAAAGGAAGTCCTGAAACCAGAGTCAACCACTCCTCAGATCTCTTGACTATTGTATGTTGGCCATCCTTATTGAGTCGATCCGTTTCACCTGAGTTCTTCCAAATATTTCAGCATAGCTGGTACCTCATGCTGGTTGATGGGTTGAATTCGATGGAACGAAACTCGCTAGAAGGAGGGCATCTGGAATTTGAGACTTAGAGTTCGGTTGAGTACCTTGAGGCTTGCAGTCATTAGTGGTAGGTTCTCTCACCATTGACAATTTTTGGAATACATCAATGTCCCCTGACCGATGGATTCATCTTAGTGTTCGACTTCAACACATCTATTCACACTTTGATGATTGTACTCTGTTCCTTGATGCCCATTTTCATTATTGGTGGGTTATCTCGCGTCTGTTAATGGTATACATCATTGACCAGTAATTAGACGATGTCACATCAAGTTCGACCTCAACTACTTTATTCACTTGATGGGACTTGCACCGTAGATGACTTGTGTAGAAGACCCTAGGCGATAGTGGCATTCGGTATGCTACTTATGATCGTGACTTTACATCTGAGGTATCACCTCTTAGATATCAGCAGTTTGTACCTCCAGTTTGCACCAGTTGTTTCCTTTTCAGTAGGGACCCATATCTTACTGTAGAGGGATCATGGCTATGATCACTTATGACAAATATTCACTATGTACTGCCTATTCATGGCCATTGTATCAGATTGTTGTACTATACCGACATGTATGCAAAGATACTATTGTATTATGACGAGTGAGCTGCTCCTTCCATTTGTGTCTCCATCACTCCACTTCTGAGATTTATAATGTATTTCGGCCATCGTAGCACCATTCTATGACCTCACACATTAGGGGGCATCTATTACAACATAATTTTCCACCTTATGAGCATCAACACTCTTTGGCCTTCAGGATCCATTTCACTGACTCAGAGGCACTTTATGTCCTTTAGACACACTATTTCCTTATTTTTCTTCCTGTACGCTAGCTGTTCCACTTTAGCTAGTGTACCCACGAGTTGCACCACTATAGCCCCCGGGTGACAAGTAAAATGGTAAAATCCACTATTAAATTACTTTTTACTCCCAAAAAACAGTCTTAGAGTGACCTTTGGCCCTCCATTTTCCACGAAATGCCTCGATGTGTCCTTTCACTTACCTTTGGAAGGACTATATATTGAGCACATATGGCATATGGAAGGGAGGAGAAAGAGAGAGCAAGATAACTCTAGTGGATTTTTACCGCATCTTGAGTCTACACTCATTGATCCTTATAGTTGTGAACCCTTTATGTTCACCTTCCAAACTCCTTTCATAGTTTGAGTTTTCCATTCCATAAAGGATTGAAGTGGTGGAGGCACAAGTGGAGAGACCCAAATCTTGGTTCAGATTGGTTGCCGACAAGAGGTCGTATCACATTGTACTTCTTGTTATTTATTAATAGAAATACTCATATTCTCATCCATTAATGTTGTGAATGTTGTTTATATTACATTGGGTTCCATTTACTTATAATATCATGGACAATTGCTATTGATGATGTTAATATCTTTCATATATTATATGCGCTTGTTGTATATTGGTTGTCATGACTAATTTGCAGATTCAAGTGCACGAATTGAAAGCTTCAACATGGATCTACATCGAACATCTGAATCGAGGTTGGTTATGTTCTCCATTATCTTAGCATTGTCATTTATATAGCATAGCATTGAGAATTGAGTTAATTTCTGGTAGTGAGCTGTCTATTGTGGTCTACCCCAAGCCATAGGAAGTTTTCTCCGTAACAACTGCTTGATTTGATCTTGTACGGTTAGGTGAATGCATGAAGTGTAGACTTGTAAAGTAAACAAGATGAACAACTAAGCTAAATGAACTACAAGTATTTCGTTTTTATTTTCGATGAAAACTAACTAGAGTAAGGAGAAATCTTTTCTTTTTCGAAAGTAAATGAACAAAGTACCCCTTTTTTCTTTCTTTTCCAATTTAACCAAAAGACTAAAACCACATTTTCATTTAATCCAACAAACTAAAGACAACACACCAAAGCAAAAATATTTTTTCTTTTTTCTTTTCAACTAAGCAAAATCTATGAGGAAAATGAAAAGATGAACTTCACTTTTTGATCACAATAACTCTAATTCGAAAACAAAGAACAAAATAAGTGAAAGGAAAATAAAAAATATGAGAGCATTCACTAGCGTTTTCAATACTTCGAGAAGGCCTAAATTCACTTAATATTTTCAAGGAAATGAAGATGAACTTTTCAAAACCAATAGAGCATAAGCATTGACAATTTTGAGCTTTTTCAAAGTTTCTTAAACAACTATCCAAAGCATGAAATACTCTTCACAACAATATCAAGTAATCTACTTGAAATTAAGATAATAAATATTTTTTTATTTTCCAAACTAATATGCTCAAAAATATGAGTATGATGCCACTTCTTTAATCTTGATTCAGAATACTAGAGACTATTTACTACTGCAATATTTAAGCAAATAGAATTTCTCAAGAAATTAATCACCCAAGATCGTAATACAACACAAAAATCCACACCAAATTTCACAAAATATCACAAAAAATAATTTTGGATGGATTAGAAATCATAGTGAACAAATCGGAGATAGTGAAAGGGAGTCACAAGACTAGTTGCACTCACGAGGGATTGAAATTTCCCACGACTGGAGAAGCAGCTGCTTGACTAACTAGGACTCAAATCAAACTCCTAATTCCAAAATAAACCAAGGATAAAACACACCGAGTCTGAGGGATACTGCGGCTGTAATGGACAAAAAATGGACCTCAACAAATCAAACCAAAACCAATTTTGTGGGATTTCATTAACCCTATGCACTAAGCTTTGTAGGGTGACACACTCCGCAAGTATACACCAAGGTTTTGGGAGCCTAGTGACGTAGTTTGAAAACACAGGAAGTGTGTCAGTGATGTGGGTTGAACACAGACAAAACGTGTCAATGACGCAGTCTTCCTAAATAAAAAGGGCGTCAGAATTACAGTGATGCAGGAACCAAACTGCCCAGGTGCATCAGGCAAATTCCAACCTTGAAAAAATTAAAACTCCCAACAACAAAAAGGTAAATGGATAAGATAAATGTCCCAATCAGAGTCTGTATCACCTAGTAACTCTCTGATAAACAGATCCAAGAGAAAGAGGCAATTTAGAGGCTATTGGAAGAAAAACCAAGAAATAAAAAATTACAAAAAAATCAAAGACTATGGGCTTGAATCCCTAGTATGGTCACCAATTTTGTTCACGTACAATCCGTCAGTGCGGACACTAACTTGTCTCCCTAGTCAAAATGGTTCGGATCTAGAACAAAAGTAATACAAAGCACAAATATCTTCCCTAGATTGATCAAATTACAAAAGGTATAGGAAGACAACTTACCTTATGAGCATAGTGTTATCTCCTTGCTTGGTGTAGCTCCTTATATTCATATCTCTAGCTGCAAAACAATATACAACAAGTGGAAACATGCAAGTACTAGTAACATATAAACATAGATCAATCTAAACTAGCAGTCAAAGAAGCCAATTCTAAAGATCTCAGAACATTAAGATTTGTATGGAAAGAATCTGCATTAATGTAAATATAAGAAGTACATAGGGAGAGATTACAACTGAGCTTTGATGTCGTAACTCCTTCCAAATGATCCTAGCCTCAATATCCAATATTTTTCCTCCTAATGGATGCAAGGGAACCAACTCTAGCATAATTTCACCATCATTTAAGTGCTCTCTCTTTCTCCTCCTTTAACCATGGAGAGAAGCTTTGTATTTACAGGCCTAAAGGGATAGTATAGGTTGAGTATTTGTGGGAGAATCTCAAGGGATCATCCCAAAAGGTAAAGGGATTGAGTGCCACCCTTCCTAGTTCATAGGGATAAGCTTCCATGTAACCAAGGGTTCTAGAAGCTGCTCGAAGTTTTTTTTTTACTTTTAAACCAACAATGTCTCACTTTGTACACATGAAACTCACGTCTTTGGAGGGTGATGCGACTTATCCAAGGCAAAAGGTGTCACCGACGCACTCTGTTAATGTGCAGATCGCTTCACCAAGGGTGTGACGCACCTTGTCAATGGACAGGGTGCGTCAGTGTGACAACAAAAGGAAAAAGGAGCAACACCAACTTCTTTCAATCATTTGGCCTAGGTGCTTTAAGAATCAGGGAAAATAGAGGACACATAGCTCATGATGACGAGATTTTGGTGTAACATGAGCAAGCGGGGATTTATTTAAAAATTAAACTCAGTAAATGGGCGAATGGGAGGGAATTTATTTCAAATTTGAATATAGTGAGCATGCAGGATATTGAGGACATTTTCAAAATATGGCAAATATCGTGAATTGTTATTTTGTGAAGGTAAAAATTGTTTGTAACTCAATGAGAAAGAAGGGTAGGAGATCCTCATTGTTTAGCAGGCTTTGTTGAGTGTGAGCGGAGAAAATTTCAAGGAAATGTTTCAATGGCATTTGGTTTCTGGTGCCAGCATTGATATTCCATTCCTGGTAATACGATAAGGGATGCTTCAACTGCAGCGATATGCCATTCCTCTCTCAATAACTATGCTTATAGGCTACGAGACTCTTCTTGGGTGGCACTGTTATGCTACAACTTCTCCAAACTGTGTAGAGCCGAGAGCACATGGAAGGCCCTTCCTGAAGCTGGACTGCATATTCTTGTAAAATGAATGACTGTTTGGATGAAAAAAAAAACCTCAAAGCTTTCAATGACTGCAAAGACTGCTTCAATCTGGAAGGTCAAGAGAAATCCAAATAGGGAAACAACTACGGATCCAATATGGATTGCGCCATCAATGAGGTCTTGAATATGAAGAATAATTTTTTGTATTGAGATGGATATCGTAGGAGGAAGGCACAGAACGTTGGCCTTGGATGAGAGAGCAGAGTGTGACAATTGTTATCACTTCAATGGACTCCAACGCATCCTTCAACAACTTCATTACTTCCAGAGAGGTTATACTCATATATATCATGCATTATTATACCGAGGTTGTCATTCATTGTTAATACATTGGATAGTATCCATGGTGTTTTGAGCAATTGATTTCCATTCTATAAGCCTCTGCACATAAACTAGATTACTGTAACGTCCCCTTACATCAATTTCATATGCAAGGAAGGAAACATTAACCAAACTACCAGGCTTATTGACAATCTCAACCTCATTCATAAATAAGAAATGCATGGATAATTAAAACTTATGTCTGTAAGTTCAAATTAACTAAGCACAACGGAATTAACTCCTATTTGCACACTCACAAATAGCAATGCATAACATATATATCACAGTAGAGGATAAATTCAACATATAGAGACCCAATCTCATTCCAATGCCCTGCATAGATCTCATATTAGGATAATCATTTCATCTCATTAAACATGGACCATTTACATATTGCAGAACACAAAATGCATATAATTTATATGACATCAGAATAACCATAATAACATACAAGCAAAAGGAGATGCTTCAGCCTATTTCCTTCAGGCAGAATAGTGAAACAATCATATAATAATCAATCCCATTCTCATGCTATGCATAGGCATCATACCAACTAACTTAAGATAATCATTTCATCCAAGTAACATGAATAATTTTACATACAGGGCAAACCACAGAATTAACATCATTCAAACCACAGAGAATACTTATCTTGAAGATGAAATTGTCCAACAACTGGGTATGTGAGAGCAACGTTCCACCCAACCATAGATCTCTGTCCAGCCTCTATTCTTTCAGCTAAGAGATCACCCCCGAGCTGGGTTGTGTATCCACTAAGGAGGAACTAGACAGGTTCACTCATAGCCATGGGTTCACTCAAATGGTCATGCTAAGCCAACACCCAGCTGGGTTTATCAAGCACACAAGAAGATAGAGAAGGGTAATGCTAAGCTAGTGAGCTCAACAACAGAGCTATAGGAATCTCTAATGTACTCAACAGTTAGGTACCCACATTACCTTCCACATCCAACACAAGGAAGGTCCCCTTCTTTGCTACATAGTCCCTCAGGTAACCCTTCCCTCCAGTGCTCTTCAGGATGGGCATATAAAGGTCCAGCTACTAGCTTCTTGAGATTCTATCTTTCACTGGGTTTATCAAGCAAACCCAACCTCTGTTCCATCATCCACACTTGGATTTCTCACCATTCTGTCAACGAATAACTCAAATCCGTCACTTATTTTATGGGCTGCAAAAACTGGGTTTTCCCATGGATTTCGAGGTAGCTAATGCTCCCAAATTCGCTCCAAGGTTCATACCTATGGATCCCCCATTGGATTTCACTGTCAAATACCAAATCTGGGCATTTTTGGCTCTTCAAAACGTGGGTTCTTGCATAGTTGCGATTTCTGGTTTTTCTCACTGCCGGGAATTCGTTTTTGGATGGAAAATGATGCTGGGTCCTTCCACAATGGAATGGGGATGAGGAAGAAGCAATCCCCATGAGGTAGAGTGACTTGTGGTGCAAGAAAACAGAGCCTATACCTGCAAATACGAATTTCTGGGCTACCCATGCTCCATTGAAGCCATGGTCTGAAATCTTCAACTACTTCCTTACAATAGAAATAAATATCATCAAGAAAAGTCAAATGGGTTATCACAATGACATTTGGCAGCTTATGGATCATCCCACAATCCCTTCACCACTCCCTAGTGGATACACATGACCCCCTTCTCATTTGTTGTCTTCATAGCCAGTTTTGTTATTTTATTGCTTGGTGTTTATTTACATCATTTTTACAATGTTCCATGGCTAAATAGCACATGGGTAACATAATGTCCAATGCTTTGCCATTTAAATAAAATACGAACATACACTAGCAGGGCCTTGGCCTTGAGCTCCACGCTAGGTATACATACATCACATGTATACAATACTTACATTGAAAACCAATATATCCTAAGAGTCAAAATGGGATATTACAATCCCCTCCCCCTTAGAATAACACCGTCCTCGGTGTTCCAAGACTTAGGAATACATATCCAATTTACACATCCAAAATTTTCAAAGTTTTTGCAAATCTGCCCTGCATTCTAGCCTTTGCTTTGAACTCTCAGGACCAAGTCCCTTGGCTTCCACGAGCTTCTCCTGTTGAGTCTCACTTTGCTCACAACCAATACTTGCTCGTAATATCTGCAACCAATGGATTTAATTTCACCTGTGAAATTCATCATTACACATCTTGTTAGGCCAAGCATAACCTAAACATTAAAAATCAGTCAATTGTTTTTCCCCGATTGACATGGAGAGCCCATGCTCTATTCATGAGACTTTCACACTTTCTATGCTTGTCTAGCATACACATGAATTCTTTCATGTTCATCCATTAGGAAATTAACTACTTCAGCATTCACAATTCATTTCAAGCAAATAAACACACTCTACTTTCAGCCATACATGCATTCAACAATTCTCTGTTTTATAAATGCATCAATAAAAAGGAAAGAGAGAGCAGTAAGAGTTTTCTTCTCTTAGTCTTGTTCCATTCTGGAACCCACGCCACCACTGTGGTTTTCATGCTCCTAGTCTCTTTCACTTCAACGTGAATGCTTGACCAACCCTTCTTGGCTATGACATTTAATGTCTATGGTCTATTTCAGACCTCTTAACCATGGAGTCCCTCGACATGGTTTGTCTACAACTCTTGGCTGCTAGGACTCACATAGTCCCACTAGCCCCATCTTTCCATTACTGCTCATGCTGAGCTCTTTAGGACGGTTACATGTCCACACGCATCCCTAAGATGCTTTCATAGTCATTGCTTCCAGCAATACCTACACTCAAACATTGAATTAATTCACATGTTTAGTTTATCTTCATAGGAAATCATAACCAAATCATATATACATGTATATTCATAAGAAAGAAATTACAAGATAACCAAATACTTATCTGCATTGGATGTCTTCACTTTATTCCATAGGGTCCTTCTTTGCTTTACAAGCCTTGGAATCGCCTATGGATTTGGATGTTTGGCCAGCGCGCAGGATGCTCCACAACGTCAAATGGTCTTGTATGGTTGGCCAGCACGCAGGCTGCTCCAAATCATCAAATAATCTTGCATGTTTGGCCAGCACGCAGGCTACTCCAAATCATCAATAATCTGGCATGTTTGGCCAGCACGCAGGTTGAGCTAAATCATCAACAATCTCACATGTTTGGCCAGCATGCAGGCTGCTCCAAATCATCAACAATCTCGCATGTTTGGCCAGCACGCAGGCTACTCCAAATCATCAAATAATCTTGCATGTTTGGCCAGCATGTAGGCTGCTCCAAATCATCAATAATCTTGCATGTTTGGCCAGCACACAAGCTGCTCCAAATCATCAATAATTAATGCCCAACCAATCACTCTCTAGATTTACCAAGCAATTTATAGTTCTTTCAGGGTCCTTGCTTCCTGTATGACCAAGGTTTCCAACAAAGAAACAATAGTGCATCAACTTAACTGTTACACGACTTATACTTGAAATCCTCATTATTCCAAACAAGAAATAAATGAAATTGAATACTTATCTATATTGTGCATTTCCTCTCTGGTCCATAGGGTCCTGCTTTTACTTTATAAGCCTTGGGATCCTCCTGCGGACTGGGATGTTTGGCCAACATGCAAGTTGTTCCAAAACATCAAATAATTAATTCCCAACCAGTACACCTTCACGCCGACTGGATTTACCAAGCATTTGGTGGTGCCCAACCAGTCCCATACCTGGTTGGCCCTCTCCATTGCCAAGCCAGCACATCCGTCTGGGTCATCGGCCAATGGAAGGTAACTACGCCACTGACCATTATAGATCAAGGCTCTACTACTTCACCTTAGGATTTCCTCAGCCTTTCACATGTATGACAATCCCTCAATGCGCATAACAATTCTTCACCCACACAAGGGTGGCGCTCCTTCTCTTGTGTAAACCGACGGTTCCATTTATGAACTCTTTAGGTGACTTTCTTAACTATAGGCTATCATGGCCCCATGATACCACTCACACTACACAAAGGTTACCACTGCTCATACAGTCCTCTTGAGTACCCTTTTCTTCACTTTTCCCTTTAATGTGCAGCACCAAATTTCATATGTATAAGCTGTCAACACAAAATGGACAAGAAAGCTCATCAGTATTGCTACTCCAAAACTGTAAACATATTTTATAACATTCACTATCCAACATTGAAACACTAGGAATGCGTCCATTCCCTTAGGGCGTAATCAACATTGGAATCCCTAACATAATTCAGCACTAGAAAGGCGTGCACTCCTTACTGATGTGAACTATGCAGGACCTAATCATACTTCAAGCAGTCTAAATAGTATAAATAAATGGAATATGCTCTACATAGTAATTCTAACAATTAGACTTGCACATATACATGTATATATATATATATATATATATATCAGTCAAGGTTTACATAACACTTATCCATTTGCAGATGTAGTCCTTCTTGATTGATGAGGAATGGGGGCTCCTTCTCGGAGTTGACAATCCCTCGGTTTGCCATCCCAACTCCTTTTGATGTTACATAACTCTCATATGTCTTACTGACATAATCTTTATCATCTCACTCATATTGTTTACCAATCATGCAGTGCATATGAGACATTAATAATGTCTAATGGCGTTTCACCCGAAACCCATTTCCAAATCATGGAATCTCTTCCCATGAAATTTGGCTTCTACAGGCCCTCTCTCTTGGTCTTACTGCAATGTGTCTTCCTGGCACACTTATTAATTAGCCAAACAGTAAACAACATTTAATATAAAATTCAATTTTGATTGTTCCATAACCAATCCATGGTGCTAATAATTAAATTCAATATGAATTAGCAACTCTGTCTACTACAGAAATTGATTTCCTTAGCCATGAGGCTATCCTCATATTGCTTGGCTCTTGTAAGTGGCACCATTATGTCCATTATGGA
Source organism: Larix kaempferi (assembly GCA_027924585.1). Classification (NCBI taxonomy): domain Eukaryota; kingdom Viridiplantae; phylum Streptophyta; class Pinopsida; order Pinales; family Pinaceae; genus Larix; species Larix kaempferi. The sequence continues at coordinate 26,398,663 of BSBM01000445.1, forward strand.
TTTATGTTTGCTGCCATACATGAACATTCACTTACAACATGTCCTCTTGACACAATTTTACATAAGCCAAACAGTCATTAGCAATTATAAGCAAAATTTCAAATCTGAAAATTTACAAATCTGAGATTTAAAATTCTTCTTTCTAATAGAGCTTAGATTTCTCAACCATGAGATTCCTTCTCATAAGCTCTAAATCGACTTTTCAAATCTGCTCTTTACAGAAGTTAGATTTGCAACCATGATATTATTCTCATAAACTTAAGTGAGAATATTTTCAGATTTGTTTCATGCATAAGTTAAATTTCACACCCATGAGAATCTTCTCATAACCTTTGGCTTTTGCACATGGTAGATTCCAGCCTTCATCATGGACTTACCCACATTGCCATGCCCAGAACAATCTACCAGAAATCTGAAACTTCAATAAGACAAACACTTGTAAGTCTCATTGCATATAATATTTCATTGTTGCAACAGTCACTGAAGCATTTCCAGAATTATAACATTCCATAATTCAAACACTTCTAGATGTTAACATATCAATATCACCAAACTCGTTTATTTCACGTAAATCATTATCACACTAAAATTGCAAGGTACAGTCACATTATTCATGCAACTCTGTCCTTCCAACAGAGCATTTTGGAAGCCTATCAATCATGACTACCTTCATGCAATTCTTCCCCTGCATACATAGCAGCTCATGAAATGATCCCAGAATTATCATTAATTCATCATTTCATCTATTGTTCAATTGTAACGAAACATATACATATATCACAATCATGCATGCACACAATACAGCTCCTCAGGTGTGACTACCCACATGCAAGCATACTCACAACATTTACTCAAGTTTTTCATATGCATTCACTCAATGCCACCTAGCATTGGTTCATGAGTACTATGCATTCAAGCATATTATGACTTAATCATAACTATCTCATATAACATGCATTACCATAATCAGGACCACCTGTCCTCAGTTGCTCTGGTTGTTAAACTCACAATTGACATACTCAAATGGCACGATATAATTTCATATGAATGCATTGAGATTTCTAAGCAATTATAGGGTGTAAGGATCATTGCCTTCACTTACCCACACCTCACCATACTCGGTAGGTTAACATTCCCATTCGGGCACTCAATACCACATGTAAACCAAATCAAGATAGTCCAAACATAGTCGAAGGGATCTTACCAAATTCTCTTTCAACATTCATGCAATTATGCATCAATAACCATTACCTATATGGTTGTCATTAACATCACTTGATGTTACCTGATCGGTTGGCCTCTTACCAAGGCTACACAGTCCTTTTGCCAACCTCATGATCACAGATTTGTTGCACCATCCTTTCTTCATAAGGTTGTTGTCTTTATGCAACTACATCATCATCATCTTTAGCCATGTTTCCGTTGTCTTTGGTCCTACAACCAAAACCAATCACCAATGGTGATTATCAACCACAATATTTGACATTAGTGGTTCATTGCATATGTGAAATCTCACTACTTTTACCAATATGTAATGTCATATGCATGCTAAACATATACTCATGCACTGTGCAATGTTTATTAATATGTCAATCAATGCATCTTCATGCCACTCATCTAATCTCTTGCATTTTCAACATTCTCATGCCATCATTTTATGCACATAAAGCTTATAAAATATAAATGCAGTTAGCAAGATAGGGATTAAGGAATTCTCCCTTTCTAATCCCTCATCTTTGCATGAACTTCATCTTCCACATCATAGCTGGTTCGAGTTCCTAGCATGCTACTTCCAGGCATGCAATTCTAGAATCCGCCCATATTGACAACAATTTGCCAAACAACCATTGGCACTTTTTTGCTCCAGTTATCTATGATGCAATATAGTTCCACTCGAATTATGATTATGTGCCATTATTCCCTGCTGGACAAGCTTTACAATTCCTGTCCCCTTGCTCCATTCCGACATCGGGTGTGGAAACCACATTACTTCAAAAATGACAATTTTTTTCCCAATTTTGCACATTTACACAGTGGTATTTTGGTCCGGAAAGCCAACTTCAGCCACCTGTGGTAGACAATCTATGAAGAATCACAAAAACTTTTCTACCGGGAGAAGTTATCCTATATAGCAAGGAACGTTCATCAACTCGCGGATCTCTGTCCCGATGCACCATTCATCTTCTATGAATTTCTGGGTTTTAGTACTTCTCACTTTTAACTTTTTCCCCAAAATCTCAAAATTTGGCCGAAAATGGCTAACTCCCATTGATAGTCGCGGCTCAACTTCTGCGACCATCGCTGGATTTGACCTTAATTTCCCCGCCGTGGCGCAGGTTTTATCTTTAACTCCGCCGCCGCGCACCGCTCCTAGCACAAAATTTCAAAAAGACGCTTAGCATTTTTTTTTTTAACACTAACTCTGCTGCCAGCGCAGCGCAGAAATTAACACTAACTTTGCTGCCAGCGTAGTGCAGAAATTAACATTGACTCTGCCGTCATCGCAGCGCAGAAATTAACATTGACTCTGCCACCATCACAGTGCAGAAATTAGCACAGCGCATAAATTAACACTAACTCTGCCGCCAGCACAGCGCAGAATTTAACACTGACTCTGCCGCCAGCGCAACGCAGAAATTAACACTGACTCTGCTGCCACTCTATTGCCAACGCAGCACAGAAATTAACACTGACTCTGCCGCCAGCGCAGCGCAGAAATTAACACTGACTCTGCCGCCAGCGCAGCACAGAAATTAACACTAATTCTGCCGCCGCAACGCATCGCAAAAATTAACACTAATTCTTCCGCCAGCGCAGCGTAGAAATTAACGCTAACTCTGCCGCCAGCGCAACGCAGAAATTAACGCTGACTTTGCCACCAGCGCAACACAGAAATTAGTGCTAAAATCGCTGATAGAACCTTTTCCAGAACTCATAAATACTTAGAAAAATTGCAAATTTTCACAGACAAACATAAATTTTCACAGACAGTTAGAAAATTTTCTGGAATGTGCCCTTCATTCTTTACAGAGGTGAGTTACTACCAATCAAACTTGCATAAAAAATTGCATAAAAGCAGTAAGAGAATGCCAAGAACTTGCATCTTTAAGAAGGGATTTTCTTTTCATTTCAAATTCAACAATCCAACCAATGGATTCACAGTAAATCTGCAAGCATCTAACAAGCATAGGCAAGGAAAACTCATGAGCATAAAGGCATAATTCGCAAGCTTTTCTCACTTCCGAAAATCATCAATCGGCCACATAAATGTTGGTTCATTGTAATTAACAAATATCATTAAGATATGGGGCTGTAACAACCAACTATTAAGGCTTTCAATCATGAAATTAACACACAGAAACTCATTTTCAGCCATGCTCAACATTCAAGTTCATGCATTCAAAGCATCATGGACATTCAAGGGACAAGGATTCATAATTAATCAAGGTCTCAAGCACATGATGCATTATCTCATATGCACAACAATTAACAACAACAACAACCAACACACAACAACATGCTTCATGCACACACACAAAATCATATTTTCCTAATCTGCTGTGTGGATGTTGGCCCAACAGCTGTAGTGTTTGAACCTTAAGCTCTGATACCACTCTGTAACGTCCCCTTCCATCAATTTCATATGAAAGGAAGGAAACGTTAACCAAACTACCGGGCTTATTGACAATCTAAACCTCATTCATAACTAAGAAATGCATGGATAATTAAAAATTCTATGTGTAAGTTCAAATTAACTAAGCACAACGGAATTAACTCCTATTTGCACACTCACAAATAGCAATGCATAACATATATATCACAGCAGAGGATAAATTCAACATATAGAGACCCAATCTCATTCCAATGCCCTACATAGATCTCATATTAGGATAATCATTTCATCTCATTAAACATGGACCATTTACATATTGCAGAACACAAAATGCATATAATTTATATGACAGCAGAATAACCATAATAACATACAAGCAGAAGGAGATGCTTCAGCCTATTTCCTTAAGGCAGAATAGTGAAACAATCACATAATAATCAATTCCATTCTCATGCTATGCACAGGCATCATACCAACTAACTTAAGATAATCATTTCATCTGTTGATGTATATGTAACTTCGAAATGTATTTCACCCATGTATTTCATATTTGTATTTTGTACTCCTATAGAGATGGCATTATTCCTCTATACGGAAGTGTTTGTATTCCTATAGAGATGTTATTATTTCTCTATACGGAAGTGTCGTCATTTATATTGTAAGTGTCATAACTTATACTTGATGGGTTATTAGACCACCTTGTTGGGGTCGGCCCTGTATAAGTCATGTGGGTCAAAGGGTTATTAGACCACCAAGTGTGGCGTCCACCCGGATTAAGTTAACCATGGGTTAAGCTAGACATGTAGGCCCCATTAGTTTATTGGGCAGGACAGAACAAGTATAAATAGAGATCTGGAGATCTCTATTTGATCATTCATTCACACACTTCTCTCCATTTGAAAGTGGCGCACTTGTGAGGAGGAGGCTCTGCTTCTAGGAGAAGACTATCTCTTGTATTTTGGTTGTATCATTGCTCTATCTAGCTCTGAGGAAGTTATTGGGGTTTTTCACCTTTATGGTTTTCCCCAAGTAAACTCTGTGTGTCTTGTGTGCTTGCATTATTGTGTCCATGATTGATATGCTGTACATGTTGTTCTCTCAGTCAAGATCCTAAATTAGAATGAAGTAAATTCTTAAAAACTAACATGGTATCAGAGCTAGCCTGAAAGAAGGCATGATATGGCATGTATGACACTTGTTGCACTTGCGATGCTAGGGCTTGATTTAGCAAAAACCAGTCATCGTAGAACTTTTGCTATAAATCCATTTTGGCGAAGTTTTCGTATCTGAAACTTTTACAGGTCGAATATCAGATCCCCATGTACCCTGTGTCCAAAGGACAACTTCTAATATGTTGAACTTTGTGATTTATGATCTGTACAATATAGGGTTTCTGCCTCTTCCAGATCTTAGTAAAAAACAGGTGACATTGGAAAAAAGGTCATAAATTGAGCTAGAAAGCTCCAAATGAAATTTCGTAAAAAGTGAGAGGTAGTACACGGACTGAAATTTCTCAGGTAACGTTTTCAGAGGCCGAAACTGAACCAGTGACACGTGGAACACCGTACAAGTTTGCTCTCCTGTTTTATCCCATAAACAGGTCACGTTTCGACACTTGGCATAACGCTCTCTCAGAGAATCCATTTGAGGTCAGACCTACGGGGTTGGAAAGATGACAGGTCGGGCTATCATAGAAAGATTTTTCAGACCCTGTGGATTGAAAAGTGCGGAGTTACACCAGAAACAATCCAGTACATATTTATGTCAAAACATAATTATTTTTTAGCACCTTCATTCATGGCTTCTGGAATTTAGAGTTTCGGAGAAAGTTGGAATTTTTGTAATCGGAGACTACGGCTGAATGCTACTCATCAAAATAGACATTTAGAGACCAAGATCAGAATTTTTGGTTGGGCAGAAGGCCAGGCTTGATCAGACCGTAGTTCGGGACTTTGATCGGAAAAAGTATAAATTTAGGACTTCTGCAAAAATAAGAATTTTTGAAATATGTGATCACAGCTGGAAGCTCCTCATAAAAATAGAAGCTTAGAGCTTTGGATCAAACCTTTTGATTGGGCAGAAGGTTAGGATTCATCAAACCCTAGTTCTAGGTCATGTCTAGTGAATCCGGAAGTTTCAAAGGAAAAATTGAGGAGTGAAACTTTGTAATTTTCAAATTCTGAATATACCAGCTTGATCAGCTCATCAAGGTGCATATTTCTATCCTTTCGGAAGTTTGAAATTCAAAAGTTTGAATTTTTGGGGTTTCTCTGACAAACCCTATTACAGCTCCAGATCCAGTTCCTGCAAATCAAGTGGATTGGTTTAATCCTAGAAGAGGATGGATTGGTCACCTACATAAGTGAAGAAGTTCCTGTTTCAGAGGGAGATGAGGCTAAGGCCTTACATAAGAAGATTACAAGCAATCTTGACAGGTATGACTCATCCAGGTATGTCTCGAGATTTGTTCATGATTAAGTTTATGATATGTTTGTCTTCATGTTATTACGGTTAGAACAATCTTGATTTTAGACTTGTTGTATCACCTTAACAAAATTATGAATGCATTCATTAGGGTGTTGACACTTATGATTGTACTAATGCATTATGGTGTTGTATGAGGTTTATGTTGTCTGCTAACATGAAAGGTACACCAAGAACGACAAATCATGTTCTAGTTCAAGAACATATGATCATGATGACATGAAGACAAAGATTCATCCATTGTCATGGATCACTTAGAAGATCTACTTACGAGGTATGTATAACTTGGTTCTACAATGGATAACTTATGAGACATGCAGGTTACTAGCACAAGTCATTAAAGAGAACCAGAAGACATTATGCGGGTATGTTAGACATAACTAGCTAGCATGCTAATCTAGGTATGTTTTTCCTATATCAAGCTAGAATCCTACCTTGTGTTAGGATCTTATACTGTTGTGTTGTTGATAATGATTATTCATGAAGTCATAGGTTTGAATAGTCATGGTTGTGTGCATATTATGTTTCTTACTTTAATTTATGATATGACTAATCATAAGAGTCCTATATAAACCTTGAAATGCTTATTATTTATGTTTGAAATGATCATGACTATACATGCTTAAGATTATTGTGTTTTTTATAGTATTAAGAATATACTAATGAATGTGTGATCATGTATGAGACTTCAAGGATAACACAATGATGATACTAATAAGCATGCATAGTGATTAAGGATGGATATAAGTTCAAGGACAAGTAATCCAGGAAGCAAAGATCAAGAGGGAGCACACTCCAGTTGTTCCTGCAAGAAAGCAAAGGAGCACACTTCAGTAGTTTCTACAAGGATGTAGATATTCAGAGGGAGTTGACCACTTCTCACAATCCACATCAGAATGGAGTTGCAAAGATTCAGAGGGAGTCCACCCAGCAACCAAAACAAAGATAAGTATTTGAATTGTCATTTCTTACATAATGTTATTCAATGATGTATATGCTTATGTTCCTAGAATTAGGTTGTGTATTATGCATATTAGAATAGTTGAATAGTATACTACTAATATACATGGGTAAGTGGCCTATGGCACTGTACAACATTCCATTGCTACTTATCCAGAATGAAACCTCTTTGTTGACATGTTAGGAGTTGTGCACACTCTTAACAATGTTCTGGTAGAGATTGGAAGGCATCTATAAAGTTACGGAATATGGATAAATGTTGTATTGAAGCATTGGCTAAGATAATTGCATGACTGTATGACATATTTCTTTATATGTAAGAGTTTGTTCTGAAAACTATGAGATATTTTCTAATCATGCAATTTAACTTGTTGTGTAGGAAAGATCGTATACCATCACCTACAAAAGAAGGACTACAACATTTGTTCAAGCAACAAAGTTATCTATTGAAACTATTGAAGATATTGAAGTTCCCCAGATATGGGAAGAATTCCATGATTGAGGAGTATTAGTCGATCATGAAGATGTTTGGGATGCAGTCCCCAAGGGTAGTCTGTAGTGACTTCCAAGAGGATCTACAAGATCAAGTATGCTGCAGGTGGTAGCATAGAGACTTTTGCTCCTGTAGCCAGATTCACTTCCATTAGATCCGTACTTGCTCTGGCTGTAGTGATGCAAGGGAAGATACACCAGATGGATTTCAAGACAACTTTCTTGAATGGTGTAGTTGAAGAGGAAGTGTATGTGGAGTAGCCACTTGGTTCTGAGACACATGACAAGGAGTCATATATGTGCATAACTTGGTATGGTAGGATAGACAGCTTTCTATCCAGTTTGGGCTTTACCAAGAGTAAAGCGGATTCCAACCTTTGCTACAAGGTTGAGGAAGGCAATCCAGTGATACTACTTTTGTATATGGATGACCTATTTATTACAGGTGAAGATAGATTGACTGCCAACACGCAGCGAAAGCTTGCTGCTAAGTTCAAGATGAAGAACTTGGGGATGATGCACTATTTTTTTTTTTTGGCATGGAGGTGTGGTAGAGTGCAAATGGAATCTTCCTTGGACAAGGGAAGTATGCAGTAGAGATCCTGAAGAGGTTCGGGATGAAGGACTGCAAGGCTATGGACACACCTATGGCATCGAACCTGAAGCTTCTGTGTGATGCTTCATCTGATCCGGTTGATGTCACGATGTATCGTCAGATGATTGGGTCCTCTATGTACCTGACGAACACGAGACCAGATATTTACTCTGCGGTGAACACATTGAGCCAGTTCCTAACGGATCCGAGAGATGTTCACCTGGTTGCTGTAAAGCATATTCTGAGGTACCTGAAGGGTATGGTTGATTATGGGCTCAAGTATGATGCGAATCAAAAGTTTAACCTGTAGGGTTATGTTGATTCAGATTGGGAAGGCAGTGCTGCAAATAGGAAGAGCACTTATGGGTGTTGCTTCAGTATGGGATCAGGTGTGATCTCTTGGTTTAGCAGGAAGCAGTCCTGCGTAGCACTGAGTACAGCCGAAGCAGAGTATGTTGCGACGGATGAGCAGGTTGCAGATGTATTGACCAAGCCGTTGGCCAGAGTGCAGTTTGAGTACTTCAGAGAGAGGCTTGGTGCAATTCAGATCGAGGTTCCTTCCAAAGGGAAGTGATGAGTCCGGAAGATGCAGATGCACATGAGATTTTCTGACATGGTTGATGTGTTCTCCCATGGTCGTGATGTAATTGCTAAACCATCCTCACATGGTGGTAGATGTGTTCTCCCATAGTGTAGATATAAGGGCTGAAGCCATTTTTCACATGGTGGTAGATGTGTTCTCCCATGGTGAAAAAGTAAGGGCTGGAGCCTTCCTCGAATGGTGGTAGATGTGTTCTCCCATGTCGGTGGTGTAAGTGATGGATGATGTGCATCTGGGTTGTGCTTCGTGGATGATGAGATGATCTGAAGAAGATGATGCTATGATGATCAGGAGGATCATGGATGATGAGTGTCAGGAGGATGCTCCATTTACTGCTCTATATGTATATGTACGCATCATGTTTGATGCTGGATATGATCAGTTGGATCATTTGTATGTATTTTGTATATGCATCATGTTGGATGCTTGGACCATGTATCTGTATATGTATCAGGTGGATACATTGTATGATCAGGTAGATCATGTATGTTGACATGTATCAGGTATGATCAGGTGGATCATGTATTTGTATTTGTATCAGGTGGATACATTGTATAATCAAGTGGATCATGTATGATGATATGTATCAAGTAGATACTTGGTATGCATCAGGTAGATGCAGTGTATGATCAGGATGATCATAGGTGACGAGCTTCAGGATGTTGCTCCAGATGACATGCAACAGGATGTTGCAGTGATGATGATCAGGATGATCATGTGTACATCAGGATGATGTATGATGAGTATCAGGATGATACTCTGTGGCCGTGGACAGGTTATGCAAAGGAAATCCTAGATTTGTTCTAGGTCACATCCAGTATGAAAAAGGACTGGCACTGTGTATCACATGTAAGACCTGGGAAATCCGATGGGTTGGGCTGTGTGCCCGTAATAAGTCCTGGGATGCTCTTTCGAGGGTTTGTGATAGTGGGCCACATGTAAGACCTGGGAGATCCGATAGGTTGGGTTGTGTGCCCATAATAAGTCCTGGGATGCTCTTTCGAGGGTTTGTGGTGGGCTGCTACATGTAAGACCTGGGAGATCCGATAGGTTGGGCTGTGTGCCCGTAATGAGTCCTGGGATGCTCTTTCAAGGGTTTGTAGCAGAGGTCACATGTAATCAGTCCTGGAGATCTTGCCGGTTGTGCTTAGGCACATAAATGTTCCTGGGATGCTCTTTAGAGTTCTTTCCGATTGTGCTATGCACATAAACATTCCTGGCACACTCTTTTAAGGTTTTGTGACAGTCACATGTAATAAGTCCTGGAGATTTGGACAGGATGAAAAAGGCCTCAGATGCTCTTTAGGGTTCTTGCTAGTCAAGAGACTCTTTTAAGGTTTTGTGACGCACATAATAAGTCCTGAGGATTTACACAGTATGGCCAGTGATGATGAAGACCTGCAGGTGGTGGGCCTACATCCAGTATGAAAAAGGACTAGCTCTATAGAACTTCCTATGACGAGTAGATTCAGAGGTTGATTGAGATAGCAGCAGCAGTGACGATGACGATGATTCGAGGATGATGATTCATTGATGATGATCCAAAGAAGAAGACTTATGCTAGCAGATCTATGTCGAGAAATACCTTCCTAGTTAAGAGGGATTGTTGATGTATATGTAACTTCGGAATGTATTTCACCCATGTATTTCATATTTGTATTTTGTACTCCTATAGAGATGGCATTATTCCTCTATACGGAAGTGTCGTCATTTATATTGTACGTTTCGTAACTTATACTTGATGGGTTTCTAGACCACCTTGTTGGGGTCAGCCCTGTATAAGTCATGTGGGTCAAAGGGTTATTAGACCACCAAGTGTGGGTTCGGCCCGGATTAAGTTAACCATGGGTTAAGCTAGACATGTAGGCCCCATTAGTTTATTGGGAAGGACAGAACAAGTATAAATAGAGATCGGGAGATCTCTATTTGATCATTCATTCACACACTTCTCTCATTCGGAAAGTGGCGCACTTATGAGGAGGAGGCTCTGCTGCTAGGAGAATACTATCTCTTGTATTCTAGTTGTATCATTGCTCTATCTATCTTTGAGGAAGTTATTGAAGTTTTTCACCTTTATGGTTTTCCTCGAGTAAACTCTGTGTCTCTTGTGTGCTTGCATTATTGTGTCCATGATTGATATGCTGTAGATTTGTTGTACATACTGTTCTCTTAGTTAAGATCCTAGATCAGATTGAAGAAAATTCTGAAAATTAACATCATCCAAGTAATATGAGTAATTTAACATACAGGGCAAACCACAGAATGAACATCATTCAAACCACAGAGAATACTTATCTTGAAGATGAAATTGTCCAACAATTGGCTATGTGAAGAGGAACTAGACAAGCTCACTCACAACCATGGGTTCACTCAAATGGTCATGCTAAGCCAACACCCAATTGGGTTTATCAAGCACACAAGAAGATAGAGGAGGGTAATGCTAAGCCAGTGAGCTCAACAGCAGAGCTACAGGCATCTCTAATGAACTCAATAGTCAAGCACCCACATTACCTGCCACATCCAACACAAGGAAGGTCCCCTTCTCTGCTACACAGTCCCTCGAGTAACCCTTCCCTCCAGTGCTCTTCAAGATGGGAATATAAAGGTCTAGCTGCTAGCTTCCTGAGATTCTAGCTTTCACTGGGTTTATCAAGAAAACCCAACCTCTGTTCCATCATCCACACTTGGATTTATCACCATTCTGTCAACGAATAACTCAAATCCGTCACTGATTTTCTGGGCTACAAAAAATGGGTTTTCCCATGGATTTCGAGGTAGCTTATGCTCCTAAATTCGCTCCAAGGTTCATACCTATGGATCCCCCATTGGATTTCACTGTCAAATACCAAATCTGGGCATTTTTGGCTCTTCAAAACGTGGGTTCTTGCACAGTTGCGATTTCTGGTTTTTCTCACTGCCGAGAATTCGTTTTTGGATGGAAAATGATGCTGGGTCCTTCCACAATGGAATGGGGATGAGGAAGAAGCAATCCCCATGAGGTAGAGTGACTTGTGGTGCAAGAAAATAGAGCCCATACCTGCAAATACGAATTTATGGGCTACCCCTGCTCCATTGAAGCCATTGTCTGAAATCTTCAACTACTTCTTTACAACAGAAATAAATGTCATCAAGGAAAGTCAAATGGGTTATCACAATGACATTTGGTCGCTTATGACTCATCCCACAATCCCCTCACCACTCCCTAGTGGATATACATGGCCCCCTTCTCATTCATTTCCTCCATAGCCAGTTTTGGTATTTTATTGCTTGATGTTTATTTACATCATTTTTACAATGTTCCATGGCTAAATAGCACATGGGTAACATAATGTCCAATGCTTTGCCATTTAAATAAAATACGAACATACACTAGCGGGGCCTTGGCCTTGAGCTCCACGCTAGGTATACATACATCACATGTATACAATACTTACATTGAAAACCAATATATCCTAAGCGTCAAAATGGGGTATTACAATTACCGCGACAACTAACAAATTCATGAATAAATTTGGAAGTGTTGTTTCTCGAAGGTTCAAGTAAGCTACATCGACAAACATTTATTTGTTTTTACATTACGTTATTAGAAATGAGGAACAAAAAATGAGAAACATATATATAAGTTCATGAATTCTATATGATAAAATGTTTTGCATCAATAATTATATATATATAATAATATGATAGCATGTGTTGGCTCGGTTTTGCAACCAAGCTTAGTGCTATGGGCACCTACTAACTAGTAGTAGCAGTTTCAATAGAAATAAAAACAATAAACTAAATAAACAATACTTTTCATGGATCTAAGCAAGAATCTAAGCAAATAATTTAAATATTTCAAAAATCAAGAACAAGAAACATAAGAAATAATTTTTGTATTGAAAAGTGGGGGGCAAGCAAGTGCTTGCGATATTACCTCCAATGGTGAAGGTTGATGTTGAGCAACTCCCAAGATGAGTAGCTCCAAACTCCAATAGGTCTCTTTCTCCAAGGTTGCTCCAATGGCTAAAAGTGCTCAGGGGAGATTTCAGCAGCATAAGGATGAGATAATGGAAGGATGTGAAATGAGGAGCCCCTACCACCTTTTTATAGGTTTTGGTGGTGAGGAATACCATTTGTGGTTTTGTGGAAACCAATGGTATTGACCAACATAGTTTAGGTAATTTTCCCTCCTTTTTCCTTTTTTGAATAAAAATAATATTTTAATTCCCTTTTTAATATTTTTGGGAATTTGGACCCTTTTTGAGGGTTTTTTATGATTTTCTTGGAAAAATAATCTTTTTTAATGGAAAAAGGGGTGTACTAAGGTCTTTTGGTGACCTTTTGTTGGTTTCAGAGGCTCAGATGGTGGAAAAGTGGACAAATGGGTCATGTGAGTAAGGGAATGAGCTAGTGAGCACTTTTTAGGTGTTAACAGATTGCCCCCTGATGTGTGAGGGCAGGAGCTCATCGTATGGCCGATAGACATCATAGTTCTTTTGTCCTTTTTCTGGGTTTTTAGGGGAGAGAAGAGACCGGTTGGAGACTGGAGCCACGGCCCTTGGAAGCTGCAAAAACAACAAATATTACATGGCCTCAATATGAATGAGGTATAATCTCTGATAAAGGACGAGGCGGGCATTCCCATGCTCGTATCAAGACATATACAAAACAATTAGTCCCAAGAAGGGGGATCTAATACGTAAAGAAATATACTGGTACATCATAATGGTCCAGAGGGGACATTATTGTGGGATATACTCATGATCATGACTGATCTCAATAACTGATACACTGGAATAACTGTTGAACTGCTGAAACTGAAGGTGTCCAACATCTGTATGGACTCAATGACTATGAGTCATCTCTGAGAAATAATGTAACTGTATACTCAAGGGAGTATGAAACTGGGGTAAACCTGAATACTGTCGCCATACGCAACCCGGATATCTATAGAAAAAATGTAACTGGTTGTATCCATAGGTAGACCCTCAAATGTGGAGGAGTCAGGTGGTATCCGGGGTCTTCGACTAAATAACTGAACGGACCAATATCCTGTGCGAGTCTCAACGATGCGATCAAGGTGTTGAAGTCGAGCATGTGAGAAACAACCATTTGGAGAGGCACTGAGGATTCCTCTCGAAATGATTCGTAGGCACTCATCATAAATGGTAATGAGTCCAAGACACAGGGACCTCTAGGTCTATCCTCTGGAATCAATGTGGTTGTCGTCGACAGAGGGAGACCAGCAACTAACAAGGCAATGATGTTTCCTTGATAGGAGCATGAGGTGTAGAACTGAAGTGATGTAGTACTGCTGGTAGGACTGACATACTTGTGGGGATGGGAAATAACTGGGTCAAAAAATGGGTAGACTCAAACTTCCTTTGTTCAGAGCATGATGACATGGTTGACCTGGCAGCGTAGGGAACTGACTTGTAGGTGTGGGGATCATTGCTTTGACTGAATGGTATATATTGACTCTGGGGGGGAAGGACGAGCTGATAGGTGCCGTCGAGGAATTGTCAAGGTGACATACTGCAGAATACTCTGAACAAAGGCGACCAAAATGGGGAAGCTGCTATGTGAGTAGACGTGATGTGTTGTAGCACCAAGAGGCACCATTGATTCCTTCTTCGTGGTTTTAATGAGCTCCAAGAAGGGATAAAAGTATGCTCTGAAATGGTACGGTCCTGTGGATTTTGTGAGCCCAGGACGGCGCATGCTCATGGTTGCTTTCATGTTTAGAGAGTCTGAAAACGGTAAGTGGACTCTATTGGTGTTTCTTTTTCGTAAGTTTAGTCTCCAAGGCCCGAAAAAGCATAAAATGATGCGGATGGAGAACTCTTCTAGCCGATGTGACTAGCGTCTACCTTTTTCGTAATTAGTCTACAAGGTCCGGAAAAGGGGTAAACTTATACCAGGTAGACGCCCTTTCAGATACGTTTATCGAGTATGAAAGGAAGCAAGATTGCTCGGCGATCTTTTCATTGTTTTAGGAGTCAGAAAAGAGCTTAACAGAAACTCCCTAAGTGCCTTTTTCGTAAAAAGGGGTTGCTCGGCCCGAAAAAGGGATAAAATTATACCGAACAAAAATGGATTGATGAGGGCGAGAAAAGGTCTCAAGCATCGTCATCTGTGCGGAAAACTGGATCCGGTGACATAAGGATTGTCGAAAACGGAGAACGGCCGATGTGGCATGCAAACCGAGGTGACGAGGGGGCGTGGAAAAAATGCCCGAAAAATCTAAAGGTGAGAGTGAGAAATGATCTCAAGCATCATCACGAGCGCGGAAAACTGGATCCGGCTATATAAGGCACGTCGAAAACGGAGAACGGCCGATGTGGCACGCAAACCGAGGTGACGAGGGGGCGTGGAAAAAATGCCCGAAAAATCTAAAGGTGAGAGCGAGGAATGATCTCAAGCATCATCACGAGCGCGGAAAACTGGATCCGGCTATATAAGGCACGTCTAAAACGGAGAACGGCCGATGTGGCACGCAAACCGAGGTGACGAGGGGGCGTGGAAAAGATGCCCGGAAAATCTAAAGGTGAGAGCGAGAAATGATCTCAAGCATCATCACGGGCACGGAAATATGAATCCGACAGTGCAAATGGTGCGAAAAACGGAGGTCATAAGGACTCCGGAATGGTTAAAGGAAAGAACTAGGTTAAAAAATGGCTACAAATAAAGGTGATCCCACCAAGCGAAGGATGCAGTGGTGGGGAGAAATGATGACCCGTGGGGGAAAAATACTAGGTGTATCAAATCAACTGAAATATACAAGTGACACATGACCTCAAAAATGGTTGAGATCACGAATATGAAAAAGTGAGCAGGGTTAATGACCTGCCCCCATGCTATGTGCATGGGGTTTGTGATTGTGGATCACATATGTGTTGGTTTGAACGATGGGCTCATTGAGGTGTTGAGATAGAGATGATGGGGAAGGTTCAAAATGATTGATCATGCCCCCTATCCCGGGGTCGAGGTAATCTATTATGCCCCCTAACTCAGAGGTGTCAATGTGGTGCAGATGTTGTCTCATAGAGAGATCAATAGGGCATTGAGCAACTGCTGGCGGGGTGTTATACCATGAGGCTGTGGGTCGTGGTGGCATACTGAAGTGATGATATGATGATGGGGGATTCCCTTTGTGGGGTGGATGCCCCCAGTATCTCCGACGAGGATCACGGTGATGATGAGTAGGCAAGGTTTTGGGCATGCCCCCATGTTGTGGACATGTGGTTTCCTGGTTGATTTGAAAGGGTTCAACCTGTGTGTCAAAGGGATCAATGGAAGGGGCCGACCGGACAGAGGGGTATCCAGTGGAGATCATATAAATGGCGGGGTCAAGGCCAGGCATTTCGGTATCTGACCAAGTAAAGACATCAGTGAATTCTTGGAACAGTTGTTGGTATTCTCCGATCTCATGCTCACTGTGGGAGGTTCCTAATGTGATGGTATGAAGGGCACCAAGTGGGTCAGAGATGTCAATGTGGATGACGGGAGAAATATCGGCCATGGGATCCGTTAACCAGTCGATTTTAGCAGGAAGGAAATCCTTGGACTCAACCGCGGATTGGGTAGCGGTGGTGGATGAAGTCTCTTCCAGGAGGAAGTATGGACGATGGTGCATGTCTTCCCCGGGATAATCAAAGGTAGTAGGAGTCTCGAGAACCTCTTCATCATTGCGGGACCTTTGAGTGGTCAAATCGAGTGATGAGGTAGTGGTAGTCGAAGAGATCATATAGATGGTGTTAATCTCTCCGGATGAGGATGATGCGGGAGGGTAGATCTCCTCGATAGTAGAGGGTGCCGTCTCTAGGTCCAAATTGTTCATCTCGTAGAGAGCTGCTCTGTAGTCTGGGATGTCAGGACAGTTATGCGAGTAGTGGCCATAAATACCGCATATCGCACATGGGTGGTTGGTACGCAGTGATTTATCACGAGGCATAGGGTTTGGATCTAGTTTGACCACCGGGATGTTGGGGTCGTCGTCCAACATTTGCATGTGTTCCTGCAATGCAGGTAACTGTGGGAACTGATGGGTTGGATGGCCTAACTCATCACACAGCGAGCATTTTGGAGGAGCACGAAATATGGGGGGAGGTTTAACTGCCTTGGGTGGGGGAACCGCAGTGTATGGTTGTGGGCCTCTGCCCCCAGTGGGCCTGACGAATGGAGGGGGATTCGTCGACGACGAAGGAGTCGTGATACCGGGAGGTGGTTGGGTAGAAGTAACAATGGGTTGCACCGGTTGTAGGATGACATTTGGTGTCGGTGGAGGAACGGGAGGCGTAATATACCACACGGGTAATCCTAATGTTAACCCGGGGAGACTAAGGGTAGCCATAAACGGGGCGCTTACTACACCCGAAGGAGGAAATAGAAAGGGGATTGTGTGGATAGGTGTAACACCGATGTGACTAGGGACCAATGGTGGTTTGGGTAACAAGGAGGGTTGATTACCGGGTGTTTGTGAAAGAGTGCAGAGGTTAGCGACCTGGGTCTCCGGTGACGGTGGTGGAATGGCCTGGAATGTAGAGGTTATCGACGCCTCGGAGTAAAGTCTGGGTCCTACTGAGGAAATGAATGAGGTAGTTGCACCACAAACAGGTTGTTCAACCATGGTGAGACCATTTTCAGGTGTGGTAGGGGCCTTGGGATCGTAATAGGTGAGCTGGTCGACCTTGACCACGCGTCCCTCATGGGGGAACATCATGGTACGAAAAACGGATGAGGCAACCGCTTTCATGGCGTACATGTAGTTGCGACCAAGTAAAAGGTTATAGTCTAGTGGGGCATTGATGACCTCAATGTCAATGAGCACGGTTTTACCCGCTAGCTGGACAGGGAAATTGGCTAACAGACCTAGGGGTTGAGCCGAACGGCCGTCATAAGCTCGTAATGCAGTGGTGGACTGCTGGAGAGTAGGGGATCCCAACTTCTGCCAAACAAATGTGGACATGACGCATGTGGAGGCCCCTTCATCGATAATGCACCGATGGATTACAAGATTCCGAACAGAAACGGAAACTTGGAATGCTAAAGAGGAAGGCAGGCGGGGTTCAGACTGGTCTGAATCGAATGCGATCAACTGTGAATCATTGGGGTCAATGGCGCCAATGGCAGAGAGCAAAGTTTTGCGCTGCGAAGGACAGTTTTGCAAAACTTCTAAAGCAGACATGGCTGCAGGAGACTGGGCTAAGTCATCTAGGATGTTGTAATTCGACGCAGCGCGAGCATTGGGATTACTGTTGATGCGACAAAGTGGGAAGCGAGGTGCTTTGGAAGCGCCATCAAGTGAAGCCGGAGGTATACGTAACGTTTGATCTGTGGGATTAACGTTAGTGTTCTTGTCGGCGGGAGGGGCTTCAGAGGTGGAGCCATATTGGTTCCAACGAGTTTGGAGGTTAGCATCGGCAGTCGACATCATCAACAAATGGTGAGTACCTGAATCGAACATGGGTTGATCAGGGGCTGCATAAGTGATCTGCTGTGGTGGCACGTTTCCCTGAGGGGGGGATAACGGCTGAGTGTTCACTACACCCTGGTTTGGAAAGGGGTTTTGCAGCACCAAAGGTTGATGTTGAGGTGGTGGAGGGTTGGGTGGTGGCTGAGGAACCGCTTGCCCTTGACGATGGGCATCGTTGGTCCAGAGTTGCCGAGCTCGCTCCAAATGTGGGCAAGAATGCGTGTAATGACCATAGACCCCGCAAATAGAACAAGGGTGGTTTGTTATGAAAGTAGCATTTTTGGGTTGCTTAGGTGGCCGATCAGGATTCTGATGAGCGGGCGCCGCGTTATTGTTTTGCGGAGGATGGGTAGGTTGTGGATCTTGGTTACGGTTTTGATTGTTTCCACGGTTTCGTCCTCTTCCTCAGTTTGGTTGCCCACCCTGGTTGCGTTGGTTATTTTGGTATTGGGGCTGCTGTTGTTGTGCGTAGACATGTCCTTGAGCATTGGGGGGATTCTGAGGAGCCGCAGGTGCGGGAGCAGGTTGCGGTGGATAGTATGCAGGTGGAGCTGGAGGTGGTCCAGTTGCCTGTTGGGGTTGTTGGTACCCCTGAGCTAGTGGAGGTGTGAGGTTAGCCGGTGCAACCTGCTGTGGGTAATGCATGGGCTGTTGTGGAAACTGCATGGGGTTCTGTACCGTAGGTTGAGCATAGTATGTAGGAGGTACATATGCTGATGGCGCTTGGCCATAACAATGTTGTGGACAAGAGGGTCCATGAACATGATGGGTCTGGTTTGTTGGAGCATAAGAAGTTGTCGCTCCGGAACTGGATGTAGCCCTAGAAAGGTCTGGGGCGGGCATGGTGCTCACCATACTGAAAGGTTTGGCTTGCGGTGTGATTTGGCCAATAATGCCATCAGCGACATGTGATGCCCCCGGTGTGTCACCGCGTGCGGAGTCACCTCGTGGTGCATCAGGTATGATGGTGTATAGGTAACCTGATTGGGCATAGATAAGATCAAACTGTTGGGCCTTAAGGATGGCCTCCTCCTCAGACTGGGGTCTTTCAGATGCTACATCCTTCGCAATGAGAGGAAGGAGGGATTTAAGGAACCAGTCTAGAAAGATTCGGTCGTCTAATTTGATCTTGCATAGGCTTCGGCGCCGCCGCCAATCATGAATATGGTCCGTGATATGCGTGGCCGTGTTTTGTCTGCAAGACAGTAGGATCTCGACGCCCGCATCATAGCGGACTGGTAGCTGAAAGAACTGCAGGAAGGTCGAGGCAAGGGAGGTAAATGTGGAATGCGTCCCATGGGGTTGCTCGATATACCATTTGGCTGCAGAGCCAGTGAAGGTGCGCTGTAATAAACGGAGTCGGACAGAGTCGTCCACTATGGAGTTGGAGGAACACCATAAATGGAAGGACATGATGTGGTTTTGGGGGTCTTCTCCGGCCTTTCCCTCAAACTTAGGGATGTCAGAGGGAAGCTTAGTGGGCATATGGGGCCAAGCAGGATCATGCCTGATGGGGTCATTTGTGAGCCTAGCTAAATCTGGCAGGTTGAGACTTGCCATGTATGGTAGACTAGCGGATGTGGTGACCGGAACCGGGACCTGCCTAGCCATTGTGGTATGGTGTAGGGGTCCAGTAGCGCCTATAGGTATGCTAGGTATGGAGTGTATGTGCCCTCCAAAAGGTGTGGCCTGATATGGGTTAGCGCTCCCAAGTGCAACTTGGGTTACACTTGGGTTAGGAATCGCAGTAGGGATTCCTGGTATAGCACTACCGAGTGCAACATGGGTTACACTTGGGTTAGGAATCGCACTAGGGATTCCTGGGATAGGGTTTGTGGAAACCGAAGGGGGTATGACCCCCATGTTGGGCATGCCCATGACAGGTGGTGGTCCTGTGCTAGGCATTCCTGAATGTGGAGTGTTACCCATATTGGGCATACCCAAAGGGGTGGCTGTTGCTGTTGATGGTACTCCCGCAGAAGGGTTTGCGGATGTCTGACCTATGGTTAATGTATATAGTGGATCAACTGGTGTTCCAGACATAATTGTGGTTGGTGGTAACTCTGTGGGGTTTTCGGATTCTACCTCCAAATCAAAGGTGAAGTGGGGTATGTCAGAATCGGATGACCGTCTAGATGATCGACGATGTGTCGAATCAAGGGATAATGCTCTGCGTCCGTGACGTGGAGAGCCAAGTGGACTAAACTCTGGGAGTTCGCCCTGTAGACGACGAGAACGTCTAGAATTCTCAATGGTGAGAATATGTTTTTTTATTTAAAAGATTGTTTTAGGTATCAGGTGGTGATATATATGTAAAAGACTCAAAACCCTAATGCAACCAAGGGTGCATAAAAAGGGGAGTGAAAAAAGAAGGCTCACAGGCCTCAAAAATGCACTTATCCCAGCAGCTGTGCTACAATAAGTGGAGGAATGCAACAACCGGTCAGAATACCAACATGCAAGCGGCTCCTAGAAAAAATAGGTGTAACTAGACTCAATAGGTGGTAAAGATCATGCAAACACCTAATCTAAAAGTATTGTGACTCAAACAGACGATATCCCCTGCAAGGTGATGAAATCCAAGTCAGACAATATGAATGTAGAGACAACGGCTAGATATCCCCCTACCGGGAGGGACACCGGGTAATCAATCCTAAAAAGACAGGCTACTAGGATACTCCGTTCATGACGCGTCGAGAAAAGGTAAATCTGCCGTTTGGTCCTTTGATCGCAATATCCCAATACAGGGATATCCCGAGAACTGTGAATGGTAGCCCTTCGGTTACTGAATGGGTTTCGGTATCCCACTCAGGCTTCCGGAACCATCCTCGCGACTTCAACCCTCCTAAGGGAGAGGCCTTCCCACAAACCGGTTGTGACCGCGCCAAAAAGTACTAAGAGATTTTAGCTCCCTAATTGGACAACTTCTATGTCTCAGATGTATGAACTGAGGGGTGTTATTGGAACACCTATCCCCCCAATACTACCTAGCTACAAGAATTCTTTTAGTGTTCCCCAAGTGGGGTTAAGAATGTGTTCAAATTAGGGTACTTTTTAAGTCTTTGTTCAATTAAGTGATCGTGTGAGTGCACGTGAGGTGTTGTAAACTGAACTTGAAAAAATTAAATGCTTTAAGGGAAATTTTCAAAAAATAAAGGACTTTTCGAAAATACAAAGCAAATATTTAAGACTTTTTTCACGAAAAGGAATTAATATGCTTTTTCAAAAAATGACTCAAAAAATAAAGGATTTCTTGGATTTTATGAAAGCAAATAAAGAAATAAATGGATTTCTTTGTTTCAATAAAAATTGCTAAGGGCAATATTCTAAAGAAGTAAACAAGAAAAAAAAATTTGAATCTAGATAAAGAATGCAAAATGAGTCTTTCTTTCACTTTCTTGAAAATTTTTAACAAGATTTCTAGGTATGCACTTTTTAAATAGTAAAATTTTTTTTTTTTTTTTTATTTTTTTTTTTTTTTTTCAAATCTGTAAACTATGCAGAATTTAGTACTGTAAAAAATGTGCTATGGGCAGAAAGTACAGTAAAAAATATTTTTAAAAATCGGGATGGCCGAATGAAAAAATTCAGCCGCGCGGGTTTTGGACGAACAGCCGCGATGGGCCGCGCGGGTTTTGGACGCACAGTCGCGATGGACCGCGCGGGTTTTGGACGCACAGTCGCGATGGACCGCGCGGGTTTTGGACGCACAGTCGCGATGAGTCGCGCAGGTTTGGGCCACACAGTCGCGATGAGCCGCGCAGGTTTTGGCCGCGCAGCCGCGATGAGCAGCGCGGAAAAATGCAGAAAAGTCGCGATGGACCGCGCGACTGTCTGTAAAAAATCCGCGATGGACCGCGCGGAAAAACGCAGAAAAGTCGCGATGGGCCGCGCGACTGTCTGGAAAAAAGCCGCGAGGCGGAAGCCGTGCACGGAAACCGAGAAACGAACCCGAAAATTGAAAATTTCGGGCTGTTTAAGGGGCCAAATCTCAGAACAGCAATGGATCTGCTGTCTAAGATGGTAGATCTATGGATCTAAAGACTAAAAACTCATAAAAACTAAGATTTAATGGCAAAGCTAGAGATCTAAAGTTCAAACCAAAGCGGAGTCGCCAAAAACTGTTGGCTCGGTTTTGCAACCAAGCTTAGTGCTATGGGCACCTACTAACTAGTAGTAGCAGTTTCAATAGAAATAAAAACAATAAACTAAATAAACAATACTTTTGATGGATCTAAGCAAGAATCTAAGCAAATAATTTAAATATTTCAAAAATCAAGAACAAGAAACATAAGAAATAATTTTTGTATTGAAAAGTGGGGGGCAAGCAAGTGCTTGCGATATTACCTCCAATGGTGAAGGTTGATGTTGAGCAACTCCCAAGATGAGTAGCTCCAAACTCCAATAGGTCTCTTTCTCCAAGGTTGCTCCAATGGCTAAAAGTGCTCAGGGGAGATTTCAGCAGCATAAGGATGAGATAATGGAAGGATGTGAAATGAGGAGCCCCTACCACCTTTTTATAGGTTTTGGTGGTGAGGAATACCATTTGTGGTTTTGTGGAAACCAATGGTATTGACCAACATAGTTTAGGTAATTTTCCCTCCTTTTTCCTTTTTTGAATAAAAATAATATTTTAATTCCCTTTTTAATATTTTTGGGAATTTGGACCCTTTTTGAGGGTTTTTTTTATGATTTTCTTGGAAAAATAATCTTTTTTAATGGAAAAAGGGGTGTACTAAGGTCTTTTGGTGACCTTTTGTTGGTTTCAGAGGCTCAGATGGTGGAAAAGTGGACAAATGGGTCATGTGAGTAAGGGAATGAGCTAGTGAGCACTTTTTAGGTGTTAACAGCATGAATGTTTTATTTTTACATAGAAATATCGAAGATCGTGCTATTCATTTTAAAGATGTATTATTTGTTTGTAATTTGTTGATCATTCTTTATCAAGTTCTCATCTCTTCAATTCAAAATAAATGCAAGTTTCAAATTTTTTTTTTTATGTTATACTGATTTGCACAAAATTGTAGGTTTTGAAATTTGTTTTTTATATTATAATGTTTTGTAAATAATTTTTATATTTTATTATTAAAAATTTATTTCTTTGAGATATGTTGATGTAAATGGAATGACATTGCTATATTTATATTTTTTATAATTAAAATATAACTAAGATGAAAATTTGAAATTTATTTTTTTACATTATGTAATATTTTGCATAGAATGGTAGGTTTTGAAATTTGTTTTTTTATATTATATATTGTTTTACAAATAAATTGTTTATATTTTATAATTAAAAAGTTAATTATTTGTGAGATATGTTGATATTAAAATATATTTCTCTAGAACAATTTGGATTTTTACAAGATCGTCAAATCCATGATGCTGTTGGTATAACACAAGAATTACTTCATACTATTAAGTGTAAGAAACAGAAATCCATTCTACTTAAAATGGATTTAGAGAAGGTATATGACAGATTCAGTTGGGATTTTCTAAGGAATGTTTTGATACAAATTGGAGTTCCAGCACTTTCTATTAATTGGATCATGGACTGTGTGAATACTATGAGTATTGATGTACTTGTAAATGGTGCTCCCACATCTTTTTTCAATTGTTCCAGAGGAATTCGACAGGGATGCTCTATGTCTCATTTAATATTTCTATTGGTAATCGAAGGGCTGAGTCGGTTGATCATACAAGATAAACAGGAAGGTAAGATCAAAGGTTTGAAAATTTCCAAGGACTTATATCTCTCACATGCTCTATTTGTGGATGATGTATTAATTGTGGGTAGTGACTCGGTGGATGAATGGAGGCAGTATCAGGGCATTATTGATCTATTTTGTAAAGCATCAGGTATGTGTGTCTATTTGAAAAAGTCATGTCTTTATGAAAATCTTGTTGGGGAGGACAGATTGCTGGAAATCCAAACTCTGTTTCCATATAAGTGTTTTAAGATCGTTGAGGGTTTCACCTATCTCGGCTTTCATCTCAAGTCGAATGGCTATCTTATTAAAGATTGGCAATGGCTGATAAAAAATTTTGAATCTAGGATATCACACTGGACATACCGTCTGTTGTCTATTGGGGGTAAACTTACATTGGTCAAGTCTGTGCTTATTGGTACCCCGGTTTACTAGTTCTCATTACTGCTGGTGCCTTGTTCAGTGATCAACTCATTAAGAATACTTCTATTTAACTTCTTATTGTTGACCAACTCCAACGCGACCTCAGTCGACAGGGATTCACCTCACTATCGACACACACCGCAGTCTCCCTGGGTACCGGCCCGGGCAGGTTTGAGCCCACCCAGCAACACCCGCAAAGCGGATGAGGTCTCACCCAAGGTGTCCAGGAAGAGCAGACGTAACCATGTTTCCACCGAGGGAGGAGAAAAGTTGTGGCTACGCGGAATAACTCTATTGCAGTATTTAACCAGAAACTTTAAAGATTCGGCAAGGAGTTATAATTGCAGCATTTACCATTACATTCAACATAGAACATATCATTTATCATCTCGCCAACAGTAAACAGGCATTACTTCAAGAAAATATAACAACATTCCAATATCGTGACATTGCACAAAGTTTGTACCAGAAAATCATCATTATATTACGGTCGCAGTCATAAACCAGAAAACAAAACATAGATCTCCACATACATGCATCTCTTGCTTCCTCCTACTTCGACTACCTCTAACACCTACAACTCTCATCTATTTATAGGCTTCTGCCATTACAATATTTATCCACTTACAAACGACCCACTATATAACTGACTTGGTCCAAATGACCCAAAAACCCACATACCATGGTACAACTGACTCACTATTACATAATATGTGGTCCAAATGACCCAAAAATCCGCCAACTGTGATATTCTTTAGTACAAAATATTCCTTTCACGCCCTCGTCCAAAGTGTCGCAGCATCGGAGATACTACGACATTTCCTCATCAAACCGCTTGCCAAAAGGCCCCCAACACAATCTTGTGGCTCGCCCTGGAGCCACGTCAACTGCTAGACAAAGTGCACGTTGCGGTTCTTGCCTTGAAGTCTGCATACGACTGTTCGACATTCCGCACCAACTCCTGAGCATCCTTAGTTGTTGCCTGACAGTTGATCACATCGTCGGCTAATGAGTGATCGGTAAGCTTGTCCATAACCTACTGTCAAGACTTTTGTATTGCTAGGAGTGCTTATCGTCGCATGCTTGTGGTGCTATTTTGACCGGTTTTCCTCAAGAGCGCGGTCACTATCATCCGCAGTGGGTGTTCTGATTGACTCGTCATCAGAACTATGATGACTCTTCTGATCCTAAGCAGATACTCGATTTGCAGCGCCCACCAGCGGACCTCCAGCATCGATCTCCTCAGAACTCATGGGCTGTCACCAGGTCTTCGGCCACTCTTTCACAATAACCTCCAAATATTCTGCTGTCACCTTATACTTTGTCTGCAACCACTATTAATTGGTATCCCGATGAGCTTGGATATGTATGACACTGGGCCTTATTTCAAAGGCCATGATGGGTTTGAACCGTGCCACAGTATCTTTAGATATTCGAGGGATCTGGTTCGCTGCATCACAAAGCATTTCTGAATACAGCCAAAACTGCAATTGGCACTCCTTGGTGCGCTCGGGCTCGCGCACAAACCAGAGATTTTGATAACGCGCCCCTCGTCGTTTCGCTGCAGCCGGGTATTCCATACCCTGGTATGTGTTAGGCTCTTTCCATGCAGCCAGAGCAATCAGCAGTAACAACCGACTATATGAGAAAGCACCTCGACCCACTTGGACTACTGCTACATCCTCCATTAACTGATTCAAGAGATATAGGGACCAGTTCATCTGGACTCCTTCTGCACATTGCTCTGTACACGCGACTATTCCTGAATTACATTGGTTAGGACGGCCTCCCCTAATCACCTTACAGGACAAGATCTTAATTCCAGTGAGTACCTCCTTATCATTGCAGCTACTAGTGCGATATCCACGCCCATCCGATTCCAACCCATACTTTTGCGCCAATTGACGTGCCCCCTTCTTCTCATTTTCCTTCCCTTGAAGAAACTGCACTGGATCAACTCCACTTTTCGGCAAGCCGATAATTAAAGAAATCAAGTCGACAGTGACTGGGACCTCTCTGTCCAACCACAACAAACCCCCATGGAAACATGACAAGAGATGCTTTACACACGAACCAACTTCCGGTAGGTGCCCAAAATGCGGCATGTTAATTAGCCCTAACAAGCTGACCTACCACAGTCCTCATGCCCAGTCGTATATCTCTGGAACCAGTGAATTGCGCGTCTGAGGCACATATGGTGCCGAGGAAATTTCGGGGTGAGCCACCATGTCGTGGTCCTCATAGCGCAGGCACATCAGTGCCAGCCCAATATCCATCGAGCACTCCATCCCAGCCGGGAGTGCGGGCATCTTCACCTTGAATTTCTGTTTCGGGGTTATCTTACGCGGGGTGGCATCCAGACGAATAGGAGGGATGTAACCAAGGATATCACTAGCTGTGTGTCCCGGCCATTGGGCATATGGATGAATAGTGCGACTAGACTGCCCCACCTATCCTGGAGCTTCGCCATCCACCGCAGACCGAAGCAATCTCTTACTCTGTGGAGATTCAGAAGGTTGACCCCCTCGATGCTTCTTAGCAACACTTGATGCTCCCACCATCATGTTGGCAATCTCGGTGCCAAGATCAACAGTGTCCGAGGACACACCTTCTCATTCTACAGTAGATGGAATGAATGGAGACTCCACTTCACTGCTAATGTCCACTGTCTCCAGTTGTCCTGGCATACCTAACCACTCTTCATTATATACCTAACAGTAACTGGCTCGAATCACTACAGCGTTCCACAACAACACGACTTGCTTAATTCCTTGGTGTCTTCTACCCGACAATACCCCATACTTATAGCATCGACCCAAATCTACCGTAATCATGAATAAATCATACATTAACTCAACCAAATCTTGTATTAATGAGGAAAACCTGACGTCGATCCTGTCCGTCGATCAACCGGATCCGCCATTAATGCCCATCATCCGAATAGCGCCGCTAATTAACTATCTAACCTTTTGGCATTTATTATTGATTTGACCGGGTCTCTAGGCTTGTCATGTGTCGCCGAACTTTCGGCACAAGCCTCCCTGCTATCGCATACCTTCTTCTGTTGGTGTGCCATCTGCCACCAAGCAACCTGCAACACACTCATTTCATTCATTCATTCATCTTTTTTTTTTTATGCGACTCAGACATTGCACTACTCCAAGCTCGAGCGATAGGGCTTCAATCTGTGGCCATTTACCAACTTGGGGAGTATCACCCCATCCAACTACTGCAACTGAACCACTCCTCCTAAAGTAATATTAGTGATGCGATATGGACCCAGCCAATGCATCCTCAACTTCCCTGGATGTTTCATAAACTTGCTGTCATATAACAGCACCAAGTTGCCTTGCTGAAACTGCTTATTTTTTATGTAGCGATCATGCCATGCCTTCTGATGATCCTTCTCCACCCCTTGGTGAAATCCAGCCATAAATCAATCTTCTTCCAGCTGTACTAATTGCGCTAGACGCTTGTCTAATGCTGCAACATCATCCATGCCCGTAACAACTGTAATTCATAGACTTGGGACAATGTATTCCATTGGCATAATCGCTTCTGTCCCATATACCAGCCTAAAAGTTGTCTGATAAGTCAACCTTTTACAGGTGGTGCGATAGGCCCACAATACTGCTGGGATTTTCAGATCCCAGTCGTCACGGTTTGCATTGCACACCTTTGTCAACTCATGCTCCAATATCTTGTTAAACACCTCCACCGTTCCATTCGCCTGTGGGTGATAGGGTGTACTCTTCTTATGTTGTATCTGCAATTCCTCCGTCAATGCGCTGATGGTGCGATTAAGAAAGTGGCTGCCTTTATCACTCAGCAATATCTTGGGGCAGCCAAACCGAGTGATAATGTGATCAAACAGAAATAGAGCAGCTGTGGCGACAGAACAATCAGCTACAGGCGCCGCCTCAGCCCATTGGGTCAAATACTCTGTCGTCGTGATGATGTATCGCGCACCTATGCGTTTCCTGGGTGGATTGATCGGTTCGACAAAATCCACAGCCCGTTTTTCAAACGGTTGCAATGTCACTTGAGGTAGCAGCGGCATCTCATAACGTCTCGACGGTTTGCCAGTTCGCTGACAAACATCGCAAGACCACGCATAGTCCGTCGCATCATTATGTAATGTGGGCCATCAAATCCCTGCACGTAGTACCTTCCTGGCAGTCGCCCGATCGCCACAGTGTCCTCTTGCTACTCCACCATGTGCTTCAACTAGTATCTGCACTTGCTCATGTGGCAAGACACATCTGTGCAATATCTCATCAGCGCCCAATTTATACAACTCTCCTACGATGAGCTGAAAGTCAGCAGCCTTGAAAACCAACTGCTTCTTCTGACTGGTGGTGAACTCCTCTGGTGCAATGCCCGTTGTCACAAACGGAAGGATATTGTCGAAATACTGATCAGTGGCAACAACCTAAAATAGTTGGGCATCGGGAAACCCATCGTCGATATTAGTCGGTTCCTCCCCCGTGTCAATCTGTGACAAATGATCTGGTCCAGCATTCAACTGCCACAGTTTCACGATGGCTTCAAAATCAAACTCCTGAAACAAAAGTAGCCAACAACAGATCTTCCCCCCCAACACAGGCTTATTGACCAATTATTTTAATGCAGAATGATCAGTGAACATTTTAAAGTGTCCACCCAACAAATAATGCCTGAATTTTTGCAATGTGTAAACCATGGCCAAACCTTCTCGTTCTGTGGTAGTGTAATTGCATTCTGCAGAGGACAGCTTCCGACTGGCAAAAGAAATGGGATGATCAAGGTCGCCTTCTCCAGGTTGAGCCAACACCACACCCAATGCAATCGATGAAGCATCAACATGGACATGGAATTCCTTACTCCAATTCGGAAAGACCAAGATCGGGGCTGGCACCATCTTTGCTTTGAGCGTTTTGAAGCTATCCTGACATTCTGGGATCCACTGAAATGCCGCGTCCTTCTTCAACAAATTTTCCATAGGGGCAGTAATCGCAGCATAACCCCTGATAAATTTGCGGTAATATCCCGTATGACCCAAAGTCGTGCGCAACTGCTTAACGGTGGTCGGGGGTTGCAACCCTAAAATGAGTGCAATTTTGACTGGATCAACTAGCAATCCCTACTTACACATGATATGACCCAGCAAGATCCCAAACGGTGCACAAAAAATACATTTCTTTAAGTTCGGCGATATCTGGTGCTGTCGGCATCACTCAAGTATTAACCACAGATTGGCCAGATGATCGCGAATCAACCCATAAACTATCCAATCATCCATATATACCTGCAAAAACTTCTGAATAAAATCTTTGAATGCAGCAACAACGAACCGAGAGAATATCATGGGTGCATTCTTCAAACCAAACGATATTACCATGTACTGGAAGCAACCCCATTCAGTAACGAAAGTTGTCTTATGGCGATCTTCCTTAGCAATGTGAATCTGATGGTAGCCAAAGAATCCATCAGTGAAAGAGTACATCTCCTGGCCACCCACTCCTTCAAGTACTTCATCAGTAAATGGGGTCGAAAAAGGGTCATGTAAGCAGGCATCGTTCAACTTCCGCAAGTCGACACAAATGCACACTTTACCTGTTTTCTTGTCCTGCACTACCATAGGACTGATCCATTTGGACTCTTCCATAGGTTTGATAATGCCAGCATCGAACATGCGATCAAGTTCCACCTTGACCTTTTCTTTATGTCGTGGATTCAGCCAATAAGGTCGTTGTCGGACCGACTTAGCACCTGGTTTCAATGGAATCCTCATCTCTCCTAAATCACCTAGGATTCCCCTCATTTCGGAAAACTTCATGGGAAACACATCTTGAAACTCATGAAGTAACTCAGTAGCCTTACTCATCATTTCATCTTCCCAATAATCCCCAACATTAGCAAACTTTGGAGTAGCCTCGGTGCCGATATTCATCTTGCGAAGCTGCAACGGTTGACTGAACGGATTACTTGGCGCAGTAGGTGGGACCACATCGCGACTTCCTTTAGATTCAGGAATGTTAACATTTCGGGGATCATCCTCGTCCTCCGGACCACCACTAATGTTTAAGCACTCCATGAGAGACTGCATCTGACAGTGTGTGTGCGGGTCGACAGGGTAGGCCGCTAGAACAACTTGAAATATCACGTCGCGGATAAGTTGTAGGGCGTTATGTACATTAGGGTTGGCATCCGCAAAAGTGAACATGTGAGTGAAACAGATCATCAACTCTCCCCATGTCGTAATGTCTCGGTGCAACTCGGCTATAGTGCACCACGAGCGTGGTATCTCATCCAAAGTGTGGACAAAAGCATGGACCCACTCATCTCTGGGTCACGCTACCCATAAGCGTTGGCACTCCATCACATGATCACTGGGATCAGTCCAGCCATCGTACTTGCCAGCATGATAAACCTCAGTATCACCGAACTGAACCATCATCAACCTTTGACATTGTGACCAACCTTTAATGAATTTCTTATGTGTCGCCCACCATCGTGCTGGAGCAGCCTTCAGTGCTTACTCCAAGGCCAACAATCGCTGTGGTTCTGAGACGTGGTCTTCAAATTCTGCTAAAAATGTGTTTATGCCAGGAAACCCCTCGTAGGTAGGCAATGTGATCGTTTCCGTCACAACACAACATAAGGATTGCGTAACTAACCCACATTTCTGGAATGGTACTTCATGCATTTGGTTCTGCCAATGTTCCAATGCATCGTCAGTGTCAGAAGACGCAAAACTCTCACTACGCCACTCCAACTCACCGTAGGCGGTAGGATGAATATAATCTTTAGAAATATTGAATGCATGGTACCATCTAGCAAGATCATCATCTTTCACAAGCTCAACATATCGTCGTCCTTCAGCCGGATCTAATAGGGCAATGACTCTAAAATCGCGGTTCTCAAAGGTCATCATGCGCTTCTTGAAGTTGATTACAGCTCCACTATCGTTAGCCCATCCAATCCCCAATAGAGCGGGATAGGAGCTTCCTCCCTCAACTACTTCAATAAAATCGAAGTCAGCGTAAGTCTTCATACCCTCAATATCGATCATGAGCCACGGAACGTGTCCAATGGGTGTTACCTTCGCATGGTTAGCCAACCAGAGATGCACAGGGGACCAGCTCAATGGGGGACTCCCCATCTTCTTCCATGCCTGCTTGGTTAAGATGTTAACATCTGAACCAAGGTCAAGAATCACAGAGTCAAAATCATATTCACCAATCTGAATATTCATTCGCATCTCCTTGCCAGTCTTTCGTCGATGTAGAGAGTTTACTGCCGACTCCTGCCGTCCTTTCGGAAACCACTTCAACAATCCCTCAATCTCAACCAGGGCAGCTAGGTCTCGGGATAATAACATACATTTTTCAAGAAACTTTTGCAATGTTCCTGATGGTGTCGATGGAATGCCTTCTGATGTAGTATCAAAGACAGGTGGCATATCGCAAACAACATCCTTCCCGCGGTCTTCTTCCAGGGCGCGACGTGCCTGGAGAAATGCATCCCATTCTGCATCGATGTCAAATGATACTGTCTTCTGTCCTGCCAACCAAATCAGTGGTCGCAAGCTATCTTCCCCAGTTGTTTTGCCTCCACGAGTCACAACAGCCACCGAAGCATCTTGTGGTCACGGTTCTGCAGAAATAGTCGTAATATTTGCACCCTGCGTCTAGTTTTGCGGTAGATTCCATGGTTGATTAACATTCAGATTGTCATTCGATGGAGGTCGCGGGGGCTCGTTCTGCACTGGTTGCGGTACCGGATTCTGTACTAGTTGCTGTGGCTGGGCTTGATTCTGTAGCTTCGGAGCGTTCCCAGCCTGCCATCATGCAATCAACTGTGGACAATACTCAACCGTATGATCATTAACAAAACAGAATGTACACTGATTTTGTAGTAGTGGACAGTCTCACTGATAATGCCCCCATACCGCATAGTGGTAACACTGAACAGGTCCACGACCACCTCGGCCTCCTCCTCTGCGGCCAAATCCTCCACCACGTCCACCCCGGTATCCTCCTCGAAATCTGCCCTGCTGTTGGTACTGTGGCTGCATGGGAGTCTGCTACATACCTTGCCCTGGCGGTGCGTACTGTGGTTGCTATGGAGCCACCTGCATAGGAGCATATTGCGGCATGAACTGCTGCGGTTGTTGCTGAAGTACAAACTGCATCTGTGGTTGAGGTAGTGGCTGGGCTACCTGCGGTTGCAGTTGTGGTTGTTGTATGGCACGCTGATCATCCTTAACATAGAAGGAATCACACATTCTCTCTTATAGCAACCCATATGCACGACAATCCTTGTCGTCATGACCCACCGATTTATAGAATGTGCAATAAAGATTTCATGGGGTTGTGACCATTTTCTACATATATGGGCAATTATCATGACTGTGCCCATAGACCTGGAAAACGTGACACCACGACATACTTCCACCATTCAACGGGTTTGGCGCACCTGACACCAAATAATTACAGAAATCCGAGCAATTATCCTTCATATGCCCTTCTCCTTGGCATCGCGTACACCATACTTCATCGCGTTGTTCCTTGTTCTTCTTCAAATCTTGTAACTGTATGGTCAGGTTGGCGAGTTATGTCTGTATCTGCGACATCCCAGCTGCATTATCTCCAATCGGTGATGCCTCCAAGCGCATTGCAGTTTCTAGAGCTTCGCTAGGCATCGATATGTTTTGTTGCATCAGCGGCAGCCGAATGTGGGGTAGTAGTGCCACAATGAACCATTCTTTATGTTGGACAACGCTCATATCGAAACTAACCTTTGCCATCAGTGTCTTGAATCGTTGGTCGAAATCCCATACCATCTCATTGGGATACTGCTTGATTTCCTTCAATTCAGTAATGTACTGGGCCTCCGACTTAGGCCGTCTAAATTTAGTAATCAGTCCATCCTGAATCTCATCTAGTGACTTCTTTGGGGCCCCCGTAGGGACTAGAATAAACTTCATGAACCAATCTAATGCATGACCCCGCAAAGCCGTGGCTAACTGTCATTTCTTAGCATTGGCATCAGTGATCTGTTTCATAGTCCAGACCGCTTCACATAGAAACCAATACTGTTCTGGGTTGTCTGTCGCACTTCCATGGAACAATGGTAATTTAGCATCATCGCCCGCCATCCTGGGCTTCCTTTCTCATGTTACTGTGCTACTACTACTAATTAACGTCTTCGAAATTGACGAAATTGGCAGTGTCGAATTAGTATTCCTTGCTGTTTGAGAGTCAATGAGCGGAGATGTGGGTACGTTGGTGCCGGGGGTTGGTCCTGCCTCTATCCTAGGCATAGCCTAGTCGTCCCTATCAGGACTGTGAGGGCGCTTCTTCCTGTGTGGTCTTCCTTCGCGGTCTTGCGGTCTGATCGTAGCAGGACCTTCTCCTGTCCTCTGCCTCTTCTCCTATCAGAACCTCACTCCTCCTCTTGTAAGACCACTTTCTTCCTCGGCTTCGCTCACAGTCTCCTCATGGTTTGCACCCATCTACCCCTTACCATTCCATGTATCATTCCCCGGCAGTCGCGGTATCCACAGCCTCCGCCCACTAGGCTATCTACTGATCAAGGTCCATCTTTAATATACCTTTTTCATAGATTAGCATCTTAATCGACAGTTGAAGCGACAGCAAAAACCTTCCCCTTGGTCCTCGGAAGAAGTATCTTTCAGCTTCACTATAGGATTTCTTCGTGTCGACCGCAAATTTAGTGATATATCCCTCTACGATACTATCAAACCAAACTTCAACAGCCTGCGATGCCTTATTATTGACTTCCTGCAGCTCTCGAATCAACTCCGAGGTCCAAGCCGTTGGCTCACCACCCTGGAAGTTCCTCTTCTGGAAGGTCAGTTTCGATAACCATTCATAGAGAATAACTGGGAATTCACAGAAAAACCATTCATGCGGATTGTCATGAATATATCTTCCCAACCAGTGATCTGCTGTCAGTCGCGTATTTCGACTTTCTTCTTCAGCAAACTCCTTCAGCTTCTGATCGAACCATTTCTATATCTCCGGCTTCGTCGGGTGCCACAACATGACCTCCTTCTACTCTGCACACGGTCCCGGCAACGGAACCATTTGTTGACCAACTCCAATGCGACCTCAGTCGACAGGGGTTCACCTCACTGTCGACACACACCGCAGTCTCCCTGGGCACTGGCCCGGGTAGGTTTGAGCCCACCCAACAACACCCACAGTGCGGATGAAGTCTCACCCGAGGCATCCAGGAAGAGTAGATGGAACCATGTTTCCGCCGAGGGAGGAGGAAAGTTGTGGCTACACGGACTAACTCTATTGCAGTATTTAACCAGAAACTTTAAACATTCGGCAAGGAGTTATAATCGCATCATTTACCATTACATTCAACATAGAACATAGAATTTATCATCTCGGCAACAGTAAACAGACATTACTTCAAGAAAATATAACAACATTCTAATATCGCGACATTGCACAAAGTTTGTACCATAATATCATCATTATATTACGACTGCAATCATAAACTAGAAAACAAAACATAGATCTCCGCATACATGCATCTCTTGCTTCCTCCTACTTCGACTACCTCTAACACCTACAACTCTCATATGTTTATAGGATTATGCCATTACAATATTTTTCCACTTACAAATGACTTCCTAACCGACACTATGGACAATTGACCCACTATCTAACTGTCTTGGTCCAAATGACCCAAAAACCTGCATACCACGGTACAACTGACTCACTATTACATAGTATGTGGTCCAAATGACCCAAAAACCCGCCAACTACGGTATTCTTTAGTACAAAATATTCCTTTCGCGCCCTCGTCCAATGTGTCGCAGCATTCGCGGTACTACAACATTTCCTCATTAAACCTCCTGCCAACACTTATGGACTAGTGGTTTAAAAAAATCTATTTTGTCGATGATTGGATGGGAAAGGATTTATGTACCTTTCATATCTGGGGGCTGGGGGATAAAGGACTTATCATTTTTTAGTGAAGCACTTCGGTTAAAAATTTTGTGGAGGGTTATTTTTGGCAACTCACTCTGGTCTAAGTTCATACATTATAAATATATAAAATCTAAGATCTCTTACTGGTTGAGGAAGCCCAGTAAGAAGGTGCATGGGGTCTCCCCTATATGGAACGACTTTTTAAAAGTATATTGCTGGCTTGCTGTTGAATTGTGCTATAAAGTTGGGGACGGGAATGAAGTGGCTATAGGTGTTGAACCCACTATGGGATTGAAAGATGCATATAAATTATCAACTGATTTATTAAATATATTAATGGCGATAGGGTTGATCACACTAAATACTATCGTAAAGGATAGTCTGAATGGGTATTGGTATAATGCCAAGGACCTACATCTGCCCCGTAATGTGGCCTGTGAATGGGATACTTATCTTCAATCTTTAAATGTTGCTGGAATCTAATTGTGCTCTGAGGAGGATGCAGTGGTATGGGCTGGGAATGAGTCTAAGGGAAAGGTGACTGCTAGTACTACATACAGTTGTATTATCAAGAGGAGATGTATATTCCCCAATCACTGGTGGTATAAGGTAATCTGGCATTGGCATATCCCACTTAAACTCAAATGCTTTATCTAGTTTGTGCTACAGGATCGGTTAAAAACTTGGGATAATCTTTCTATTATTGGATGGTTGGGTCCTAGTCAATGCATACTTTGTAAGTGTTTTTCTGAATCTACTTTACATCTTTTCTTGGAATGTTCCTTTACGATGAGTTTATGGGAGAAATTTTATCAGATATTGGGCATAACAGTGAAGTAGGGTGGCAGTAATGTGGATACCTGTCTGAAATTGTGGATTAAAAATTGCAAACCCCATTCTACACTGCCTATCTTTATTTGATGGTCTGTTTGGTGGGTGAGGAATAAGGCTACCTTTGAGGACCTCCATCCAAGTATGGATAGTGCTTATAATTTTGTATTGTGTCACTACTTAAAATTTCAAATTAATAAGGAACATCCTGTCATGCGTAATATTGGGAATTTTCATCTTATTATAAATGATCCTGCTCTATTATTTGATGGGGCAACGAATATGGGGAATTGTGGAGCAGGTGGTGTAATTTTCCTCAATATGGATCACTATTTCACTCTTCGTCTGAGATGTGGCAAAGGAACAAACATGAAGGCGGAGTTATTGGCATTATGGTATGTCACACATGTGGCTAATCTCTTTGGACTGGTGAAGGTAAATATCTTTGGCGATTCTAGAGTCACTATAAATTGGGCGAGAGGTGAATTTGATCTAAAGGTATTGAATTTGGATAACTGGTGCAACATAATTAAGTGTGAACTTAGATCTTTCAGTTCTTTGACCTTGGAACATATATACAGAGAATTTAACTCTCAGGCTAATCAACTGTCAAAATTGGCGTTGGAAGGTGAGGATGGCTACTTACAGTGGGATGAATATTGTGAGAACCAGCTGATAGACTCAGGCACTATGTATTTTCTGGACTAGTTACTCTTGGATCTCCTTTTTGGCATAAGAATGTTGTAATTATTATTTTTTTTTTTTGGGGGGGGGATTATCTGAACTTTATGATCGGAGGGATGATTTTGGAAAGACAACATATGAATGTTGATATCATGTACTATTTGATTTAGTATTGAATAACAATACTATGCTTTTTTTTCGCGCAAAAAAAATACAATAACATTGCTATATTTACACTTTTTTAGAATTAAGATGAAAACTTCATGTAATTTTAGTTGTTTTGTATGAATTAATTATTACATTCACCTTTACCGTTTAAGATTAAGCATTATTGAATGGAAAAAAAAATTGATTATTGATATATAAAAGTTTGTTTGGGGATTAAGCTTAGATTTAGAAATTTGTATATAATAAAAATGACAAGCAATAAATCAAATTGTTTTAATTGTTTATAAACATATATAAAGTTTGTTTCTATAGATTAAGGGTTTATATATGTTTGGTTTAACAAGACATATTTTTCATAACAACATTGGATATTCCTTCTTATAAAGAGATTGCACTACATGAAACTTACACCTTTTAACTAATTTTCAATATTTTATATTTTTGTCATTAATGTATCCCATACTCAACACTATACTTTAAGATTATGGATTTCTTTACTACTTTTAAGTTAATGCTCATAATAACTTATGACTTTAGATTTAATGGGCTCGTAACAATGTATAGGATTGTTTACTCAATTATATACTAAATCATGTAAAATAAATATGTTATTGTTAATTAAATTATGTAAAACATATATTATGCTATTGAGTTTATTCATTTTCCTTATTATCCATATAATTATAAAATGTGAAATTAAATTTAAAATATTGTAATGAGTAATGAGATTAAACTCAAAATTTTGTATAATAAACTACTCATAAGAAGAAGCTTAAAGATATGGTTTTCTCAATTGCTAAAAGAATAATTTTAATTGTCATATATCCATGTCCCCCCCCCAAAAAAAGTTCAACCATGGATTGGATTGAGTTGATAAATTGTTAAGATAATTAATTTTTTCCTTAAACAAGTTATTCAATTGTTGCAATAATAGTTGGATTGTTCTTGTGGTTCTGCAATTTTCACTTGTTACAATATATATTTATAGCTTATAATACCTCCAACTAAATATGTAACAAATATGTTTTCATTCAATAATGACATGTGTCATGCTAGTTTTAATTTCCATTCAAACTAGAACCACGACCAATAATTGATTAAATCTACCTATAGGGAGTACAACACATGTTAAACATTTATGAGTATAGGCTTTATAGAGTCATTGTTACCTTACAGTGTTAGCTCTATAAGATACCAAAGGTATCCCTAACTATCATAGTCTCTTTGAGCATATCTAAGTAGTGGAGGAAGGTAATCTCTTTGTTTGGGATATTTTTCATTTTCACTCGGTTCAATTAGAAGGTGAATAGAAGATCAACATGATTGTTGAGGCCTTTGTAAGAGGTATCTCTACATATCAAAAGTAGGTGGAAAATATGGTGGATTAATATAGAGAGATATTCACCTCAATTGATGGGGTACCCCTCCACTATCATGCAAAGCATGGAATTGTTTTCACAAATATTTTCCCTACACCTATTGGCTTTGTATATAGACTACATTTTGGAGTTCAAGGAGAACAAATTGAAATTTAAAGATCCAATACAAAAGGGTCGTATTTGATTAACCTCCTCTCCTAGTGGGACCATAATAACTTGATCCTAGAAAATGTCATCAAGAATATGGAGCTATTGATGATATTGCACCTCAATCCATAGACCATCTATTGGTTAAGCTAGCAATGACACATCAACATCTATTAGTCACATCACTTGTACTATGGATAAAGACCTTCAATGATGAGGTATTGTGCGATGCTTCCCCACTTGAAGCTCATGAAGTTATTTTAGAAAAACATATATGTGGAAGCATAATGATATCTATGAATATATGCATTATAGTGTGATGGTTACTTTGGGGGGTTATCTAGATATAAGATAACACATGTATGCTCCGATATCATAGTCTCTTTGATCATAGCTAAGAAATGTAGGAAGGTAATCTTTTATATTGGTTGATTTTCCCTCTTTGTGATTCTCTTGGCTGGTGAATAGAAGATCATTGTGATAGTCAATGCTTCTGCAAGGGGTATATCCATATAAGAGAAACATGTGGACAAGTTGGCCATCATTGTCCTAAAATAATGGAGTAGTTCTTAACCAACATGAGACTATTTCCTCCTTTTAGCCTTTTAGTTCATCACAACTAGGATACCCTTAATTTTAGAACATTTACATGAACTACGCAATTATTCACCTTCAAACATACAACTAAACATATGGCATGTCTCATCCTACTTCGATTGAACATGATGTGAACGAGAGGATTGGAAGACATAATCTTGAAGAAAATGCCAATTGAACAACCTAGACCTTCACAGAAAAATCCAAAGTGGGTCACAAAGACACTTGAAAGTATCCATCCCAATGAGGTAAAAAAGACAAGAACCTGAAGTTCGATAAGGCAAGAATATGCAGGAGATGTAGATCATTAAAATTCAGGTGATGTAGAAGACATGGATGTTTCTATTATTGTGAATTGAATTTATATGCTAACCTTGAACCAAATTCCTTTGAAGAAGTTGCTACTCATGACGAGTGGAAAGAATTCATGTAAAATGAATATGATGTTCTCATCAACATTGGGATTTTGAAGTTGGTGGACTGTCCATTTGGAACCAGACCAATTGGATTGAAAAGAAAAAGTACAAATGTGATGGCTCACTTGACAAGCATAAGGTGAGGTTTGTGGAAGAAGGTTTTGCACATAAATAAGGAATTGAATATGTGGAGAATTTATCCCCCACAACAAACTGGGATACCCTGTGCACTCTATTGTCTTTGTTTGCGCAGAACATGTGGAATGTTCATCAAATGGATGTGAAGATTGATTTCCTAAATGGATACTTGAAAGAGAATGTCTTTATGTCTTAGATAAAAGGATTTGTTGTGGAGGGACAAAAACATAAGGTATGCAAATTCATCACTTCATTATATGGCCTAAAAATAGCACCTCACATATGGTATGAAAAACTAACTGAGAATATTCTAAAATTAAAATTCAAACACATTAATATTGATGATGCAACACAATTTGTAAAGAAAATTGGAAGATTTGTTGTATATCTTGTAGTCTATGTAAATGATCTATTGATGACAGGGAACAATGAAAGTTGCATTGCATCCATAAGGAAAGGGATGAAGAAAGGATTTGAGATGAAAAATTAAGGACATATTCACTACTACTAGGGGATTGAAGTAACCTATAATACAATGTAATATCCCAACAAAGAATTGGACAGAATACTAACTCCAACTTCCAATTTTTTTAGGATTTTTAACTAGTAATTTTTAAGCAATTTCTTTATGATGTGCAGGGTGTAGGTGAGGAGTACTGGTTCACTGATCGAGGATGGTAGGGATGAATTTTGATTCTATATTTTATATGGAAAATTTTCAGCAGCAAGATAAGTCATGGATAGACAGTAAGTCCTATGCATAAGGTACTGGATCCTTTCACTTTTCAACAACAGACAAGTCTGTTTCCTACTTCGAGGCTTCCTGTGTTTCCAGCATATGCATACTAGAATTGGAATTTATTATGGATGGCAGTAGGGATTATATCCATCATTTAAATCTGTAGAATACACTGGAATAGAGTTCCTATGAATTTGGGATGATTCAAGTGGATTTGGAGTCCAAATGCACAAGTGCGCTACTGGGGATTGTTGAGCTAGTAAGTTTACATATTCTTCCAAACAAAGTTAAAGCCTCCAAAAACTTATGGGAAGTGTTGGGATGGATTTTATACTATATTACTTATCTCATAAAGCTTACATAATACAAAACTGACGCACAGACAGTAAATCGTCGAAGATATGGAAAAACTAGTTATTAAAATGGCTCAATGAACCAGTGTTGCATTTTTTAATCTAAAACTGCCTTAAAGGATTACTAAAATCTGTTTTGAAACATTATTTGGTTCTGATGAATACTCATTTACAGCAACAGGTCAAAATTTGAATTCCTGAATACATTTTTGATATTCTATTTCATACAGAATTACAAAGAGCCTCCAAGGCTAGGAAAATCTTACATAGTGAGAGAGAATGAGTGTAAGAGGAGGAGAAGAAGATGTAGCTCCATTCTGAATATGATGGCTGACTAATATAAGGTTTGATATCTGAATATGAGGGCTCACTTGTCTTCTTGAGCTGAACTGGGCGCATTCACTAAACTGGAACTTCACATGTGCACTCCTTAACACATGAAACCTTGTCTCTGGTGAGAATGGTTGTATCTTGGTCAGCCAGACACCTTTTTCGATGAGAAAAAAAGTGTTTCCAATTAGAAACGTCCCTCAAGACGCAATGGAATAGGTCTCACAAACCAGAAATGATCAGAAGTGTTGAACACGAAGCCTCCATTCCGTCCCTTCAACGTTGTTTCCGCCAAATGTACCCTGTATGATGATAACTCCTTGTAAGCTTGGATTCTTCTTAGTATTGGAGTATCTGGACCTGCAAATCATATCTCCATGGCTGAAAATGATGAGAGAATATTAGATAAGAGAAGTAGAATAGAAGAATGGGGCACATCACCCATTGATTGGCTTGGGCACATCACCAAACCTTGAGAAGCTAAAATGCTCCACTCATAAACTCACAATGACAAAAGTTGTGAAATGGAGTTGGAATCCTTCTTTTATAGAATTGAGTGTGACCTGCTGATAAAGTTGAAGAGCTTGGTGACCTGTGAGAATAGGTCACCCATGAGTGGACATACCTTCCTTGTTTTTTCCTTACAAGATTTTCTCTCCTTTAGAAACTACGCCCCCCCTTTGTATCCACATGTTTCCTACTTTGTAAAAATTTCCTGATTTGTAAACTGGCTTTCCTTTTGGAAACTGCACCCTCCTTTTTATTTTATGGTTGTTTCCAATTTGAAAAATGAGCTTTCCCTTAGAAACTGCGCCCTCCTTATCCTTTTCTGGTTGTTTCCACTTTTCTGTTTTTGGCATGTTCTTACACTGTTACAGGTCAAAATTGCACCTCTCCGTCCGTGATCACCCTGAGCTGCTGATCACACAAAAGGACAACTTGGATGGAGGAGCATGTTGACCTTGGACCATATGACAACTCATATTATTTCCTGAAAATACTGGAAAACATACAAAATATCATTTTGAGGTATGAGCGCTACTCCACTTAAA
Organism: Larix kaempferi; assembly: GCA_027924585.1. NCBI lineage: Eukaryota > Viridiplantae > Streptophyta > Pinopsida > Pinales > Pinaceae > Larix > Larix kaempferi. The sequence continues at coordinate 26,440,782 of BSBM01000445.1, forward strand.
TAGACTAGCGCCCATACGTGACTCCAGTGTATAATAGTAGCGCCCATATCAATATATACGCTACTCCTTCTTATCAAAGTAGCGCTCGACATTTAAAACTGAATGAGCGCTAGTTGTTAAACAATAGGGTAGCGCCCTATACGCTACTCCACTGAGTAATAGTCGTGTATATCTTAAAAGGTGATTAAAAAATATATTAATCCATCGAGGAGGATTAGTTGATGGTAGTTTCTTAACTTCCCTAACCTCCTCCATCGACCTGAACTGCTTCTTTGAACCTATAAATACCAAGAAGGTTAAAGGAGCAAGGTTACAACAAATGATTGTTAGAAAAGTTAGAGGATGAGTTAATGGAGAAACTTTAGGACATTGGAGAATTTGTTACAGAAGACATTCAAACCAGAGCAGAGCCAGAGCCCAGAATCTAGTTGCAGGAGCCTGCTTCATTATCAGGTATATTTGTACTGCATTCTAATTTTGACAAATAAAGGTTGAAGTGTTTCCTTGTTCCAATCCGAATGTGTTATGAAATGGCATTTTAAGTTGGATTTATTTTGGTCAATGTTGAATATTAAACATAGTTTTTGTTTATTTCATACTTTACATGTTGCCCAAAATGTTTGAGGAAGGTATTGTTGTTGCAGGTTTGCTGAAGGAAAAGTAGATTTGGAAGCTGGACACAGGATCGAGTCAAGGCTAGGATCAGACTCCGGTTAAAAGGTGTGTTCCCTAAATCTACAATCTATTTCTTTTGTAAATGCCTCTGTAATAACATTAATGCACTTACCTGTCACCCCAACCAAGTTGATAGTTTAGTTTCCTGACTATAGGGTAGAAATATCCGCCAACAGACTGGGTAGAAATATCCGCCAACAGACTGGGTAGAAATATCCGCCTATATGCTACTGTTCTGTATATACAGTAGCGCCCGTTTTGGCATGGGCGCGAGTTGCTCTACTACACAGTAGAGTACATTTCCTGAAGCAGTCAATTTGTGGTTTTCTTATGTTTCAACCCTGTGGTGATTTGCTGACTGTGCTGTAGGATCCCTTTGATGATTGCATAAGGTTTTTAATTTTTGATTCAAGTCATAGAACCTCTCCTTAAAGTTTTTTCCATCTTTTAAACCATTTGTTGACATTTGGAATTGTTGAGACCTTTTATTGACTTTTTTGGAAGATTAGTGGTGTTTGGTGACGAACACTTTCACTTTTTTCAGACCCTGACTGCTTTTTGCCCATTTACAAACCTGTACACTCCTGTGTCTGTTGTTTGTGGTGAAGTTGTCTGCTCTCTACTACCCCCGTCCTTTGTTTAGGGTTTGGTCTTTGGTAGAGCTTCTAGGGTGTCTTCTTTTTGGTCAAGTTTCATTTCTTCCAGGACTTCTTGTCTTCTGCTGGTCACAAGTGCTTTTTAAATAGCTGTAGGCTAGTTTCACCTCTCAGTTTCTTCGTGTTAGTAGGGTAGCCTGCTTGTCTACTTGTACCTGGCTTTGTGGTCTTGCTAGGGTTAAACACTTTAGGTCAGTCCTTGGGTGTTCTCTCCTTTGTTTTCTCCCACTTGGTGTCCAAGTTTATAAGCTTTTTCTTAGTAAAAAACCTGTAGATCAAGTCTTTCTCGAGCTAGGTTTCGATAGCTATAGGCCTAAGAACGTTTGCCATACTTCCACAATTTGCATAAAAAGTTTTTATTTGGCTTTCCATTTTTTGCATAGTTCTTTTTCGGTTATTGAAAAAGCAAAAAATTTGGTACTTAAAGTTAAAATAGAACTTGTCTTTTGTCAATGCAAAATAGCTTAGTATATTTTGTATAATTTAAAAAGAAAACAAAAAAATTGTAAGTAAGTTTGCTTAGATTTTCAGTTTTGAAAAAGAAGCAGATGAAAAAATTAAAAAAAAAGTTTTGTTGTAAGAAGATTTGAATTATATTTGCATTTTTGTTTTCTTGTTATAACCACGCTCACACACTCACTATCCTTTTTGCGTAATAAAAGCCCCTAAAATTTGTTAATAAAATGAACTAGAAATCTTTTCTTTTTTAGGGTACACTACACCAACTAGTTTTGGTTAGGGTCTTGGGTTTAAATCACCTTAAACCACCCAAGATCACACATTGCGCAACAATCAAAGTGAGACTATCATAGGCAAACCCACATCACTTAAAATTTGCCTGGGAGCATATGCAGTAGGTCATTGCGAGATCAGTTTGTGGGAATACTCCTCCTACTTGATGTTCGAGCATACGCCAGGATCGGATTGCGTATTGGGGACTCTTTCGAGTTTCGGGCTTAGCTACCCTGCCCACGCTTTCTGATTCGACCGGTGACTGTTCCCCCAGGAATTTTTGGTGTTGTGGTATCCATAGTATCAGACTTCTAGGTTCTTACACAGGTGACAGTAGAGGGTATATCTGCTGTACCTAAGACAGACGTGGGAGGAAACCACGTGCAGGTCTTTGGGAGGGCGGTTGGGTGATTCCAGTGCTTGCACCCTTAGTCATTGTATTGTGGACCCCGGGTAACTGTCTTTCTTCCTTCGTTGATCTGTTCTGGGCCCTAATCATCCCAGACTCTTCTCCGAAAGGCACCTTTTTTTGACTGGTTTGTATACTTAGGAATTTTTTTAGTTGGTGTGTTGTTTGCCCCCTAGTCATAGTGGCCACTAGGTTCTAGGCTGTTATTTTATATTTATAATCACGGAGAATCAACAACTCCGTAGATCGAGAAGGATTCAGAACCTTCCACCTGTTAGAACAGAACCTATACAACCAGCTAGAAGACAGCGGGTAAACCTCGGTATTTCTTCAGAAATTACCTCTGAAATAGAATTGCTTGAAGAAATACTTATAACAGAAAACCTTGAAATTGAGGTTCCTGAGGAACCACCACCAGGTACCACAGATCAACAACATTTTAGTACTATTGAGGTGGAAGATCTTACTTCCGCGGAGTATAGCACTCCTTTCAATCCTCCCTTAACTAATACTAGAATTTCGCTTCTGTCACCTGTTGGTTTCCAGCAGCCCCTTTTCAGTGCAGATCTTTTGTTTCCCGATCATCTGATGTCTAACACAGGAGGTGAACCAGGGGGTCCCCAAACTCCCACTTTAGGTATGAATACCAGCACAGTTAACCCTTCTTTTACTGCTACATCTAGTCAGGCACAAACCACATCTGTGCCTACTCCATCTTTCAGTTTCAACACTAGTACATTAGGAATGCCTAGTTTTACAACAATGGCATCTATTCCCCGGTCTACTGTTGGAATTAGCAGTATGGCTAACTGTGCAACACCTTCTACTTCGCAACCGTTATATCAGATCCCTAGTACTTGGGTTTCCACACCTGTGGTAGGACCAAGTGTTTCTGCAAACATGCCAGTCATGGGTACCATGACTGCACCGTCCACATCAGTTTCTACTGGTTTCAACAACTTTGTAGGCCCTAACTTGAATCAGGGTAGCATGCCTGCAAATAATGTTCCTTTTTCCTTATTTTTAGGGGGAGGAGGCAACATCTTCAACCAGCAATATGGCGGGGCTAACACCCAACCACAATGGACGAACCAGCAAAGCACTAATCCGCTCTCGTATGGGTGGGGAAATTTTAATAATTCTTTCTCACAACAACAACAACTGGCAGGGGGCAACCCCTACCAACAAATACCTGGGGGTAACCCCTACCAACAGTTAACTAGGGGTAACCCCTATCAACAGTTGGTAGGTGGCAACTCCTATCAACACATGGTCGAGGGCAACCCTTATCACCAAATGGCTGGGGGCAACCCCTACCAACAATTCATGGGACAAACGATGGGTGGTTTCCCTTATCAAGCTTCATCTTACCGGCCTCGTCTACCTTTTCTGGCAACATTGAATTTGCCAGATCTTTCGAAACTGACAAATGATCCTGTGTGTCATAACGCCACATGGCCATCAGTTCCCACCAAATTACCTTCGGATATTCCCAAATTCGAAGGCAAAGCTGGTGAAGATCCTGGTGACCATGTCATTACCTTTCACTTGTGGTGTTCTTCAAATTCGTTGAATGAGGATTCCATCAGATTGAGATTGTTTCAAAGGACCTTAACTGGTACCACGGCCAAATGGTACATCGAGTTACCTGCGGCTACTTTCTCTAGTTTTAGGGATCTAGCAACCGTCTTTTTGAACCATTTCCAGCTTCCTGTTCGGTATGATGCCGGAACAGAACTTTTGTCTACTTTTAGACAAAACAAAGCCACTCACCTATCTGACCACATTCAGGAGTGGCGAAGACGGAAGAGGATCATAAAGGCTAATATCCCTCCAGAGTTCCTGCTTGAGTGGTACTTGAAATCACTCCTTCCTTATATTTCTAAGGAAGTGGCAACATCTGGAGTTTCCAATGAAGAAGAAGCCATCTTAAGGACTCAACAGTTAGACCTTGTATACGCACAATCTGGTTTACTGTACGAGATTATACCGGACGCACCGAGATCAAACACTGATCTAAGTAGACCCAAACCTGGACCACATGCTGACGGCATAGTGGGTTCAGTTAACTCTGCAGCCTTTGAAGCACTGACCAAACAGGTCCAAGCCTTAACTGTCAAACATTCGACTGCAGACATTGCTTCCGTCACAACCTCTCCTTCTACTTCTGAATCTGTTAATCAGGTTCAGAACAATCAAAAGGGTCCTCGGCAGCCCAACAACAAAAAGAAGGGCAAGAAAGGAGAGGGGAACCAACAAAAGCCCAAAAAAGATAATGCCGAAGAGGGCAACAAAGAAGAGAAGAAGGTTAGGTTCCCTTGTAAACTTTGCAAACAAAACCTCCTTACTCATCAATGCCCTCTACTAGAAGAAGCCCAGAAGATCTTAAGAGAGAAGAAGCCTTCCGTCTTGAAAGATCCATTTCCTAAAGGGAAAGGCTCAACTTCTGGCACCTCCAAAACTGGGGGCACTTCGCACACTTCGGTTGATCAAACATTCATAAATATGGTCAACTCAGATGCACTTTTGCAAACCAGAGCTAAGAACTATACCCCGGAAATGCAGAGAAAGGATAAGGAGATTGTTGAATCCTCCACTCCACTCCACATACCTGTGGACCCAATGCCCAAGATTCCGAAAGGTGTCTTGAAGAGGGCATCGCACAATCCCAACACATGGGCTGCTTCCAACTACAATGTGGTTGAAGATCTAGCCCAAACCCCTTGTGCCATGTCTACTCTAGAAGTCTTGCAGAGTTGTCCATTGCAACGAAATGCACTTCTGGCAGCTATTGGGAGTATGGAGTCCTCCAACATGTCTGCGCGATTTGACATGACTGATGTCAAATACCGGTTTCCATATCACGTTTCCCTCCAGATTGAGGTCGTTCATGGTCCAATGACCATCAGACGAGCCGTGGTAGATGAGGGAGCGTCGACTTGCGTAATGTCGATTTCCTGTTGGAAAGCTCTAGGTTCTCCTGAGTTAGTCCCTTCCAACACAATGCTTACTGCATTTGATGGCAGAACTTTCCGTCCACATCGAGTTTTGCCATCATTTAATGTCACTTTGGCCGGTAAGACAGTTGCTATTGAGATTGAAGTTCTGGACGCTCCGCTTGATTACAACATGTTATTGGGCAGGAGTTGGACTTATGCCATGCAAGCTATAGCATCGACAGTTTTTCGAGTGGTCATGTTCCCATTTGAAGGTAAGATCGTTACAGTTGATCAACTTTCTTTCACTCAAGGAAAACACCAGACTTCTACGGAAACCACGGTTCCTATGATTGATCAAACCACCCCAGTTAGCGAGAGTTTAGGAGCAGGACTCTTTGGATCACTAATTGGCACTTTTGACCTACCCGCTCCTACTTTATTTGTTGGTACTGAGGGATGTTCATCGTCTGAAACATCCATGACCAGTTTGACAACTGATTCTGAGTTTCCCTCAACCAATACAAACCCCTTAGTGCCTACCCCTGTTGTCGAAGTCACCCACTTAGATTCTTATCAAACTACGACAGAAGATATTTTGACTCCGTTAGTGTCTGTAGAGTCAAACATGGATTGTGCCACTACTCAGACACTTGACCCAATTCATTCTCTCGATAGTTCAGGAATTACTTTACCTTCTGATGAGGAAATGTTAAAAGCTTTGAATGACCTGGACCATCCTCGTGAACATATAAATCGTGTGTCCTTCTTGTTTCCTTTTCTTCACTTATTAGAGAGAGGTGAATTTTGTTCACCACCCGATGAGAATACTGGTCTCACTCCTTCACAAGTTGCCATTGTTGAAGCAAATAGAGTACATACCTCGTTGGTGAACATTTTCACTGGGGTCAACGGAAACATCTTCTTTGAAACAGGATGTTATCTCGATGAAATCATTCAGTATACTAATCTTTTCCGTGAATTCCATAACACCTTTGATCGGCCTCCAGATGAGGATCCAGGCATTGACCCCACCTGAAGAAGTACTACGCCTAGGTTGAAGTACTTTTTCTTGTAACATAGCTGTATATTTTTTGTATAGTTAGTTTTGTTATGCTCGTTAGGTGATCTTATGTGTGTTTTTCGTTTTGTGTACCAGATGTCAACCGCACATTTCCTAGGATTTGCTGATGGCGCCAGTCGCCACACCTGTCAGTTGGTTGCGGCAGCTTGGGTCATTTACTCACCCGCTGACCAACTTGTTTCTTCGGGGGGGTTTGTTTGGGACCTACCACGAACAATGTGGCTGAATACAGTGCAGTTATAGAACTTCTCCGAGATGCCCTCAGTCATGGCATTTCATACCTGGAGGTAAGGCTTGACTCACAACTAATTGTCTTTCAGTTAACAGGTGTCTATCGGATCAGAGATCCAGGATTGCTACGTCAGTTTCTACGAGTTAGATTATTGGAAAGACATTTTCATTCTATCAGATATGAACACATTCCAAGAAATTTAAACAATTTAGCTGATTCATTAGCGAACTATGTGTTAGACTGGCATTTGCATCATACATTGTAAACAACATTCCACACATAAAATTTAAAACGCATACACATGTAAATAACCGATACTGTATATATAACTGGTACCGTATCAAAAAAAAAAATATGAGTTTTGAGTCATGAGTCTCTCAAGTCAAGTCATAAAAGTACAAAAGCTGGGCATGGTAGCCTCAAAAATATATACATATAATGTTTTTCTTCTCCTATGGAGAAGGAGGAACCTCCTCATCATCTACTGCATTGTGGTAGCATATTACTAGTCTAGCAATCCTCCGCAGCAATCTAAGCCATGCTGGGGGCACCCCAACAACATCTTCCTATAGGTCAACTGGTATCTGGTCCATGCGGCATGCAGGAATCTCATGAGTCAACCGACTCTTTTTCCTCTCCAGGGTTCCCAACATAGCTTCGGCTGCGGTGATATCAGCTGGCCTCACATAGATGGTAGGATGGCCCTCAGGATGAACAGGTCCAACATCTGCATTTGACACTTGATTAGAACTCCAAACTCATTCATAAAAATCAAATACTTGAAAAGTTTGAAAAAATTAAATAAATTCTCAAAAGTAAACATACCAATATCTCCCCAGGCTCCACCTAGCGGAAGCACCAGCTCTGGATCGTGATGGAAATCCAATCCAGCATAGGGAAACTGCTCAAAAGCGGGAACCTGCCTCTCCCACCACCCCCAGAAGTCATCAGTGTGGTAACAATAGTGACTCTCCCCACCACCCTGGCGGAGAAAAATGTCACCCCAACGGCCTAGTCTGGGCTCACGGGGGTTAACCTGTGGTAGAGGCATCCCCAAGCTAATAGCAGGCATCCTCTCGAAGAAGAAAGTACACAAGATACTCCCGTACCCAAAATTCTTCATTGTGTCGGATTTGCAACTTGTCAATTGATACTTCATGTTTGCCAACAAGCTAGTACTCCAATCATAAACATGGCCATGCAAGCACCGTACACCGACATGCATTGAATGCCTAGAAGCTAAGTGTTGTGATGCACTACCGGATACCCGGTTGATCATGCTCACTATCACTTTCAGCGGGAGACCATCAATAGTTGAAATCAGGATTTGGCTTCCCGATTTTTCTGCTCCGGCAACACAGTATGTATTTACATATTCTTGCACTGATCGTGCACCCAAACGAGATGTCCCTTTTAGATTGATTACGTCTCCTCTCCTTGAGAGACCGGTAATAAAGTATATATCCTCAACGGTAAGCTCAAGAGTTTGCCCCCGGATGATGAAGGTATTAGTATCGACATCCCAATACTGAATCAATCTCCGAAACAGCTTGTTTAGTGCCCGCATGTTTACGGTTCGATAAAATTTCAACAAACCGCATCTACGGAGCGCATGGAGGGTAGCCGGGTCTTGCATGGATAGTCTATCCATGTCTTCATGCTCCCTTTCCCTCCATTGTAAGACCATCCTGCACAAAAACCCCAAAATTTTTGAGTCTCGGCACTTTAAAATGGCTTTGCAAGTATGTACGCTACTGTGTATACTACACAGTAGCGTGTAGGCGCTACTCTGTTTGAGCAAAGTAGCGCCCATTGCCTTCGTACGCTACTGTTGTGTATACACAGTAGCGCCTGCGCATAAACCCCTATGAGCATCGCGTTTCGGGCCTTGTTTTGCTCAAAATTTTAAAAATAAACCATTGAAATGCAAGTTTGGTTGATTTCTACTTACTTGGTGGAAGCAGTTTGGTGATTGGATGCTCCGTTCGATCACGGTGGAGATTTGAAATTTGTGAAATGGTGCCCAATGTTTTCCCTACAACACAAAATGAAAATTGATTTTTTAATAATAAAATTATATATAAAATTGGATTTTGATTTTTACCCATAATTTTTAATTTTCCATAGTTTCAAACACTTTCAAAAACCCTAATTAATCAATTGAAACACAAAATGAGGTATAACACTGATCTAAGTTCAATTTTCACTCAATTGTTGTCGGATTCGTCTCCTAAGCTCAAATTTCTTAATGATAAACTTTGTTAGTTAGCTAAACATTCTACATTCATATATCATTTAAGATTTTTGCGACATCAACTAATATTTTGTTGAAGACCTAGTTTTGGCAGGACATGAAGCTACGATCCCAAAAGCTGACCCTTAAGTCATTTTAAGCTCTTGTTTGGACTATTTAAACCTAAAAAAGATTGCCGAGCAGACTTGTCCTCTTCGATCTCATTAAAGTATCCGAAGGCTCATCCACTCAGGTATAGAATTACCCCTTTTCCGGGCCTCAGTGGATTAACTACGGAAAAGGTATACTCTAGGTATACTCCTGTATGCGCTAGAAGAGTTCTCCTTTCATTGTTTTATACTTTTTCGGGGGAGGAGACTAACTATACGAAAAAGGACCTTCTGGAGTCTCTCTTTAGGGTTTTCAGACTCTCTAAATATGAAAATACCAAGCGAGCATTCACCTACTCAGGCTCGATGTGAAATCCACGAGAGGGTAAGTAGAGGACTGTTTAAGTTTTTCAACTCTATAAACAAGAAAACACCGCCGAGCACAGACCAATCCGGGCTCGATATAAAATCCACGGATAGGTGCAAAGAGGATTGTTTAAGTTTTTCAGACTCTATAAACAGGAAAACACCGGCGAGCATTAATCTGCTTGGGCTCGATACTAAAATCCACAAGCAGATATATGGAGTTATTGTTTAAGTTTTTCAGACTCCTTAAAATTGAAAACACCGGCGAGCAAGAACAGATCTCGGCTCGATACTAAAATCCAGAGATCAGTACATATAGAGTAATCTTCTATCTATTCTTCGAACTCTTTAAATTATGAAGAAGGCACTGAGTCTTCCTCCCATGGGCTCGTTAAACTATTTACATGGTTGGACCTATTGAGTTTTCATTCTTTCTTGGACTCATTAAATCCACAAGAAGGGTATTCTTTTATCTAAAAATAATAAGGAATGGGAAAACATATCATATCTTCATTGTCGAAGGCAGTTTCAGTCAATTCCTATCCTTGAACACAGCACCTACTTGAGTCTATCTTGTCGGTTGGGTTTAGTTTTTGGCCTCAGGGTGAACCTTTCCTCCGAGTTATTTACTCCCCCGGTTGGTTATTCTTCCAACCATATGGAGGGTCTGTTAATGTCTCTTACATTTCAGACTTATTTACCCCTTTATGTCAGACACTACCTAAGTCACTTTGTGTCGTGCTCACTGTTCAAGGATATACCCTGTGTCGGCCATTCTGCAGTTTACCTTGACCTCATGTGTTGGCCTTCCTAGTGTCAGTATTGTCGCATATTATTCCATATCAGCTCTTACCAGTTGAGTGTTCCTCGAGTTGGATGATGGAGGATGCCTTAAGGCCTCCCTTCCAACGGACTTCTTCCCATCGACATCAAATCATTATTCTGGGATTGAAGTTTAGAGTTTTGGTTAGTACCTTGGAGATTGCAGTCACCAGTGGCAATTTTCCTTGCTGTTGAATGATGAGAATACATCAATGTCTCTTCTTCGACAGGATTCCCAAGTGTTCGACTCCAAGTCTATCTATTCACATTTGGCGAATCGTACTTGGTACCTTGGACCCCATCATCATTATCGGTGAAAGTCCTCGCGTTTGTTAACGGTATACATCAATGACCGGTAATCAGACGATGCCCTCCATGTTCGACTGTCAGCTCATCTATTCACATGGTTCGGGTTTGTACCTAGGTTTGTTGTGGGATGAAGACCTTGGGATTTTTTGATGACATTACCTCATTTTGTTATCACCCAAGTTGCGCAAGACTGAGCCTCACTTATATACGGTTCTCCATGAGACATAGATCCAGTGTGTTGTTATGGCTATGATCTCTCAGTTTGACATGGATCCACGCTTGTATTTCAAGTGGCCATGCTTTTATATACATCTCCTTGTTATGTATCGGAGATCATGTTGTATCACATTACACATCTATACGATGTCAACAATGTAATTGCTCGCTGACCTTGATCTTTGCTGCAGGTTTCTTGCGACTTGTTCTGCGGTTCTGTGCTCCTCCTCTGGCTTTGGATTGTAATGTATTTCGGCCATCGTTTCCCTCTGACCTCACACATTAGGGGGCATCTGTTATAGGTCAAAATTGCACCTCTCCGTCCGTGATCACCCTGAGCTGCTGATCACACAAAAGGACAACTTGGATGGAGGAGCATGTTGACCTTGGACCATATGACAACTCATCTTATTTCCTGAAAATACTGGAAAACATACAAAATATCATTTTGAGGTATGAGTGCTACTCCACTTAAATAGACTAGCGCCCATACGCGACTCCAGTGTATAATAGTAGCGCCCATATCAATATATACGCTACTCCTTCTTATCAAAGTAGCACTCGACATTTAAAACTGAATGAGCGCTAGTTGTTAAACAATAGGGTAGTGCCCTATACGCTACTCCACTGAGTAATAGTCGCGTATATCTTAAAAGATGATTAAAAAATATATTAATCCATCGAGGAGGATTAGTTGATGGTAGTTTCTTAACTTCCCTAACCTCCTCCATTGACCTGAACTGCTTCTTTGAACCTATAAATACCAAGAAGGTTAAAGGAGCAAGGTTACAACAAATGATTGTTAGAAAAGTTAGAGGATGAGTCAATGGAGAAACTTTAGGACATTGGAGAAGTTGTTACAGAAGACATTCAAACCAGAGCAGAGCCAGAGCCCAGAATCTAGTTGCAGGAGCCTGCTTCATTATCAGGTATATTTGTACTGCATTCTAATTTTGACAAATAAAGGTTGAAGTGTTTCCTTGTTCCAATCTGAATGTGTTATGAAATGGTATTTTAAGTTAGATTTATTTTGGTCAATGTTGAATATTAAACATAGTTTTTGTTTATTTCATATTTTACATGTTGCCCAAAATGTTTGAGGAAGGTATTGTTGTTGCAGGTTTGCTGAAGGAAAAGTAGATTTGGAAGCTGGACACAGGATCGAGTCAAGGCTAGGATCAGACTCCGGTTAAAAGGTGTGTTCCCTAAATCTACAATCTATTTCTTTTGTAAATGCCTCTGTAATAACATTAATGCACTTACCTGTCACCCCAACCAAGTTGATAGTTTAGTTTCCTGACTATAGGGTAGAAATATCCGCCAACATACACCTTCTCTGCTTTTCCACTGTTGCTATTTTCTTGCTTCCAGTTCTAATTTGGAAACCTTATCCTCTCATGGGGGCGCCCTCTTGGCCCACTTGCCCAATTATTTAAGTAATATTAATTAAAGGAATTAATTTAAATTAACAAAAGTAATTCCTCCCTTGGACTTAGGCTAATAATTACCATAATTAATTTGAATTAAATTAATTAATTCCTCCAACATAACTTAGGCAAAAATTTATTATATAGTTACAGGATTAAATTATCATTTATACACCTAGGGAAATAATGTCCCATTTTACCCATGGTCACTGAATTAGCCCAAAATTGGGGACATGAAGGTCCTCCCTTCCCAAAATTGCTTGTCCTCAAGCAAAATATTCCAAGAGTCCATCATGCTTTTGATGCACTACTGTGATCATAATCATCTCTCCAAAGACAAACAATGCTAGGTTCCCATTGCTTGTATGACACTCCCATGGATCTGAATACCATCCAACAAAATCCACTAGGAAAAATAAGGCCTAGATTCCACTGCTTCAACTCCAAGTTTTTAGGTAGCGGTGTCATGTGTGGAAAACAGTCCTCCCATGAAATGCCAAGATCCCACTGATCATACTGCATCTCACCAAACATTAGTAACAAGAGAAAATCATCATCATATGAAATGCTAGGATGGATGAAAACATCATACCAACACATTGGAAAATCATCCTTTCCAATGCAACTATGAAAGTTTGAAGGCCCCTCAATCAAGATATGCAACTCTCCAATGTAGGGATGAATCAAAGGAAGACTATCCATCACCAAATATTCTTCCAGAAAGTGAGGCCAAAAATCCACCAGTATTTCCATTCCAACTGGAAAGTTCTTATGTGACCAATGCACACAAGGAACAAGTGTGTTATCCATGAAACTCAAGTGACAAGGGTGCAAAAATCCATCAATTGACCCACACATTGAAGGTAAGTGTAGATTTGATTCCTTCTTGTCAAAAGTGGATGCACGCACATGCATGGGCTACCTCAACTGCTACGGGTTAAGGAACATGTCATCGTACTCAATTTAGGATCCTCCTGCTCATCATGTGACACCAAGAGGAAGAATCCTTTTACCCAATTTTCATTCCCAAAATTTGTGGCTGAATGTGAAGTGGGGAATGAAGGATGGTGAGCCATGCTTCTGAACATTTCATCCACTTAAGTTGTGGACGTATCCTCTCCATTGATGGCTGATCCATCTATGGTTAACTCATCTACCTCTTCCTTGGAAAAGGGACTTTCTTCAATGAACCTCTCAGGTTCATTATGGAAAAAATCATGTGCTTGTTTTTCATCCACTTTTTCTACACATTCTTCAGGCACATACCGAATAGACTTCTCCTCATGGTCCACCCACTCATGAGGTTCCTCCATGGAAGTTTTCATGTCATTTACCCAAAAGGGATGACTCTCAAGTAAAATTGAGGATTCAATCAATTCATGCTAGTCTTGTTGGAAGTTCTATGTTCATTTGTGATTCTAGGAGGGAACTTTTAGTGTATCTCAAAGAATATTGGGTGGCCAACAAATCACCTTTGAGCTTGTAGTTCTCTTCATCATATATGCAAATACTTTCATCATGCAGTGATGCTTCCCGCAACAACTCAACAAGTTCAAACATGTCATTTTTATCTGAAAGCAATTGTGATAAATTACCTTTGATTGTGGACATTGATTTCTGGATATTCTCCATGGCTTCAAAGGAAGATTGGTATTCCATTAAAGAAGCTTCCCAACACAACTTTGACACTGAAGCATGAGTGTCATGGAGAATTTTCAGGGCCTCTTGGATCTTCTGTTCATCCATCTTCAATGACCTTGCAAGAAGATGAGGTTCTTGCAGATGTTCCTCCTCTTCATTTTCCATCACCAGATCAATTTCATGCAATGCACTCAAGGTTTTGAAATCTGATCCATATGTTGTTGCTGCCATATATTCATCTTTTAGGTCCTAAACAGAATAATTTGGGCTGCAACTTAGGTGCTCATTCATCCTTGGTGCACTAGAAAGATCTTCTCTCAAAGTTACAACTTTCTCCAACTCATGAACCAAACATATGAGGGCTCAACCATGCCAATATTTTCATCATACATGTCTGCCACTTCAGTTGGACACATAGGCATATAAAAATCAGAAATTACTAACTCACCATGTGTCATGTTCTCCTCCTTATGTGGTGGAATTATGATGGCTTGTTCATCCACCCATTTCTCTACTTCACACCCTACTAAGATGTGCTCAATTTCTGCTTCCTTGTGACGCTCAAGGGGTGACTGTAAATATGAATTGTGTTCCTCATTCGGATCAGATCCCAAATATGTCTCACAATCATCAATATGCCCCATATCTTCCTCACTTATCTTGAAATAAATCACAAAAATTGGGAGTGATTTTACTTCCACATTACCAACAATCAAATGTTTGACTGCTGGATCTTCCACTGTGCATTGACCTTCTTCATATACTTTAGCATTAGGGGAACTTGTAGTTGAAGAAATCTCATCAAATGGTATCTCTATGTCACCCACATAGAGAGATGTGTTAATTTTAAACCAAATAGACAAGCAAGATCACTGAAAGAAACATAATCACAAGATAGACACAGAATATACCTTGGGAAACCCTCATGGGGTAGAAAACCCAGCAAAGCTTTCCTCAATAAGATGATCAACCAAAATACAAGATGTGCTCCTTCCTTCTTTGTCTCCTTAGCAGATCTCCCAGACAAGTGCGCACTCTTCCACAAGTGAGTGAGTGATCTAATGAGGAGTTCACCTCTCTTATTTATACTGACCCCCAACTGACTAAAAGACCTAATGGGGCCGACCTCTCCTGGAGAAGTCTAATAACCCCAAAAATATAACCACAGGGCTGACCCCCACATGGTGGGTCTAATAACCCTAGTTAATACAAACCCTCGGAGGAATAAACATCTCCGGATACATAATAGGGTTACCTCGGAGGGATGAAACATCTCCGGAATAATAAAGTACAAATATAATATTCTTTGAAGTTACAATATTCAACACTCCCCCTTAACGAGAAGGATATTATAACATCATTTGCAGGAGCAAGGAGTCACTATGCATGATACATCTATAAATCATCGGAAGCTTTCTTCAATTTGTCTTCATCAGTAACTCAAACAGTTATTGGTACATCAATGTCAACATCAACATCAATATTACGATCATCAGCATCGTAATCACACGATCAGCAGCATCGTCATCACACGATCAACAGCATCGTTATCACATGATCATCAGCATCGTCATCACACGATCAACAGCATCGTCATCACACGATCAGCAGCATCGTCATCACATGATCATCAGCATCGTCATCACACGATCAACAGTATCGTCATTACACGATCAGCAGCATCGTCATCACACGATCAGCAACATCGTCATCACACGATCAGCAGCATCGTCATCACACGATCATCAGCATCGTCATCACATGATCAGCAGTATCGTCATTACACGATCAGCAGCATCGTCATCACATGATCATCAGCATTGTCATCACACGATCAGCAGTATCGAGTATTCATGCCAATACAAGTGATCATATCAACAATATGAGTATCCTACCGATACAGGTAACCACATCATTAATACAAGTATCCTACCGAGACAAGTAACCACATCATCAATACAAGTATCCTACCGATACAGGTAACCACATGATCAATACAAGTATCCTACCGATACAAGTAACCACATCATCAATACAAGTATCCTACCGATACAAGTAACCACATCATCAATACAAGTATCCTATCGATACAAGTAACCACATCATCAATACAAGTATCCATACAGATACAAGTAACCACATCATCAATACAAGTATCCTACCGATACAAGTAACCACATCATCAATACAAGTATCCTATCGATACAAGTAACCACATCATCAATACAAGTATCCATACAGATACAAGTAACCACATCATCATACAAAATCACTTTCTCGGATACCATTCGTCTACGGATCAATTCAGGGACCGAAGTCCGGGGATGATACAATCCCCACTTCTCGGAGACCACACGTCTACGGATCAATTCAGGGACCAAAGTCCGGGGATGATACAATCCCCACTTCTCGGAGACCACACGTCTACGGATCAATTCAGGGACCAAAGTCCGAGGATGATACAATCCCCATCACGTACATTTTGAACTAGTGGTTCCGAGATGATGCAATCCCCATCACTTTATTCTCGAAGACCATACGTCTACGGATCAATTCAGGGACCAAGGTCCGGGGATGATACAATCCCCATCACGTACATTTTGAACTAGTGGTTCCGGGATGATGCAATCCCCATCACTTTATTCTCGAAGACCATACGTCTACGGATCAATTCAGGGACCAAGGTTCGGGGATGATACAATCCCCACTTCTCGGAGACCTTACGTCTATGGCTCTCTTTAGGACTGAAAGTCCAGGGATGATCCAATCCCCTCAACTGTCCACTAAGGACTTCATTCTCGGAGACCTCACGTCTACGGCTCTCTTTAGGACTGAAAGTCCAGGGATGATCCAATCCCCTCAACTGTCCACTAAGGACTTCATTCTCGGAGACCTCACGTCTACAGCTCTCTTTAGGACTAAAAGTCCAGGGATGATCCAATCCCCTCAACTGTCCACTAAGGACTTCATTCTCGGAGACCTCACATCTACGGCTCTCTTTAGGACTGAAAGTCCAGGGATGATCCAATCCCCTCAACTTTCCACTAAGGACTTCATTCTCGGAGACCTCACATCTACGGCTCTCTTTAGGACTGAAAGTCCAGGGATGATCCAATCCCCATCTGTATTCTCAACTATACAGGTACAAATATCCAAGAGCATGTATTCTCACTAATACATCTAATCATCAAAACATGTATACATCTAGTATGTATTCTCACTAATACATCTAGCATCAAAACATTTATACATCTAGTATGTATTCTCACTAATACATCTAGCATCAAAACATTTATCCATAAAAAATAAAAGATATATAAGAGTTCTAAATATAAATAATTGTAAGTAGCTAAGTGCAACAAAACAAAATTGTTATCAAATACTATACTACTCCCCCTTTCGAGGAGGGTCCTTCTGGACTATACCAAGCATGTCTCGGAAGTGTTCAAACTTTACTCGAGACAAAGGTTTAGTCAGGATATCAGCAATCTGATCCTCAGTGCTTATGTACTCAAGTTTGATGGCTCCTCTCTGCACCATGTCTTGTATATAGAAGTAACGGATCTCAATGTGTTTTGACTTATCATGGAACACCGGATTTTCAGTCATCTTAATGCAGCTTTGATTATCACACATAATCACAGTGGGATCCATTTCTAAGTCAAAAATTCTAGATAAGAGTTTCCAAAGCCACACTGCTTCACAGCTGGCAGAGCAAGCAGCTATATATTCTGCTTCAGCAGTACTGAGGGCCACACTAGATTGTTTCTTGCTGAACCAGGAGATCATGGCAGATCCAAGACCATAACATCCGCCTGAAGTACTTTTTCTGTCTGAGACACTACCTACCCAATCGGAATCTGAGTAACCATGTAACTTGAGTTCATTACCTCCAAGATAGTATAAGCCAAAGTCCACTGTACCTTTTAGGTACCTCATTATGTGCTTTGCAGCTATAAGGTGAACCTTTCTAGGTTCTACTAGATACTGACTTAGGGTATTTACAGCAAAGCATATATCCGGCCTAGTATTTATCAAATACATCAATGATCCAATGATTTGTCTATATAGGGTTATGTCCACTAGTTCTGATGAATCATTAACTAATAGTTTCAGGTTGGAGTCCATGGGAGTGGCCATGGCTTTACACTCCAACATATCAAATCTTTTGAGAATCTCCACAGTATACTTACCTTGATTTAGAAAGATTCTGTTTGGCTCTTGCCACACTTCTAGACCTAAGAAGTAGTGCATTAATCCAAGATCTTTCATTTCGAATTCTGAAGAAAGCTTCTTCTTGCTTTCAATAATTTGATTCTCATTTCCGGTTAGGAATAGATCATCTACATATAACAGCAATATAACAGGTTCATCATCCATCACTTTAAGATAAAGATTGGGGTCAGCTTTACTTTTGGTAAAGCCCATGCTTGTTAAGAAACTGTCAATCCTTCCGTACCAAGCCCTGGGAGCTTGCTTCAATCCATATAATGCCTTTTTCAGTTTGCATACATGGGTCCTTCCGTCTTTGACCTCAAAACCTTGAGGTTGTTCTATGTATACTTCTTCTTCAATTACACCATTCAGAAAAGCTGTCTTAACATCCATTTGATGCAATTTCCATTTCATCATGGATGCAAGTGCCATGATAGTTCTAATTGAAGTATACCTAGCAACAGGTGCAAATGTTTCTTCATAGTCAATTCCCTCCTTTTGTGAGAATCCTCTGGCTACAAACCTTGCCTTGTATTTTTCAATGCTACCATCTGCAGCATGTTTTATCTTGAAAATCCATTTGGAAGAAACCACACTTTTATCTTTTGGTTTGGGGACTATATCCCAAACATCATTTTTCATTATCGACTGATATTCTTCTGTCATTGCTTCTACCCATTCTTTCTTTTGAGTTGCTTCTTCATAGCTAGTAGGTATTTGATCCACAAGATCACACATCAAGGCCATATAGTTGGACACTAGCTTTGGTTTCTTTCTTTCTCTAATGGAGCCTTCAGGAGCACCATATTTTTCAGCCCCTTGGATAATATCTCTAGCCCATGCTGGCCTTCTTTTCTTTGATAAATCTGAGATAGGAGGTTCTTGTGGTTCCAACATGTCATGATCCTCTGGTGGAATGTCTTCAGGGATGTGAACAGCCTCTAAGTTTCTAGAAGAAGAATCTTCTTCATAGATTTCTTCAAGTTGGCATTTTCTTGATTTCTTGAGAGCTGCTTCTTCATCAAAAGTTACATCTCTACTGATTTCTATATGATGAAAGCTTGGTATGTAAATCCTGAAAGCTTTGGATGATTCACAGTAACCAACAAATATTCCTTTCTTACCAGAAGGATCCAACTTGGTTCTCTTTTCTTTTGGAATGTGGATGTACACAGGACACCCAAATATTTTAAGATGGCTTACCTCGGGCTTCTTTCCAGTAAACACTTCTTCTGGAGTTTTGAAATCAAGAGCACTATGAGATAATCTGTTTTGAACATATACTGCTGTCTTGGCTGCTTCAGCCCATAGATACATGGGAAGATCCTGGTCATGTATCATTGTCTTCACAGCTTCCATGATGGTTCTATTTTTCCTTTTTGCAACCCCATTTTGTTGGGGATTGTAGGGAGTGGCTAGTTCTCTCTTGATTCCAACTTCTTTACAAAATTCTTCAAACTCTTTTGAAGTATATTCTCCACCATTATCTGTTCTGAGAATCTTGATTTTCTTTTCTGAGAGATTTTCTATTAGAGCCTTGAACTCCTTGAACTTTCCAAAAACTTCATTCTTACCTTTTAGAAAGTACATCCAGGTTTTCCTTGAATGATCATCAATGAAAGAGAGATAGTATTCAAATCCACTCAAGGAGGTGGTGGGCATTGGACCACATACATCTGAGTGTATTAACTCCAAGATACCCTTAGTCTTTGTTTCACTCTTTGGAAAGGGGTTCTTGATATTCTTCCCTTTCTTACATCCTTTACATGAGCCATCATGATCAACCTTCAAATTTGGTAGTCCTATGATCACCCTGCTTACATAGGGCAAGGCTTTGTAGTTAATGTGAGCTAGTCTTCTATGCCATAGCTCACTGGGACTAGAGGTTTCATGAACAAAGGCTACTTCTGGATGACCCTTAAGTTTATACAAACCTCCTTCCTCTTCACCAATAACAATTGCATCCTTAATAGATTTGCCTTTAGACCACATTAACACTTGTCCATCAATGAATGCAACTCTATAGCCTTTCTTGTTTAATGCTGAGATTGAAAGTAAATTCTTCTTCAAACCTGGAACATACAAAACTTCCTTCATCTTCATGGGGGTTCCAGAATCGAGTTTGTAGTTTGCTTCACCAATTCCCTTAATGGGATATTGATAGTCATCTCCTAGAGATACTTTTTTGGGGAGAAGTCTTTTCTTCAAGATTTGAGAGAGTCTTTTTCTGACCTGTCATGTGCTCTGAAGCACCACTGTCAATAAGCCATGTACCTTCTCCAGGGGTTATAGATCCATAGAGTGCGGAGAAGAGAACATATTCTTCTGCATCTTCTTCTGTATTTCTTCTTGACCTTCTTTTGAAGAAGGCCCTTTCTTCTTCTTCCTCTTCATCTCTAGGCCTTTTATTGTGAGACCTTTCTTCCTCTACTTCTTCTTCTTCACTATCATCTTCTGCAAGATGTGCTTGGTGTCTTTTGTAGTAAGTACCCTTTTTCTTCTGTAGAGGGCAATGTCTAGCAATGTGTCCTATTTTGTGACAAGAATAGCACTGGAAAGAAGAGTAATCTCTTCTTTGAGTAGTTCCTCTTTTCTTTTGAGATCTGTGTGGAGGATGAGACTCCTTGTGACTACCCTTTTTAGTGTAGGATTGATTCCTTCTTCTTTTGGTGTGGGTGGCCAAGGCTTGGTCATCCTCTTTGAGCAAGGCTTCTCGATTTGCAACCCTAGCCTCCTCTTGTACACAATCCTCCCAAACTACATCAAACTTCATACTTTCTTTTCTGGCACACATAGTTTGAATGAATGACTCCCAAGGTCTAGTGAGACCATTTAGAGCTGTCATCACAAGTTCATCTTCATCAAGAGTATCACCAATGGCATCTAGTTGCTCCTTGATTAGAGAGACTCTTGAGAAGTAGTCTTGAATGGATTCTCCTTTGTGCATCTTGGTACTCTTCAACTGAGTCCTTAGATTCATCTTCCTATTGATGTTCTTTCCTTCATACATTCTTCCTAGGGCATCATACATTTCCTTTGGAGTATTCTTGGAGGCCACTTGGGGAATCAAGTGGTCTTTAATAGAATCAGCTATGATTCTCTTTGCCCTAATCAAATCCTTCCTGTGTTTTTCTTTGGCTTCATCTTCTTCTGGTTCTGCAACTTCCTCCTTGATATAATGAGCAAGATCATTCTCCTCAAGAATGAGACCAATTCTGTATTTCCATGCCCGGAAATTTTCTATACCTTCTAGCTTGTCTTCAAGCTTAGTGTTTGGAGCCATCTTCTCTTGGGGGAGTCCAAGAGACAGAGTAGACTTACCTGGAAAGTTACTTTTCACTTTTCCGGAATTTGGAACAGAATTTTATTGCACTTTTGGTAGAATTAGGGTTTGACTTTCCCGGAGTTCTACCCAACCAAAAAGTTCGATCTATAGCTCAAAAGAATGTTCTTGAGAAGGGATATCCAACCATGTAATCAGAATTCAAAAATTCCAACTTTTTTCTGAAACCAAAATCTGACGTATCGCACTTTTGGTAGAATTAGGGTTTGGATTTACCGGAGTTCTACCCAACCAAAAAGTTCGATCTATAGCTCAAAAGAAAGGTATTGAAAAGAGCTATCCAGCCATGCAACCAAAAATCAATAATATAAACTTTGGGATGAAACCCTAACTTCACCGGAGAGAGAGAGAGAGGTATTCTTACCTTGTGAAAGATGTCCTATTCAGTCTAGCTCTGATACCATGTTAAGTTTAAACCAAATAGACAAGCAAGATCACTGAAAGAAACATAATCACAAGATAGACACAAAATATACCCTGGGAAACCCTCATGGGGTAGAAAACCCAGCAAAGCTTTCCTCAATAAGATGATCAACCAAAATACAAGATGTGCTCCTTCCTTCTTTATCTCCTTAGCAGATCTCCCAGACAAGTGCGCACTCTTCCACAAGTGAGTGAGTGATCTAATGAGGAGTTCACCTCTCTTATTTATACTGACCCCCAACTGACTAAAAGACCTAATGGGGCCGACCTCTCCTGGAGAAATCTAATAACCCCAAAAATATAACCACAGGGCCGACCCCCACATGGTGGGTCTAATAACCCTAGTTAATACAAACCCTCGGAGGAATAAACATCTCCGGATACATAATAGGGTTACCTCGGAGGGATGAAACATCTCCGGAATAATAAAGTACAAATATAATATTCTTTGAAGTTACAATATTCAACAAGATGGACATCCATCAGAATATGTCTCCTCAAAATTTGGGCACCCATCAGTAGGTACCTCTTCACAACATCCATCAGTAGATGCTTCTTCATAATTTGAGCAATTGTTAGTAGATGCCTCTTCTTGGAATCCATTAGTAGCTACTCTTTGATCCATACTTTTGTTATCCTTAGAATAAATGGTGATGGGTTCTTCATGCTTACCCCCTTTGGAATATATACATGAAGAAAATCCAAACAATCTCATGAAGCTATAGGATGTAGTTGGTTGATTTTTTCTTCCCTCTTCTTTACTCATAGAGGTAGAACAAATTGGTTTCTCCATGATTAGTTTGCTTCTATTTATTGAATCCCAATATCCCTCCTTGATTTGTAATCCAAATCTACAGTAAAAATAATATCTTAAAGAAATGGCCTTACCAATCTCTTTCCCCAAGTCTAGATACTCCTGGTAGTGGTGGGGCAATTTTTCACTTGTAGATATCATTTCTGTCACATATTTCTTCGGTTTTGCCATCGATGGTTCAGCCCATTGGTCTATGTACATATGGTCACAAATGTAACCATCCTCTACTTTTGGTAACTGAAAATCCTCCGACAGAGACCACCTGTTCTTCATATTGTTCAAATTCTTCTTCCATCACTGCTAGGAGCCTCATACTGCAACATTGAAGATTTGATTTGCAATATTCTTCACCAGAGAGCTTATTTATTTCCATGGGGGTGGAGGAAAGTGATTTGATACGTCTGTAATATCCCAGCCAAGAACTGGCCAGAATACTAACTCCAACTTCCAAACTTTTTAGGATTTTTAACTAGTAATTTTTAAGCAATTTCTTTATGATGTGCAAGGTATAAGTGAGGAGTATTGGCTCATTGATCAAGGATGGTAGGGATGAATTTTGATTCTGGATTTTATATGGAAAATGTGCAGCATCAATATAAGTCAGGTACAGACACTAAGTCCTATGCACAAGGTATTGGATCCTTTCATTTTTCAACAACAGACAAGTTTGTTTCCTACTTCAAGGCTTCCTGGGCTTCCAACATATGCATACTAGACTGAGAATTTATTCTGGATGGAAGTAGGGGTTATATCAGTTATTCAAATATGTAGAATACATTGGAATAGAGTTCCTGTGAATTTGGGATGATTCAGGTTGATTTGGAGGACAAATGCACAAGTGCGCTACTGGGGATTGTTGAGCTAGTAAGTTTACAGATTCTTCCAAACAAGGTTAAAATCCTCCAGAAATTCAGGGGAAGTGTTCGGATGGCTTGTATACTGTGCTAATTATTTCATACAACTTACATAATACAAAACTGATGCACAGACAGTAAATTGTAGAAGATATGGCAAAACTAGTTATTAAAAATGGCTCATTGAGCTAGTCTTGCATTCTTTAATCTGAAATTGCCTT
Organism: Larix kaempferi; assembly: GCA_027924585.1. NCBI lineage: Eukaryota > Viridiplantae > Streptophyta > Pinopsida > Pinales > Pinaceae > Larix > Larix kaempferi. The sequence continues at coordinate 26,464,500 of BSBM01000445.1, forward strand.
AAAGGATTACTAAAATCTGTTCTGAAACATTATTTGATTCTAATAAATACTCATGTACAACAATAGGTCAAAATTTGAAGTCCTGGATACAGTTTTGATATTCTATTTCATACAGAATTATAAAGAGCCTCCAAGGCTGGGAAAATATTACATACTGAGAGAGAATGAGTGTAAGAGGAGGAGAAGAAGATGTAGCTCCAATATGAATATTATGAATGACTGATAGAAGTTTTGATATCTAAAGATGAGGGCGCATTGGTCTTCTTGAGCTGCACTGGGCGCATTCACTGAACTGGAACTTTACACGTGCGCTCCTTAACAAATGAAACCTTGGCTATGGTGAGAATGGTTGTATCTTGGTCATCCTGACACCTTTTTCGATGAGAAAAAAGTGTTTACTAATGGAAACGGCCCTTCAGACGCAATGGAACAGGTCTTAGAACCCAGAAATGATCAGAAGTGCTGAACCCAAAACCTCCATTGCGTTCCTTCAACGTTGTTTCCACCGAATGTACCCTGTATGATGATAACTCCTTGTAAGCTTGGGTTCTTCTTAGTATTGGAGTTTATGGACCTGCAAATCATCTCTCCATGGATGCAAATGCTGAGAGAATATTAGAGAAGAGAAGTAGAATAGAAGAATGGGGCACATCACCAAACCTTGAGAAGCTAAAATGCTCCACTTATAAACTGTGACAATGACAAAAGTTGTGAAATGGAGTTGGAATCCTTCTTTTATAGAATTGAGTGTGACCTACTGAGAAAGTTGAAGAGCTTGGTGTCCTGTGAAAATAGGTCACCCATGAGTTGACATACCTTCCTTTCTTTTTCCTTACAAGCTTTTCTCTCCTTTAGAAACTGCACCCCCTCTTTGTCTCCACATGTTTCTTGCTTTGTAAAAGTTTCATGATTTGTAAACTGGCCTTCCTTTTGGAAACTGCGCCCTCCTTTTTCTTTTCTGGTTGTTTCCAATTTGAAAACTGAGCTCTCCTTTAGAAACTGCACCCTCCTTAGCTTTTTCTGGTTGTTTCCACTTTTTTGTTTTTGGCATGTTCTTACACCTACTCTGCTTTTCCTCTGTTGCTATTTTCTTGCTTCCATTTCTAATTTGGAAACCTTATCCTCTCATGGGGGTGCCCTCTTGGCCCACTTACCCAATTATTTTATGAATATTAATTAATGGAATTAATTTAAATTAACAAAATTTATTCCTCCCTTGGACTTAGGCTAGTAATTACCAGAATTAATTTAAATTAAATTAATTAATTCCTCCAATAGAAATTAGGCTAAAATTTATTATATAGTTACAGAATTAAATTATCATTTATTCGCCTAGGGAAATAATGTCCCCTTTTACCCATGGTCACTGAATTAGCCCAAAATTGGGGACATGACATCCAAAGTACATATTCATCTCTTGGAAGAAGTACATTGGATAATTGTTGAACAAGTTTGGCATGACAGAGTGTAACCCTCCCTTTACTACAATGAACCAAAACCTGAAGCTCACATCAAAAGAAGGGAATAAATTTTGAGGATGCAACGAGGTAAAAATGGATTGAGGCCGCCCTCCACTCACCTTTGTCCTCCAATTGCATATTTTTCTTAGACCATAGCATATAATACAAGGATACCTTGGGATTTTTAGGAGCCCTGATAGGGTTAGAAACTTCCAAAGATCCAAGCAAGTCTTCGGCAAGCAAAGATACTTTCTTAGTTTGAGAAGAAGAATTCGGGTCTTCTCTACCAACTACTTTATCTGCACAAACTACATCAACAAAAGAAGAGGGACAATTTGTGTCATCATTGGGGAGAGTCTAAGAGACACAACAAGAGGAATGCATACCTTGGCACTAGTGTATACATTTAGTGTATATGCTAGTTAGTATGTGTACACTACTGTATATACTAGTATATACACTAGTGTATGTACAAGTATATACATTAGTGTATATGTTGCTAGTGTGTGTGTGTGTATACTAGTATATATACACTAGTGTATGTATAGACAAACCCAATTAACAAAAAACCCCACTTCTAGATTGTTCCTCAAAGCCCTCAAACTCCAAAAATCTCCACTAGAAAGCAATGTAGCAACAAAGGAGTGGAAGAGCACCTCAAGTGGGTAGAACAAATTAGAGGTTGGTATACACACACCAGGGTATATACTAGTATGTGTACACTAGTGTATATACTCCAAGATAACAAGACACTGAAACTCCCCCGAGTGATTGCCTCGAAGAGGCACATTCTACACCTCAATAGGAGGAGATGCGCAACTCCTTCCATGCTATCAGTTATTTTACAACAAAATATATATAAAAACTACACAAATTAGATAAATTAAAAGACTTCCTCAACATTTGCACCCTAAAAAAGGGTTTGCACTTCTAAAGATTTGATCCCTCTAAAGGCTTGGTAGATCCCTTTAAGATAGATCTATGCTAGTGTTAAATGAGAGATAGCATAAATGGAGTCCTCTCTTCCGTCCATGCTGTCGTTCTATGCTATCGTTCTGGTTACAGTTGCTGCAGGTAAAAGGATCCCATTCCCATTCAGCAATGCGTCCCTTGTCTCGCCGAGGGCAGGACTAGGTTTATGGATACGAAACATAGAGCATTATTCGTACTGATGAAATGTCCAGTGATGAAGGTCGATATCCAATCAATAAAAAATAGACTCAAATTAACTCTATTGGTGACGATTATGCAGCAGCATTACATTTTTTAACGGTTATATAAACCAGGGTATATACGACTTAATGTGCATAGTTTCCTTCGATGGTGTATATCTCGCATATCTCCCAGTATACTGCATATGTGTTTTGTTGGTCGGTACTGGTATTATAATAACCTCTGCCCAAGGCGGTGGGTACTGATACCATAATAAACACATCCAATTGAGTCAAGGATAAGGGGGTTGGAGTTTTCTTATTTGCGGCTAAGCAGGCGTACTTCTGCTCATCATCTTGTGAATTCAACAAAGGCGGGAAGCGCCACTGCAAAAGTTAATACTGCAAACATCACATGCGCAGGCGTACTTCTGTTCATTAGGCGGAAGCGCCACTGCAAACATTAATACTGCAAACATCGCATAAAAACACCGAGACTTTACACTTGTTCTGATATCCCATAAACAATTGCAGAGGCCTAAGACCTTGGTTTTTGGCCTCAAAACATGGTGCGCCCAAAGAATCAACTCATGTGTGCCAAAACTTCTCATTTTTTACAGCGCAGTTGTATTTCTGATTACATGCCAAAACAATTCAAACATAGGCAAACGCCACTACAAAAGTTAATACTACACAGTACAAACATCAGAAAAGAGGGCCAAGACAGTGTTGTAAACATGGGATAACGCGCTCCTTTCTTCCGGCTGAGGCATTCATGCTGTCGATATGGTTGCAGTTGCTGCAGGAAAATTGATCCTATTCAGCGATGTGTCCCTTGTCTCGCTGAGGGCGTGAATAGATTACTGGATACGAAACATACGGCATTCATGGGCACCAGCATTACAGTATTCGTACTGATGAAATTAACTTTATTGGTGACGATTATGCAGCAGGATTACAGTGTTTAATGGTAATATAAACCAGGATATATACGGCTCCATGTGCATAGTTTCCTTTCATGGTGTATATCTCCTAGTATACTGCATAATGTGATTTGGTGTGTACTGGTATTGTAATAAAACTGTACTGGTAGTGTAATAAAACTATCCGAGTCTGTGGGTACTGGTATCATAATAAACACGTCCAATTGAGACAGGGATAAGTGGGTTGGAGTTTTCTGATTTTTTGCTGTGCAGGCGTACTTCTAAGTTCTGTTTATCATCTTGTGAATCCAACGAAGGCAAACGCCACTGCAAAAGTTAATACTGTAAACATCACATAAAAAAGACAAGATAGTGTTTTAAACATGGATATAAAAGACAAGATAGTGTTTTAAACATGGATATAAAAGACAAGATAGTGTTCTAAACATGGATATATATATTTCAAATTTGTAAGGACAGCCATAAAATCAATACTGGTTTGTTTCTTTTGTAATCTATGAAAAGTATATTCACTACTTCATCCTAAATTTTAAAATATAAACAAAATCTCGTTAAATAACATAATTTTTTTTCTAAAGATGTAAATGTAAATGTAATATGTAGTTTTGATTTTGAAAGTATCATAAATATATTATTTAATTTAGAAATTCCGATATGCTTTGGCATTGTGAATTTAAAGTGTGGATGAGCTTATTTACATATTTTATTCACACACAAAAAACAGTAACTTGTTATTCATAACGATAATCAAAAGAATCAAACTTATCAAACTTACATGATCAAAACCTCAAAACTGATCAATCTCAATTAATAAGCCAACTAATAAACAAAACAAAAAAATATAAATGAGAGTCACATGATACTCCCCTAAACGTCGAATGGTCATAACCAGTCCATCCTTGTACAGCTTGAATACATGCCATATAACAAAAACCATATACAACATGTTATCCCTGTAAACTATCCATACTAAAAAAAAATACATATTTGTAACTTATAAAAAAAAAGTCCATAGCAAAATTTCATTCATCATCTTTCACAAAAATCACTTAATAGAAATAGCTAACAGTACTAGAGACATCCATTGTACACCTTCCTATGATCCTCATAATATTCAAACAATATATGTCCTTCAATCATTCCCAAATCTTTTTGGAGAGACTATCCACAATAGAATTATACTGCCTGCGAAAAATAGATGGAAGAACAAGATTTTCAACTCTTGAATTCTTTGTTTCTAGTGACCCAATATACTGACTTGAATATTAAAGTTGCATGCAACCCATACCACTATGAATTTAGAGTCACCAACAACCTGTAATGAAAATATGCTTTTATTAATGGAAAACTATAAAAAACCCCAAAGGGCCAATAATTCATCTTGGGCATTTAAGCCATCTCCACACCCCATCCAAATAAGATATATTTGAAAGAAGGAAAATTTGATACACATTCTAGCTCTACATTAATCACCATTTGTGATGCTCCGTCAAAATAACCAATAGGAACATAATCATCTAAAATTGCAAAAGTAAAATGCTTGATTTGACTATCCATAGGATCATTTTAGAATTCTCTATATGCACCCAGAATTTTAGAAATAACCAAAGTGTTATTTACCTCCACATCCGAAAATATAATATTGTTTCTATGTCTCCATATTGCCCATATAACAAAGAGAGACATTTGTTTGTGTCTTCCATAGTTGGATGTCCATAGAAAGAAACAATCTTCAAAGGATAGATTTTTCCAACATAATGGAAATTGAAGGATTTTTGAGACCTCCTTCCAAACGTGTTGAGAAAACCTACAAGAGATAAATAGGTGGTCAACAATTTCATCATTTTGGATACACAAACAACAAAATTTGGTCCAACTACCCCTCTTTTAATGTTATTGTCCCAAGTCAAAATTTTATATTCCATAGCTAACCAACATAAAAGTTTAAATTTTAAAGGAGCCAATCACTTCCATAGCATATGAACCCACCATTTATAGTTTATTTCTATATAAATAGATAACATAGCTTCATATGCCAACTTGGTAGTGACTTGACCTATAACAAAGTCCTAAGACCATAATAGTTGATCTTCCTTATCTGAAATTCTAATCCCACAATGGATCACGCCTAATATATAATTAGACAATTCTTAGGCATACAATCCCTCTATATGCTTATAAAAATCCTCACCACCAACAATTAGATCTTTACCTAGTCTAATTTGCTTCCCATTTCCCACTCCTTCCAAGCCATCCATCTATCTAGAAATGGCATAGAATCAACTATACCATTCCAATTGTTTGATACATTTGCTACCTTTTTTAGGGGTTCTCTAAACTAGTTCACAACCGACTTTTTCTTTAAGTATTTAGCTCTAATGACATCACTCGACAACCCTTTTCCAATAAAAATTACCTCTAAAGACTTTTCATGGATAAATCCTTTCCAAATAGGAAAATGTTTTTGATTCCTAAGTCCCCTATTTCCTTAGGTAATTCAATCTTATCCCATTTCACAAGGTGGATTCCTTCCTTACTTTTTTTCCCGAACCATAATAAACGGAACATATTCTGCCTTATCTTATTGAAGATGTATTTAGGGATTTTGTCTAATGATAGCCAATAGAAAAGAATATTCTCTAGCATTGATTTGACAAGGATTAACCTAACACCCAATGCTAGCCATCTAAAACACCAATTTTTAGTGCACTTTTCAACTTTTTTGAGAAGCCAAAGATAGTCCTTCTTCAAATAACCATTTGGTTTTAGAAAGTAACGCATATATTTAAACCCAGATTCCAAAGGCTCCATTTTGAAGGGGGGAAATAACTTAATCTGCTCCAAAACCTCATCATCAACTACATTAGTAAGAAATATAGACTCTTGAATGCTAATCTCCATTCTAGAAGTCTCACAAAATACATTAGTTAAGGCCTTAACAGTTCTCCATTCTTCAATTGTACCATTTCCAAGAAGTAGAACATCATCAACAAAAATAAAGTGAGTGATATAATGATGGGGAGTTATTTTAACACCCTTTAGTCCACCTTAATTCCTTTCTTACTCTATCAATCTGCTTAAATCTTAAATCACATGTAAAAAAAAAGTGGAGATAGTGGACAACCCTATCGAATCCCTTTGTGGATCTTAAAGAAACATGTAGGGGTACCATTACTAACACTGCAAAGTTGGTTGAAGTTACACATCCCAAAATCCAATTTATACTTTCCAAATTTAACCTAATCTGGTGGAGGACTAGTTTTAAGAATGTCCAATTAACCATCTCATAATCTTTGACAAGGTCCATTTTAAGAATCAAATATTTTAATCTATTGACTTTGATCAATTGACTCTCTTGAGCCACACCCACAATATCCAAAATTTGTCCATTAAATAAAAAACCAAACTGTTCTTTTGAAAATGCTCTCAATAGGAAGGGTTTAATTCTATTTGCAATAACTTTTGAAATTACCTTATAAACCAAGTTACAAATGCATGTAGGACGAAAATCACTAGAAAGCTTAGGATTAGAAGATTTCAGAATAAGGGTTAAGAATGTGGCATTAATGGCACCTGATACAAAACCCCTGATCCTAGACTCTTCTACCACATTTAATAAGTCATTTCCAACAATATAAAAGAACTGAATAAAAAACTCAATAGTCCATCTGTCAGTGCTAAGAATTTTTGATATAGCAAAGAGCTTTAAGATATTTTCAATTTCCTTTAATAAGAGAGGGGCACTGATACTTAGGGAATCCTTAGAAGAGAACAAAGAGGGATAAAATTGAAGAACTTTCATTTGAGAACCTAAAAGATTCCCATCAGATTCTTTAAACAAATTCTCAAAATGTCCAATAACATTTTTTTCCAAGTCTCTCTATCCATTCACTAGTAGGCCCTTTTAGTTCCCAGATAGTATTCATGATTCTCCTATGATTAGTGTACTTGTGAAAGAAGGAATTAATACTGTCTCCCTAAGATAGCCAAATTGCATGAACTTTAAGTCGCCAAGCTTCCTCCTCAAGCTTTAAGATTCTGGATTTTTTGGTCTCCGGCAAACTAATCATCTCCTAATCCAATTTGGTGAATATAAGTGAGTCATTCTTTAGAAATATGGCATGAATCTCTCCCTCAAGATTTAAAAGTTCAGATTGCAAATCCATTTTTCTGCTTCTCCCAAGTTATAACCTTTTTTTCAAGACCTTGATCTTATATACCGACTCATCCATGGTTGAGCCCTCCACTTCATGGGATAAATACTTCCATTTATTCCTGACTAAAGAGGAGAAGTATGCCTCTAATAACCACCCATATTTGAACTTAAAAGGAAATTTGGATCTACATGGTTCCACTTCAGATTGCAACATTATAGGAACATGATCAGATAAATTAACATATTCATACCATGCTCTATATTGATCCAAACTACTAGATAAAACCTTATAAATAAGAAACTTGTCCAATATATTTGACACACCTACTTGACCCATCCGACCAATCCTCCAAGTGGGAGACAATTTGGTAGGAATGGCATCAATAAGTTTCATCTCTTGAAAAATATCCTTAAAATAATCTGCCAAGGGATCCACTTTGGGAGCATCTCCCCATACCTCAATAGATGACACATTAAGGTTTAAATCCACACCCGCTATCAAAAAAGGTTCATTCAACAGACCACTTTCAAAAGCCTCATCCCAACAATCTTGTCTATTTGAATAAGGCCCATAGTAGTTCAAAATTCTCATTTGAGCATTCATCTCTCTAAACCTTCCCTCCAAAATAATCCTTGCACGTGTCAAGTAGGGATTGAAATTAGTAATTTTAGGGTTCCATGATGAAATAATTCCCCCCAATATACCAAAGGAATCCATTATGAATCATTCCCAATTAGGAACAAGCTTCAAGAAAACCTCCCTAGCCTTAAACCTAGGCACCATTGTTTCTTGAAAAAGTATGACATCAGGACAACTCTGCTCAAAGATTCTTTTGAGCGATAAGAATTTAGGAGCACCCCCAATTCATCTAATGTTAAAGGACATAATATTCATTAAGTACCTAAACATAGGGGAAAATCTTCTCTAAGGGCCTCAGGACTATATAGAGAACCAAACACTAAAGAATCCAAATTATGAACATTCAACAACTTATTGAAAAGAGGCTCCAAGGATTTATCAAGACCTCCCTCCACTACCCCAGCCTTACCATTTCTTCCTTTCCTTTGCATTTTATTCGTCAAAGTAACATTATGATTCAGGTTAGGATTATTACAGTCCCCATCCTGAGAAACTGACTTATTACTATGTAATATCCTGATTTTGACCATGTTGCATCAAACATGTAAATAATGTAATATTGTTATAAAAATTGTGGTGAGGATCTCAAGGCCAAGGCCACACCATCGATTTATTGTTCTCGTACCAGAAATTAAAAATTGATGCATGTGGATTGTGTGCTAACTTGGCACGATTGAAATCATAAATAAGATGTAAATATGCATTTTAATAAAATACCCACAACTAGCTATGCAATACAATACAACAAGAGTAAAGGGGCATGATTTTTACAAGGAATTGTGAGGGGATATTCAAACCCTTGAACCAATAAGTCAAGCCAAGTGTTAATGAGAGAACCCATGAACCTTCAACTACCCATGTTGAATTTTGTACCCAATCATTTATTTCTCCCAAGAGTTGGTTGAAATAGTTATTATTTGGGAAATGGTGAGGTATGGCTGTCCCATTTTTCATTTATGGGCAAGCCACCATTTGAGAAATTCGTGTTTGGACTCTTAGGCAATAAAAGAGCTAGGAAATTTCTCCCCAAGCCATTCTTCACCCATGATTTTTTCTCTCTCACGATTTCTGAGCTTGTTGGGCATTTTTCTCGACCTTTTCCCCTGTGTTTCCTTCATTCTCAGCTGGGAGAAGGGAGTTTTTGTGGTATAGAATAGTGGGGAAGAAGAAGAAACCAATTTGGGGGTCTTGGGAGGTCGTTTTTGTCATTTAAATGCGTATATAACTGTGGGATAAATTGGTTTTTCTCCCTGTGGTCGATTTCCCTTCCCACGACTTGATTTGGGTGCTAGGATTTGGATAAAATCCATCGAAATTTTGTTTTGTACAACCCACATTTGAAAACGTTTTGCTATGCCAACAATTGTGATTGTTATGTGTAGAAAGAGTATGATGGGGCATGAGTTATGGGTATCCATTGGTTTGGCTTGAGATTGAGTGCAAGCATCCAAAAATAGAAGAGGGTTCACATTTGGCTTGATAAACCCAGCTATGGACTGGCTTGGCTTAGATGTGATGTTAATTTTTCTATGCATGAGCTTGAGTGTTCCCATTCCTTGTGGAAATCATGCCCATATCGAGGGTGGAAATTGTGTTGAGAGATTGATGAACACGATTGGCCTATGGCTGGGTGGAATGTTGCAGCTGCATAGCTATTTGCTCGGGACAACTTCACAATCAAGATAAGTATTCTCTATGTGTATTAAATTCTGCAATGTTTTTAATTGAAGACTGTAATGATTATGAAAATCAATGCATGTTAGATATGCATGTAGTGGATCTTGCTTCTGTTGTGTTTATTTGAATTATACACTTGCACATGTGTTTTTATTTGTATGAATTTGATGAATGGGTCTAAGGTTTGAAAATACCATAATTTTATTCATGTTCCCTTCCTTGTGTTGGATCGATGGGAGGGGACGTGATATACTAGTATAATACTAAAGAGGAGTTTTTTGCAAGACATCCTTATAAGATCGAATCAATGAGGAAACCACCTGATTTGAATTTAGAGCACTTTTGTTTACGGAAAATATGTAAGGGCAGACAAAAACGGATCTCCCTAGTCTGAATGGTTCAGATCTAGAACAAAACAAGTACATAACACATAACTTTCTTAGATTTATTGAGATGCAAATTAAATCAAGAAACAACTTACCTTATGAATGCAACTCCTTTCTCCTCGTTTGATATGGCTCCTTGATATTCAGATATTCAACTGCAAAACAAGAGGGAACAAGTGGAAACAAACAGGGTAGTGAAAGCATATGATTATGAATCAATCTAGATCAGTAGTCAAAGAAGCTAATCCTAAACATTATAAAGACAATAAGTTTATGGAAAGAACTTGTATTAAATGTAATTATATAAAAGTACGAAGAGAGAGGTGTTACAACCAATGCTTTGACATCGTAAATCCTTTCCAACAATCTTAGCCTCAAAGATCAAAGCTTTTCCTCCTATGGATGAAGAGGATCTCCTAGCAAAATTTCACTAGCATGTAAGTACTCTATATTTCCTCTCTTAACAATGGAGAGAGGGTTCATATTTATAGGACAAAAGGGATAGGAGAGGTTGAGCATTTAGGGGAGAAGCTTAAGGGATCATCCCACTAGGTAAGGGGATCGAATGCCACCTTTCTTGGGATGTAGGGATAAGTCTCCACGACACCCAAGGTTCGAGAATTCACTTGAAGCTTCTCTTTATCCATTTTTACCAACAACGACGCACCTTGCACAAAGTAAAATCACGTTAATGGAAGGGTGAGGCCTCTTGTGAAAGGGAAAATGGCGTCACTGACGTGCTCTGTGAATGTGCAGAGAATTTCACCTAAGGTCTGACGCACCTTTCCAGTGAGTGAGACGCGTCGAGGTGACAACAAAAGTCAAAGGGATAGACAACTCTTCTTTTGGTATTTTATCCAAAGTGCTTTAGGAAACAAGGAATATAGAGGACACATAACTCATGATGACGATATTTTGGTGTAACAGAATGCCCCACAAAGCATGAAGCTAGAAAATAGGGAAGGTGAAATGCTTTGCAATACAAAGGATCGAGGCAAGGATCATTGGTTGGAGTGATGAACAAAGACTCCTGTAGTACAACTGACACTGAGATACATGTCTTAAATGACTCATAACATGGATTCCAACCAATACATTGCAGATCCATGGTAGTAAAGACCGACTGGACAGAATCATGGCTACTAGACACAAGTGTAAATCCATGATGACATGATAACATAGCCACGACCAGAACAATAGTGTATCTGTGTGACATGACTCAAAAAATCTCCGTCGCATCCTGGGAAATATATATGAGTTAACCCAAGGTCTTCAAGACAAACCCACAATGATACAAATCTAACCATGTGATTACAATGTTTTGAAGTCGAACATGGTAGAAACCACTTTATTATCAGTCATTAATGAATACTGTTAACAAGTGTGAGGGAAATCACCATTGATGTCAATGATTCCCAAGGTATTATAGTACACACCACCGAATGTAAATCAATGAGTTGAGGTCGAACAATCAATGGGATCTTTCAATCAGAATTCAATGATGTGAACTTACTATTGAAAGCAAGGTAACCTTCCATTGAGGCATGCAGGCCCAAGGTACTTGATTGGTTTGTAGGTTTAATCCTCGGATGATGTGTTAAAGTCGACAAGGATAAACTGGCCGAAGGAGGGCCATGATGTTTCCCCCATCATCGACATGAAACAATATCAAATATTTTTGGAGTAGATCGTATTGTAGAGCAATGTTTGAGACTGACTCAGGAGTGATCGACATCATATAGAAGTTAAAACGACTTTAGATATTGACTCGATTAACAGACCTCTCTTGAACATGGGTGTTAGATTTCCAACATAAGATCCAAAGAGATAATGTAACCTCACAATGAAAGAATTAAGGAATTAAGGAAGAAGAGAGAAGCAATAGAACATAGATCCAATAGAGGCAGAATAATTACACACACTACATTAATCAGAATAGTAACCGGGTAAATATACAATGCTGAGTATGAGGATTCGAATTCACTAGGTGTAATTCGAATTATCCTTCATGCACAGATCCATAATCAGTGGAGAGTCATCAGTGCCAAACTAGGAGTCTATCTCATCATCAGTGAAGTCATCAATGCACAAGTAGTGATCAACCGGGAGTCAAACTGAGTCTAACTGAGTGTGGTTGGTGTAACTGGCACATGGAAGCACTGATATAGTGAAGGAGACTCAGTGGAGGGCGCTCATGGAGCTAACTGGAGTCAAAACAGTCTATCTAGTCACACTGGAGGTCCAAAAGAGTGATAAGGTCAGTTAGGAGTCAGTTAATCCTTAAATCAAGGAAGAACTGAAGATAACTGAACTAAACTGGACTGGCAAATGAAGAAAGGCACCCTTCTCATGCAATAACTAAAAAGAGGGTGCACTAAGCTCTAGGAGAGCTAAGACTGATCCGAGAGAAGCTCTTGGGGCTAGTTTGTTGAGGGCTAGGTGCTGGTGCTGATGACTAGGATGCATGTAAAATGCATGCAAACCCTAATTTTGCATGCAGGATTGAAAATGTAAATGACAGGAATGTTAGAAGGACTAGGATGGAGTATAGGAATATCCTAACACCCCCCCTTAATCCATCCTGGTCCCTAGTAACTAGGACCAAAGGTCACCCATACAATCAATGAAATGATAAAAAAATACTGCCTCAATTTTTCTTTTTCATTTTTTTTTTTTTTTGTTTTATATTTTTGAATAACTCAAGGAGCCATCACTCTAAGCAGAAAAGAAGCAAGCTTTCATCAGTGAAAACTTTGCAAAGAGACTTGGTAAGCTGATCCTCTGTAAAGTGTGAATGCAAGTGCTAGAGAATGTGTTGAATGTAGCAAGTCTTTCAGGAACCTTTTCTGTCACTGGAGCGAATGTATCATGATGAGTTTTCCCAAAGAATGGAAGAGTAAACCCCATCATCATGCTGCATCTCTCATGGAGAGGTGGATGGCATAATGCAAGGTTGGCATGGTGTGGAAGTCTGGTAGTGTGATGATCCTCAATAGTATTCTCAGTAGTAGCAAGAGCTATGTGAGCCCATGTTGACCTTGTATCTGGACTGAGAATAGGTGTTGATTCTGGATTGCAATCTTTTTGAACTATGACTTCTACATCAGAATCTTGCTCTTCTTCTTCATCGGAAGAGAAGTCACTCTGATCTTGATCGGAATCTGAAGAAACACTTGGAGAGAAAGGCATAAAGTGAGAAAATTCATATGCCTTTGAGGCATGATTAGCAATCCCATTCACTATAACCTTTCCAGTGGATATTTCTGTGATCTCGACAGTGTTTGGACCAAAAGTAACTTGCTTTGGAGATCCTGTATGGGTCATCTGATAAACTGATAATAAATTTGCAGTTAGAGAAGGAACAAACAAGACATTTTTGAACTTACCATGTTCCATATGCACTGTACCCACTCCTTTTGCAGAAACCTGAGTGTTGTCTCCCATGTGAATGGTAGGCCCATCATGGATATCTAGAGAAGAGAAAGATTCTTTTTGTGCCATCATGTGGTTGGAAGCTCCAGAATCTATGAGGAGAGCTTTTGTGTTTGAAAAACCAGCCATCAATGCATGACAATCATCAGATCCACTTCCAGAATCAGACATCTTTACTTCTTTTGGAACAACAATTTGGTTTTGTTCAAGAAGCTTGGTTAGAAGATCAATCTTCTTATGCATGCAGGAATGCTCAAGATGGTTTCCTCTCTTGCAGTAGGTACAATTAGGTCTCTTTTGTTTGTCATTCTTGGATCTTGAAGGTTTCTTTCCTTTTCCTTTTTGTCCCCCCCTTGCATTCGCTCCACTTGATTCACCAACTAAAAGAGCTAGATCTCTGGAGATTGTGATGGAACCCATTTGAATCAATTTGTCTTCTTCTTGAATGAGAGCGGTAGTAAATTTTTCCAAGGTAGGAAACTTCCATCCAGGGATTGACATTCGCCCAGAATGGAAAGTAGAGACAAAAACAGAAAATTGAGATCCAAGTTTGCTCAAAATGGAGAGTACTAATTGCTCATCACTTTTGGTGATGCCACAATGCTTGCATTGAGTAACCAAATTCTGAAATTTTGAGATGAATGTTTGAATGCTCTCAAAATTGCTAGGTTGTAGAGAGGCCAATTCGTTTTCAAGAGTGTAGCCTCTCATCCCATCTTGTTTGCCAAAAAGGCTCTCCAATTTGGTCCATAACTCTTTTGGAGACTTCAAACCTTCAGCATGGAACAATAGATCTCTGGACATGTAAAGGCATATGTATCCAAAAGCTTCATCCAATTTGGTTAGATGCTTGACTTTATCTCTAGCTATATGTGGTGTGGCATCTCTTTCATAAATCTTTCAAACCCTTTTGTCATCAAGAAAATCTTCATCTCATCCCTCCATTCGAAGTAATTGAAAGGAGTGAGAAGTATAGGAGAAGAAGGAGCATTCAAATTGCTCATCTTGACTGCTTGAATAAGTGCAAATAGAGAGCTGCTGAATCTGCTGCTGCAACTGCTAGAACTTCGAAATACCTGCAAAAAAACTCTCAAGAATGGAGGTAGAATATACTCTCAAATGGCTCTGATACCATGTTAGATTGCCAACATAAGATCCAAAGAGATAATGTAACCTCACAGTGAAAGAATTAAGGAATTAAGGAAGAAGAGAGAAGCAATAGAACATAGATCCAATAGAGGCAGAATAATTACACACACTACATTAATCAGAATAGTAACCGGGTAAATATACAATGCTGAGTATGAGGATTCGAATTCACTAGGTGTAATTCAAATTATCCTTCATGCACAGATCCATAATCAGTAGAGAGTCATCAGTGCCAAACTAGGAGTCTATCTCATCATCAGTGAAGTCATCAATGCACAAGTAGTGATCAACCGGGAGTCAAACTGAGTCTAACTGAGTGTGGTTGGTGTAACTGGCACATGGAAGCACTGATATAGTGAAGGAGACTCAGTGGAGGGCGCTCATGGAGCTAACTGGAGTCAAAACAGTCTATCTAGTCACACTGGAGGTCCAAAAGAGTGATAAGGTCAGTTAGGAGTTAGTTAATCCTTAAATCAAGGAAGAACTGAAGATAACTGAACTAAACTGGACTGGCAGATGAAGAAAGGCGCCCTTCTCATGCAATAACTGAAAAGAGGGTGCACTAAGCTCTAGGAGAGCTAAGAATGATCCGAGAGAAGCTCCTGGGGCTAGTTTGTTGAGGGCTAGGTGCTGGTGTTGATGACTAGGATGCATGTAAAATGCATGCAAACCCTAATTTTGCATGCAGGACTGAAAATGTAAATGACAGGAATGTTAGAAGGACTAGGATGGAGTATAGGAATATCCTAACAATGGGATGGCATGACTTGGAAGCATTGATATGACAAGAACGATGCCGACACATAATGAAACTGATGATGTGTTAAAGTCGACAAGGATAAACTGGCCGAAGGAGGGCCATGATGTTTCCCCCATCATCGACATGAAACAAGATCAAATATTTTTGGAGTAGATCGTATTGTAGAGCAATGTTTGAGACTGACTCAGGAGTGATCGACATCATATAGATCGTATTGTAGAGCAATGTTTGAGACTGACTCAGGAGTGATCGACATCATATAGAAGTTAAAACGACTGTAGATATTGACTCGATTAACAGACCTCTCTTGAACATGGGATGGCATGACTTGGAAGCATTGATATAACAAGAACGACGCCGACACATAATGCAACTGATGATGGAAGAATTCTTTGAATGACTCGAGTGAGTAAAAAGACTCATGGAATTGGTGGGACTCGAAGACAAGTAGATTATCCAAGTAGTTTGAATGAATATACAAATGAGTGCCATGTTCAAGAGTGACTAAGTACTGCCATATTTACAAATAAATACAAACTCTTTCCTTATCCCTGTCATGATTGATGATTACCTCTTTTTTATTAACGATCTTGAGGAGGGTAACATATGCTCGGTATAGCTCATCCTTCGAACGAGTCCAATATCACATGTTTTACAAACCTGAGATAAGAGGGGTTCATCCCTGAAAGGGCCCTTCAATGTCAAATTTTAACGAGTCTAGAAAAGGTAAACTCAACGTTATTTAATGTTTAGAGAGTCTAAAAGAGATAAAGAAGATTCTAAATGGTTATTGTTCGTAAAAATTAGTCTCCTCATCCGAAAAAGGATAAAAATAAAAAAATATGAGAGAGAAATCTTCTAGTCATGATTAACTAGAGTGCTCCTTTTTCGTAAATAGTCTCGTTGGTCCGAAAAAGGGGTAAACTATCACCAGAAAGATGACCTTTCGAATACTTTTACAAGTGTGAAAGAACCAAGTTCGCTTGGCGATCTTTTCCTATTTAGGGAGTCTGAAAAGGGCTTAAAGAAGGACTCTGAGGGGTTCCTTTTTCGTAGGTGTTTTACGAGCACGAAAAAGAGATGAAATATAACTCAGTAACTTATTCTCATGGTTTTACGAGCACGAGAAGGAACAAAGAGTGAGATCAATATCGTTAATACTTAATTTTAACGAGCGTGATAATGGCATAAAAAATGTTCAAAGACTTGTTCACACCTAATGAAAAGTATGAAAAGTCTACGATGGTCACCAACATGGTCAAAACACCACTTTCTCTATCTACAAGCTCCAGGAACTAAGTTAAAATCCATCGCGAGGTTTTAAAACATAAAAAGGACACCAACTATAGCAAATAACCCATAAAAGAAATATTAATAAAGGAATATTCCATTTTTCATATAAAAAGGTGAATAGTAAAAAGTTATTTACCAATTGATTTTACCAAGTTGGAATAGTGGAAAAAACCTCTTTGGAGATCGATTTTTCTGACAATGATTACGGACACCTTGGTCAGCCAATCAAACCCCCATCAGTTGTAGGTAGGTACACAAATGCTTGCTAGGAAAATTCCCATCAAGAACATAAGAGACCGACGTCTCAGGACCGTTCTCTTTATCATTGAGTGGGTGGCGGGAAACAAGGCTGCTCATCAGGTCACCAAGGCTCACATGTTATATTCCATTGAGTGCATGGAACCAAAAGTCTTCAACTGGTGCAAGGGACTCCTCGTGAACTTGAAGGATCAGCTCACCAAGTGCCGAAGGGGTGAGTTGAAACAGTTTGGTTATGGTTCCATCGTGGTTTCTTTCTTCTTAGAAAGAGTTCCACTAGTGCGGCCACAGGTTGAGTTAGATGATCTCGATCCACAAGATCTGCACATAGTTAGGTGGTCCTATGTGATAGCCTATAATGGAGGCGGGGGACCTATGATTACCTAAGGGACAACCTTCTTCGGGTGGCTCTGCGGAAAGCTCCCCATGGTTGAGGATTATGCATATGCGGGTACCGATTTCATAGGGGATCCAGATCTAGCTCTTCCTGAGGGAGAGTAATGGGGAGACATTGGTAAGAAAGAAATTCTTGTTGTTTCTATGTGTTTTATAGTTTTTAAATGTTTTTTGTGTAGTACTGATGGTTCATACATGTTTTATGCAGATGTTGGATCATCCCGACCAATGGGTTCCTCTCTGATTGAGAGGAGGGGAGTCGTGCGAGAGATGGCAGCGGCCCAGCAGGAGGCGGTGAAGGAGTTGGATGAGCTAGAGGAGAAACTCCAAAGGTTGATTGTCGATATTCCTGACATATCCATTGATGACCTCCCACGACACTACCAGCGTCAGACAACTGGGGTTTCTGGACGGTTTGGTCGGCTACTACGTCGAGTGGCTGAGGCCATTATATGTTATCACGAGCATCCTCAAGGGTAGGCTCTATGTATGATGTACTGAAAGCCATCAGCTTCATATTTTGTAGATATGATCTACTAAAATCTTATGAGCTTGATATTTTTGTATCAGTACCACTTTTTGTATTTTACTAGACATGATCATATATATACAAAAACACTATCTAGCGGTTTTATATACTATGTCTTCTATGATGAATTTGGGATCTTATGGATGTTGGCCTATACACTATGATTATTTTACATCTTATGTCTATTTATAAAAAAAATTTATGAATGTGCAATATACCAATCTAATATGAAATTAGCTAGGAAGTCAGCAATTGCATTCATGCTTCTTGGAATATGTAGGTATTGAATGGACTCAAAGGAACTCTCCAAGAGACGTACTCGCTAAAATAAGCGAAGTAATATGGGGTCATGGATAGTGTAGACACGGTTAAAATGAGAGACCACTAATTGTGAATCAAGGTAGATAACAATGTGGTCCACACCCAAGGAAAAAGAATCAGTCAATAACCCAATCACCACATGATACTCGGTGACGTTTTTGGTTGAAAAACCTAGGAAGGTTCCTCCTGAGCTTATCAGCTCACTGGCAGGGGAATATAGTACCCATGCTACCAAGGCAAGGTTGTGGGTGTTCCGTCTAGCGCCGTCTGCAAATCCATAGCAATTTTCCATTTGCACATCCAATTAGAACATGGTATAAGCGTAACAATAAGATCCTAACACACTAAAATAAAGTGTCACGCCAAAAAAAAACACACGTCATGTACAATATATACAAAGTACTAATGCAAAATGACTTAAGCATAGTATCGTTTTAGTTAGAGCCCATTGCGAGGATCCCCTAAAGATATCCCATTATAATCAACTAATTCATAGGCTCCCTTTTCCAAAACATGTTTTACTACATATAGACCATGCCACATGGACTCAAGTTTTCTTGCCCCCAGCTTATCGTTTTTTTGGTCATAGGTAAGGACCAAATCACCCTCATTGAAGATATGAGGTTTTATGGATTTATCGTACTGGGCCTTGATTCGTTTCTTATGTGCTTCGTTAGCTAGAGTTGCATCACAATGGGTTTCGTCGAGTTTTTCTAAGTATATAAATCGTTCTTCCTTGGTAGTTGTGTTCGGTAAAAGTTCGACAATGAGTTTTAGCGATGGAATCTCGCACTCAATAGGAAATACTACCTCTAGTCCATACATCAATTGAAAGGGTGTGAAACCAGTGGACGTTTTAACTGAAGTCCTGTATGCCCAAAGGGATGAAACATGCATCACATGCCAATTAGACTTGTGTGTTCCCACCGTGCACTGAATCATGGTTTTCAAGACCTTGTTAATGGCCTCTACTTGTCCATTTTATTGAGGATAGTAGGGAGTTGATTTTTCGTGACGAAAACCCAATTTGGTGCTTAGTTCATCCACCACCTTGTTTTGAAAGTGTGATCCGTGATCGGTGACGATGGCTTGAGGACTCTGAATCTTGCAATGATATGGTTAAACATAAAGAGTGCGGTAGTTTTGTCGTCTTCCTTGTATGTAGGCATAGCTTCATCCCATTTGGTCAAGTAGTCAACTGTGACAATGATGTAACCATGCCCCCCGACCGAGGTAGACTTACAATGCATGAAGTCGATTTCCCATTTGGAAAAGGGACCAATGGAGATGAATGGATGTAATGGGGATGGATGTGAGCACTTTTAATAATGAAACATATGGCAAGGAGAACACTTCTTGACCACCTCCATACAATCTTTGAAAATGGATGGCCAATAGTATCTAGCGGGTAAGACTTTCTAGGCTGTAGTCATCCCAGAAAGATGACTGCCACATGCCCCCGAGTGACAATCATCAGAACATGCTCGGCCTCCTCATGAGTTAAACAATGTTGGAGAATGTAATCAATGCCACGAGGATAGAATGTATCACCAATGATTAGGTAATATTTTGTGTGGTGACAGACACGACCGCGTTCATCACGGGATAAATGAGGACTGAAGTGTTGGGTTTGGAGATATAATGTAATGTCTCTATACCATGGGTCATAAGTACTAATAAGAAACAAGGACTCATCGGGGAGAGATTGAATGGGCTCATATTCTTGATCAGTATGGGTGTTATCACCTATGAAAAAAATCCCACTAAGGAGGGAAAGAGTACCCTCAACAAAATTTTAAGCTTACCCACTAGATTCCTACTCTAAAAAATAGCCAACAAATCCTTAAAAGTGTTAAAAAGAAGCAATATAGAAGGATGGATCATACCATTGCATAAGGTACACCAATACCTTTCCAATGATACCACTTTTTCCAAAAATGGACTTAAGATGAGAAAGATACTAGCCTAAGATGTTGGAAGTAATAGGAGCATATGGCTGACTTCCGACTTTTCGACTCCCGCATTGCAGATTGCAGATTGCGAAAGTCGGAGGTACAATTTCTATGAAGTTGTGCGTTCAAATTCGATTTTCTGACTTCCACACTATGGATTGCAGATTGCGTAAGTTGGAAGTGTAATTCCTCGAAGTGGTGCGTTGGACTTCAAACTTTCTGACTCCTGCATTGCGGATTGCAGATTGTAGAGGAACAATTTTCTCAAACTTGTGCTTTGGGGTTCCGACTTTCCGACTCCCGCACTGGGGATTGCGGATTGCAGAAGTAGGGAGTGTAATTCCTCGAATTTGTGCATCCGAGTTCTGAATTTCTGACTCCCACACTTTGGATTGCAGATTGCGGAGGAGCAATTTTCTTGAAGATGTGAAGTTGGGGTTACGACTTCTGAATCCCGCATTTAAGATTACAGATTGCAGAAGTTGGAGGAGTATTTTTTCAAAGGTGTGTGTCAGGGTTCCGACTTTCCGACTCCCACATTGCGGCTTGTGGATGTCGGAGATGAAATTTGATGAAGTCCGCTCAGAAGCTCCAACTTCCGACTCCCACTTTGCGGCTTGCAGATTGCATCTTGCGGATTGCGGCTTGCGGCTTGCGGATTGCAGAGTGAAGTTGTAATTTCAGAATAAATTGCAGTTGTGTAAAAATGCAGAATTTGGTAGGAAAAAGACTCAACATTCCATGACTAAGAGTCGATCTGAAGGAAAAAGAAAGGCATAATACGTCAATCCCTACAAATCATCCTGAAATGGATCAATCTAAAGGACAAGAAGCAGTTCGACAACTCAATTTTTGCGCTAGCAACACACTGAATTTTTCCATCAGCTCGTCTCTAGATCAAGAAGCAATTGGTTCGAGCAACTCGCCGTGAAGAAGGAAGACGGCCTCAACACTTCCAGTTTTTATTATTATTTTTATAAATAGTCTGTAAGACTAGTAGTTAATCTGATTTATTACCAACAGTTGTAGTTGCGAATTAAATGACAAACCACATATGGCTGAAGTAGGCGAGAATGTTTTTATTTGTAAGCCTATAAACGCAGGTTTTGAATAAGACCCAAGGGTTGGGATTTTGATATAAGAAAACTATGAGTATGTAATGAAACCCATCCTTTTTATTAATGAAAAGACTTTATTTTGGAGCAGATATTCTTGAAGTGAGTGTTTTGATGTCTGAAATTCCTGTGCATGTTTTCCTTACTAGTATTTCTCATTGATTGTCTTCTTCTAAGTGTCTGAATCAAGATTACATGGTCTGAAATTCATCATTTGATGCTTTAGATTCATATGATTAGATTACTCCACCCTTTCTTTCTGAAATTGCAAGTTAGAATTAATTCTTAATGCTATAATTCTGTGATGGATCTTGTTTCCCTTTCCGCTATCATCTACTACATATCTCTTTGACTTGAAAAAACCACATTTATCTTGCCTTTGCCCTTGATATTATAGTTCTATTGGTCATATTTAATAGAAAACCTATTGAAAAGTTTGAATCCATGCCCTATGATATACTTATCCTCAAACCACCCAATTTAAAGCCCTAATACCCTTTAGTTGAAGGTCTAGCCACCACCATTAAATACACAACCAACCAATTCAAATAATATTTTGCATGCTGAAAGAGTTGTGAGAGAGAGAGCCCTCTCTGTGTTTGGAAAGGCTATTTTCCATCCACAAGAGTGTAGTTGAAATAGTTACCTCAGTGATCCCTTCTGCCACAACCTGGAAGAATCCTGAGTGATAAAATCTGGCTACCATATCGAAGAAGCAAATTTCTTCAGCCTAGAAAAAAAATTACAAGGAATCAAATAAGATCTCTGACGGTAAACATAATATCAGATGCATAAAGTTTGTTATATTTTCCATGATGACTCCAATGCTCAAATTTTCAGTCCCACAAGAGACACTTGGTTAGTTTCTTGAAATAATTCTCGCTTCCCAAAGGATGAATCTTCCTTGGGTAAGAAATACAAAGACTAAATCTGATTTCTGAAGGTGAACAGAGGTCAGACATGTAGTGGTTGTACATTATTCACCTGGTGGCTCTACTATCAAAAGAATCCATAATTCAAAGCATCACTGCTGACTCCACTGTCTGAAGATGGATTCCATGGAAACTTACAAACATGCAAGGTATGCTGCTATGAATCCTTCACACATCCCAGGTTTTCCAAATCGTATGCCTTGTATAGATTGGAAAACACATTTTCCCAAATTTAAAGATGAGGAAGGAGATGATGCTACTCTACATTTAATAAAATTTCATATGCATATATATAATCTAAGGGTGAAATTTCATGAAGATTTCCTTAGGAAAATGTTCATGGCTACATTGGAAAGAAAGGCAAGAGCATGGTATGAAAAGTTACTAGCTGCTAGTTTGTATTCCCTTGAATATTTTCATTTAGCATTCTATGAAAATTATAAGGAAAGTTACCCATCTTTATCACTGTTTGAAAACTGCTGTAAAGTAATTTTTGAAAATTTTATTCAACACATGGAAAATGATTATGGTGATGAAGAATTAATGGATGCAGAAATCGAAGAATTTTATGAAGATTATTTTCAACATTAGGAAGAGATATTAGATAATAGTTTCCATGATATTCAGCAAGATTTTCAATAAACAATACTTTCTTCTTTGATTATAAATGAAGAAAATCAGGACCTTAGTATTCAAATTCCTTCTCCTGAGAATGATGAGAAAATTCAGCAGCCTTTAGAAGTTTCAGAGGATACAGGAGAATTCATTGAGGGTTCAAAAATTCTTAGGGTTCATCCTGTTAGTTTTTTGGAATTTACTTCAATCTGATCTAGGATCTTAACTGAGAGAAAAACATGTACAGTATATCCACAACATATCAAACATGGACATAATAATGCAAGCACACAAGAGACAATAGACACACAAAGTTTCACTGGGGAAAACCATAAAGGTGAAAAACCCCAAAACTTCCTTAGAGATAGATAGAGAAATGATACAACCCAAGTACAAGAGATATTCCTCCTAGCAGCAACTTCTCCTCCTCCACAAGTGCACCACTCTCCAATGAGAGTATGAGTGATAAAGTGAATGATCAAATAGAGTGCCTCCCGCACTCTATTTATACTTGACTTGACTTGCCTAATGACCTTTACTAGGTCGGCCTCAACTTAACCACTTAACATAATGCTAACAGGGCTGGCCCCCAATATGGTGGTCTAATTACCCTTTGATCCACATGAATTATACAGGGCCGACCCCATCAAGGTGGTCTAATAACCCATCAAGTATAAGTTACGACACTTACAATATAAATGATGACACTTCTGTATAGATGAATAATAACATCTCTATAGGAATACAATATACATATGTGAAATACATTCCGAAGTTACAATTACATCAACACTCCCTCTTAACTAGGAAGGTATTTCTCGACACAGATCTACTAGCACAAGTATTCTTCTCTGGATCATCATCACTGGATCATCGTCATCATCATCGTCTCTGCTGTTGCTATCTCAATCAATCTCTGAACTACTCGTCATAGGAAGTTCTACAGAGCCAGTCCTTTTTCATACTGGATGTGGGCCTTCCACCTGTAGGTCTTCATCATCTACAGAGCCAACCCTTTTTCATGTTGGATGTATTCACAGAGCCAACCCTTTTTCATGTTGGATGTGACCTAGAAAAAATCTAGGATTTCCACCACAGAGCCAGTCCTTTTTCATACTGGATGGCACCTAGAACAAATCTAGGATTTCCGCCACAAATCCAGTCCTTTTTCATACTGGATGGGACCTAGAACAAATCTAGGATTTTCGCCACAGAGCCAGTCCCTTTTCATACTGGATGGGACCTAGAACAAATATAGGATTTCTGCCACAGAGCCAGTCCTTTTTCATACTGGATGGGACCTAGAACAAATCTAGGATTTCCACCACAGAGCCAGTCCTTTTTCATACTGGACGGGACCTAGAACAAATCTAGTATTTATCACCACAGAGCCAGTCCTTTTTCATACTCGATGTGACCTAGAACAAATCTAGGATTTTCCACCACACAACCTCGAAAGAGCATCCCAGGACTTATTACGGTAACACGGCCCAACCTATTGGATCTCCCAGGGATACATTACATGTGGTCATGGCAAAACCTCGAAAGAGCATCCCAGGACTTATTACGGGCACACTGCCCAACCTATCAGATCTCCCAAGACTACATTACATGCCATAGGACAAAACCTTGAAAGAGCATCCCAGGACTTATTACGGGCACAAAGCCCAACCTATCGGATCGCCCAGGGCAATATTACATGTCCTCCTAGAGAAATGCCTCCAAAGAGAATCCCAGGACTGATTACGGGCACACAGCCCAACCTATCGGATCTCCCATGTCAACTTACATGCTCATCTGCACAACCTGTCCATGACCATAGAGCATCAACCTGATACTCATCATACATCATCCTGACGTACATCATCACATGGTCATCCTGATCATCATCATGGCATCATCCTGATGCATATCATCTGGAGCAACATCCTGAAGATCGTCATCCATGATCATCCTAATCATATAATGTATCCACCTAATACATATCATCTGGAGCAACATCCTGAAGCTCATCATCTATGATCATCTTGATCATACAATGTATCCACTTGATACATATCATCTGGAGCAACATCCTGAAGCTCATCATCCATGATCATCCTGATCATACAATGTATCCACCTCATACATATCATCTAGAGCAACATCCTGAAGCTCATCATCTATGATCATCCTAATCATACAATGTATCCACCTGATACATATCATCTGGAGCAACATCCTGAAGCTCATCATCTATGATCATCCTGATCATACAATGTATCCACCTGATACATATACAAATACATGATCCACCTGATCATAACAAGCATCCAACATGATGCATACAAAGCAGTAACTGGAGCATCATCCTGATGCTCATCATACAGTGCTTACATCCACAGCCATGGGAAGGATCCTCCTCTCACCATGCTTGGAATGGCTCCTGCAAATGTGTCCATCACTTCTTCCTCGAAGTGTCATCAATCTGAAGAACACCGAGCCTCTCTCCAAAGTACTCAAAATTCACTCTGGCTAGTGGTTTCATCAACACATCCACAACCTGCTCATCCGTCGCAACATACAGGAGCTTCACTGCACCATATTCCTGATATAGTGATATTTGATCTCAATGTGCTTCGACCTGTCGTGGAACACCGGGTTCTCAGACATCTTCACACAACTATGGTTGTCACAAAAGATACCAGTAGCCTCTAACAGGAGATCAAATAGCTCAGACAGTAGCTTCTGAATCCATATTGCCTCACAACTAGCCGAACAAGCTGCAACATACTCTGCTTTGGCTGTACTCAGTGCTACGCAGGACTGCTTCCTCCTAAACCAAGAGATCACACCTGATCCCATACTGAAGCAGCACCCAGAAGTGCTCTTCCTATCTGTAGCACTGCCTGCCCAATATGAATCAACATAACCCTGCATGTTATACTTTTGATTCGCATCATACTTGAGCCCATAATCAATTGTACCCTTCAGGTACCTCAAAATATGCTTTACAGCAACCATGTGAACACCTCTAGGATCCATCAGGAACTGGATCAGTGTGTTCACCGCAAAGCAAATATCTGGTCTCGTGTTCATTAGGTACATCAAGGACCCAATCATCTGACGATACATAGTGACATCAACCGAATCAGATGAAGCATCACACAGAAGCTTCAGGTTCGATGCGATAGGTGTTGCCATGGCCTTGCAGTCCATCATCCCGAACCTCTTCAGGATTTCTACTGCATAGTTCCCTTGTCCAAGGAAGATTCCATCTGCACTCTGCCACACCTCCATGCCTAGAAAGTAGTGCATCATCCCCAAGTCCTTCATCTCGAACTTGGCAGCAAGCTTCCTCTTTGTGTTGACAATCAATCTATCCTCACCAAGTCCTAGGAGCTTGCTTCAAGCCATACAAGGATTTCTTCAACCTACACACATATGACTCTCTGTCATGTGTCTCAAAACCAAGTGGATGCTCCACATACACTTCCTCCTTGACTACACCATTCAAG
Source organism: Larix kaempferi (assembly GCA_027924585.1). Lineage (NCBI taxonomy): Eukaryota > Viridiplantae > Streptophyta > Pinopsida > Pinales > Pinaceae > Larix > Larix kaempferi. Next base: position 26,491,163 of record BSBM01000445.1, read on the forward strand.
AAAGCTGTCTTGACATCCATCTGGTGTATCTTCCATTTCATCACTGCATCCAGGGAAAGTACTGATCTGATGGAAGTGTACCTGGATACAGGTGCAAAAGTCTCTTCATAGTCAATCCCTCTTTCTGGGAGAAGCCACGAGCTACAAACCTCGCTTTGTATTTCTCCATGCTACCATCTGCAGCATGCTTGATCTTATAGATCCATTTGGAAGTCACAACAAACTTCCCTTCAGGTCTTGGGACCACATCCCAAACATGATCAATTGGTACTTCTCGACCATGGCATCCTTTTACTGTATCCCGTATCCTAGGAACTTCAGATTCTTCAATATCTTCAATAGATATTTTGAACTTCTTCGCTGGAACAAATGTTGTAGTCCTTTTCTAGGTGATGGTATACGATCTTTCCTACAAAGCAAGTTAAATTGCATGATTAGAAACATCTCATAGTTTCTAGAACAAATTCTTACACATAAAGAAATATGTCATACAGTCATGCAATTATTTTAGTCAATGCTTCGATACAACATTTATCCATATCCCGTAACTTTCTAGATGCCTTCCAATCTCTACCAGAACATTGTTAAGAGTGTGCACAACTCCCAACATGTCAGCAAAGAGGTTTCATTCTAGATAAGTAGCAATGGAATGTTGTACAGTGCCATAGGCCACTTACCCATCACATGCATATTAGTAGTATACTATTCATTAATGCAATTATTCTAATATGCATAATACACACCCTAAGTCTAGGAACATATACATCATTTGAACAATATTTATTTAAACAAACAAATATGCAAGAAATGACAATTCAAATACTTATATTTGTTTGGTTTGTAGGGTGGACTCCCTCTCAATATTGGCTTCTTGCAGGAACTACTGGAGTGTGCTTCGTCTTGATCTTTGCTTCTTGGATTACCTGTCCTTGAACTTATATCCATCCTCGATCACTTATGCATACTTACTAGTATCATCATTGTGTTATCCTCGTGGTCTCATACATATATTCATTAGTATAATCACAATAATCTTAAACATGTATAGTCATGATCATTTCAAACACAGATAATAAACATTAGTATTCAAGGTTTCAGGGAATACTTCTTTTACTCATGCATATTCTTTATTTGACGAAAGGAATTTTCTGGTTAGTCATATCATCAATCAAGGTAAGAGACATAATATGCATAAACCCTTGATTACTTACATTTCTAACTTCATGAATAATCATTATCAACCATACAACAATTTAAGATCCTAACACAAGGTAGGATTCTAACTTGATATAGGAAAAACATACATGGTTATCATATTTGCTAGTTATGTCTAGCAATGTCTTCTTGTTCTCTTCAATGACTTGTGCTAGTAACCTGCATATCTCATAGGTTAAGCATTGTAGAACCAAATTATACATACCTCGTAAGTAGAGATTCTATGTGATCCATGACAATGATTTGTCTTTCTTGATGTACCTTTCATGTTAGCGGACAACATCAACCTCATACAACACCACAATGCATTAGTACAACCATAAGTGTCAAGACCCTAATCAATGAATATCTGCATTCATAATTTTATTAAGGTGATACGACAATTTTAATGTTAATCAAGATTGTACTAACCTTAATGAAGAAAAACATACCATAAACTTAATCATGAACAGATCTCGAAACATACCTAGATAAGTCGTACTTGTCGAGATTGCTTGTAATCTTCTTATGTAAGGCCTTAGCCTCATCTCCTTCTGAAACAGGAACTTCTTCACGTATGCAGGTGACCAATCCATTCTCTTCTAGGATTAACCCAATCCACTTGATTTGTAGAAATTGGATCTAGAGCTGGATTAGGGTTTGTCAGGGAAACCCTAAAAATTCAAACTTTGAATTTCAAACTTCTGAAAGGATAGAAAGATGTGCCTTAATGAGCTGATCAACTTGGTATACTCAGAATTTGAAAACTGCAAAGTTTCACCCCTCAAATTTGATTTTCAATCTTCCGGATTCACTCGGGAGGACCCTGAATTAGGGTTTGAGTTTAACGAAGCTTCACCAAACCAAATAGTTTGATCCAAAGCTCTAAACTTCGATTTTTCCAAGGAGCTTCTAGCTATGGTCACAGATTTCAAAAATTCCCATTTTTGCAGAAGCCCTAATTTTCCACTTTTCCGATCAAAGTCCCGAACTAGGGTTTGATCAAGCTCAGCCTTCTGCTCAACCAACAAATTCGATCTTGGTCTCTAAATTTCAATTTTTATGAGGAGAATTCAGTCGTGGTGTCCGATACAAAAATTCCAACATTCTCCGAAACCCTAAATTCCTGGAGCCATGAATGAAGGTGCTGAAAATCCAATTCTGTTTTGACAGAAATATGCACCTGATTGTTTCTAGTATAACTCCGAAATTTCAGATTTACAGGGTCTTAAAATTCTTCCTGTGGTATCCTAACCTGTTATATTTCCAACCCTACAGGTCTGACCTCAAATGGATTCTCTGAGAGAGAGTTATGCCAAGTGTCGCAGTGTGACCTGTTTGTGGAATAAAACAAGAGACCGAACTTGTACGGAGTGCCACGTGTCACAGGTTCAATTTCGGCCTCTGAAAATCACACCTATGAAAGTACAGTCCGTTCCCTACCTATCACTTTTTCAAAATTTCATTTGGAGCTTCCTAGCCCAAGTTCTGACCTTTTTTCCTACATCACATGTTTATGACTGAGATCTGGAAGAGGCAGAAACCCTAACTTGTACTGATCATAGATCACAAAGTACAACGAATTAGAGGCTTTCCTTTGGACACAAGGTACATGGGGATATTATCTTCAACATGTAAGATTTTCAGATCCTGAAACCTCTACTAAATGTATTTATAGCGAAAGTTCTACGATGACTGGCTTTTGCTATATCAAGCCCTAGCTTCGCAAGTGCAACAAGTGTCATAAATGCCATACCATGCCTTCTTCCAGGCTAGCTTTGATACCATGTTAGTTTTTCAGAATTTACTTCAATCTGATCTAGGATCTTAATTGAGAGAACAACATGTACATCATATCTACAGCATATCAAACATGGACATAATAATGCAAGCAAACAAGAGACAATAGACACACAGAGTTTCACTAGGGAAAACCATAAAGGTGAAAAACCCCACAACTTCCTTAGAGATAGATAAAGAAATTATACAACCCAAGTACAAGAAATAGTCCTCATAGCAGCATATTCTCCTCCTCCACAAGTGCGCCACTCTCCAATGAGAGTATGAGTGAGAAAGTGAATGATCAAATAGAGTTCCCCCCGCACTCTATTTATACTTGACTTGACTTGCCTAATAACCTTTACTAGGTCGGCCTCAACTTAACCACTTAACATAATGCTGACAGGGCTGACCCCCAATAGGGTGGTCTAATAACCCTTTGACCCACATGACTTATACAGGGCCGACCCCATCAAGGTGGTCTAATAACCCATCAAGTATAAGTTATGACACTTACAATATAAATGACGACACTTCCGTATAGAGAAATAATAACATCTCTATAGGAATACAATATACATATGTGAAATACATTCCAAAGTTACAATTACATCAACACATCCATATGAAAAGTTTATTGAAACAAATCAGGGTGTTAATGTTGAAAATCATGTTCCTTTCCATGAGTTTGTTGAAGATATTCATATTTTAAGTGATCAAGAGAAGAATATGGATAGTCAATCAGTATTTTCTACAATTATTTTCCTTTATGAATCATTCAGTGAAGAAGAGCAGGTTTTTTTAGATCCTTTGGAGAATGGAGAAACTATTCAAGATTTTACATCTTTTGAAAACACAAAGTTAAAAAATTTAGAAAATCAAGGTGAAATTCTTGTTGAATCACATGAAGGGTCACTCTTTGATATTTATGTTAAGATGCATGAAGAACTAAGCATAAATATTTTAATTGATAAGGATGATAGTCTACAAGTTCAACAAAATGATAATCTTGAGTTATGGGAAAATAGTGAAAAGGGAATTCCTCATATTCAAAAGGTGGCTATTGTATTTGAGGTTTTTCAAGGATGTACACAATTTTTTCCTACTATGAATATTAAGGAATATAAGCAGATGGCTACTATTTCCTTGAAGAATGATCTTGAATTTAATGAAATGGAACAACAACCAGTAGGTTAGAATTAAAGCATCCTAATTCTTTTTTCTGACCATCAACAAGAGGTAATAGTTCATGGTCTTGAAGATCCTTTTGCAAGTATATTGCAATCATCAGGGAAAGAGAATTTTGCAGAATTCATGGATACAGGAATCAATTTTGGATGGTGGGTTGAATTGTTACTTTTACAATTTATCTTTATTTCTGAAGAGATTCCAAGCAAAGTACAATCAAGTAGTCATTTGATGGATTGGATACATTGGATCTCTTATATCACTTGATCCAGGTTTTTGGTTCAGCAAAGTAGGGTAGGATAGACTATGTGCAATAAGCTTGGATATCAAGCATCCTTTTCAGTTTTGTTTGCATTTGCTGTTTAATTTTAGTAGTGAGCAGTTTGGTTTTATTTTGAAAAAAAAAGGTGATAATGCACTAGTCTACTGTTCTTTATACCTCGTAGGGAGGATAGCATCCCCGGTTGGAGCCATTGTTATGACCTATGAAAAAATTCCCAATAAGGAGGGAAAGGGTAGCCTCAACAAAATTTTAAGCTTGCCCACTAGATTCCTACTCTGAAAAATAGCCAACAACTCCTTAAAAGTGTGCAAAAGAAGGAATCTATAAGGATGTATCATACCGTTGCATATGGTTTGGCGAGAGCTTTCCAATGATACAAAGTTTTCCAAAAATGGCCTTAAGATGAGAAATATATCGGCCTGAGAAGTTAGCAGTAACAGGAGCATATGGCCGACTTTCGACTTTCCGACTCCCGCATTGCGGATTGCGGAAGTCAGAGGTATAAATTCCATGAAGTTGTGTGTTCGAGTTCCAACTTTCTGACTTCCACACTGTGGATTATGGATTGCGGAAGTCGGGAGTGTAATTCCTCGAAGGGGTGCATTGGACTTTCGACTTTCCGACTCTCACATTGCGGATTGCGGAGAAACAATTTTCTCAAAATTTTTCTTTGGGGTTAGGAATTTACGACTCCCACACTGCGGATTGCAGAATTAGGGAGTATAATTCCTCGAATTGGTGTGTCTAAGTTCCTACTTTCTAAATCCCGCACTGCGGATTGCAAATTGCGGAAGAGAAATTTTCTCAAATATGTGATGTTGGGGTTCCAAATTCCAAGTCCCGCATTTCGGATTGCGGATTGCAGAAGTCAGGCGAGTATTTTTTCAAAGGTGTGCATCAGGGTTCCAACTTTTCAACTCCCACAGTTCAGTTTGCCGATTTCAGAGGTGAAATTTGATGAAGTCCACTCGGCAACTCCGACTTCCAACTCCCGCTTTGCGGCTTATGGATTGCGGATTGTGGATTGCGGACTGAAGTTGGTTTTTCAGAATAAATCGCAGCTGTATAAAAATGCAGAATTTGGTAGGAAAAAGACTTAATGTTCCACAGATGAGAGTCGATCTAAAGGAAAAATAAAGGAACAATACATCAATCCCTACAAATTATCTTGAAATGGCTCAATCTAAAGGACAACAAGCAGTTCGAAAACCCGAGTTTTGCACCAGCAGCACACTGAAGTTTTCCATCGGCTCATCTCTAGATCAAGAAGAAGTTGGTTCGAGTAGCTCGGCATGAAGAAGGAAGACAGACTCATCACTTCCAGTTATTATTATTATTTTTATAAATATTCCATAAGACAAGTAGTTAATCTCATGATTTATTACCAATAGTTGTAGTTGCGAATTAAATGGACAACCACATATGGTTGAACTAGGTGAGAATGTTTTTATTCGTAAACCTATAAAGGCAGGTTTTGAATAAGAACCAAGGGTTGGGATTTTGATATAAGAAAACTATGAGTATGTAATGAAACCCATCCTTTTTATTAATGAAAAGACTTGAGTTTGGAGCAGATATTCTTGAAGTGAGTGTTTTGATGTCTGTAATTCCTGTGAATGTTTTCCCTGCTAGTATTTCTCATTGACTGTCTTCTTCTAAGTGTCTAAATCAAGATTACATGGTCTGAAATTCATCATTTGATCCTTTAGATTCATATGATTAGATTATTCCACCCTTTCTTTCTGAAATTGGAAGTTAGAATTCAGTCTTAATGCTCTAATTCTATGATGGATCTTGTTTCCTTTTCTGCTATCATCTGCTACATATTTCTTTGACTTGAAAAAACCTCATTTATCTTGCCTCTTCCCTTGAGATTGTAGTTCTATTAGTTATCTATGACAGAAAACCTATTGAAAAGTTTGACTCCATGCCTTATGATATACTTATCCTCAACCCAACCAATTGAAATCTCTAATACCCTTTAGCTAAAAGTCTAGCCACCACCATTTAATACACAACCAACCAAGTCAAATAATATTTTGCATTCTGAAATATTTGTGAGAGAGAGAGCCCTCTCTGTGTTTGGAAAGGCTAGTTTCCATCCACAAGAGTGTAGTTGAAATAGTTACCTCAGTGATCCCTTCTGCCACAACCTGGAAGAATCCTGAGTGATAACATCTGGAGACCATACTAGGGAAGCAAATTTCTTCACCCCAGAAAAAAAAAAAAAATAAAAATAAAAATTTACAAGGAATCAAATCAGATTTTTGAGGGAAAAAAGAAGATCAGATGCATAAAGGTTGTGATATTTTCCCTGGCGAATCCAACATTCAAATTTTCAATACCCCAAGATGTTGGTTGTGGAGCCAGATCTTCCAGTCTCATAGATGATGATTCAACCATGTCCGTACCCGAGGTTTGGTTATGATCTCGGCCTGATGCTCAAGGGGTCCGGGGGGGGTCAACCCCCTCCGGCTGGGGGGCACAGGGGCCAGCGGGCCCCCATTGGGGATTGGGGGTTTGGGGTTGTTTTCGCCAGTTGTTTTGCGGGCCCATGGTTTTGGGTATCTCATGGTATTTTTTCCATTGTATTTTCCCTATAAAAGAAAGACATTGTAATACAGCTAGGGTTGATGTATTAGGTTGTTTGCATTTTAAAGATCTCTAAGATAAGAAGAGAGACTGTGAGACAATGAAGAGGAAGTGCAGGGGCTATGCTGCAGGTTGTATCCCTTCATATTGCTGGACGGTAGTAATAATAATAAGGACTGGAAAATTCAGTGTGGACGTAGCCCCAGTTGGGGTGAACCACGATATATCTGTGTCTCTCTTGTAATGTGTGTGTGATTATATTTGCATTTCGGTTTATTGTTATTGCTCTCCGATCCTATGTTTCTAACAATTGGTATAAGAGCCAAAGTTCTATTTGGCAGATAAACCTGTAGGAAGATAGGGTTTCTGGTTCGAGTGGGAGCAATGGCGGAAGAAGGAAAGTTTAAGGTCGAGAAGTTTAATGGCCAAAACTTCCAGTTATGGAAGATGCAAATGGAGGACTATCTGTACCACAAGGATCTATTTTTACCATTGGGAGGAAGAGCAAAGCAGTCGGAGGCCATGAAGGATGAAGAATGGGAAGTTCTTGATAGAAAGGCTCTAGGAACAATATGGCTGAGCCTGGCTTCATCGGTGGCTTTCAATATCTCAAAAGAAACAACAACAGAGGGTTTGATGAGCGCACTGGGTAAGCTATATGAAAAAACCTTGACCTCCAACAAGGTATTTCTAATGAAGCGTTTATTTAATATGAAGATGTTTGAAGGTGGATCTGTTACTGATCATTTAAATGAGTTTAATATGGTTACAAATCAGCTAAGTTATGTAAGTGTGAACTTTGATGATGAGGTTAGGGCTCTTCTAATCTTGTGTTCATTGCCAGAAAGCTGGAATAGCTTGGTCATGGCTGTAAGTAACTTTGTCTCTGGTTCAAACACCTTGAAATTTGGTGATGTTATTGGTGTTATTCTTAGCGAGGAAATGCAAAGAAAAAGCACAGATGAGACATCAGGTAATGCGTTGACCATGGAGAGTAGGAGAAGACAAAAGGAGAGAGGAAAGAGCCAAGGTAATCATGGGAAGTCTAAAACAGGAAGATCCAAGTCTAGACTAGGAAAAATAGAGTGCTAGAACTATGGAAAGAAAGGACATCTGAAGAAAGCCTGCAGATCTCTAAAGAAGAAAGGAGATGCACAGAAGGAAACTACCCAGGAAGCAAATGTAGCAGGTGATGTGTTACAAGATGCTTTGATTCTTGCATTAGATAATACTAGTGATTATTGGGTAGTAGATTCAGGAGCTTCATGTCATGCTGCACCCCATAGGAAATACTTTCATGAGTATGTTCTTGGCGATTTTGGACATGTTTTATTGGGTGATGATGAGCCATGTAAAATTGTTGGAATGGGTAAGGTATGGGAAAAAGTTAAGAATAGAATTGACTGGCTGTTGAAATATGTTAGGCATATCCCTGCTATGAAAAGAAACTTGATTTCAACAGGGCAGTTGGGAGATGGCGGCTGTCTATCTACATTTGGAGAAAAGTGGTGGAAGATCACTAAAGGATCAATGGTGATAGCAAAAGGAGATAGGATAGGTACGTTGTATTTATGTCCTCGTAATACTGACCATTCTATCTCTTTAGCTTCCACAGGAATAGATACAGCATTGTGGCATCATAGGCTTGGCCACATGAGTGAGAAGGGGATGCAGATTCTCCACACAAGGAAGTTGCTACCAAATTTGAAGCAGGTAAGTTTGGAATTCTGTGAAAACTGTGTTTATGGAAAACAAAAGAGAGTCAGATTTCTCAGGGTTGGGAAACAAAAGAAGAATGAAAAGTTAGAGCTAGTGCATACAAATGTATGGAGACCGGCTCAGGTACAATCTCTTGGTGGCTCTCATTATTATGTTACATTTATTGATGATGCAACCAGGAAAACTTGGGTTTATTGCATTAGACAAAAATCTGATGTATTTGTTACTTTTAAGAAGTGGAAAGATTTGGTTGAGAATGAGACAGGCAAAAGGTTGAAGTGTCTCAGATCTGATAATGGAGGTGAGTATTGCGGCAAGGAGTTTGATATTTACTGTTCATACCATGGGATTCGTAGAGAGAAGATAGTCCCAGGAACACCACAAGAAAATGGTGTGTCAGAAAGGATGAACAGAATGATCATGGAGCGTGCAAGGTGTATGAGACTACATGCAGGGTTTCCCTTACAGTTTTGGGTGGATGTTGTAAATACTGTTGTTTATTTAATAAACAGAGGACCTTCAAGTGATTTGGATGGTGGTATTCCAGAGGAGGCATGGACAGATAAAAGGGTAAACTACTCATTTCTGAGAACGTTTGGTTGTGAAGCATTTGTCCATATTGATAAAGAAAATAGAACAAAGCTTGAAGCTAAATCCAAGAAATGTACCTTTATTGGATATGGGGTTGATGAATTTGGTTATCGCTTATGGGATTATGAAAATAACAAAATCATCAGGAGTAGAGATGTGATATTCAATGAAAAGGTCATATATAAAGATCAGTTGCAGGGAAAGAAACAGGAAAAGGAAACCACAGAGTACACAGTACTTGATGAAATTCAAGAAAATGAAGTTCCAAAGGTGCCAGAAAATCAAGAACAACAACAAGTACCTGAAACTCCTGCAACTACAAGAAGATCTACCAGGTTAAGTAGACTCCCTGAATGATACTCTCCTTCAATGTATTATTTGTTGATGACTGATGTTGGTGAACCAGAATGTTATGAAGAAGCAATGCAAGTGGAAACTAGAAAGAAGTGGGAGCAAGGCATGAATGAGGAGATGGACTCATTGGTAGGAAACCAAACTTGGGATCCGATTCAGTTTCCTGCTGGTAAAAGAGCATTGTAGAACAAATGGATTTACAGTTTGAAGGAAGAAGAAGGAGGTAAGAAGCGGTACAAGGCCAGACTTGTTGTAAAGGGGTTTGCACAGAAGAAAGGTATTGATTTTGATGAAATATTTTCTCCTGTTGTTAAGATGACTTCAATTAGGACTATCTTAAGTCTAGTGGTAGTAGAAGATTTGCATCTTGAACAGTTAGATGTAAAAACAGCCTTTCTCCATGGGGATTTGGAGGAAGAGATATATATGTAGCAGCCACAAGGATATGAGGTCAAAGGTAAGGAGAACTTGGTATGCAGGTTGAAAAAGAGTTTGTATGGCTTGAAGCAAGCTCCAAGGCAGTGGTATTTAAAATTTGACAGGTTTATGATAGAACAAGGTTATAGTAGATGTCATTTTGACCACTGTGTTTATTTCAAGAAGCGAGACAATGAAAGATATATTATCTTGTTATTGTATGTGGATGACATGCTTGTTGTAGGGTCTAACATGCAGGATATAAATGTACTCAAAATGAAGCTAGCTAATTCATTTGTGATGAAGGATTTGGGTGTTGCAAAGCAAATCCTTGGTATGAGAATAACAAGAGACAAGAAAAATCATAAATTGACATTGTCTCAGGGTGAGTACATACAAAAGGTGTTGGAGAGGTTTAGAATGCAGAATGCAAAACCAGTAAGTACACCTTTGGCCAGCCATTTTAGTCTAAGTAAGGAAATGTGTTCCAAGACACAGGAAGAGACAGATTACATGTCCAAGATTCCCTATCAATCAACAGTTGGCAGCTTGATGTATGCCATGGTGTGCACAAGACCAGATATTGCACAAGCAGTGGGAGTTGTGAGCAAATATATGAACAATCCATGTAAAGAACATTGGAAGGCAGTACAGTGGATTCTCAGGTATTTGAGAGGTACCACCACTCAGGCATTATGTTTTGGAGGTTCAGACACTGTTCTACAGGGATATGTTGATGCAGATATGGCAGGTGATAAGGATAGAAGGAGGAGCACCACAGGGTATGTGTTTACTCTAGGTGGAACAGCAATAAGTTGGATTTCGAGATTGCAGAAGGTTGTTGCACTTTCAACAACATAAGCAAAGTATGTTGCTGTTATAGAGGCTAGTAAAGAGATGATTTGGTTACAGAGGTTTATGGAGGAAGTGGGTAAGAAGCAGAAGGATAGCAGGTTGTATAGTGACAGCCAAAGTGCCATTCATCTTGCAAAGAACTCAACATTCCATTCCAGGACTAAACATATACATCTCAAGTACCATTTCATACGCTATGTTCTGGAAGATGAACTGTTGAAGCTGGAAAAGATACATACTAGCCAGAATCCTGCAGACATGTTCACAAAGGTAGTGACCAGAGAGAAACTGAGTTCCTGCTCGGTTTCAGCTGGCCTTCTAGCATGAAGGTAAAGATAAGAAAGTTGCCAAGTCCAAGGTCCAGCAAGTACAACAGCGGTGGAGTTGTTGTGATCAGTCTCCAAGTGGGAGATTGTTGGTTGTGGAGCCAGATCTTCTAGTATCATAGATGATGATTCAGCCGTGTTTGCACCCCAAGTTTGGTTATTATCCCGACCCGATGCTCAAAGGGTCCGGGGGGCATGGGGGCAACGCCCCTGAGAAAAAATTTTGGGGCTGTTTTCGCCAGCTCTTTTGCGGGCCCATGGTTTTGGGTAACCCGTGGTATTTTTCCCATTGTATTTTCCCTATAAAAGAAAGACATTGTAATACGACTAGGGTTGATGTATTAGGTTTTATGCATTGTAAAGATATCTAAGATCAAAAGAGAGACTGTGAGACAGTGAAGAGGAAGTGCAGTGGCTGTGCTGCAGGTTGTCTCCCTTCACCTTGCTAGACGATAATAATAATAAGGACTGGAAAATTCAGTGTGGTCGTAGCCCAAGTTGGGGTGAACCACGATATATCTGTGTCTCTCTTGTAATGTGTGTGTGATTATATTTGGATTTCTGTTTATTGTTATTGCTCTGCGATCCTGTTTTTCTAAAACAAGAGACACTTGGTGAGTTTCTTGAAAGAATTCTAGCTTCCCGAAGGATGAATATTCCATAGGAAAGAATGACAAATACTAAATCTTATTTATGAAGGTGAAAATAGGTCATACATGTAGTGGTTGTACATTATTCACTGGAGGCTCTACTGTCAACAAAATCCATAATTCAAAGCATCACTGGCGAATCCACTGTCTGAAGATGGATTCCATGGAAACTTACAAACATGCAAGGTATGCTTCTATGAATCGTTCACACATTCCAAGTTTTCCAAATCGTATGCCTTGTATAGATTGGCAAACATAGTTTCCCAAATTTAAAAATGAGGAAGGAGATGATGCTACTCTGCATTTAATCAAATTCCATATGCATATATATAAGCTAAGGGTGAAATTTCATGAATATTTCCTTATGAAAATGTTCATGGCTACTTTGGAAAGAAAGGCAAGATCATGGTATGAAGTTACCAGCTACTAGTTTGTATTCCGTGGAATATTTTCATTCAGCATTCTATGAAAATTATAAGGAAAGTTACCCATCTTTAGCACTATTTGAAAATTGTTGTAAAGTAAGTTTTGAAAATTTTATTCAACACATGGAAAATGATTATGGTGATGAAGAATTAATGGATGAAGAAATCGAAGAATTTTATGAAGATTATTTTTAACATCAGGAAGAGATATTAGATAATAGTTTCCATGATATTCAACAAGATTTTCAATAGACAATACTTTCTTCTTTGATTATCAATGAAGAAAATCAGGACCTTAGTATTCAAATTTCTTCTCCTGAGAATGATGAGAAAATTTAGTAGCCTTTAGAAGTTTAAGAGGATACAGGAGAAGCCATTCAGTGTTCATAAATTCTTAAGGTTCATCCATATGAAAATTTTAATGAAACAAATCAGGGTGTTAATGTTGAAAATCATGTTCCTTTCCCTAAGTTTGTTGAAGATATTCAGATTTTAAGTGATCAAGAGAAAAATATGGATAGTCAATCGGTATTTTCTACAGTTCTTTTAATTTTGGAATCATTCATTGAAGAAGAGTAGGTTGTTTTAGACCCTTTGGAGGATGGAGAAACTATTCAAGATTTTACATCTTTTGAAAACACAAAGTTAAAAACTTTAGAAAATCAAGGTGAATTTCTTGTTGAATCACATGAACGATCACTCTTTGATATTCATATTAAGATGCCTGAAGAACTAAGCATAGATATTTTGATTTATAAGGATGATAGTATACAAGTTCAACAAAATGATAATCTTGAGTTACAGGAAAATAGTAAAAAGGGAATTCCTCACATTCAAAAGGTGGTTGTTGCATTTGATGTTTTTCAAGGATGTACACAATTTTTCCATGCTATGGATATTAAGGAAGATAAGCAGATGGCTGCTATTTCCTTGAAGAATGATCTTGAATTTAATGAAATGGAACAACAACCAGTAGTTTAGAATGAAAGCATCCTAATTCTTTTTTCTGATCATCAACAAGAGGTAATAGTTCATGGTCTTGAAGATCCTTTTGCAAGTATATTGACATCATCAGGGAAATAGAATTTTGCACAATTTATGGATACATGAATTATTTTTGGATGGTGGGTTTAATTTTTACATTTACAATTTATCTTTATTTCTGAAGAGATTCCAAGCAAAGTACAGTCAAGTAGTCATTTGTTGGATTGGCTACATTGGATCTCTCATGTCACTTGATCTAGCGATTGTGTTCAACAAAGTAGGGTAGGATAGACTATGTGCAATAAGCTTTGTTAGAGGATTATTACACCTAGGACCTTAGTCATTAGTCACAATATTGATTAATTGGTCCTAAACAGGTTAATTATTGCATCCCAAGGTTGTTAGAAGTTGGTTACGCTAAAATGATGACTTATCCACCAAAGTATGGGCCAAAGGTGGTCAAATAGTTGTAAGGAGCCCTCATTATTACCACCTCATGCATTTATTTCCACTATTTTTCCTAAGGTGCCCTATTTCCCTGTTTTAAGGAATTGTGTTGACCTAAGGCACCCATGCAATGAATCTAGTCATCTAGGCCCAAAACTAGTTATTTTGGCCTCTCCTTGGATACCTAACCACCACCCAACCTTATCCACCACATGTGTGACCTTCATTTATGACCTACCATGCTCACTTAACGTTCACATGACCATTTCGTAACTGTTTGGGATAATTTGAGAGCCTCTTGGTCAACCTACGGGGGATTGAGGTCTAATCTAAGCTAGCCACTTGTCAAGCCTCCTAAGGAATTTGATTTGTTCCTATTTTTATATAAGGATGATCCAAACTCATTGTTGGGTTGGGCAGTGAATAAACTCTGATATTTGATCATTTGTGTTTCTTGTTTTTGATCATTTATTTACTGGGTTTTTTATCATTTCTATTCTAGAATTCTTTTTGCACTAAAATATTGCATAGTAAGCTATTTATTTCAACTATGAGGTAATCCATAGTAGCTAGATCCTACTGTGATATAGATTTTACATAGTATCAGAGCTCTTGGAGATATTATTCGAACCAAAATATTGTTTTAGTGGTGTGCCAGAAGGAGTGGAGAAACCATAGAAGTCCATGGAACCATTGCATTGAATCCATTGGAGAAATACATTGGATTCTATCCAGGGTTTGATGCTCTCCTGAATTTACCCACTATCAAACAGGGTTCGAATATGTTAGTGTAGATCCCCTCCTGAGTGTTGAGAGTTTTATTGCAGGTACAAAAGTGCACCATTGTCACCAAGTGCGCAAGAAACAGAAGATGGAGCAAACTGAAGCTCATTTTCTAACTCCATTCAACTATTTTTAATGGAAGGCTGAAATGGTTATCCAGTTGAGATCCAAGGGTCGCTTTAGAATCACCATGGGTACTGAGGTTGAGCCCAACTCTGCAGTTTAGAATTCTAAGTTCTTCAATAGAATGGATGAAGCATTCAGCCTCCTTTGTCTCAGTATTTCGAGAGACCTCCTATTTCATGTCGAAAGTATAGCTACACAAAATTAAGTATGGGTCAAGCTTGAGTCTTTGTTTAGGAAGACTGGTGAGATGAGGGGTCACCAACTTGAGAATGAGTTGATCTCACTGAGCCTAATCAACTTCAACTCCATCCTGGACTTCTTCACCAAGTTCAGAGCTTGGTCTTGCAAATCAAACAGTGTGGAATTGACAAGAGAAGAATAGTTGGTCTTGTCCATCATTTCGAAGTTGGGTCCTGAGTATTCATTTTTTGTCTCTACATTTCACTCCACAAACCTCACAATTAGAAACCAGAAGATGCCATATTTGGCTGATTTCATGGAGATGCTAACTCAAGAGAAAGATAAGTTGGTCTTGATGGGTTCCATTAAGTAAAAATATCAAGTTCTAGCTGTTGGATATTCGAAACAAGGAAGAGGCAAGCAAAATCCCAAGGGTTCGAAACCTCAAGAGAAGAAGAAAGACAAGGAGAAGCCCAAATATTCTGATGGGGGTTCGAATCCTATGAAAGACAAGGGAAAGAATAAAGAGAAGACAAAATGAATCTACTGTCAAAAGGGTTGGCATCCCAAGATTTCATGCATGAAGAAAACCATAGACATGATGACCAATCTCCTATAGAAAAACAACATTCCTCTTTTAGAAAGTTCGAAGAAGAAAGAGGGTGTTTCTGAAGACAAGAAGAGGTGCCATGCATTGATGGATAGTACCTCAAAGTCCTCTTCTTTCATTATTGATTCAGGTGCCTCAAGGCACATGGATTCTTCAAGAGATTCATTCTCTACTCTTGATCCATATAGTGGTTCTTCCATTCTCATGGGAGATGACTCGGAAATCCCTACTAAAGGCATTGGGAAAATCTCACTAGAAAATGGGTACTTCAGTAATGCACTGTATGTGCCTGATCTTGCAGAAAAATTACTCTTTGTATACCAAATGAACCATACCGTTTTAGACAAGAGAGTGATCTTCACCCAAGATGATGTGGAGATATCATAAGTTTCGACTGGAAAAGTTGTAGCAGTGGGTGTTGCAGACCATGATTCGAGGATGTACAAGTTCTCACATTTTCTTGAGTACTCTTCTCCAAATGCACTTCTGTCACACGGTAATGAAGTCATAAATATATGGAATAATAGGTTTAGACACCTCAACTACATATATATTCAATCTTTGAGCAAAGAAGAGATGGTTGAAGGTCTTCCAACAATCATATTTTCCAATAGCACTTGCAAATGGTGCATTGTTGGGAAGCATGTTGAGAAGAAGTATGAGAAAGGGAATGCAAGGAGAGTTGTTAAACCTCTTGGTTTAGTGAATTCATATATGATTGGTGCAATCCCCACTCCCTAATATGGAATCTCAAATTATGTGCTCACCTTCATTGATGATTTCTCAATGTATTGTTGGTTGTATTTTCTCAAGCAGAAATCTAAAGTTTTTCAATGTTTCAAAGTTTTCAAGAACTCTATGGAGAACTTTAGTGGGAGAAGTATGAAGGTCTTAAGGACTGATAATGGAAGGGAGTATGTTAATAAGGACATGCAGCAGCTCTGTGAAGATCATGGCATCCAAATGCAACATTCTGTGCTTACACACCTCAGCAAAATGGTGTTACAGAGAGCAAAAATAAAGCTTTGAAGGAGATGGCCACATGCATGATGGAGGCTAAGTATTTGTATCCAAATATATGGGATGAAGCTATGAATTGTGTTTCATATATTCAGAATAGATAACCACATAAATCCTTGGAAGGCATGAATCCATATGAAGCTTGGATGGGCCATAATCCCAATGTTTCTCATTCCAGGGTGTTTGGCTCAAAGGCATGGGCTAGAATTCCTCTAGAGAAGAGAAATGCATTGCAAACCCGAAGAAAGGAGTCAATCATGGTTGGATATGTAGAATATGAAAAGGGATACAAGATCTTTCATACCCCATCTCACAAAACATTCATT
Organism: Larix kaempferi; assembly: GCA_027924585.1. Taxonomy (NCBI): domain Eukaryota; kingdom Viridiplantae; phylum Streptophyta; class Pinopsida; order Pinales; family Pinaceae; genus Larix; species Larix kaempferi. The sequence goes on from BSBM01000445.1 coordinate 26,508,012, forward strand.
GAAAGAAGTTTCCAGTTCGAAGAAGAAGAGCCCATGCATGCTACAGAACAAGGTGATGGGGAATGCTCAAACCCCCTACATGGAGATGATGTAAGTGATGGTTCTTTCTATGATATATCTGATTCTGATATGGATGATGAGGATGATTATATTTATGCAGAACAAGTCCCTCCCTCAAGGCCCAAGTGGGATGAGAAAACCATACAAGCTACTGTTGAGCTTGCAGGAGATCCTCAAGATCCTAGGAAAACTAGATCTTAGTTTCACAATGCTTTTGCATCTTGTGATCTAGATCTACATGGTATATTTTTTCTTATGGTTGGATCTGATCCTCAATCATATTCAGAAGCTTCAAAAAACCCAATATGGAAAACAACCATGCAAGAAGAGATGAACTCCCTCCATGAAAATGAAGCATGGGATTTGGTCCCTCTTACTCCCAAGAGGAAACTAGTGCAATATAAATGCGTTTATAGGACCAAAATGGCATTTTATGGTTCTGATGTGAAGTATAAGTCCAGTTTGGTGGCTAAGGGCTTCTCTCAAGTCCATGGAGTGGACTATACATAGACATTTTCACTGCTGGAAAAGATGGAATCCATCAGGCTAGTTTTGGCCATTACTGCTTCCAAGCGATGGGAGGTTCATCACATGGATGTGAAGAGTGAATTTATTCATGGGGATATTGATGAGGAGATCTATATCTAGCATCCTGAAGGCTTCATTTCATATCATACACTTGTTTTTAGGTTGAAGAATTCCCTCTATGGTCTAAAGCAAGCTCCTAGAGCTTGGTATGCCAACATGGACAATTTTCTGTTGTCACAAAGCTTTAAGAGAAGTAAGTATGATCCTAATGTCTATGTGAAGCATGTTGGTGAACTAATATTGATTATCGTACTGTATGTTGATGATATTTTGATCACTGGAAGATGCACCAAATAATTGGGCTTAGTTAAGGTTGCATTGCACAGTACATTTGCCATGACTGATCTAGGATTGTTGAAACAATTTCTGGGTTTGGAGATCAATCAAACTGTGGATGGGATATCTGTTTCTCAATCCATATATGCTTCAGATATTCTGTAGAAGTTCAAGATGGCTGAATGTAAGTCCGAAAAATTCCCATTCCTTTCTGGAGTTAATATTACTGATTGGGGTTCTTCACCACTAGTTGAAAGCTCATTGTATAGACAACTAGTTGGGAGCTTGTTGTATCTTACTCACTCTCGACCATATTTGGCTTATGTTGTTGGGGTTGTTGTAAGGCACATTCAAGAGCTTCATGATTGCTAATTTTCGAGCATTAATTCAATATGCTCTAGGATCTTTACTGAGAGAATAAAATGTACAGTATATCAATGCATATCAATCATATCAAGCATATCAATCATCACAAGATGCAAACATAAGAGACAATAGACACATAGAGTTTCTGTGGGGAAAAACCTAAGGTGAAAAACCCCACAACTTCCTCAGAGATACATAGAGAAATAGTACAACCCAAGTACACAGAGATAGACTCCTCCTAGCAGCTGATCCTCCTCCTCACATGTGCGCCACTTTTCGAGTGATGGATAAGTGAGTAATGAAGTGAATGAAATAGATATCTCCCGATCTCTATTTATACTTGTCCTATGCTTCCTAATAAACCTATGGGGCCGACTTGTCTAACTCATCCTAATAACTCCAGGTTAACTTAATCAGGGTCGACCCCACACATGGTGGTCTATTAACCCATCGGCAAGTTACGACACTTGCGACACTTGTCAATACAAATGACGACACTTCCGTATAGAGGAATAATACATCTCTATGGGAGTACAATAAAATATATAGATGAAATACATTCTAAAGTTACATATACATCAATAATCCCTCTTAACTAGGAAGGTATTTCTTGACACAGATCTGCTAGCACAAGTCTTCTTCTCTGGATCATCATCAGCGAATCATCATCCTCGAATCATCGTCATCGTCACTGCTGCTGCTATCTCAATCAATCTCTAATCTACTCGTCATAGGAAGTTCTACAGAGCCAGTATTTTTTCATACTCGATGTAGGCTCACCACCTATAGGTCTTCATCATCACTAGCCATACTGTGGAATACTCAAGACTAATTACGTGCCTCAACAAAACCTCGAAAGAGCATCCTAGGACTGATTACGAGCACACTACTCAACCTACCGGATCTCCCAGGATCTTTTACATGTTGACCTTCACAAAACCTACTCAGAGCATCCTAGGATGTTATGAGCAAACTGCTCTACCTATCTGGATCTCGATAGAGCATCCCAGGTTGTTACGAGCACACCGCTCTACCTGTCTAGATTTTAAAGGATCTTTTCTATGTGAACTTTCACAAAACCTACTCATAGCATCCCAGGATGTTACGAGCAAACTGCTCTACCTATCTGGATCTCGATAGATCATCCCAGGATGTTACAAGCACACCACTCTACCTGTCCAAATTTTAAAGGATCTTTTCTATGCGAAACTGTAGCAAAACCTACTCAGAGCATCTTAGGATATTACGAGCACACTGTTCTACCTGTCTGGATCTCGATAGAGCATCCCAGGATGTTACGATCACACCACTCTACCTGTCCATATTTTAAAGGGTATTTTCTATGCTACCTACATAACCTGTCCACAGCCACAGAGTATCAAACCAAGACTCACCATACATCATTTTGATGTACATCATCACATGATCAACCTGATCATCATCATAGCATCAACCTGATGCGTATCATTTGGAGCAACATCCTGAAGCTCATCATCTGTGATAATCCTGATCATACAATGCATCCATATGATGCATACAAAGTATATACCTGATACATATCATCATACATGATCAACCTGATCATACAAGTATACACCTGATACATATACAAATACATGATCTACCTGATCATACAAATATCCACCTGATACATATACAAATACATGATCTACCTAATCATACAAGTATCCACCTGATACATATACAAATACATGATCTACCTGATCATACAAGTATCTACCTGATACATATACAAATACATGATCTACCTGATCAGAGCATCCAACTAATGCATATACAAAGCAGTAACTAGAGCATCATCCTGATGCTCATCATCCAGCACTTACATCCACATCCATGGGAAGGATCCTCCTCTCACCATGCTTGGAATGGCTCCAGCAGATGTGTCCATCACTTCTTCCTCGAAGTGTCGTCGATCTGAAGAACACCAAGCCTCTCTCTGAAGTACTCGAACTTCACTCTGGCTAGTGGTTTCGTCATCACATCTGCAACATGCTCATCCGTCGCAACATACAAGAGCTTCACTGCTCCTCTCTGCACCATATCCCTGATATAGTGATATTTGATCTCGATGTGTTGTGACCTATCGTGGAACATCGAGTTCTCAGACAACTTCACACAGCTCAGGTTGTCACAAAAGATACTAGTAGCCTCCAACGGGAGATCAAATAACTCAAACTGTAACTTTCGGAGCCATACTGCCTCACAACTAGCCGAACATGCTGCAACATACTCTACCTCAGCTGTACTCAGTGCTACGAAAGATTTTTTCCTGCTAAACCAAGATATCACACCTGATCCCATACTGAAGCAACACCCATAAGTGCTCTTCCTATCTGCAGCAATGCCTGCCCAATCTAAATCAACATAACCCTGCAGGTTAAACTTTTGATTCGCATCATACTTGAGCCCATAGTCAACTATACCCTTCAGGTACCTCAGAATATGCTTTACAGTAACCAGGTGAACACCTCTGGGATCCATCAGGAACTGGCTCAATGTGTTCACCGCAAAGCAAATATATGGTCTCGTGTTTGTCAGGTACATCAAGGATCCAATCATCTGACGATACATTGTGACATCAACCGGATCATATGAAGCATCACATAGAAGCTTCAGGTTTGATGCCATAGGTGTGGCAATGGCCTTGCAGTCCATCATCCGGAAACTCTTCAGGATCTCTACTGCATACTTTCCCTGTCCAAGGAAGATTCCATCTACACTCTGCCACACCTCCATGCCTAGAAAATAGTGCATCATCCCCAAGTCCTTCATCTCGAACTTAGTAGCAAGCTTCCTCTTGGTATCCGCAATCAAACTATCTTCTCCTGTAACAAACAGGTCATCCACATACAGAAGTAGTATCACTGGATTGCCTTCCTCAACCTTGTAGTAAAGGTTGGAATCTTCTTTACTCTTGGTAAAGCCCAAACTGGATAGAAAACTATACATCCTACCATACCAAGTATTGGGAGCTTGATTCAAGCCATACAAGTCTTTCTTCAGTCTGCACACATATGACTTCTTGTCATGTGTCTCAAAACCAAGTGGTTGCTCCACATATACTTCCTCTTTGACTACACCATTCAAGAAAACTGTCTTGACATCCATCTGGTGTATCTTCCATTTCATCATTGCAGCCAGGGAAAGTACTAATCTAATGGAAGTGTACCTGGCTACAGAAGCAAAAGTCTCTTCATAGTCTATTCCCTCTTTCTGAGAGAAGCCATGAGCTACAAATATTGCTTTATATTTCTCTATGCTACCATCTGCAGCATGCTTAATCTTGTAGATCCATTTGGAAGTCACAATAGACTTCCCTTCAGGTCTTGGGACAACATCCCAAACGTCATTCTTCATTATTGATTTGTATTCCTCGACCATGTCATCCTTCCATTCTTTCTTTTCCGCTGCTTCTTCATAACTGGAAGGTTCTTTGTACATGATATCACAGAGTAAAGAATTATAGTTGGTATGTGATCTAGTTCTTTTCTTTGCTTTGTGTTCTTCTTCTGGAATGCCATATCTTTCTGCATCTTGAATGAGCTCTCTAGCCCATGCAGGTTTTCTCTTGTGAGAGTCCTTCTCATGAGGTGGATCTACAGGTTCTTGTGGATCTTCAATTTCACGATCAGCATCTAGAATTGCTTCAGTCATGGTAGTGTCTTGAAATCTGGTTTCCTTTGGTTCTTCATGATCTTCAACAGGTGCCTTTCTTGACTTGATGAAAGCTGCGTTTTCATCAAATGTCACATACCTGCTGACATCAATCTTCTTGAACCCTGGAAAGTATATTCTGTAAGCCTTCAAGATTTCACTGTACCCCACAAAGATACCCTTCTTTCCTGAAGGATCTAGATTTGTCCTCTTTTCCTTGGGAACATGTGTATATATTGGACAACCAAATATTCTGAGATGGCTGACTTCAGGCTTCTTACCAGAGAAGACCTCTTCTGGTGTCTTGTTGTCCAATATCTTGTGAGGTGTTCTGTTCTGCACATATACAACTATCCTAGCTGCTTCTGCCCATAGATGCATAGGAAGATCCTGCTCATGCAGCATTTCCCGTGCTGCTTCCATGATTGTTCTATTCTTCCTTTCTGCAACTCCATTCTGTTGTGGATTGCAGGGAGCAATCAACTCCCTCTTAATCCCTGAATCACTGCATAGCTTCTTGAAGTCACCTGAAGTGAATTCTCTGCCATTATCTGATCTGAATGTCTTTATTTTCTTATCAGTTTGATTTTCCATCAAGGCTTTGAATTCCTTGAACTTGTCAAATACTTCATCTTTGTTCTTCAAGAAATAAACCCAAGTCTTCCTGGAGAAGTCATCAATGAAAGAGACATAGTAAACATACCCACTCAAAGAACTGGATGACATCAGATCGCATACATCGGAGTGGATAATTTCCAAGATTCCTTTTGATTTGCTTTCACTGCTTGGAAATGCCTTCTTTATGTTCTTTCCTTTTGCACAGCCTTTGCAAACACCTTCATGCTTGGTCTTGATTTCAGGAAGACCTTATACAGCTTTGCTTGCAATTGGTAGTGCTCTGTAGTGCACATGTGCAAGCCTTTTATGCCAAAGTTCATTTGGCTCCATGGATTCATGTACCATGGCATGTTCAGGTTGTCCCTTCAATTTGTACAATCCTCCCTCTTGCTCTCCAATCACCACTGCATCATCAATAGTTTTACCCTTTGGCCACATTAGGACTTGGCCATCTACAAATGCAACCCTCATGCCTTTTGCATCCAATGCAGAGATGGAGAGTAGGTTCTTCTTGAGCCCAGGTACAAATAACACATATTTCATCTTCAAGGACTTTCTAGATTCTAGGTTGTAGGAGGCTTCCCCACTTCCTTTGATAGGGTATTGATAATCATCCCCAATTTCACTTTATGGGGTGATTCATGTTCAGATAGGTTTACAAAAGATTCTTTAAACCTAGTCATGTGTTTAGAAGCCCCACTGTCAATTAGCCAATCATTACAATCATGAGAAATAGTACCTGTGAGAGCATATATTAGAACATATTCATCTTCACTTGATGAGTCATCACTTTCTACTCTAGCTTTCTTCCTGGGAGGTTCATCATCCTCAGCAGCATGAGCATGATATCGTCTTTTGTTATTCTTCTTCTTGTTGTTGAATTTGTTGTCTTTCTTCTTCTTGGGACAATTTGAAGCAAAGTGTCCCATTTCATTACATTTGTAACATCGAACATGAGATAGATCTTTCTTCTTGTGATGAGGGTGAGAATGTTTCTTGTTATGAGATCTCTCCCTCTTAAACTTGCTTCCCTTGATGTGAGCTGTGAGAGCTTGATCTTCATTCCCCATCTTTTCTTCTCGTGCCACGAGCCTTGCCTCTTCTTGTGAGCATTCTTCCTGCAGTCTGCTGAAGGATACCAACTTCTTTCTTGCACAGATTCCTTGGATAAAGGAATCCCATGACCTAGGTAGGCCATTCAGTGTGGCATGACAACTTCAACATTTTCCACAATTTCATCCATAGCTTCGAGTTGTTCCTTGATCTGGGAGACCCTAGAAAAATAAGATTGAATGGATTCTCCATTCTGAAGCTTTACCCCTTTCAATTGATTCCGCGGAGTCATCTTCCGATTTATGTTCTTCCCTTCAAATAGCTTGGATAGGGAATCAAACATCTCTTTGGGTGTCTTCAGATATGACACATGGGGGATGAGATAGTCCTTGATAGAATCAACAATGATTCTCTTTTCCTTGACCAAGTTCTTCTTGTGGAGGGCTTTAGCCTCTTCTTCCTCTGGGATAGGGACCTCTTCCCTTATGTAAGTATCCAATTCATTTTCTTCCAGGATTAACCCAATCCTATACTTCCATGCTCGGAAGTTATCAGCCCCTTCAATCTTATCCTCAAGCTTAGTGTGGTGAGACATCTTAAAGAGTACTTCAAATGGAAATAGAAAATATTTAGGTCTTACCACTTGATTTGCTGAAAACTGGATCTGGTCTCGGATTAGGGTTTTTCAGAGAAACCCTAAAAATTCAAAATGTGAATTTCAACTTTCTGAAAGGATAGAAAGATGCGCCTTGATGAGCTGATCATCCTGGTGTATTCAGAATTTGAGATCTGCAAAGATTCACCCTTCAAAAATTCCTTTTAGTCTTCCCGGGTTCACTAGGGAGGGCCTTGAATTAGGGTTTGAGTTTCCAGGAGATTTACCCAGCCAAAAATCTCGATCCAAAGCTCTAAAATTCGATTTTTCCAAGGATCTTCCAGCTATGTCTTCAAATTTCAGAAATTCTTATTTTTTAGGAAACCCTAATTTTTAGGGCCAAAACTGAAAGTGCTCAGAACTGAATTCTGATTGGACAGAAAGATTCACCTTGCTGAGGAGAGTCAATCTATCATATTTATTTTCCAAAATCTATGGCGAGAAACCCAAAAACAAGAAGCCCTAGCTTCCACAACTGCACAATGTGTTCTTCTCAGGTTAGCTCTGATACCATGTTAATTTTCGAGCATTAATTCAATATACTCTAGGATCTTTACTGAGAGAATAACATGTACAGTATATCAATGCATATCAATCATAGCAAGCATATCAATCATCACAAGATGCAAACATAAGAGACAATAGACACACATAGTTTCCGTGGGGAAAACCCTAAGGTGAAAAGCCGCACAAGTTCCTCAGAGATAGATAGAGCAATATTACAACCAAATTTCAACCCAAGTACACAAATATAGACTCCTCCTAGTAGCTGATCCTCCTCCTCACATGTGCGCCACTTTTCGAGTGATGGATAACTGAGTAATGAAGTGAATGAAATAGAGATCTCCCGATCTCTATTTATACTTGTCCTATGCTGCCTAATAAACCTATGGGGATGACTTGTCTAACTCAGCCTAATAACCCCAGGTTAACTTAATCAGGTCCGACCCCACACATGGTGGTCTAATAACCCATCAGCAAGTTACGACACTTGCGACACTTGTCAATACAAATGACGACACTTCTGTATAGAGGAATAATACATCTCTATAGGAGTACAATAAAATATATAGATGAAATACATTCTGAAGTTACATATACATCAACAATGAGGTCCATTGGAAGGAAGCCAAGATGATCCTTCATTATGTATAGGGTACCAAGCATTTTGTCATCCACTATGCAGCGGGTTCATCTCTTGAAATAATTGGTTTTACTGATTCTGATTGGGCTGGTGATAGTTCTGATCAGAAGTCTACTTCTGGTTATGTGTTTATTCTTGCACATGGTCCCATTTGATGGTCAAGCAAGAAGCAGCACACCATATCTTTATCTTCAGCTGAGGCCAAATACAGGGGAGCAGTGAATGCAACTACACAATGTGTGCGGTTGCAAGGCATTCTTGGAGAGTTTGGATTTGTGTTTGATTCACCCATAGTCATTTGGTGTGACAATCAAAGCACAATCAAGATCTACACTGATACAGTATAGAGGCAGAGGACCAAGCACATATATATTCACATGCACTACATTCGAGGTTTGATGCATTACCATATCATAGAATTGCAGTATTTTCCTTCTGTTGAGCAAACTGTTGATATATTCACCAAGAGTTTCACTAAGAAGACCTTCACTTACCTTAGATCACTCCTTGGGGTGAGTGATACATGGTGAATATTGGTGTATTTTCCAGATATGCCGCATGTCCATTTTTTAGGGGAGGTTTTATTTCCCATGTGGTTTTCCTTCTTTCCTTGGTTACATGGACAAATACAAATTTATGTTGTAAAAGGTGACTTGAGCTTTAGTTTCCAAGGCCTTATTTTTTATTATTGACACAAGTCTATATTATGGGGGGGTGTTAGAGCATTATTACACCTAGTACCTTATTCATTAGTCACATTATTTATTAATTGGTCCTAAATAGGTTAATTATTGCATCCCAATATTGTTAGAAGGTTGTTAGAAGTTGGTTAGGCTAAAATGATGACTTATCCACCAAATGTGGTCAAATAGTTGTAAGGCACACTCATTATGACCACCTCATGCATTTATTTCCATTATTTTTCCTAAGGTTCCCTATTTCCACGTTTTAAGGAAACTGTGTTGACCTAAGGAGCCCATGCAATGAATGTAGTCATCTAGGCCCAAAACTAGTTGTTTTGGCCTCTCCTTGGATACCTAACCACCAAACAACCTTATCTACCACATGCATGACCTTCATTCATGACTTACCATGCTCACCCAATGTTCACATGACCATTTCATAACTATTTTGGATAATTTGGGAGCCTCTTGATCAACCTGGGGGGGATTGAGGTCTAATCTAAGCTAGCCACTTGTCAAGTTTTTTAAGGAATTAGAGTTCTTCCTATTGTTATATAAGGATGATACAAACTCATTTTTGGGTTGGACAATTAATAAAATCTGATATTTGATCATTTGTGTTTCTGGTTTTTTATCATTTATTTACTAGTTTTTGATCATTTGTGACTGCTTTTTTTATCATTTATATTCCAGAATTCTTTTTGCAATAAAATATTGCATATTAAGCTATTTCTTTCAACTGTGAGGTAATCCATAGTATCTATATCCTACTGTGATATAGATTTTACAAGCTTAGATATCAAGCATCCTTTTCAGTTTGGTTTGCATTTGGAGTTTGATTTTAGTAGAGAGCAGTTTGGTTTTATTTTGAAAAAAAAGAAAAAGAAAAAAAAGGTGATAATGCACTAGTCTATTGTTCTTGCTACCTCACAGGGAGGATAGCATCCCCGGTTGGAGCCGTTGTTATCACCTTGAAAAAAAATCCCACTAAGGAGGCAAAGGGTACCCTCAGTGAAATTTTAAGCTTACCCACTAAATTCCTACTCTAAAAACAATGTAGAAAGTATTAAGGTCCGAATGACGATCTGGATGGTTGTCCGAATGACAGTCCAGATGGAGGAAAAATGATTTAAACTAAGGAGGGAAGCATTTTGAATGATCTTAATGTCAGCTGACTGGTGCATATGAACCTACAGTGCAAGGAAGCAATGAAAAGAGTCTTTAGGAGCTAAGATAACAAGAAGTAACCTATTCTAATCATTGTCTAAGGAATGAATTATTTCTATGGCACAAGAAAACAAAATTGAAATAAATAAAACTAACCTACAACTACAGGAAATAAACTAATAGAACTAATTATGATTACGAATGAACTTGGAATGTAAAGCTAACTAAATTCTAAGTGTTTGTAAATATAGGGCTAAGAGAAAACTAAGCAACTACACAATTTAAGCAAACTAAGCAAACTAAGCATGAGAAACTAAGCGTGACTAAGCAAACTAAGCATGACCGGTCACTAATTACATTCTGGAAATATCATTAACATGAACAACAAATTAAACCTACAAATCATAAAATAGAGGTATCATTTACATAGGTGGTAAAACAACATATAGATTACAAGACAAAGAGATCATATACAAAATGAATACATAAATTAAACAAATAACACAACTTATCTATAGAAGACAAAGACAAATTATATACACAGATAGAAGACCACTGGTTGTTGAGGGGCCCTTCTTAGCAATCAGAGGATGCACCTTAATCAATCAATCACCACGCACGCTACTGAGCTCTCATAAACTAGAACAAATGTATATTAATTAAAAACAGAGTTACAACGTTTCTGTGTCTACTTGCAGCTGAAAAGACTAAAAACTAAGAGACTAAAAAAACTAACTCGTCTTAGTCACGAAGACGTCTATATATACATAGTTACAATTGGGAGAGCAAGTCGACCCTTTAGTGGTCGACTGCTCTAATAATAGGCATTCTTAATGCCAGAAAATGGCTCTTCTTAACAATACACGACAACACATGGCCAAGGAACGACCCCATAACAGTTTACGATAGTGCATGAGGCATCTACCAGGTTCCATGACGTTGGTTTCCTTCACACGGTCATTGAGACATTGATCCTTCGTTGACGTGGGTAGAGAGATGTGATGTCGAGTTGAGCATGTAGGAGAGAGAATCTTCCAGAACACCAGCTCACGCACCATAAGGGCCACGTTCTAAGCAGAACCCATGTGACGGTTTGCTTTCTTACGGCCCAAGAATATCTCAACCAACGATCTCACGGGTTGAATGCGAGTCTGAACGGCGGGCTGAATGCGGATGATCGTTTGCACCATGAATACGTGTCTGAATGGAGGTTTGTTTGAGAGCCATAACCTGTGGAATGAAATATATTTTCCAAGCAAGCCAAGAAATATCAAATAAACATCAATAAATCACAATATGATGATTTTTACCCAAAATTCATATGATGTGTGAATATATGCATACCTGATCTGTTTGATGGTCTAAATGGTGGAAAGAATAACTTATTATATAAAAAATGGTGAAAATGACGCCAATCAGAGTGTATTTGATGATCGAAAGTGGTGATAAAATGGACACCAATATTCCCCCAAACCAGAGACATGTTAGGTCTGACTGAGCAAAAAGAAAGAGAAATTCAGGAATAAGGCTGAGCTGCGGTCGCAACTGCCTTCAACTTGGAAGAGGAAGCGGATTTAGCTCTAATATTATGAAACTGGTCCTTCAAAGCATCATACCTCAACTGGAGAGAAAGGTTGGAGGCTGTCTTGGCGCTATTTAAATCTTCCACACACTTCACCTGGAAACGTAAGTCCTTGTTCTCTTGACGAAGCCTAGAGATGATCTCAACATACTTCTGATTCTGGCTTCTCAACTCTGCTATGTCTTTGGTTAATCTGCCCACAGTCTGATGGAGTGGAGCAGATGCTTCTACAAGAGACATAGGGTCCTTTTGAGGGCTTGATCCCCTTAGAGATGGTTCGGGACCAACAAGTTTAATGTGTGCCTCAGGGGCCTTATCTTCAATATGTGTAGAGACAAGCTCCAAGACAGGGTCTTTAAGTAGACTGGATGATAAATTGGCCAACGCGAGGAGAGGGGACTCAAAGACAGGGTCATTTTCTTGGTTGTCAAGGTTTTCCGAGTGCATTGGCTCAATGACTAACTGATTGATGGACTGAACAACAGTCTGGTCGACGGACTGGATGACCGACTAGTTGCGATTATCCCTTCTTGAATTTGTGGGTATGGGTGAAAAGAATGGGAGTTCTGTGGTTGTGTCCTCATAGACATGCTCAGGGGATGATGAATGATCAGGGTGTATTACTCCCAAGGGACCCTCACTAAATCTTACGGACTTGGTAACCTTTTCTTCTTGGATAGAGGTTTGGGCCAGCTCATTAGCACGGGATAGGAAACAATGACGTTTACGAGAGGCAGGGGATTTGACCGTAGGATTCTTAACCAGGTGAGGGTTTAGGACTTCAAAGACAAAGCGTTCCTAGGTTTTCCCCTTTTCTTCCAACTGGTGAGTGATCAAGACTTTGATCAAAACGTGGTGGTATAAGCTTCCAGAGGGGTTAGTGGTATTCTTCCTAACCTGGCTCGACATTTTCTCTAAACTTTTTAGAAGATAGAAAGGGAAATTAAGAGCCTGGCCTTTAACAAAATGTGCCAGTAACCTAAGTTGGCAAGCTTTGAAGACAGTGTACTTACCTTCACAGGTAATCAAATGGATAATGATAGTCAATCGCTCGAGATACTCAGGCTTAACCCATTCTCTATGGAACCCTTTGGTGCCAGCAACATGTTGATATTCGTCCTTAAGAGAAAACTTGAGCTCCAGCCCTGGAAGAAAGAGATGTTTGTGCCAATGGGCTCCTTCCCTAGGCAATTTTGTGGCCGATGCAATGGATTCTTCCGTCACCAAAAAAGTGAGATGGCCAACCTTGGCTATCTTACCATCGAAGCCCTTAGCAAATAGTAGTTAAATCTCGGCATCATGGCCGTCAAGAAGGTGAAGAAATGGACCCCATCCGACTCGCAAAAATACTTCACAACATGCCTTAAATTCGGGAATGCGGAGGTGTGATGCACCTGCAACAATTAATTAACAAGAATATGTGAAATAGAAGAAATGACAGAACTCAGAATCACTTTTATATTGATCACAGGCCACTTCGAGGGGGCAACCTCCTTTGAGAAAGCTCAATACAAATAACTTCACGGTGCCTTCAATGACCTCAACACACACTTATATACTAAGTCTATGCCCAATACTATGAGTCAAAACCATGGGACATATAATACTACAGGACAACTTACAAAGCATATGCGTCCAATACTATGGGTCAATACTATGGGCTAATATAAACTACGGATCAACAAATACTACGGGACAACTTACAAAGCATATGCGTCCAACAACAATATACTAACATAGTAAAGAGAAGGGTTGACATAGGTTCCTAACATCCCCTCTCCCTTAGAAAAAGCTTTGTCCTCAAAGCTTTGGTTGGAGAAATTGCTGCAGAATCTGAAGGAGTGGTTCCCCGGGTAGCATCCTCGGTTTGCATTTCGGGCCACTGACGCCTTTGGAGTGTCAAGGAGGATTGCTTGGAAGGCTGTAGATGAAGAAGAACCCTGTCAGCTGCGTGGAAAATGCGCTTAGAACGGTGCTGATCGGCTTGTTGTTTTCGGCGAATTCTGGCCATGTGAAGATTGTCCTGTAGAATGAGAAGAATCTGATCACGGTTTCGAAGAACCGAGTCAATTTCCTGAACTGGGGAGCTGCTAAGGGTGTATGGAAGAAGATCTGGTGGTGTTTCTCCATAGACTGCTTCATATGGTGTCCTTTGAGATGTGGTATTGTACCACCAGAGTGCTGCTAGGAAATCCATAGAAATAGTTGGCCAAAGCTGTGTAGGGATGGGAAAGGGTTTGATCAATCCCGAAAGGAGTTTCGGTTCCCCCTTGTTGACTTGGAAAGTATCATCGTTAGCCACCATCTGTTGAATTGTCATTTTTAGTCTCGACCAAAAGAAGTTACATTGTTCCTGGTCATACATTTTGCAGAACCCAGAGTGCCCTGTTGATGAAGAAGCATGGAGTTCATAGAAGAGATAGCCCTGTCGAACATATTGCAACCAATTTGGAACAAGCAGAGAAAGAGATGTAAGAGAAACTGGGTCATCAATTGTGCGAGAAGGAGCATCTTCCACCATATTGTCCTTACCCTTCTTGTAAGTGATCACATAGGGATAACCCATGAGTTGGATAACCCATTGCAGGTGTGTTGGGGAGGAGACCCATTGTTCCAGAAAATTTTTCAGACTCGAGAGATCAGTCTTGATGCAGAAATAATTGCCTAATAGGTATGGCTGCCACTTCAGTACTGCATGCAAAATAGCCATCATTTCCTGCTGAGAGGTAGATGTGGCTACATTCTTACCGGAAAGGTCTCTTGAAGGCAGCAAGCTCATTGGTTCAACAAAGATACCTGCATATCTATCCAAGGGAGTAGTGGAGACTGTTGATGGGTGCATCTGAATGGAATTAAGCTGAGCGATGACACCATGTGAATTCTTCTTAAGGATTTTTTCCAGGCGATGTGAACTGATAATGCAGAGAGACCCTGGTTGTAAGCCCCTAAATTTGTGTTGTGCCCCATTGACTTTAAACTGCATCCAAAGTTCAGCAAAATCCCATAAGATGGGGCCAAGTGTGCGTAACCATTGAACGCCCAAAACCACATCACATCCGCCTAAGGGCAAGGAAAACATGTCAGAGCGTAGGTTATAATCTTCCATAGAGATACGCACATTGTGATACTTCCCCTTGCAAGGTAAGGTGCCCCCATTGGCAGCCATGACTTCAAATTTGGAGCAAGGATGGAAAAAACAATCAGCCTGTTTGGCAATTCGAGGATCAATGAAGTTATGAGTGCTACCAGAATCAATGAGTATGGTAAGAGGGAGCTTCTTGAAGTATCCCCTAACCCGCATTGTTTGTGGGGTGGTGACGCCAGTTACAGCATGGAGAGAGATCTCGGGTGGGTCGTCCTGAGATGGGGTGTCAACAGGCAGGTGTTGCATGTCGACCGGATCATCTACTGTATTTGTAGCTTCTTCACCAAGTTCTAAGGCACGCGGAGAATCCACATCCAAGAGATAGAGCTTTTGTTGAACAGATCTATGTCCCCGAGTGAATTTCTCATCACAATTATAGCAAAGCCCTTTTTCTCGGCATGCCTGCATTTCTATTTCAGACAAATGCTTGATAGGAGTTGGTTGAGGAGCAGGCGTGATGGGAGGTCGTTGGGAACCCATATTTCTGAAGGGAACAAAGGTGCGTTTGGAGCGTTGTTGAGCTGCGATCTTGTCCTCGGACAACTTAGCCAACCCTAGGACTTCCATCATTGTGTTGGGACAAAACATTTTGACCTCTGAGCGGATTTCATCCTTGAGACCACTGATAAAACAACTCTTGTAGAATTCATCAGACAATCCTTCTGTGTGATTGGCTAGTTTCTCAAATTCCATCTGATACTCTCTCACTGTGCCAGTTTGGTGAAGTTTAGTGAGTGCTCCTGTGAAGTCGTCAAAAGCACTAGGACCAAATCGTGGCAAAATGAGTTGGCAAAAATCTGTCCAGTTTGGCTCGGGATGAGCTTTGATGTACCAACGGTACCATTGAAGGGCTTCCTGTTCCAAATGAAAGGATGCAAGTGGAACTTTCTGAACATCAAAAGTATTATGCAGACTGAAATATTGTTCTGCTCGGTATATCCATCCAGTTGGATCAGTATCATTGAAGCGAGGAAAATCAAGCTTCGGCCCAAGAAAATTGCTAGAAGCAGAGAACCCCGGTGGCTGCAAAAGATTCTGGCTGTCTGGTATTGTTCATGGCTGAATGCTGCAGATGGAGGCTGAGAAATTTTTCATCCAGATCTTGGAGTTTGGTTTCGATGGCTTCTAGTGCTTCCTCCATGGTGTGTGCTCCTGCACAGGTGACAACCATAACCAGGTTTTTTTTTTTTTTGGTTGACTGGGTAGGAAAACAAAAACAGGAACTACTTCAGTAAGGGAAAAGTTGGATTTGGGAAAAAATCAGAAGGATAATTGGGGTTTGACTAGGTTTTGGACACTGTTGGATAGACAGGGAAGCAAAAATGAGGATTTCAAAAGCGGGGTGAAAGAATGGGAAAATTTGGCAGAGGGGAACAAAGAAGCAGAATTCAGAAAGGAACTCTGTGGTAAAATTTGAAGGTGATTGGGTGAAATCTGAGGAAGTTATGGCAAACCCTAAAAATAGGCAAATGTGAGATTTTGGGCTGTAGGAAGGGGAATTGAGGATAGGGTCCTCAGGAATGAAATATGCAGAATGGAATGACAGGGGTTCCCTGAAAATTTCAAAGGAAACAGAGGTAAAACAAGGGAGATATGGAGGAAAAACTGATTTTTTTTTTTTTCCAGACTGGAGCGGCTACGGCTCGAATTTTTTTTTTTTTTTTTACAGATTGGAGCGGCTACGGTTCAGAAGGAATCTGGAACAACGCCGAACGGCTGGATCTAGAACGGCTTGCAAAATGGATCTGAAACGGCGCAGCAGTGATCGACAATAGTTCAGCTGAAAGTAGATATGGACCCCAGGTATGTGCAGCTTCCTAACAGTTCAGGGTTTTCACTCGGCCACCAATGCTGTCTGACGACTTGCGTATTGGGGCAGTACCCCCTCACTCCACGGCTCAGGTAAAACTGATAACCGCTTTGCCACAAACGATAGCTCTTGGTTTACCTCATGGGTGGGAACTAGTCAATCAGGTAGGGGTCGTTGCCCTTTTTGCTGGCAGGTCCTCTGTTAGGAACCCATGTCTTTACTTTGTTAGTATGTTGTTATTGGACGCATATGCTTTGTAAGTCGTCCCGTAGTATTTGTTGATCAATAGTTGTGTTATTGTTATTTGGCGCATATGCTTCGTAAGTCGCCCGTAGTATTGTTAATCCATAGTTTGTAACGGCCCATGGTTTCGACCCATAGTATTGGCGCCTCGAATTAGTATATAAGTGTGTGTTGAGACCTATGAAGGCACCGTGAAGTTATTGTATTGAGCTTGCTCAAAGGAGGTTGCCCCCTCGAAGTGGCCTGTGATCAATACAAAAGTGATTCTGAGTTCTGTCATTTCTGCTATTTTGCGCATTCTTGTTAATTAATTGTTGCAGGTGCCTCACATCTGGTATCAGAGCACTTTCTTGGGCTCGCTGGGTGAAATTTCTGCCAAATTTTTTTCGCATCTGTTGCAGGTTCGGATTTGGGAATAATCCCTATCCGCTTAACTGTGGGAAGTACTTGGGCATAAGCCCTAAAACTCATTGTGAGGAGTACCACAGGAACCCCGAAGTAGCTGGCCCATTGAGAGGACCTGCCGGCGAAAAGGGCAACGACCCCTACCTGATTGACTAGTTCCCACCCGTGAGGTAAACCAAGAGCTGTCGTTTGTGGCAAAGCGGTTATCAGTTTTACCTGAGCCGTGGAGTGAGGGGTACTGCCCCAATACGCAAGCCGTCAGACAGCATTGGTGGCCGAGTGAAAACCCTGAACTTTTAGGAAGCCGTACATACCTGGGGTCCATATCTACCTTCAGCTAAACTATTGTCGATCACTGCTGCGCCGTTTCAGATCCATTTTGCAAGCCGTTCCAGATCCAGCCGTTCGGCATTGTTTCAGAATCCTTCAAACCGGAGATCCCATTCTGCAAGCAGAGCAGTAGCCGCTCCAGTCTGTAAAAAAAAAAAAAAAAAAAAAAAAAAAAACCGAGCCGTAGCCGCTCCAGGCTGAAAAAAAAAAAAAAAAAATCAGTTTTTTCTCCATATCTCCTTTGTTTTACCTCTGTTTTCCTTGAAAATTTCAGGGAACCCCTGTCATTCCATTCTGCATATTTCATCCCTGAAGACCCTATCCTCAATTCCCCTTCCTACAACCCGAAATCTCACATTTGTCTATTTTTAGGGTTTGCCATAACTTCCTCAGATTTCACCCAATCACCTTCAATTTTTACCACAGAGTTCCTTTTTGAATTCTGCTTCTTTGTTCCCCTCTGCCAAATTTTCCCATCCTTTCACCCCCGCTTCTGAAATCCTCATTTTTGCTTCCCTGTCTATCCAACAGTGTCCAAAAAACGAGTCAAACCCCAATTACCCTTCTGATTTTTTCCCAAATCCAAATTTTCCTTTACTGAAGTAGTTCCTGTTTTTGTTTTCCTACCCAGTCCAAAAAAAAAAAAAAAAAAAAAAAAATCCCTGGTTATGGTTGTCACCCGTGCAGGAGCAAAAACCATGGAGGAAGCCCTTGCAGCCATCCAAGCCAAACTCCAGGATCTTGATGAAAAATTTCTTGGTCTCCATCTTGAACATTCAGCTATGAACAACAAACGGCAGTCCGAGTCTTCAGTAGACAATGGGTTCTCTTCTTCCAGCAATTTCCGTGGTCCGAAGCTTGATTTTCCTCGCTTCAATGGTACCGATCCAACTGGATGGATCTATCGGGCAGAACAGTATTTCAGTCTGCATAATACTTTCGATGTCAACAAAGTTCCGTTGGCATCCTTTCATTTGGAACAGGAAGCTCTTCAATGGTACCGTTGGTACATCAAGGCTCATCCAGAGCCCAACTGGCCAAACTTTTGCCAGCTCCTTTTGCAACGATTTGGTCCTAGTGCTTTTGATGACTTCACAGGAGCCCTCACTAAACTTCGCCAAACTGGCACTGTGAGAGAGTATCAAACCGAATTTGAGAATCTAGCCAACCACACCGAAGGATTGTCTGATGAGTTTTACCGGAGTTGTTTTATCAGTGGTCTAAAGGATGCCATCCGCTCTGAGGTCAAAATGTTCTGTCCCAACACAATGATGGAAGCACTCGGGTTGGCTAAGTTGGCAGAAGACAAGATTGCAGCCCAACAACGCTCCAAGCCCACTTTTGTTCCCTTCCGAAATATGGGTTCTCAGCGACCACCTATACCGCAGGCTCCTCGACCGACTCCTATCAAGCGTTTGTCTGAAACAGAGATGCAAGCACGCAGAGAAAAGGGGCTTTGCTATAATTGTGATGAGAAATTCACTCGGGGACATAGATGTGTTCAGCAAAAGCTCTATCTCCTGGATGTGGAGTCGCCGCCTGCCTCTGAAATGGGTGACGAAGATCCAGAAACACTGGATGCACCGGTCGACATTCAGGAACCGCCTAGTGACCCTCCGTCTCAGGATGACCAGCCAGAGATATCTCTCCATGCTTTAGCGGGAATCACCACCCCCCAAACAATGCGGGTCAGGGGTTACTTCAAGAAGCTTCCTCTTACAATCCTCATTGATTCTGGTAGCACGCATAATTTCATTGACCCTCGGATCGCCAAACAAGCTGATTGTTTTATCCATCCTTGCTCCAACTTTGAAGTCATGATTGCCAATGGGGGTACCTTACCTTGCAAAGGGAAGTGTCGAAATGTGCGTATCGCTATGGGAGATTATACCTTGCGCTCTAACATGTTTGCCTTTCCCTTAGGCGGATGTGATGTGGTTTTGAGCGCTCAATGGCTACGCACACTCGGCCCTATCTTATGGGATTTTGCCGAACTTTGGATGCAGTTTTCCGAGAATGGACACAAACACACATTGACAGGATTACAACCAGGTTCTCTCAGCATTATCAGTTCACATCGCATGGAAAAACTCCTCAAGAAGAATTCACATGGTGTCATCGCTCAGATCCATTCCATCCAGATGCAACCAGCAGCAGTCTCCACTACTCCTTTGGATCTACAACAAATTCTGGATCGGTATACAGGTGTCTTTGCTGAACCAGTGGGCTTACCACCTTCCAGGCTAGAAGACCATCGTATTAAGCTCCTTCCTGGCAGCGTCCCTCCCAACATCAGACCCTATCGCTACCCATTTCATCAAAAAACGGAGATTGAAATGCTCGTTCGGGACTTATTGAAGCACGGTATTATTCGCCCAAGCACTAGTTCCTTCTCTTCTCCAGTTATTCTTGTTCGCAAAAAAGATGGGTCATGGCGCCTCTGCATTGACTTCCGAGCACTTAATCACCTCACCATCAAGGATAAGTTTCCAATTCCTGTTGTTGATGAGCTTCTTGATGAGCTTCATGGGGCCCGCTTTTTCTCCAAGTTGGATCTTTGTTCTGGATATCATCAAATTCGGGTTCATGAGGATGATATTCCTAAAACAGCTTTCCGCACACATGATGGCCATTATGAGTTTTTGGTCATGCCCTTTGGCCTCACTAATGCCCCTTCCACATTCCAGGCCTTAATGAATAAAATATTTCGACCCTACTTGCGGAAATTCATTCTGGTATTCTTTGATGACATCCTCATCTACAATAAAACATGGGATGAACATCTCCAGCATCTGGATCTTGTCATGCAACTTTTCTCTGACCATCATCTCCATGCCAAGCAGTCTAAATGTTTTTTTGGACAGAAGGAAGTTGAGTATCTCGGGCACATTATCTCAGCACAAGGGGTTCGCGTGGATCCTGCCAAAATCGATGCCATGACCAATTGGCCACATCCTCAGACTCTCAAGAGCCTTCGTGGTTTTTTGGGGTTGACTGGCTACTACCGCAAATTTGTCAAGGATTATGGGAAGATTGCAGCTCCATTAACTGCGCTATTGAAAAAGGATGCTTTTACATGGACACCTGCTGCTCAGTGTGCATTTGACCAACTAAAACAAGCCATGTGTACTACACCTGTGCTAGCGATGCCCGATTTTTCCAAGCCCTTCACTATTGAGAGTGATGCTTGCGGCAATGGACTTGGTGCTGTTCTCCTTCAAGATGAACACCCCATTGCGTTCACCAGCAAAGCCCTTTCAGGTAAGAATTTAGCTGCCTCTACCTATGAAAAGGAAATGATGGCTATTTTGCATGCAGTACAGAAGTGGCGCCCATACCTATTAGGAAATCATTTCTTCATCAAGACTGATCACCAGAGTCTGAAATATTTCTTGGACCAGCGTGTCTCCTCCCCGGCACAACAGAAATGGGTTAGCAAACTCATGGGTTATGACTATGAGATCACTTACAAGAAGGGTAAAGATAATATTGTGGCAGATGCTCTTTCTCGCACATTTGAGGCCCAAGGTTCTCTTTCAGCTATTTCTATGCCTATTCCAAATTGGTTGCAATTTGTTCAACAGGGTTATGTCAATGACTCTTCCTTATCGCAAATCATCCAACGCTTGACCAACAATCCTTCTGCTGTACCACATTACTCTTGGGATGGTGCTTCTCTACGATACAAGGGTCGTCTGGTGCTTCCCCATAGCACAGATCTTCAACAGGCTGTCTTCTATGAACTCCATGCTTCTCCATCGGCAGGACACTCTGGGTTCCTCAAAACATATGAACGAGCACGGCGTAACTTCTTTTGGCAGGGCATGAAAAGGACAATTCAACAGATGGTGGCCGAATGTGATACTTGCCAGCGCAATAAGGGTGAAACAACACTCCTCCCAGGATTGCTTGAACCCTTGCCCATACCTACACAGATTTGGACAGATATTTCTATGGATTTCATTGAAGGGCTCCCTAAATCTGGTGGGAAGACAGTGATTCTCGTTGTGGTTGATCGCCTCTCCAAATATAGTCATTTTTGTGCTCTCAGCCATCCTTATACAGCCTCCTCCGTCGCTCAAATTTTTCTGGACCAGATCTTTCATCTTCATGGCATCCCTTCTTCCATTGTCTCGGATCGTGATGCAACTTTCACCAGTCATTTTTGGACAGAACTATTTCGCCACACGGGCACCAAACTGCAGATGAGTTCAGGGTATCACCCACAAACAGATGGTCAGACTGAAATTGTCAATAAATGCTTGGAAACTTATCTTCGTTGCTTCACCTCTGAACAACAACATCAGTGGGCAAAGTGGCTCCCTCTCGCTGAATGGTGGTACAATACCTCTTACCACACTGCCTCTAAAATGACCCCATATGAAGCAGTCTATGGTCAGGCACCTCCAGCTCTTCTTCCTTACACCCCCACCAGTTCACCAGTTCAGGAAGTTGACACGGTCCTTCGCAACCGCGATAAGATTCTTCGCATTTTGCGGGACAATCTTCACATGGCAAGAAATCGCATGAAGCAACAAGCTGATCAGCACCGTTCGGAGCGCACTTTTCAAGTCGGCGATATGGTTTTTCTTCGTCTCCAGCCGTACAAACAATCCTCCTTGAAACTCAAAGGGCGTCATAAGCTCGCTCCAAAGTTCTATGGGCCATATCGGATTCTTCAGAAGATTGGGTCCGTTGCTTATAAATTGGAACTTCCTCCTTCTTCCCGCATTCATCCAGTCTTTCATGTCTCTTGTCTGAAGAAAGTTCTTGGCACCAACATCAGCGGACAAACGATTTTACCTGAACTGGATAATGAAGGATCCATCCTTTTGGAGCCAGAGGCCATCCTCAATCGGCGCACGCGTCAGCTTCGCTCTCGCTCTATCACAGAGGTCTTAATTCAGTGGCACAGCATGCAACCAGAGGACGCTACATGGGAACCACTCCTTCAGATTCAACAGCAATTTCCACATCTAAAGCTTTGAGGACAAAGCTTTTTTTTTAAGGGGGAGGGGATGTTAGGAACCCATGTCTTTACTTTGTTAGTATGTTGTTATTGGACGCATATGCTTTGTAAGTCGTCCCGTAGTATTTGTTGATCAATAGTTGTGTTATTGTTATTTGGCGCATATGCTTTGTAAGTCGCCCGTAGTATTGTTAATCCATAGTTTGTAACGGCCCATGGTTTCGACCCATAGTATTGGCGCCTCGAATTAGTATATAAGTGTGTGTTGAGACCTATGAAGGCACCGTGAAGTTATTGTATTGAGCTTGCTCAAAGGAGGTTGCCCCCTCGAAGTGGCCTGTGATCAATACAAAAGTGATTCTGAGTTCTGTCATTTCTGCTATTTTGCGCATTCTTGTTAATTAATTGTTGCAGGTGCCTCACATCCTCTCAATGGGCCAGCTACTTCGGGGTTCCTGTGGTACTCCTCACAATGATTTTTAGGGCTTATGCCCAAGTACTTCCCACAGTTAAGCGGATAGGGATTATTCCCAAATCCGAACCTGCAACAGAAAAAAATTTGGGCAGAAATTCCACCCAATGTTCAAAAACCGGATCTATATTGCTCAGAATTGCTATTATAGCTTATTTCCGGAACTGGAACAACCACTCTGCTTCTACCCATGAAAGAAGAATAGAAATCTGGGCACTCGGTCAAAAAATTTTCTCGCCGCAATTTCCGCGGCCGTCACCGAAATTCTGAAAAATTGCTGATTTTAAATCCACGATATCTCCACTTTTAGAACTCCAAATGAGATGATTGTTTTTTTGAAACTGCGTATTTTTGAAAGAGGAATTCAGATATGCAATCGGTTTCTTCTGATTTTGTGCAGAAAGTTTCAGAAATTGATCTGAAAGTTGCACCCCAAAAAAAGAAAAAAAATTTCCCACTTGTGCCAAGAAAAGTGCTCTGATACCAGATGTGATGCACCTGCAACAATTAATTAACAGGAATACGCGAAATAGCAGAAATGACAGAACTCAGAATCACTTTTATATTGATCACAGGCCACTTCGAGGGGGCAACCTCCTTTGAGCAAGCTCAATACAAATAACTTCACGGTGCCTTCAATGACCTCAACACACACTTATATACTAAGTCTATGCCCAATACTATGAGTCAAAACCATGGGACATATAATACTACAGGACGACTTACAAAGCATATGCGTCCAATACTATGGGTCAATACTATGGGCTAATATAAACTACGGATCAACAAATACTACGTGACGACTTACAAAGCATATGCGTCCAACAACAATATACTAACATAGTAAAGAGAAGGGTTGACATAGGTTCCTAACAGGAGGAGGTCCTGGTAACTGCCAGGCTCGTAATGGATTGGCATATTGAACAAAGGTCAAAGGATGCGGTGGATAGAGAGGATGCGCGAAATTATAGGGGATGGAGCTTGATAGGTTCAGGGTGGATGAAAAATGAGCAAGATGAAGCAAAGTTTACACAGAGGTAGGTTTAAATTGAGATCCGTTTGAGCGACTGAATGATTGTGGAGATAGATTTGGCATGCTCAAATGATACGCTATCATTTAGTTACCTTGAGTCATGTGCCATCATAGAACAGCGTGAGTGTCACCTACCCAAATTTTGAGGATATTTGTTTTAATTTGCAAAATACTTTATGTTAATTTATAATTACAAAGTGTTGTAATTATGACCAGATCTGGTCAAAGATAACTGTAATGACTCATTATTATTACTTAATAAATTAAAATAGGAGACAAACACTCAAGAAAACTGTTACAAGAGTGTTCACTGCCCCACTAGGAGGAATGGAAGCTGCTAGAACGCATGGAAGCTGCTAGAAGGCACGGGACAGATGGCAGCATTTGCACTCCACCACTAGCTGTTGGTTATGGGACAACTACCCCTAAAATTTTGGCATTATTCCCAGGTGGGGAAGTGAGAAGGAAGCTCATTAATGACCAGTTAATCACGAAATGCCTAGGAAGCCTATATAAGGAAATTCGAATTGAGCAGGCAGCTCTTACAATATTTTTTGCAGAAATATTGCTCATATGCATCAGGTGATGACTGAGAGATTCAAATTAAGGAGGCTATGTGAGAGTGCAATTGTAAGTCTGCAAATTATTTCTGAGAAGGAAAACCAGAGGTGTTGGTGCAGGTCTCTTTGACTGCTGAGTCCGTAAGACTCGATAAACTACTTACTGCTGCAAGATTGAGGACCTAAGCTTCTAAAGTTTCTTCCTCCTGGTGGTTCAGTGAACAGGCTCGGGGGTCCTAAGGCAGGCATCTTGGTTGTTTTAGGGCAGGTTGGGTGGAACAGGCTCCTTGGGTGATTTTTTTCTCCTACAATTATCAGGTTCTACAGTTTCTTTATTTTGTTTGTATTTTCCAGGAGTATGAATTTCTGCAGCAACTGGTTTAGCAAATTTACTAATGATCGGTAGAAATAACTATTTTTATTTTTCTGGACTAATTTGACTACTTGACTGATAAAATGACTCCTCTACATTTTTCCCCATGCTTGATTCTACATCATACTCTAGTACAGAGAGGTAGCATTAAATCATCCAAATTTAGTAAGCAAAAGGCAAAGAGGATCATTTTAGACTCTTCTAGTAATGTTCTTGTCAGAATTCTGCCCTATATTTAAAACACAGTAAACATTCCATTATAGCATCAACTGCAGCATAGAATTCATTTAATTAAAACAGGGAAGAAAAACACAGTATGTTTCTGCACAGTTCTATATACTTCTTTTAATTCTATTTTTTGTCAGCCAGTAAGAAAATGCACATCAATCTTATACATTTCATGTTTTTTTAAGCAATTGTATTTTCAAGAATAATAGTAGCTGCCATAATTAATTTCTGCAAAAGATTTATGTGTTCCCATTTCACTTACATCTTGCTCAAATAAGAAATATCATGCAATTCAACATTTATTTCCTTAAAGTTTTCAAGTAAAGGATAGTCTAGAATTATAACATTTGCAAAATCTATTCTCTGCACAAAATTATTATATGTAAACCTATTATCTCATCACCCATTTCATTCCGTAGTTAAAATACAAAATCTATGCACATTAGTACCAAACCCTATGTTACCACATACCCTAGTTTTTGCAATATTCTTCTAATGCACAGTTCGTAAACCTCTCGTCAAAACCTTTCATGGCAAACTTTAGACATTCTTTTCTAAACCCTACTAGCATTTCGAATTTTCTTCAAGATAGTATTCACCATTTAGCAGAAACCACGATTCAGTATTAATATTTATGGACAGCTCATAACCCTAGTAAGAACACATCTCATCATCGTAAACATTCAAATCATCAAAACCTTGTTACACAGGTTAAGTTACGGGTACAGAGGCACTTGCAAGACAGATAACAATAAAAAAAACTACAGGTAGGATTCACTATGAATTAAAATAGACACGTGGCCTATTCATTGCAAAACTTCTGATAGTCGAACTTATCTCAAAGCTTTCCAAAACTTAAACACCAACAATGATGGCGAAGCTACAGGAAACTATTATCTACAACAACCATTGTCGTTCATTATTACAATAACATTTATTTGCACATTTCTTAACCCTCATTTCAAAACACATCATTTCTTTGCAAAATCAAACCGTTATTCATAAGTGCAAGAGAACCCTAGATTCCAGGTCCTTTCCATCCAAATGGATTTCAGAGTTACATATCGGACCTATTAAGGTTCCACAGTATGCAAGGCTTAAACCATTTTCAACCAAATCATTAAACAAGGTCGTGGAGCAACAAAGAACACAGGGTTATACCCTTATCAAATACCAAGTAAACTATGATTCTGAAGTTCTTAACAGACAATACAACCAGGCATCAAAGGAGCCGATTGGCCATTTAAACTTGCAAAGATTATCCACGGTATCGTATTCATCAAGTAAGACTTAAAACAAAACTCAACACTTGGCCACAACCAAAACAAGTCGACAAGTTCCAACTCTCAGCATACGATAGTCCCCATCACACCTTGCAAAAGGGGCACCTACGAGGTTTTTGGGAACCACTGGAGCTTACCAGGAGAAGCAGAAGCATTCTTCATTCTCCATGCTTACACAGGAACCATCCTTGAAGTGAATACCTACAGAATTCCATTTCGAAGGGGTTAAAACAAGAAGATACAAGAAAACAAACAATCAACATAGTATTATTCATTATCATAAATATTACCGTTCTAATCAGAGCTCGGATCAGTGGCACACCACACCAGCAGAAGAACGACGAAGCATGGTATCAATAGCAGTAACCACAATTTCAAACCTTGAAGATGATTTCAGTTGGAGAACCCGAATCCCGATTTCAAACACTGTCAGCAACTGACGGATGAACAATTATATCTTTACAGAACTGTATCGTGGCTCTTATGCATTAATGCATAAGCCTGAAAATTGTAACTTCAGCACTCAGGTCCCGGGTTCAAGACTGAGGAAGGAGTCCTCTACTCAAAGAAACCATCAACCCTACCCTTCAACTTTCGGTCGGCCCTGCTCACCTCCCACTAAGTGTAACAATGAAGATAAGAAGGCGAAAGGTCAAGACTTACCTACGCGTGTTTAGGGTTTTATCCACCACCCTAGATCTTGCAAGTGATCAACGATGGGTAGTTTCCAATCCTGGCACGTTGTTTCTCGAACCAGTGATGCATTATTACTATTTAATTGCTGCATCTACCTATTGCCATGTAAGCGGACCGAGAGCTCATGCATGGCACAGCTTAGCCTTAGGTTGGCGCTCATTAAAATCACAAGCACGCGAAAATCTTACAATCAAGCCTCCATTTCATTATCGAGCTAATCAACATTAATGCTAATACTTGTCAATGCTAGTGGTTTGTGTCAAAAACCAAGCTTTATACCCTGTCAACATCGCATAAATCGTTTGTTAGGTTCGACTCTATATTTTACCAATATGCATCGAATAATTCTATGTTAGGATTTGGCTCATATTTCATACTAGTCATTATAGTTATGGTTGCATCGCATCATTTATAACATGTGTTATTATATGGTGGGAAATGCATTAACACTTTATAATTATCAATATGTCACTATTATAGCTCATGTCCAGACCTAAAGCAATAAGCTTAGCCATATATATGTTCACATAGTATTAATAATCGGACAATTGGAGACCATATATAGAGTTAAGACTTTAGTTATGCATAAGTGCAATTTAAATACTATGCATATTATATATTGCACATTTTAGCATGCATTTTCCAATTCATAAAATGAATGAGAATCTATAGGCATGGATAAAAGGGTGATACACTTTCAAATGCTAAGTCCATAAGCATAATCACCATACGCACCATGTATTATCTATGTTAGCCATGTATTGCAAACTCTAACGACAAATGTAACACTATAGGTATAGTTTAATTGGTGACGATATTCACTTCTTTTACTAAGTTCTTAGCACAAGCACTAATCATACTTTTCATATTTCGGCTGTTATAGGTCAAACTTGCACCTCTCCGTCCGTGATCACCCTGAGCTGCTGATCACACAAAAGGACAACTTGGATGGAGGAGCATGTTGACCTTGGATATCATGACAACTCATCCCATTTCCCGAGAATACTGAGAAACATACAAAAACATCATTTTGAGGTATGAGCGCTACTCTACTTAAAGAGACTAGCGCCCATACGCGACTCCAGTGCATAATAGTAGCGCCCATGTCAGTATATACGCTACTCTGTCTCATCAAAGTAGCGCTCACAATTTAAAACTAAATGAGCGCTATTGTTTAAACAATAGAGTAGCGCCCTATACGCTACTCCACTGTGTAATAGTCGCGTGTACCCTAAAAAATGATTAAAAAATATATTAATCCATCGAAGAGGATTAGTTGAAGACAGTTTCTTAACTTCCCCAACCTCCTCATCGACTGGAACTGCTTCCTTAAACCTATAAATTCCTAGAAGGCTAAGGGAGCAAGGTTAGAAGAAATTATGAATGCAAATACTTACTAAAGAAAGAGAGGATGAGTTAATGGAGAAACTGTTGCAGAAGACATTCAAACCAGAGCAGAGCCAGAGCCTAGGATCTAGTTGCAGGAGCCTGCTTCATTATCAGGTATATTTGTACTGCATACTATTTTGACAAATAAAGGTTGAAGTGTTTCCTTGTTCCAATCTGAAGGTGTTATCAAATGGCATTTTGAGTTGGATTCATTTTGGTCAATACTGGATATTCAACATAATCTTTGTTTATTTTATGATTTATATGTTGCCCAAAGTGTTTGAGGAAGGTATTGTTGTTTCAGGTTTGCTGAAAGAAGGAAGATTTGAGAGCTGGACACAAGGCTGGGTCAAGGCTAGGATCAGACTCCAGTAAAAGGTATGTTCTCTAAATCTGTAATCTATTTCTTTTGCAAACACTTCTGTAAATGACATAAATACACTTACCTGTCACCCCAACCAAGTTGATAGTTTAGTTTCCTGACTATAGGGTAGAAATATCCGCCAACAGACTGGCGACTCCGCTGGGGAACTAAGTGTTTTGGCTTTAGGAAACCATTGTTGTTGGTTGTCTTCTCGGTTGATTTTGATTTCTTCGACTTGCTAAGAACCTTTTCAGGTATCTTTTGTCTTGGCTTGCCTGCTTTCATCAATTTCCTTTCCCCCCAAGGTCAGTTTCCTAGCTTTTTAAAGATGAGCGCTACTATTTCATATACACAGTAGCGCCCATACGCTACTGTACTGTATATACAGT
The DNA here is from genome assembly GCA_027924585.1 of Larix kaempferi. Lineage (NCBI taxonomy): Eukaryota > Viridiplantae > Streptophyta > Pinopsida > Pinales > Pinaceae > Larix > Larix kaempferi. The sequence goes on from BSBM01000445.1 coordinate 26,537,571, forward strand.
AGCGCCCGTTTTGGCATGGGCGCGAGTTGCTCTACTGCACAGTAGAGTATTTTTTCTGAAGCAGCCATTTTTTGATTTTTCTTGCTTTTGGCCCTTTGGAGATTTTCTGACTTTGTTGTAGGATTCTTGGGATGATTGCTTAAGGTTGTAATCGTTGATTCAAGTCATAGAACCACTCTTTAAAGTTTTTCCATGTTTTAAACCATTTGTTGACCTTTGGATTTCTTTGAGACCTTTTTGACCTATTTGGAAGACCTAGTGGTGTTCGGTGACGAACATTTTCACTTGTTTTCAGACCCTGACTACTTTTGCCCATTTACAAACCTGTACACTCCTATGTCTGTTGTTTGTGGTGAAGTTGTATGTCCTCTACTGTCCATGTCCTTTGTTTAGGGTTTTGGTCTTTGGTAGAGCTTTTAGGGTGTCTTCTTTGTGTCTAGTTTCATGTTTTTCCCGAGACTTTTTGTCTTTTGATGGTCACAAGTGCTTCTTTAACAGCTCTAGGCTAGTCTCCACCTCTCAGTTTTCTTCGTGTTAGCAGAACAGCCTGCTTATCTACGTACTTGGCTTTGTGGTCTTGTTAGGGTTAAGCACTTTAGGTCAGTCCTTAGGTGTTTCTCTCCTTGTTTTTCTTCCACTTAGTGTCCAAGTTTATAGGCTTTTTCCTGAGTAAAAAACCTGTAGATTAAGCCTTTCTCGAGTTAGATTTCGATAGCTGTAGGCTCAAGAACATTTGCCATACTTCCACTGTTGCATAAGAAGTTTATTTGGCTTTCCATTTTTTTTTATATAGTTCTTTTTCGATCATTGAAAAAGCAAAAAAAATTTGTGGTACTTTGAGCTAAATAGAACTTGTTTTGTCAACGCAAAATAGCTTAGTATATTTTGTTTAATTAAAAAAGAAAACAAAAAATTAGTAGGAAAGTTTGCTTAGATTTGCATTTTCGAAAAAGATAGATGAAAAAGTAAAAAATAAAAGAGTTTTGTTGTAAGAAATTTTGAATATATTTGCATTTAGTTTTCTTGTTATAACCACGTTCACACACTCACTATCCCCTTTGCGTAATAAAAGCCCTTAAAATTTATTAATAAAATGAACTAGAAACCTTTTCTTTTTTAGGGCACACTACACCAACTAGTCTTGGTTAGGGTCTTGGGTTTAAATCACCTTAAACCACCCAAGATCACACATTGCGCAATAATCGTAGTGAGATTATCTTTTAGGCAAATCCACTACACTCAAAAATTGCCTGGGAGCATATGCAGTAGGTCAATGTGAGATCGGTTTGTGGGAATACCTCTCCTACTTTCTGATTGAGCATACGCCAGGATTGGATAGCGTATTGGGGACTCTTCCGAGTTTCGGGCTTAGCTACCCTGCCCACGCTTTCTAATTCGACCGGTGACTGTTCCCCCAGGATTTTTCGGTGTTTTGGTATCCTTAGTATCAGACTTTTAGGTTCTTACACAGGTGACAGCAGAGGGTATATCTGCTGTACCTAGGACAGACGCGGGAGGAAATCCCTTGCAGGTCTTTGGGAGGGCGGTTGGGTGATTCCAGCGCTTGCACCCTTAGTCATTGTATTGTGGACCCTGGGTAACTGTTCTTCATCCTTCGTTGATCTGTTCTGGGCCCTCATCATCCCAGACTCTTCTCCGGAAGGCACCTTTGTTTGATTGGTTTGAATACTTAGGAATTTTTAGTTGGTGTGCTGTTTGCCCCCTAGTCTTAGTGGCCACTAGGTTATAGGCTGTTTTTTGGATATCTATAATCACGGAGAATCAACAACTCCGTAGATCGAGAAGGATTCAAAACCTTCCGCCTGTTAGAATAGAGCCTTTACAACCAGCTACAAGACAGAGGGTAAACCCCAGTGTTTCTTCAGAAATTACCTCTGAAATAGAACTGCTTGAAGAAATACTTATAACAGAAAACCTTGAAACTGAGGTTCTTGAGGAACCATCACCAGGTATCACAGAACAACAACATTTTAGTACTGTTGAGGTGGAAGATCTTACTTCCGCGGAGTATAGCACTCCTTTCAATCCTCCCTTAACTGACACTAGAATTCCGGTGCTGTCACCTGTTGGTTTCCAACAGCCTCTTTTCAGTGCAGATCTTTTGTTTCCCGATTATCTGATGACTAACACAGGAGGTGAACCAGGGGGTCCCCAAACTCCCACCTTAGGTATGAATACTAGCACAGTTAACCCTTCTTTTACTGCTACATCTAGTCAGGCACAAACTACGTCTGTGCCTACCCCATCTTTTAGTTTTAACACTAGTACCTTAGGAATGCCTAGTTTCAAAACAATGGCATCTATTCCCACGCCTACTGTTAGACCTAGCAGTATGGCTAACTGTGCAACACCTTCTACTTCACAACCTTTATATCAGATCCCTAGTACTTGGGTTTCCACACCTGTGGTAGGACCAAGTGTTTCAGCAAACATGCCAGTCATGGGTACCATGACTACACCGTCCACATCAGCTTCGGCTGGTTTCAACAACTTTGTAGGCCCTAACTTGAATCAGGGTAGCATGCCTGCAAATAATGTTCCTTTTTCCTTATTCTCAGGGGGAGGGGGGCAACTTTTTCAACCAGCAATATGGCGGGGCTAACACCCAGCCACAATGGACGAACCAACAAAGCACTAATCCGCTCTCGTATGGGTGGGGAAATTTTAATCATTCTTTCTCACAACAACAACAACTGGTAGGGGGCAACCCCTACCAACAAATATCTGGGGGCAACCCCTACCAACAGTTAACTGGGGGTAACCCCTATCAACAGTTGGGAGGCGGAAACCCCTACCAACACATGGCCGGGGGCAACCCTAATCACCAAATGGCCGGGGGCAACCCCTACCAACAATTCATGGGACAAACAATGGGTGCTTTCCCTTATCAAGCTCCATCTTATCGGCCTCGTCTACCTTTTCTGGCAACTTTGAATTTGCCAGACCTTTCGAAATTGACTAATGATCCGGTGTGTCATAACTCAGCATGGCCACCAGTTCCCACCAAATTACCTTCGGATATTCCCAAATTCGAAGGCAAAGCTGGTGAAGATCCTGGTGACCATGTCACTACCTTTCACTTGTGGTGTTCTTCAAATTCATTGAACGAAGATTCCATCAGACTTAGATTGTTTCAAAGGACCTTAACTGGTCCCGCGGCCAAATGGTACATTGAGTTGCCTGCGGCTACTTTCTCTAGTTTTGGGGATCTGGCCACCGTCTTTTTGAACCATTTCCAACTTCCTGTCCGGTATGATGCCGGAACAGAACTTTTGTCTACTTTTAGACAAAACAAAGCCACTCACCTATCTGACCACATTCAGGAGTGGCGAAGACGGAAAAGGCTCATAAAGGCCAATATCCCTCCAGAGTTCCTACTCGAGTGGTACTTGAAATCACTCCTTCCTTATATTTCTAAGGAAGTAGCAACATCTGGAGTCTCCAATGAAGAAGAGGCCATTTTAAGGACTCAACAGTTAGACCTTGTATACGCACAATCTGGTTTACTGTATGAGATTATACCAGACGCACCGAGATCAAACACTGATCTAAGTAGGCCCAAACCCGGACCACATGCTGACGGCATAGTGGGTTCGGTTAACTCTGCAGCTTTCGAAGCACTGACCAAACAGGTCCAAGCCTTAACTGTCAAACATTCGACTGCAGACATTGCTTCCGTCACAACCTCTCCTTCTACTTCTGAATCTGTTAATCAGGTTCAGAACAATCAAAAGGGCCCTCGGCAGCCCAATAACAAAAAGAAGGGCAAGAAAGGAGAGGGGAACCAACAAAAGCCCAAAAAAGATAATGCCGAAGAGGGTAATAAAGAAGAGAAGAAGGTTAGGTTTCCTTGTAAACTTTGCAAACAAAACCACCTTACTCATCAATGCCCTCTACTAGAAGAAGCCCAGAAGCTTTTGAAAGAGAAGAAGCCTGCCGTCTTGAAAGATCCATTTCCCAAAGGGCAAGTCTCCACTTCTGGCACCTCCAAAACTGGGGGCACCTCACACGCTTCGGTTGATCAAACATTCATAAACATGGTCAACTCAGATGCACTTTTGCAAACCAGAGCTAAAAACTATACCCCGGAAACGCAGAGAAAGGATAAGGAGATTGCTGAATCTTCCACTCCACTCCACATACCTGTGGACCCAATGCCTAAGATTCCGAAAGGTGTCTTAAAGAGGGCATCGCACAATCCCAACACGCGGGCTGCTTCCAACTACAATGTGGTTGAAGATCTAGCTCAAACTCCTTGTGCCATGTCTACCTTAGAAGTCTTGCAGAGTTGTCCTTTGCAACGAAATGCACTTCTGGCAGCTATTGGGAGTATGGAGTCCTCCAACATGTCTGCGCGATTTGATATGACTGATGTCAAATACCGGTTGCCATATCACGTTGCCCTCCAGATTGAAGTCGTTCATGGTCCAATGACCATAAGATGAGCTGTAGTAGATGAGGGAGCGTCGACCTGCGTAATGTCTATTTCCTGCTGGAAAGCTCTAGGTTCTCCTGAGTTAGTCCCTTCCAACACAATGCTTACTGCATTTGATGGCAGAACTTTCCGTCCACATGGAGTTTTGCCATCATTTAATGTCACTTTGGCCGGTAAGACAGTTGCTGTTGAGATTGAAGTTCTGGACGCTCCGCTCGATTACAACATGTTGTTGGGTAGGAGTTGGACTTATGCCATGCAAGCTATAGCATCGGCAGTTTTCCGAGTGGTCATGTTCCCATTTGAAGGTAAGATCGTCACAGTCGATCAACTTTCTTTCACTCAAGGAAAACACCAGACTTCTACAGAAACCACGATTCCTATGATTGATCAAACCACCCCAGTTAGCGAGAGTTTAGGAGCAGGACTTTTTGGATCACTGATTGGCACTTTTGACCTACCCGCTCCTACTTTATTTGTCGGTACTGAAGGATGTTCATCGTCTGAAACTCCTACGAGTAGTTCAACAATTGATTCCGAGTTTCTCTCAACTAATACAAATCCCTCCGTACCTACCCCTGTTGTAGAAGTTACCCATTTGGAGTCTCATCAAACTACAACAGGACATATGTCGACTCAAATGGTGTCTGTCGAGTCAAACATAGATTCTGCCACTACTCGGACACCTGACCCAATTCATTCTCTCAACAGTTCAGGAATTACTTTACCTTCTGATGAAGAAATGTTAGAAGCTTTGAATGACCCAGACCATCCTCGTGAACCTATAAATTGTGTGTCATTCTTGTTTCCTTTTCTTCACTTATTAGAGAGAGGAGAATTTTGTTCACCACCCGACGAGAACACTGGTCTCACCCCTTCACAAGTTGCCATTGTTGAAGCCAATAGAGCACATACCTCGTTGGTAAACATTTTTACTGGAGTTAACGGAAACATTCTCTTTGAAACGGGATGTTATCTCGATGAAATAATCCCATATGCTAACCTTTTCCGTGAGTTCCATAATACCTTTGCCCGGCCTCCTGAGGAAGATCCAGGCGTTGACTCTACCTGAAGAAGTACTACGCCTAGGTTGAAGTACTTTTTCTTGTAACATAGCTGTATATTTCTGTATAGTTAGTTTTGTTATGCTCGTTAGGTGATCTGATGTGTGTTTCTCGTTTCATGTACCAGATGTCAACCGCACATTTCTTAGGATTTGCTGATGGCGCCAGTCGCCACACCTGTAAGTTGGATGCAGCAGCTTGGGTCATTTATTCACCCGCTGACCAACTTGTCTCTTCGGGGGGGGTTTGTTTGGGACCTACCACGAACAATGTGGCTGAATACAGTGCAGTTATAGAACTTCTCCGAGATGCCCTCAGTCATGGCATTTCATACCTGGAGGTAAGGCTTGACTCACAACTAATTGTATTTCAGTTAACAGGTGTCTATCGGATCAGAGATCCAGGATTGCTACGACAGTTTCTACGAGTTAGATTATTGGAAAGACATTTTCATTCCATCAGATATGAACACATTCCAAGAAATTTAAACAATTTAGCTGATTCGTTAGCAAACTATGTGTTAGATTGGCATTTGCATCATACATTGTAAACAACATTCCACATATAAGATTTGAAAACACATTCACATGTAAATAACCGATACTGTATATATAACTGATACCGTATCCCAAAATATGAGTTTCGAGTCACGAGTTTCATAAGTCAAGTCATAAAAGTACAAAAGTTGGGCATGGCAGCCTCAAAAATATATACATATAATGTTTTTCTTCTCCTATGGAGAAGGAGGAACCTCCTCATCATCTACCGCATTACGGTAGCATATCACTAGTCTAGCAACCCTACGCAGTAATCTAAGCCATGCTGGGGGCACCCCAACAACATCCTCCTGCATGTCAACAGGTATCTGGTCCATGCGGCTGGTAGGAATCTCATGAGTCAGCCGACTCATTTTCCTCTCTAGGGTTCCCAGCATAGCTTCTGCTGCGGTGATATCAGCTGGCCTCACATAGATAGTAGGATGGCCCTCGGGACGAACAGGCCCAACATCTGCATTGAACACTCGATTAGAACTCCAAAACTCTTTTCATAAAAAATAAAATATTTGAAAAATTTGAAAAAATTAAATAAATTCTCAAAAAGTAAACATACCAATATCTCCCCAGGCACCACCTGGCGGAAGTACCAGCTCTGGGTCATGACGAAAATCTAGTCCAGCATAGGGAAACTGCTCAAAAGCGGGAACTTGTCTCTCCCACCACCCCCAGAAGTCATCTGTATGGTAACAGTAGTGACTCTCCCCACCACCTTGGCGGAGAAAAATGTCACCCCAACGGCCTAGTCTGGGCTCACGGGGGTTAACCTGTGGTAATGGCATTCCCAAACTAATAGCAGGCATTCTCTCGAAGAAGAAAGTACACAAGATACTCCCGTACCCGAAATTCTTCATTGTACCAGATTTGCAACTTGTCAATTGATACTTCATGTTAGCCAACAAGCTAGTACTCCAATCATAAACATGCCCATGCAAGCACTGTACACCGACATGCATCGAGTTCCTAGAAGCCAAGTGTTGTGATGCACTACCAGATACCCGGTTGATCATACTCACTATTACTTTCAGCGGGAGACCATCAATAGTTGAAATCAGGACTTGGCTTCCCGATTTTTCTGCTCCGGCAACACAGTAGGTGTTCACATATTCTTGCACGGACCGTGCACCCAAGCGAGATGTCCCTTTTAGATTGATTACGTCTCCTCTTCTTGAGAGACCGGTAATAAAATATATATCCTCAACGGTAAGCTCAAGAGTTTGCCCCCGGATGATGAAGGTATTAGTATCAACATCCCAATACTGAATCAATCTCCGAAACAGCTTGTTTAGTGCCCGCATGTTTACGGTTCGATAAAATTTCAACAAACCGCATCTACGGAGCGCATGAAGGGTAGCAGGGTCTTGCATAGCTAGTCTATCCATGTCTTCATGCTCCCTTTCCCTCCATTGTAAGACCATCCTGCACAAAAACCCCAAAAATTTTGAGTCTCGGCGCTTCATTTTGGCTTTGCAAATGTGTACGCTACTGTGTGTATTACACAGTAGCGTGTAGGCGCTACTCTGTTTGAGTAAAGTAGCGCCCATTCGCCTTCATACGCTACTGTTATGTACACACAGTAGCGCCCGCGCATAAAACTTTATGAGCATAGCGTTTCGGGCCATTTTTCCTCAAAATTTTAAAAATAAACCATTGAAATGCAAGGTGGGTTGATTGTTACTTACTTGATGGAAGTAGTTTGGCGTTTGGATGCTCCGTTTGATCACAAGAGAGATTTGAAATTCGTGAAAATGTGCCCAATGTTTGCCCTACAACACAAAATGAAAATTGATTTGTTAATATTGAAATTATATATATAATTGGATTTTAATTTTTACCCATAATTTTTAATTTTCTATAGTTTCAAACATTTTCAAAAACCCTAATTAATTAATTGAAACACAAAATAAGGTATAAAACTGATCCAAGTTCAATTTTCACTAAAATGTTGTCGAATTCGTCTCTTGACCTCAAATTTCTTAACGATGAAACTTGTCAGTTAGCTAAACATTTCAAATCCATATATTCTTTAAGATTTTTGCGTCATCAACTAATATTTTGTTGAAAACCTAGTTTTGGCAGGACATGAAGTTATGATCCCAGAAGCTGACCTTTAAGTCATTTTAAGCTCTTGTTTGGACTATTTAAACCTAAACAAGATTGCCGAGCAGACTTTTCCTCTTCAAGCTCGTTAAAGTACCCGAAGGCTCATCCACTCAGGTATAGAATTACCCCTTTTCCGGGCCTCAGTGGATTAACTACGGAAAAGGTATACTCTAGGTATACGTCAGTATGCGCTAGAAGAGTTCTACTTTCATTGTTTTATACTTTTTCGGGGGAGGAGACTAACTATACGAAAAAGGACCTTCTAGAGTCTCTCTTTAGGGTTTTCAGACTCTCTAAATATGAAAATACCAAGCGAGCACAGACCAATCCGGGCTCGATATAAAATCCACGGATAGGTGAAAAGAGGATCGTTTAAGTTTTTCAGACTCTATAAACAGGAAAACACCGACGAGCATTAATCTGTTTGGGCTCGATACTAAAATCCACGAGCAGATATATGGAGTTATTGTTTAAGTTTTTCAGACTCCTTAAAATTGAAAACACCGGCGAGCAAGAACAGATCTCGGCTCGATACTAAAATCCAGAGATCAGTACATATAGAGTAATCTTCTATCTCTTCTTCGAACTCTTTAAATTATGAAGAAGGTACTGAGTCTTCCTCCCATGGGCTCATTAAATTATTTACATGGTTGGACCTATTGAGTTTTCATTCTTTCTTGGACTCATTAAATCCACAAGAAGGGTATTCTTTTATCTAAAAAGAATAAGGAATGGGAAAACACAGCATATCTTCATTGTTAAAGGCAGTATCAGTCAAGTCCTATCCTTGAACACAGCACCTACTTGAGTCTATCTTGTCGGTTGGGTTTAGTTTTTGGCTTTAAGGTGAACCTTTCCTCCGAGTTATTTACTCCCCCGGTTGGTTATTCTTCCAACCATATGGAGGGTCTGCTAATGTCTCTTACGTTTCAGACTTATTTACCCCATTATGTCAACAACTGCCTAAGTCACTTTGTGTCGTGCTCAATGTTCAAGGATATACCCTGTGTCGGCCATTCTGCAGTTTACCTTGACCTCATGTGTCGGCCTTCCTAGTGTCAGTCTTGTTACATATCATTTCATATCAGCTCTTACCAGTTGAGTGTTCCTCGAGTTGGATGATGGAGGATACCTTAAGGCCTCCCTTCCAATGGACTTCTTCCCATCGACATCAAATCATTATTCTGGGTTTGAAGTTTAGAGTTTCGGTTAGTACCTTGGAGATTGCAGTCACCAGTGGCAATTGTCCTCGCTGTTGAATGATGAGAATACATCGATGTCTCTTCTTCGACAGGATTCCCAAGTGTTCGACTCCAAGTCCATCTATTCACATTTGGCGAATCGTACTTGGTACCTTGGACTCCATCATTATTATCGGTGGAAGTCCTCGCGTTTGTTAACGGTATACATCAATGACCGGTAATCAGACGATGCCCTCCATGTTCGACTGTCAACTCATCTATTCACATGGCTCGGGTTTGTACCTAGGGTTGTTATGGGATGAAGACCTTGGGATTTGGATGACATAACCCCATTTTGTTATCACCCAAGTTGCGCAAGACTGAGCCTCACTTCTATACGGCTCTCCATGAGACATAGATCCAGTGTGTTGTTATGGCTATGATCTCTTAGTTTGACATGGATCCACGCTTGTATTTCAAGTGGCCATGCTTTTATATACATCTCCTTGTTATGTATCGGAGATCATGTTGTATCACTCTACACATCTATAAGATGTCAACAATGTAATTGCTCGCTGACCTTGATTTTTGTTGCAGGTTTTCTGCGACTTCGTTCTGCGGTTCTGTGCTCTCTCTCTGGTTTTGGATTATAATGTATTTCGACCATCGTTACCCTCTGATCTCACACATTAGGGGGCATCTGTTATAGGTCAAACTTGCACCTCTCCGTCCGTGATCACCCTGAGCTGCTGATCACACAAAAGGACAACTTGGATGGAGGAGCATGTTGACCTTGGATATCATGACAACTCATCCCATTTCCCGAGAATACTGAGAAACATACAAAAACATCATTTTGAGGTATGAGCGCTACTCTACTTAAAGAGACTAGCGCCCATACGCGACTCCAGTGCATAATAGTAGCGCCCATGTCAGTATATACGCTACTCTGTCTCATCAAAGTAGCGCTCACAATTTAAAACTAAATGAGCGCTATTGTTTAAACAATAGAGTAGCGCCCTATATGCTACTCCACTGTGTAATAGTCGCGTGTACCCTAAAAAATGATTAAAAAATATATTAATCCATCGAAGAGGATTAGTTGAAGACAGTTTCTTAACTTCCCCAACCTCCTCATCGACTGGAACTGCTTCCTTAAACCTATAAATTCCTAGAAGGCTAAGGGAGCAAGGTTAGAAGAAATTATGAATGCAAATACTTACTAAAGAAAGAGAGGATGAGTTAATGGAGAAACTGTTGCAGAAGACATTCAAACCAGAGCAGAGCCAGAGCCTAGGATCTAGTTGCAGGAGCCTGCTTCATTATCAGGTATATTTGTACTGCATACTATTTTGACAAATAAAGGTTGAAGTGTTTCCTTGTTCCAATCTGAAGGTGTTATCAAATGGCATTTTGAGTTGGATTCATTTTGGTCAATACTGGATATTCAACATAATCTTTGTTTATTTTATGATTTATATGTTGCCCAAAGTGTTTGAGGAAGGTATTGTTGTTTCAGGTTTGCTGAAAGAAGGAAGATTTGAGAGCTGGACACAAGGCTGGGTCAAGGCTAGGATCAGACTCCAGTAAAAGGTATGTTCTCTAAATCTGTAATCTATTTCTTTTGCAAACACTTCTTTAAATGACATAAATACACTTACCTGTCACCCCAACCAAGTTGATAGTTTAGTTTCCTGACTATAGGGTAGAAATATCCGCCAACATCGGCTATGTAGCGATAATCAAAATAGCATCATTTCAGTATTTTGATGACATAATTTTATATTACAGAAGGGCTTGAAGGTCAACACGTAAGCTAGAATTAGAACCGAATTATTCATAACTCTAGTACCTTGTTTCACAAGGACGTACTTAGCATTTAATTCTACCTTGGAATTGAATTGAAAGACACTTTAACATTAATGTCGTAGAAATTCTTACCTGCTGTCTGCACAGAGAAACATGATTCAAATGACTTAGCTAATCATAGCTAAGTAAAATTCGGGGTACCTCATAGGACCCCTTCATCATCACACAAGCAAACTGTCAGCTCCACATCAATATCATCATAATAGTACAAACTTATAACAACATATATTTATACTTAGAACTTGAGCAAATTTGTAAATTGTATTCCTTGCATAATCATAAAAAGATCTGTTATCAAGAAGTTTAACATCCGTTTAAATCTGAATAGCAAATGTAACCGTATCGTGTTTATTTGGGAAGTATGAAGTGTCATAGTTTTGAATTATCTTAGTGAAGAATTTATTTAATTTATATTTTCCGCTTTAATGACTTTGATAATTATTTCTATTTTAAATTTTTTTATTTTGGTAATTTTTGGGATGTTACATGTGGTATCAGAGCTCATGTTCGAACTCTAGGCCTAAAAAGGTCCAAGAAACATGCAACAAAAATTTTCTGACTACCAAAATTTCTACTAATTCAAGTTAAATTATTGTTATCAACAGAAAATTGCTTTTAAGTTACAGGTATGGAAGGATCAACTGAACATATGGAGGACAAATTTCCACCAAACAACCATAGTTCGGGACAACAATTTAAAAGAGAAGTCCATGGAAATCTGAATGACAATTCATCATAGCTATTACATGCCTTTCAAGAATTGAAAGTGGAGATAAGATCAGTAAAGCAGAACAATTAGAGAATTCTAAGAACACAAGAGGAATTAAAGCAAGTACTATTCGATCAATACCCAACAGATGAATAGGATAGAGAAGTTAAACATACTTCCAAAACTGAAGACTTATCTTATGAGGGCAAGAGTAAGCAAGTAAAAACTGATGATGAAAACAATAGCTCAACATCGTCAGGAACTACCAAACACCCACGTAAAAAGAAATGTAGCTATTCTAGTGATAGTAGTGAAGGAGGTTACAAGCCAAAGAGGAAAAGCCATAAGCAGTACAAACCGATATCTGGGGAGTTCAAGAAAATCAAACCCCCAAATTTCAATGGAGAAACAGAGAAAGGAGATACAGCTGAGGCATGGCTGTCCGGCATGAAAAAGTATTTTCAGATATATGGTTACTTAGAATCCTTAAAGGCAAAAATGGTAATTTATAACCAAACTGGGAAGGTAGATATTTGGTGGCAGGACCTCAAAAGAGTAAAACGCATGAAGGACAAAGAGGTGAGTTGGAGTACTTTTAAAAGATACTTCAAAAAGAAATTCTTATCCGAGCAGTATTATGAAGAAAAATCGAAAGAATTCTATGATCTAAAGCTGGGAACGATGAACATGAAAGAACTAAACAACAAGTTTCTAAATTTGCTAAGGTATGTGCCATACCTGGCGGAAGAAAAACCGAAGGTTCAAAGATACCTGAGTTTCCTACCCTTCAACATCAAGGACAAAATAGAGTACGATAACCCAAAAACGTTAGAAGAAGCCATCAGGAAAGCAACTTTTTGCTTTGATCAGAACAAGAAAAGAGAAGGAGTATCTAGCTGGAAAAATCATAAACCCAATAACTTTGAGTAGAAAAAGAAAAATTTCAGGTTTAATGGAAATTCTAGTTTCCAAAAGAAAAATTTTAATAATCGGAATTTTCAAGGGAACAGTTCCAGAAATAATCAGCAACAGAAATTTACAGCCCCCATAAATGTTCCCAATGTTGCCAGAACCAATGAACAGAATCCACCTATAAAATGTTTTGAGTGTCAAGGTCCTCATTATGCCTCAGATTGTCCCCTTAGGAAGCGGTCAGCTAACCATATTCACTCCATACAATCTGAAGCTACTGTAGGATATTTGGCAAGAGAAGTACCCAGAATTAATGCAGCATTAGACAATCGGCAAGCAGAACACCAAGTTTCAATGGTAGAGGTTGAAGGTATGCTACAAAACCATCCAGTTTCTATTTTGATTGATCTAGGTGCTAGTTTGAGTTATATATCACCAAATATTGTAGAAATTTGTAAGTTGAAAGAAGAAAAATTCAATAAATATTGGTTAGTTAGACTAGCAAAAGGAACAAAAAGAAAAGTTTATGAATTCGTGAAAAGTTGTGTTTTATCTATGAATCATCTAACAACGCAGATCAAGTTAAATATTCTACCTTTAGGATCATATGACATCTTAATTGGAATGGACTAGTTAGAAGACCATCATGTCATCCTGAATTGTTATGAGAAAGGTTTCACTTGTTTGAATGATGAAGGAAGGACAACAGAAGTAAAGGGTGTTCCTAGAAAGACATCTCTTAGACAGATTTCAGCTATGCAGGTAAAGAAAGCAGTTAGAAAAGGGTGCCAAATGTTTGCAGTAAATGTAGTAAATGAGGAGTTATGTACTACATTAGACAAATTGAAAATATAATACATACCTGTCCTAAATGAATTCCAAGATGTTTTTCCCAAAGAGATTCCAAGATTACCTCCTAAAAGAGATCTAGATTTTACTATTGAGTTAATACCAGGTGCAGTGCCAAATTCCAAAGCTCCATACAGGATGAATATACTAGAGTTGAATGAGTTAAAATCTCAGTTGAAAGAGCTGATTGATAAAAAGTATATAAGACCTAGCGTGTCTCCTTGGGGAGCACCAATCATTTTTGTTAAGAAGAAAGATGGCACCTTAAGACTTTGCATAGATTATCGTCAACTGAATAAAATGACAATCAAGAATAGATACCCGTTGCCCCGCATTGACAATCTATTTCATCAGCTGCGCGGAGCAACGATATTCTCAAAGATTGATTTACGGTCAGAATATCATCAGGTTCGGGTGAAGGATGAAGACATTTTCAAAACAGCCTTTAGAACTCGATATGGACATTATGAGTTTGTGGTCATGCCGTTTGGATTGACTAATGCCCCAGCGGCGTTTATGTGCCTAATGAATAAGATTCTGCACAAATACTTGGCTAAATTCGTCGTTGTGTTTATCGATGACATTTTAGTATATTCTAAGAGCAAGGAAGAGCATGATGAACATCTTCATATCATTCTGCAAGTTCTAAGAGATCACTAGTTGTATGCTAAGTTCAGTAAGTGTGATTTTTACAAGAACAAGATTCAGTACTTAGGACACATAATCTCCAAGGAAGGAATTTCAGTTGACCCCGCTAAGATAGAAGCCATTAATAAATGGCCAGTCCCTAAAGATGTGTCGGATGTACGATCATTTATGGGTATTATTGGATATTACAGAAAATTCATTGAAGGGTTTTCAAAGATTGCAAACCCCATAACGTCCTTGCAGAAGAAAGGAAATAAGTTTGTATGGGATAAGTGCGCGGACAGTTTTAAAAAGTTGAAAGAATTACTAACTACAGCGCCTATTTTGAGGATTGCAGATCCTACTAAGGATTTTGTAGTATGTACAGATGCATGTAATGACAGACTTGGAGGAGTCCTAACACAGGAGGGACATGTTGTAGCCTACGAATCCAGAAAGCTGAAAATACATGAGAAGAATTATTCTACTTATGATCTGGAATTATTAGCAGTAATTCATGCTTTGAAAATGTGGCGTCACCACCTTATTGGTAGAAAATTTACCTTAATGATGAATAACATGGGGCTGAAATATTTACTAGATCAGACAAATTTGAATGCTAGGCAAGCTAGATGTCTAGCTTTTCTAAGTGAATACGACTTTGAAATTCAACACATTAGAGGGAAAGAGAACAAGGTTGCTGATGCGTTAAGTCGTAATGCAAGGATAAATTTCATTGCAGCCATCAACACATATACATCGGATTTTGGAAGACATGCTAAGAATGTATGTTAAGGATCAGCCTAGTAAATGGGAGGACTATCTGCATTTAGCAGAATTTGCATATAACAATCACTACCAGGCATCAGCCAGGCTTAGCCCATTTGAAATTCTTTATGGTAGGAAATGTAACACACCAGTTTCGTGGAGTGATCCAGTTAACAAGTTTATTTTAGGACCTGAATTGTTGCAGGAGTTAGAATTAATTGTGAAACAAGTACAGGGAAATCTAAAAGATGCCCAAGATAGGCAAAAAAGTCAAGCAAACCTTAGAAGAACTCATAAAGAGTTCCAGGTTGGTGAGCATGTTTTTCTCAAGGTAAGGCCAAAAAAGAGTTCCTTGAAATTGGGAAGCTGTGCCAAACTGGCACCCATGTATTGTGGTCCTTTCGAAATTTTGTCAAGGGTTGGACCCATGGCATATCAATTGGCCTTTCCCTCAAACCTCAAAATACATAATTTTTTTCACGTTTCATTATTAAAGAAATATGTACATGATGCTACTCATGTTGTAAATTGGAATGATGTTCAGGTGGAACAAGACGACGATTTTTCGGTGGAACCGGACTGTATCATCGGAAGGAAGGAAACTTTACTCTGGAATCGTACCATTGGGCAGGTAAAGGTGCAATGGAAGCACCTTAGCCCAACAAAGACAACCTGGGAGTTGGAAAGTAGTATGTGGGCAGCATACCCAACTCTGTTTCGGGAACACTCAGAGAGTGAATAAAACAACATCGAGGACGATGTTGAGACTTAAGGGGGGGTGTATGTCACCTACCCAAATTTTGAGGATATTTATTTTATTTTGCAAAATACTTTATGTTAATTTATAATTACAAAGTTTTGTAATTATGACCAAATCTGGTCAAAGATGACTGTAATGACTCATTATTATTATTTAATAAATTAAAATAGGAGACAAACACTCAAGAAAGTTGTTACAAGAGTGTTCACTGACCCACTAGGAGGAATGGAAGCTGTTAGAAGGCATGGGACAGATGGAAGGATTTGCACTCCACCACTAGCTATTGGTTATGGGACAAATACCCCAAAAATTTTGGCATTATTCCCAGGTGGGGAAGTGAGCAGGCGGGTCATTAATGACCAGTTAATCACAAAAGGGCTAAGCAGCCTATATAAGTAAATTCGAATTGATCAAGCAACTCTTACAATATTTTCTACAGAAATATTCCTCATGTGCATCAGGTGATGACTGAGAGATTCGAATTAGAGAGGCTATGTGAGAGTGCAATTGTAAGTTTGCAAATTATTTCTGAGAAGGAAAACTAGAGGTGCTGGTGCAGGTCTCTTTGACTGCTGAGTCCATAAGACTGGATAAACTACTTGCTGCTGCAAGATTGAGGACCTAAGCTTCTAAAGTTTCTTCCTCTTGGTGGTTCAGTGAACAGGCTTGGGGGTCCTAAGGCAAGCATCTTGGTTGTTTTAGGAGCAGGTTGGGTTGAACAGGCTCCTTGGGTGATTTGTTTCTCCTACAATTATCAGGTTCTACAGTTTCTTTATTTTGTTTGTATTTTTCAGGAGTATGAATCTCTACAGCAACTGGTTTAGCAAATTTACTAATGATCAGTAGAAATAACTATTTTTATTTTCTATTCTAATTTGACTACTTGATTGATAAAATGACTCCTCTGCATTTTTCCCCATGCTTGATTCTGCATCGTACTCCAATACAGAGATGTAGCATTAAATCAGACAAATTTAGTAAGCAAAAGGCTAAGAGGATCATTTTAGACTCTTATAGTAATGTTCTTGTCAGAATTATTCCCTATATTTAAAACAAAGTAAACATTCCAGTATAGCATCAACTACAACATAGAATTCATTTAATTAAAATAGGAAAGAAAAACACAGTATGTTTCTGCATAGTTCTATATACTTCTTTTAATTCTATTTTTTGTCAGCCAGTAAGTAAATGCACATCAATCTTATACATTTCATGTTTTTTTAAGAAATTGTATTTTCAACAATAATAGCAGCTGCCAGAATTAATTTCTGCACAAGATTTATAGGTTCCCATTTCAATTACATCTTGCTCAGATAAGAAATATTGTGCAATTCAACATTTATTTCCTTAAAGTTTTCAAGTAAAGGATAGTCTAGAATTATAACATCTGCAAAATCTATTCTCTGCACAAAATTATTATATGTAAACCTATTATCTCATCACCCATTTCATTCCGTAGTTAAAATACAAAATCTATGCACAATAGTACCAAACCCTATGTTACCACATACCCTAGTTTCTGCAATATTCTTCTAATGCACAGTTCGTAAACCTCTCGTCAAAACCTTTCATGGAAAACTTTAGACATTCTTTTCTAAACCCTACTAGCATTTCGAATTTTCTTCATGACAGTATTCACCATTTAGCAGAAACCACGATTCAGTATTAATATTTATGGACATCTCATAACCCTAGTAAGAACACATCTCATCATCGCAAACATTCAAATCATCAAAACCTTGTTACACAGGTTAAGTTTCGGGTACAGAGGCACTTGCAAGACAGATAACAATAAAAAAAACTATAGGTAGGATTCACTGCGAATTAAAATAGACACCGTGGCCTATTCATTGCAAAACTTCTTATAGTCGAACTTATCTCAAAGTTTTCCAAAACTTAAACATCAACAACAATGGCGAAGCTATAAAAAACTATTATCTACAACAACCATTGTCGTTCATTGTTACAATAACATTAATTTGCACATTTATTAACCCTCATTTCAAAACATAGCATTTCTCTGCAGAATCAAACCGTTATTCATAAGTGCAAGAGAACCCTAGGTTTCGGGTCCTTTCCATCCAAATTGATTTCAGAGTTACATATTGGACCTGTTAAGGTTCCATAGTACTCAAGGCTTAATCCTTTTTCAACCAAATCATTAAACAAGGCCGTGGAACAACAAAGAACACAGGGTTATACCCATATTAAATAGCAAGTAAACTACTATTCTGAAGTTCTTAACAAATAGTGCAACCAGGCATCAAAGGAGCCAAATGGCCATTTAAACTTGAAAAGATTATCCACGGTATCGTATTCATCAAGTAAGACTTAAAACAAAACTCAACACTTGGCCACAACCAAAACAAGTCGATAAGTTCCAACTCTCAGCATATGATAGTCCCCATCACATCTTGCAAAAGGGGCACCTACGAGGTTTTCGGGAACCACCGAAGCTTACCAGGAGAAGCAGAAGCATTCTTCATTCTCCATGCTTGCACAGGAACCATCCTTGAAGTGGGTACCTACAGAATTCTATTTCGAAGGGGTTTAAACAAGAAGATACAAGAAAGCAAACAAGCAACGCAGTATTATTCATTATCGTAAATATTACCTTTCTAATCGGAGCTCGGATCAATGGCACACCACACCAGTAGAAGAACGACGAAGCCTGGTAGCAATAGCAGTAACCACAATTTCAAACCCTGAAGACAATTTCAGTTGGAGAACCCGAATCCCGATTTCAAACACTCTCAGCAACTGACGGATGAACACTTATATATTTACTGAACTGTATCGTGTCTCTTATGCACTAATGCATAAGCCTGAAAATTGTAACTTCAGCACTCAGGTCCCGGGTTCAAGACCGAGGAAGGAGTCCTCTACTCATAGAAACCATCAACCCTACCCTTCATCTTTTAATTGGCCCTGCTCACCTCCCACTAAGCGTGTCAATGAAGACAAGATTGCCAAAGGTCACGACATACCTACGCGTGTTTAGGGTTTCATCCACCACCCTAGATCTTGCAAGTGATCAACGGTGGGTAGTGGCCAATCCTAGCACGGTGTTTTTCGAACCAGTGATGCATTATTACCATTTAATTGCTGCATCTACCTATTGCCATGTAAGCGGACCGAGAGCTCGTGCATGGTACATCTCAGCCTTAGGTTGGCACTCATTAAAATCACAAGCACACGAAGATCTTACAATCAAGCCTCCACTTCATTATCGAGCTAATCAACATTAATGCCAAGACTTGTCAATGCGAGTGGTTCGTGTCAAAAACCAAGCTTTATACCCTATCAACATCACATAAATCGTTTGTTAGGTTCGACTCTATAGTTTACCAATATGCATCGAATAATTTTATGTTAGGTTTTGGCTCGTATTTCATACTAGTCATTATAGTTATGGTTGCATCACATCATTTATAACCAGTGATATTATATGGTGGGAAATGCATTAACACTTTATAATTATCAATATGTCACTATTATAGCTCATGTCTAGACCTAAAGCAATAAGCTTAGCTATATAAATGTTCACATAGTATTAATAATCGAACAATTGGAGACCATATATAGAGTTAAGACTTTAGCTATGCATAAGTGCAATTTAAATACTATGCATATTATATATTGCACATTTTAGCATTTATTTTCCAATTCATAAAATGAATGAGAATCTATAGGCATGGATAAAAGGGTGATACACTTTCAAATGCTAAGTTCATAAGCATAATCACCATACGCACCATATATTATCTATGTTAGCCATGTATTGCAAAGTCTAACGACAAATGTAACACTATAGGTACAATTTAATTGGTGACGATACTCACTTCTTTTACTAAGTTCTTAGCACAAGCACTAATCATACTTTTCATATTTCATCTATGTAGCGATAATCAAAATAGCATCATTTTAGTATTTTGATGACATAATTTTATATTACAGAAGGGCTTGAAGGTTAGCACGTAAGCTAGAATTAGAACCGAATTATTCATACCTCCAGTACCTTGTTTCACAAGGACGTACTTAGCATTTAATTCTACCTTGGCATTGAATCGAAACACTTTAACATTAATGTCGTATAAATTATTACCTGTTGTCTGCACAGAGAAACATGATTTAAATGATTTAGCTAATCATAGCTAAGTAAACTCTGGGGTACCTCGTAGGACGCCTTCATCATCACACAAGCAAACTGTCAGCTCCACATCAATATCATCATAATAGTACAAACTTAGAACAACATATATTTATACTTAGAAGTTGAGCAAATCTGTAAATTGTATTCCTTGCATAATCATAAAAAGATCTGTTGTCAAGAAGTTTAACATCCGTTTAAATCTGAATAGCAAATGTAACCATATCGTGTTTATTTGGGAAGTATGACGTGTCATAGTTTTGAATTATCTTAGTGAAGAATTTATTTAATTTATATTTTCCGCATTAATGACCTTGATAATTATTGCTATTTTAAATTTTCTATTTTGGTAATTTTTGGGATGTTACAGTGATTTAATGAATTCGTATGGCTTATGATATGTTCAACCATGTCCAAAGTGAAACTTTGGACGGTTTGAACGTAATCCTCATTATGAAATTATAACCATAAATTACACATAAAAAATCATGATGACTTAATAAATGAAACGATAGATCGCATGATAAAATTTGATAAAGGATTAAAATCTTATGACAGCCATATAAAGGTTAATCAATTCATTTGATGAGACAAAATGAGTATTCAAAGATGGCATTTAATTTGATCCTTGACATGATTATTTAATTAGATATAAAATCAAAATTTTAAATATCTTAGCGCACTTATTAATATCATTACAGGCTATGGTTCATTCAGCACTTCATTCAAATCATTATTCCCATTTGCCTCATTTGTCACCTCATTCGGATCATCATTCGACCCTTCATTCAACCCTTCATATAGACCTTTGTACATAAATGTGCTTTGATGGATCTGCCTGCTGCTGATTATGCAGATAATTTTTCTGGGACTTGTCAGCACCTAAGAGATGTTGTAAACATGCTTTTATGGAACTTTAGTCACGTTCTTCTTTATTTTTCATTGATCAGAACGATCTTCCTTCTGCTTTTTGCATTATCCTGAAAATACCTATAATTTTATCAGAGATAAATAATAATAAAAAAATTTCATAAATATTCAGAAAATAAAAACAGTTCTGAGTCTCTCCCGAACCAAAAATATGGCATGTCCTCAAGCCATCAAAGAAAAATTGATTAATATTCAAATATTTCAATTAATGATCTAGGCAGTAACTTCTAAAATGTTGTGATAATTTTCATAAGAAAATGAAATATTAACTATTAAATGGAGATGATTCAGACATGTACATTCATAAAAAAGAATACAACAGTGCTTAAGAAGACTATCTGAAAAATGATAGTGTAGTGAATGCGAAAAAAAATGCCATAGGAAACTAGTCATCCATGACTCATTTTAAAGATCTCTTGTCATCCAAAGAATATAGATAAGGTTCACCCTAGAGTTTGTGAGATTTCTATAGTTATGGATCCCATTTCTAGGATAATCATACCCTAGGTATTGTTTAAATTAGATGACAGGGTCCAAGTCCAACTTACATACATTCTCTAATGACAGTATAAATAACTGGCCAAAACATGTGTTTGTATACTCAGGTTTTTATGAGCCATGTGCATAGAAATGCGCTAACCAAACCCCTTTTACTCAATATTGCCCCGCTGCCAGCAGGCCTATTCAGTACCCTAACGGATTTATCTTGGTACCATGCAAGCATAGCTCCGCTTCCAGCGAGCCTCTTTAGTACCCTGACGCGTTTACTTGCATCTACCGAGCTCCCAGCTTGTTTAAGATTTTACTTAGCATGGACCTGCTGCCAGTGAGCCTGTTCAGTACCCTGGCGGGTTTGCCTCGTATAATGATATATATAAAAAAAAAATTAAGGAATCCGGTTGGCACTAGAGTGTGCTAAGCCTGCTAAACACATAACTCAAAATTTTAGAACGAACCTTGTGAGTAACTTTATTTATAATATCCTGAATTATAGATCATGTCAAAAGATAATAACCTAAAGCTATTCTTTGACCTCTCAGTACATCCTCTTCATAAAATATCAGTAATGTTTCCCACAAAATAGAAATATCACTCACTTTTGGGCTACCTTTTAAAAGTGCTTAAGAGACAAGTTTTGATAATGAGTCTAGGATGAGCTAGTAGTCCATAGGTGTAAGATATAACTTTTTGAAAATCATGATTACTAAAGTAGGCCTTAAGCAACTGTTCTAATGATAAATCAGAAATGTACAGGTCTGAATCAAATACCATATGCAGAATCATAAAAGAGAGGTTAAAAATGATGTAAAGAATGCTTTAACCTTTCACTATAAATTTTCAATTTTCAACAGTAATCAAAAGAGAAGGAGAATTATAAGTATTTCTTTTAGAGCACTTCCCTTCTCAGGTAATGTTGCATGAGTTGATTATAAAGATAAGGTTCTTGTAATCAAACTGCAAAACCACTTGTTAGATGATTCAAATTTATTTAAAACAAAAACATTTGTACAAAAAAAAAAGTCATATGAAGTTTAGGAAAAGGGGAAAAGAGTCTTCCTATTTTAATTGAATTTTTTTTATAGATGATCATAAAAATTAATTTCCTGTAAAGATGCAATCAACTTGTTAGAAGTGACCCTTATTATTGAAAAACAAAGATATATTTACATATATACAAAGGAAGATAACCCAAAATTATTCAAGAACCAAGAGAAGGAGGAATGACTTCCTCTTCTACCAGTTCCATTTCCTCCTGTTGTAAGGCATTCTGCACAAAATCTTGTTTAGATATTGGTTGATGATAAAGTCTAAGTCTATGTCCATTTACAACAAAATAAATTTGCGAATCATCAATTGTCTTAATTTTAACAGATCCATTATCAAAAGCTATAACAATTTCATATGGAGCCATCCATCAAGTAGTTAATTTACCTTTAAAGTTTTTGTACCTTGAATAAAAAATTAATGCCCAGTCTCTAGTTTTGAATTGTTTCTGTTTAATGTATCTATCATGCCACTTTTAGCATTGGTTTTGTATTAAGATTGTGCATTGAATAGCATCTTTCCAAATTTCGTCTAATTCATTTATTTGTAGGATTAGTTGTTTCTGTGCTTCTTCCAGATCCATCCCTAACTGTGCAGCCATACGAAATGTTTTGACTTGAAATTCAATAGGTAGAAGAACTTGTTTACCATAAACAAGTTCATAAGGTGTGTTGCTAGTGGTGTTCCTCCAAGTTATTCTATAATCCCACAAGGCTTCTGGGATCTTGTCTTCCCGGTCTTTGTGGTGTAACTGGATAGTCTTAGTCAGGATGGCTTCTAATACTTTGTTGGTGTACTCTACCTGACCATTGACTTGCGGGTGGTATGGTGAATATTTACAATGTCTAATACCATATTTGTCAGTAAGCTCTTTCATTAACTTGGAGGTAAACTGAGATCCTTGATTGGTTACAATCTCCCTAGGTACACTGAATCGGGTAAATATTTCTTCATATATGAACTCCACCACAAATTTCTCTGTGGCTCGAAATAAGGCTTTGGATTCTACCCACTTGGTGAAATAATCTATACAGACTAGGATGTACTTTTTCTTGCGAGACATAGGGGAAATTGGCCCAACAAAATCTAGAGCCCATTTTTCAAAATGCTCAATCATAACTTGGGGTTGTAAAGGCATCTCATCGGATGGCATAGATCTACCCATTCTTTGGCAACTGTCACACCCCTTGACATACTTGGTAGCATCTTTGAAAATGCTTGGCCAATAATACCCATAGTGAAACACTTTGTATGTTGTTCTCTTGTCAGAAAAATGCCTGCCACAAGGTCCACCATGACATGCATGTAGGATCTCGACCATCTCATCCTCTCGTACACATCATCTAATAATGAGATCAGGACCAGTACCATTATTTCTATCTTTGTAGGATCCACCTTGATACCTTGAAGAGAGACATGATGTCCTAGAACTATGCCCTCAGTTAGTAACATCTTACATTTTTCATGACTGAGAGCTAAGTTTGTTTCTTGGCACCGAATAAGAACTGTTTCGAGGTTATCAAGGGATTCTTGGAAGGTATTGCCATAAATTGTAAAATCATCCATATAAACTTCTACACAATCATGTATAAGATCAACAAATATTCCTAGAACTGCACGCTGGAAAGTAGCAGGTGCATTACATAGGCCAAATGGTAACACTCGATAGGCATATGTCCCCCAAGAACAATTAAAGGTTGTCTTGTCTTGGTCCTCAGGTGCTATTAGTATTTGATTGTATCCACTATACCCATCAAGGAATGAAAAATATTGTTTCCCTGATAAGGTATCTAACACCTGATCGATGAAGGGAAAAGGGAAGTAGTCCTTAAGAGTGGCCTTGTTCAATTCTCGAAATTCAACATAGATACGCCATTTCCCTGTGACTTTCTTTCGAACTACCACTAGAGGAGACACCCATTTACTGTTAGAAATTAGGTAAATGAAACCGGCGTTAAGGAGTTTTTGTAGTTCATATTTTACTACATCCTTTAGGGTTGGATTCATTCTTCTCTGGGGATGCCTAACATGAGGTATGTTTGAGTCTGTGTAAATGTGGTGGATACAGGTATCTGGGTCTATACCTTTAATATCAGTATATTCCCATGCAAATGCTCCAGTTTGAATCTTGAGAACTTTTAGTAATTGTTTTTGCTGACTCTCATCTAAACCTGCATTTATATGTAGAAATTTGTCAGAACTAAACTCACAAGGTATGGTATAGGATCCTATATTTTCTTCGATTGCAAAGACATAGGGTGTACTCGTAAATGTTGAGAGGCTCATGTTTTCTTGAAATTCGTCTCCAAATATCTGGTCAAATTGGGAAAAAGACTGAGGAAGGTCTATACATGTTGTGGAAGAGATAAATTGATTCAACACATTCTCGGTATTCTGTTCTTGAAGTTCCCAGGAGAGATTACTAACAAGGAAAAGTTATTCCAAGTTCTCATCCCCAAAAGGACAATCTAACCAAAACAGGTTTTCAGTTACTGGCTATGCTGGTGGGTATAAAGCTAGTTTTCTTATAGATAACCCATCAGAGATAATCATCTCTCCATCCCTACATCCTATAAATGCATTGGCAGTAGCCAACCAAGGTCTTCCCAAAATAATGGGATGACCTTCGGAAGGGTCTTTTGATTCTATGACCATGAAGTCCATGGGATATTCCCATGAAGCTACTGATACAGTGATGTCATCTAAGACCCCAACAAGATGCACCATAGTGCGATTTTCTAATTCTAGCTTTGTTGGGGTAGGTTGGAGGAACTTTCCTAAATTGAGAGTTTCTAAAACTGTGGTAGTCATCAGGTTAATAGTAGCTCCTAGATCAATAAGTGTATTTCTTATGGCGATGTTATTGATGATAATAGTCACCACAAGGTTTCCTAGATTTGAATACTTTGGGAGTCTAGGCTGGTTTTCTATACAATCTGACATTTCTCCTATTACATGAATCATTGGAGGGGCTTTTTGTTTTTTATCTGGTCTCTTAATACATATTTCCTTTATTACTTTACTATAGATCGGGATATCCTTAATGGCTTGTAACAAAGGGATCTTAATGCAAATATTTTTCAATTCGTTAATGATATCATACTCTGGATAAGTTACAGGTTTTTCTATTACTAGACGCTCTGGATACGGGGGTGATTTTTCTTCTATAATTACTTCTTTATGTGAATGGTTATGTGTTGAAGATTTAGGAATAACCACATCTTCAAGAATGGCATCATTCAAAACTTCAATAGGTATGTTGTCTTCTTCATTCTCTTCTCGAATAACAACTGATGACTTGGGATGATCTTGCAAAACTCTTCCAGACCGCAGTTGAATCTCATGTATTGGTGCGGTCGAAATGACATATGATGGAAGAGGTAGCAACCCAATGTTATTAAGAGATTGGTTTGGTTTGTTGTTTAGTTTCGATATCGGTTGTGCAGGTAATATTGTGGGTCTTGGAGGGTTCATGTTCTGGAAATGGTGATGAACAGACTTTTCTGATGTCCTTATGGTTTCCCCTAATTGATTTCCAGAAAATATTTCCTTTGCTTTCCAAGTAGGACTATCCCCTTTAGGTGTCTTCCGATACCTTTCTGCTAAGTTAGTAGTTGGGGTGGCACGCCCCCCGTATAAGGTTAGTAGGAATTTTAGTAGGGATTTTAGTAGGGATTTTAGTAGGAAGGCTAGTTTTGATAAATTTACCTTGTGAGTTTCTAGACCTATTCATGAAAACAAACTATAATTGAAATAAATTCTAACTGCATCACTACTACTGCTGGGTTTTGGGGATTCCTGTTATAACAGATACATAGGGTCTTACCTCTCGTCTTACCGCTCACCCGCCACAAGCCTATTTCTACATTTCAAAGTGGAAGATTCAAATCTATCACTAAGTTTTAAAGGAAAGTTCTAACTATCTACAACTGATTTCTACTTATCTACAACTGAGTTCTACCTATCTATAACTCCCTGGCAACGACGCCAAAATGTTGAGGTGTATTTACTATCTTAAAGAATCACCAAAATATTTAATTATCGACTAGGGTTGGTAATCTTAGAGTTGTGGCATAGTATATGCTGAGGTAGAATGGGGCCTAAAGTTTTGGCTCGACAGACCTTAGAAATGTTTAATAAAGAAAAGATCGAAAGATCTTTCAAAATGAAAAACCGAGTCAAACTTCAGAAATACAACAAATGAACTAATTAAACCTAACTAAGCCAACATATCATAATAGTATCAAAATATACTACTCTATTCTATGGAAAATAACTGAAAAAGAATATAAAAACAACAATATTATTTTAGGAAGCAAAACTAAATAAAAAACAGAACTACTTTGATGAAATTGGAAACTACTGAAAAACTCTAAACTAAGAATTAGAAACAATTGTAAATGAGTTCAGAAACCTATCTATGAGATCATTCAACTGACAAATAATTATGAAACAAAGAACTTAAAGCAAAACTACAAACGACTAAGTGAATTCAACAACTACTTATGCATTCAATTAATATTTCAAGACTACACTAACCTACCTAATTCCATTCTCCTTGGGGATTCTGAGGAAGTGTATCAAATGTAATGGGAATAGGAGTGAATGTATCAAAGTGGCTTTCAAATGTGACAAGGAAACAAAATGGAACTAAATCTAATTTAACTTCTACAAATAAATGCAAACTAAATATTGTCCAACTACAATTAACTTTAAACATTATGACCTATGGTCTATCCGTAAGCAATTGACTTGGAACTAATGAAGTCTAGAAGCAAGTAGAAAACTTAATAAAGATATTTACTTGAAACTGAATTTAATTTGGAAGCAAGTAGAAAACTTGATAAAGATATTTTATATAGAAACAAGTAGAAAACTTGATAAAGATATTGTATTCAGGAGCAAGTGGAAAACTTGATAAAGATGTTTTACTTCTGAACCAAATCCTATTCTATGAACATCTTCATTATCGGTATGAATGGGAAAACTAATCCTATTCTTAACGAAGAATAATTAAGATAACTTGGAGAATGAAATTATTAAACCTAATCTGATATTAATCTTAACGACATATGATAAACTACACTAAGAATGAAACTGATAAATTCTGTAACAGTAAAGCATTAATGAACCAGACATAAGAGAAACATAACTTGTAAAGCAACTAAAGCAAGGTCAAGGAAAGATAGAATGAAAACTAAGGATGATGACAAACTTAATTAAAACTCTAAGTGGTGTAAAACAAGATCTTAATTACATCTAAGGGGGCTAATTTAAAAGAAAGAAGTATCACTGTTCAAAGACCTAAGAAACTGAATTCTAAATAAGCATAAAAACAATGCAGAAAGTATTAAGGTCCGAATGACGATCCAGATGGCAGTCTGAATGACAGTCCGGATGGAGGAAAAATGATTTAAACTAAGGAGGGAAGCATTTTGAATGATCTTAAAGTTAGCTGACTGGTGCATATGAACCTAAAGTGAAAGGAAACAATGAATAGAGTGTTTAGGAGCTAAGATAACAAGAAGTAACCTATTCGAATAATTTTCTAAGGAATGAACTATTTATATGGCATAAGAAAACAAAATTGAAATAAATAAAACTAACATACTGCTATAGGAAAGAAACTAACATAACTAATTATGATTATGAATGAACTTGGAATGTAAGATAACTAAATTCTAAGTGTTTGTAAATACTGTGCTAAGAGCAAACTAAGCAACTAAACAATTTAAGCAAACTAAGCATGAGCAACTAAGCGTGACTAAGCAAACAAAGCATGACCGGTCACTAATTACATTATGGAAATATCATTAACATGAACAACAAATTAAACATACAGATCGTAAAATAGAGGTATCATTTACATAGGTGGTAAAACAACATATAGATTACAAGACAAAGAGATCATATACAAAATGAATACATAAATTAAACAAATAACACAACTTATCTGCAGAAGACAAAGACAAATTATATACACAAATGGAAGACCACTTGTTTTTGAGGGGCCCTTCTCAGCAATCAGAGGTTGCTCCTTAATCAATCAATCACCATGCACGCTACTGAGCTCTCATAAACTAGAACAGAGGTATATTAATTAAAAATAGAGTTACAACTTTTCTGTTTCTACTTGCAGCTGAAAAGACTAAAAACTAAGAGACTAAAAATACTAACTCGTCTCAGTCACAAAGATGTCTATATATACAGAGTTACAATTGGGAGAGCAAGTCGACCCTTTAGTGGTCGACTTCTCTAATAATAGGTAGTCTTAATGCCAAAAAATGGCTCTGCTTAACAATACATGATAGTACATGGCCAAGGAACAACCCCATAACAGTTTACGACAGTGCACAAGGCATCTACCAGGTTCCACGGCGTTGGTTTCCTTCACGCGATCGTTGAGACGTTGATCCTTCATTGACATGGGAAGAGAGATGTGCTGTCGAGTTGAGCGTGTAGGAGAGGGAATCTTCCAGAACACTAGATCAAGCACCATAAGGGCCACATTCTAAACAGAACCCATGTGACTTCTAACGGCCCGAGAATATCTCAAACAACGATCTCGCGGGTTGAATGCGGGTCTGAATGGTGGGATGAATGTGGATGATCTTTTGCACCGTGAATACGCATCTGAATTGATGTTCGTTTGAGATCCATAACCTATGGAATGAAATATATTTTCCAAACAAGCCAAGAAATATCAAATAAACATCTATAAATCACAATATGATGATTTTTACCCAAAATTCATATGATGTGTGATTATATGCATACCTGATCTGTTTGACGGTCTAAATGGTGGAAAGAATAACTTATTATATCAAAAATGGTGAACATTACGCCAATCAGAGTGTGTTTGATGATCAAAAGTGGTGATAAAATGGACACCAACAATTTTCACAAAGTTGTGCATTCAAATTCTGAATTTCTTCCTTCCCCACTGTGGATTGCGGATATCGGAAGTCGGGAGCGTAATTCGTTGAAGTGGTGCATTGGACTTGCTGATGCCCCAAAAATCCCAGCATCAAGCAGCAAGGGATTCTCCCCGGTAAACTATCCCAATTAGATTGTCCACCGTTTGGTGTGGGGAATCCATCCGGTTAACGGTTCCGGCTACCGTAAGATTTAAAGTTTCTTGTTCTTTATACCGGTTGCGGCCTAATCCACTATTTATGTATTTTATTTTTAAAGATGATATGCAAGTTCCCTAAGCTAAATGCATGTAACTAATCTAAATTAATCTAAAACAGTATAAGCAAATTTATTCTATCATTGCAAGGAGCAAATTGTAAATATGAGCAATATACTGAAAGAAACCTCTACAGATTACATGGATAGCCATTTGATTCATAAAGAAGCATTTCCAGCAGCATATTAAAGATATTAAAGATAGCTTTAATTCACATTAATACATTCAATTACTCATTCAGGAGAAACATCCTTGTACAGAAAATAGTAAAATCATTCATTGCACAGAAATAATTCAGAATAGCAAAGAAAGATCTCACTGTAATATATGAATATCACAAGAATAATTCAGCAGACATCCAATGCACATTTTCAGGAAAAAGACGTCCTCTCCAGGCTCTTATTAGGAAAAATTCGCTTTCTTGGAGCAAGTGCAAAGTATTTCGTACAAGCTTAGAAAATTCCTTTCCCCTGCAAAAATTCCTTTACACTATTCACTAATCATCTATTTATATGTTTACAAAATGCCTCTAGAGCTGCCACCTGTCCCTTTACAATTTTCTTTTAAAGACTCTCCCAAAATAAAGCAATCCATGGCATCTTTTACATAACAGAAAAAAGGACAGTTGTCCTTGTGACTTCACACTTTAACCATAGGGACCAAGAGAAATAAACAAAATCAAAATAGTGCATCATGGCTGGTGCAGCTATATTTGGGGTGGCACCTTTGCTGGTGATGATGTGCCCATGCTGGTTGCTACCGTTGCTACTGTCTTCTTCTCTTCATTTGCTATATAACTAAACCATACACCCTTGTCTCTTATAACCATATTTGCTGGTGAGGGGAGTAGGATCTTTTGTGAAGTCACATGTTTACTAGGTTCTGCTTCAAAACTCTGAATTTCTGCTATTGTTGTCTGGTGGATCTCCTTGAGTATATGATTATGTACTGATGACAGCCCAATGTAGTGATGAAGATCATCAGTGGCCAGCACATCAATTTTCTTTACATGCTCCATTTGAACGCCCAGCACGTCCTTTAAATCTGATAGGCGCTGTTCTTTTCTTGGAAATTCATCAAGGGTCTGAGGAAAAACAATCTTGCACTTTTCATGCACTTCTTGAATCTTTTGATACAGGCTATTACCTTTCCCCATCATTCCCTGGATCTTAGCCATTAGCTTGGTGCCGCAATTCCTGCAAAACTCCATGAGGGCTACATCTTCCTTAAAACCGTCCACAGATTTGAACGGGAGATGTTTAGGGAAATCTACCTTCCCTTCTCTCCACTCCATCTGGCTCAAAATGTTTGCTTTTACCCAAGTGTACTTTCCTTTAAGCCTAATGGCTTCAGCATTAACCTCCTTCATCCTATCCGTCATGGTATTGAATTTGCAAACCTCCTCAGTAATCAGTTCTTGTGTGGCATGCATTTGTCTCAAGATGTCACAGGATTGCTAGTGAAAAGGAGACATATCCATCGCTCTTCTTTCTGCTTGCTCTAGCTGCTCAACCATTGACTACTTATATTCTTCCAACTTAACAACTCTAGCTTTAGAATAATTCTTTTATGCCTCAAGTACCATCATTTGGATTGCTAGGTGCTCCTTTTCTTCTTCCAGGTGTCGATACTTATCCGAAAACTCTTTGTGGTCAGCAGACAGGCGATTGTATTTGTTCACCACAAGGTCCCTGTAGGCCTGCTCGTTAGCCACAGTATGTTACAGCATACAAGCTCTTCTCTTTGTTGACTTGAACTCTTTAACCATGTCGATCACATTGTCTTAGGTTGCTTTTTCTGCCGCGACAGCGGCAGATGCCATGTCCACGGGAGCCTTATTTGTATTTTGCATGACCGTGGTTTCTCATTGGGTGACAACATCTGAATGAAAAGGTCTTTTTAACCTTGTTTCTGACTTTAGGACTACAGACTTTCTCTTCTTATAATATACAAATTTATCCCATCGGGACACAGTATGATCTTTGGATGGGGTGAAAGGGACGATTGGGAGATCTCTTACATGGATGTTTTCCTCCGCGAGCGGGGTTTGTACCATCTGAGATGAGTCTATATCCATGTCCTAGGTGTTAGAATCACCTACTTGTGTATCTTGGCTAGCCTTAATCTCTTCTTCAGCTTTAAGCCTTCTTTCTTCTTCAACATTTTGCTCTTCCTCGGCTTTAAGCCTTCTTTCTTCTTCATCATTTTGCTCTTCCTCGGCTTTAAGCCTTCTTTCTTCTTCAACACTTTCCTCTTTCTCAATCATCTCCCTCTCTTCTTGATCCCTGGCAGCTTGTTGCAACCTAGCTTCTTCAAGTTGAAGGACCTCTTCCTGCTCCCTTTGCAACTTATCGGCAGCCATTTTCTAAAATCTCTCTGCCTCCTATTTCAACCTCTGCTCTTCATGGGTCAGGACTTCAGCTGCTTCCCTTTCTCTTTGTAGGTTGGCTTCTTGAGCTGTGGTAGAGCTAGAGCTAGCTCCACCATTGTGACGACAAATCTGCAATTCAGTCATATTACTGATTCCTCTGAATGCTTCTTCTTCATTGTCATAGTAATGTACATAATCGAAGTGAGCATACAACCCTTTGCAGTGTTCTGCAACTTTGTTTCGCCTGTAATTTCTATGAAAGATTGCCTCACCGAAGTGAAAAATTCTTAACTCTTGAATGAACTCTTCAGCTGCTGCAAACCCTGAGAACTTATAGGCTCCTATACAGAAAGGAAAAGTAGGGAAGGAAGCGTTATGTATCTTATTAAGAAATCCGCCCACTCCATCAAAGAAAACTTGTCTAACTGCTTCTTTCAGGACTACGTAATCAGTGGCATATCTTGGTAATATTTATGGTGGATTAGTACCTCCGAACATTCTGATATAGGTACCTTCTTCCAAGAAGTAGAAATCGCCATAATTTTCCATGACTTCCATGCCATTCTCCGATAGGCAATTGGGTTCTTCATTGAACATCTACTCATATAGAGACATAATGAATTCTTCACATATGAGCTTATAGTGCGCCCTGTAATTTTGAGCCCACAGTATTTTATAAGTAGTATATACTGGGGTGTTGGACTGATCCCATAAGCAACCTAACTTGGGGAAAGGGAGCTTTGCCAAGATGCAATCAATGAGATATGAAGACATGTAAAACTCAAACTTTTTTAGAGCTAGACCTTCTTTAGCTGCAGCCACAGTAGATTCCAAACTATCTGAGAGGATAGTGGCCCAATAAAAAACATTTCCCTTAAATTCTATGTAGTGGATTATGGGGGCCCATTGTAATCTATATACATTTCCGTCAGGCATGCCAAAAATTCTGCTTAACATAAGGGAAATCATCCTAAAAGGGGGTCTTAGGCTCTGAACTTCATACTCATCATTGTCTCTCTTCCTTAGTTGTTTTCCCGTGATTAACAGCCTTTTAGCTATTTCAAAATTATTCATCTATCCTAGCCATGCGTCATCCAGTGCCTGCTGGGGACGTGGGAACTCGTAGGCCGCTGCAATATAAGCCAGATGGAATGAAGCGAATGCCTCTCCCTTGTTGTCATGCAACACTCTTGTTTCTTTGTTGGCGTGCCCCAATATCCACTCGATTACCTCTAAGCAAGGAAATAGCTAAGGGCATGTAGAATCTCTGTATATGCCAGAGGCCCTGATGTTTAGGTAGATTTTCTCTTCTTCCAAGAGTACCTCTGCGATATCTTGGTCTTTGAGCATCTGGTAAATCTCTCCCCACCTGACCTCAGGAGGGACGCCCGTGGTGAACTTAGTGTCTTCAAACAGAGTCTCAATTCTTGGCTCTACTGGCTCTGGTTCCGTCATTTTAGCTTTCTTTCTACTACCCTTTGGCATTGTAGCTTAACCCTATCAAACAAACTCGTGCGAATGGACATAAGATTGCCAATTATTACGCTAAATGGAGCAAGATACCAAAGCATTTTAATACTGAACTAGCATGACAATATTTGACAATAACGAACAACGATGCTATAAACTGGGGAAAGAGATACGGAAAATCACTTAAACGAACCCCCATTATAGCTGTGAAACTAAACGTTCTAAGGAAGGTGAGGCCGGGTTTGGAAAATTTTGAGCAAGAGCATGAGCACGGTTACAGGTTCACGTTTTCCAAATAAGAACAGTTTGCTAGCTAACCAGATTGAGAAACCTATGGGGCTGAAGCAGCTGTAAAGTCTACAATTGCGGGCAACTTGAAAACAAAAGATGGTATGCTATGAGTGCCCGCAGGCCATGCAATTGACATGGTGAAAACTACCCGAGAAAGTTTCGACGCAAAGCTAAGACAATAAAAATGGTAGAACCACCTACCTGGAAACGAAACACTGGTATAACAGGGTTGGCGCGGCGGCAAATGAGCTGAGCTAGAGCAAATTTGTGTAGTCTCCAAACGGCGTTCTCCAAATCAAATTCTACCAATGGGAAAATAAAAACCCCCGCCACCCTTATATACAAACTGATACGTGTGGGAATTCAATGGGTAGGTGGCGGCTTTAAAAAATGGCGCTAATTATGCGTACGGTGGGGTCACTTCAACACACTTGGCATTTAAGCACAACCGTCAAAACCGGAGGGAAAAGGTGAGTTTCATCCGCCGTTCTGGCATGAAACGTTAAGTTCTTCCAAAGTTGCGGCGAGCACTCGTGAGTTCCTACCGCTACACAAGAGACTTGGCGTTTAAACGAGGCATTCGCCTGTTGTGGCAAAGAAAAGAGATTTTATCCGCCGTTGCAGAAAGACTCGACAAGCTCTCCCGAAGTTGTGGAAAAGTTTCTTGACTCAGTCCGCTGTTGCGGAAAGACTCGATGGTTTTTTTCAAAGCTTTGGATGAATTGGGTAAGTCTTTTCCAAAAAAGTGAAAGGAGTGCTTCCGTTGTTGCAGGAGAATATTTCAAGTTCTTTTGAATATCGGATAAACGTAAGTGCTTCCGCCGTTGTGGGTGAAAAGCCTGAGTGCTTCTGCCATTGCGAGAAAGAATCTCAAGTTCTTCTGATGTTTCAAATAAACGTAAATGCTTCCGCCGTTTCGGGTGAACATCATGAGTGCTTCCGCTATTTCAGGTGAAAAACTTGAGTTTGAAGTAGAAGAAAAACTGCAACTCAAAAAAAGATTTTTCATTTGAAACAAAACTAAGTACAGAAAACTTTCCAAAGAAGATTTAACTCCTAAGCAAAATTTCTAGGAAAAATAAGGAGGGGCCCTAATGTCTATACCAAATATTGGGGGGGATGTTGCTGCAACAACAATTGGTGAATTGTTGGCGAACACAGATCTCTGAAAAACACTCTCTTGTTCATCGGAAACTATTTTAAAAGTTGTTCACCCTATGTGCAACCATCGGTTTGAGCATTCGAATATCGGCGGAAGAAGTAGTCACTTTATCCGCTAGTCATCGGGAAAGGGGAGCTTTGATGAAGACATCCTTAAAACGTTCTAAGGGCCAGAATATGAGGCTCATTTTTAGAAGATTTATCTTTCAGACGACCACTGTTATTAGACTCCATAGGATAGTAACAACATATCGTAGACACTATTGCTCTTGTTCCTCATTCCCATGCTGCTTCCATCCTTTTGGATGTTTCATATATTTTGACAGCTTTTGCTGTTTGAGCCTTCCAGAAATATTTTCCTTAAAATTACGATCTTTGATTTTGGTTCCTCAATCCATAATGTCCTTTTGTGTGAGCGAGAGATTTTATTGATTTATCAAGATTCACGGACGGAGAAGAACCTAGCTTGAGATGAGTCTTTTGGACGGCTTTCTTGACTTGAACGTTTTGCTTTATCTCAGTCATGCTTTGATTGAGGCGAGAATTTCTGGAAAACAGACCCTTGATTATGAGCCTTTTGGCTTTTGATTTGCAGCATTGAGTCATTTCAATACCCTATGCCTTCGAGACGTGCTTCCTTTCCATGGGTCCAACTATAGCGATCTTCCTGAGATGCTTTTAAGTGTGAGGGTGGATGGAGACCAAAGAAAGTGATAGAGATAATCATAGATATCTGTTATTTAAACAAGGGTTATTGTGACCAACAGAATAGGCTTTCTTCATTCTGGAGAACAATCAACAAAAGCCAAAATGCATGGATAAACTTCCTTTTGAGGATACCTTCCCAGTTTCATGAGTTGTGATATTTCTTGAGAGATCTACCTTCACGAGAGGCCCAATTGCAAGCGCTTCAGAAAGCAAACTGTATAAAAAGGCTCAAATGCTGAGAAAAGAAGACAACTTAGCTGAAACAAAGAAAACAAGAGAGTAAAGTAAAAACAAAAGAAAAAGCTTTATTTATGTACAGAAAGCCTCAACGAGACTATGCAAAGTATTGTTTCAAGGCGAGGCCATTGAGAGGAAGGGTTACTTCCTCTCCCTGGAGGTCTGTTACCTTGTAAGTGGATGGTCTGAGCTTTGCAGAAATTTGGTAAGGGCCTACCCATAAGTGTTGGAATTTCGTGTGCATTCCCTTTCCTTCATGATTATGGTCCCATTTCAGAACTAAATATCCTACTTCAAAACTTCTTTTACCAGACTTCCTTTTATCGAACCATCTTTTGACTATGTCCTGGTGTTAGTGGAATCATCTTTTAGCCTTCTGTCAGGTTTCTTCAAGTTGAAGCAGGGTGTCAATCCTGGATTGTAGAACCTAACTAATGGACCCTCGAGAGGCTTGGGACAACTGCAAGGATGGAAGCAATACATTGGGAGGGAGGATGGCTTCCTTGCCATAGACGAGGGTGTAAGGGAAAACCCCTAATGCATTCTTTGGAGTCACCCTATCTTCCCATAAGGCATTTGGGAGAGCAATATGCCAGCTTCATTGATTTTCAATCATAGTCTTCTTGAGAATTCGAATGAGGTTCTTGTTTGAAGATTCAGCTAATCCATTTCCTTGAGGGTAGTAATTGGCTGAATAATGCAATTTAATTCCTCTTTCATAAAAAAAATTATTTATTTTAAAAGATGAGAAATAAGTGGCATTATCAAATA
Source organism: Larix kaempferi (assembly GCA_027924585.1). Lineage (NCBI taxonomy): Eukaryota > Viridiplantae > Streptophyta > Pinopsida > Pinales > Pinaceae > Larix > Larix kaempferi. The sequence continues at coordinate 26,574,249 of BSBM01000445.1, forward strand.
CTAGGGAAATTGGAACCCCAAACCTGGTTATGATGTTTTCTTTCAAGAAAGTGATGACTGCTTCTTCATTGATCTTGCGCAATGGGACAACCTCTGTCCATCTGGTGAAATAGTCAGTGGCTATCAAGATGTATCGATGTTGCAGAGAAGAATTTGGCTTTATCTCTCTGATGACATCTATACCCCACTGTTTGAAAGGTTTTGAGATAATAACTGGCTGCAAGGGCCCCGTTGCCTTGGGTAATTTTCCAACACTCCTTTGGCATACATCACAGTTCCGTGTGTAAGTGTGGGCATCCCAGAATAAAGTGGGCCAGTAATAGTCATCTCTCAGTATTTTGTGAGCTATTGTCTCCCCTGAATAATGTCCACCGACAGGGCCATCGTGTAATTCTCTGACGACTTTACCTGCATCCTCCTTCTCTATGCATCTGAGGAAAAATCCATCAAATTTTTTTCTAAAAAGTATTCCATCAATGATATGATAGGCTGTTGACTTTAAACGAAGGGCCCTTCTTTGTTTAGAACTCCAGTGCTCTGGTAGGTACCCTTGTTGTAGGTAATACACTAAATCCCTATACCATGATTCGGGAGCTGTGAAGATGGGACATACTTCGACTGAATTCAGCTCAGCTTCATTCTTCCAATACTGCTCTTCATCAATCGGATGTTCTATAATCAATTCACACAGGCCTTGTCTTTTGATGATGGTGGCCGGTTTAAATTATAAATCATATTCTTGAAGAGCTGTAACCTAGTTTCCCCTTCTTTATCCCATTTCCTTTTGAACGAAAAGGGATCTAACAATTGGGTGGGGAACTATAACTTTAGTTCTGTTCTTATGAATATACGGTTTGAACTGTTTTACCGCTTTGAACACGGCATATACTTTTTTTTCGACCAAAGGATAGTTCAGTTCAACACCTTGCAGACCAGTGCTCATAAATGAGATTGGGTATTCGTCCCCTAATTCTACCTTTTGCGTGAGCACAGCTGCGAGAGAGTCGTCTGAAGCAAAAGTATACAAGATAAAATCTTTGTCAAAATCTGGGCTTCTCAAGGAAGGAGCCTTAGATATGGCTTCCTTAATGTCTCTGAATGCATCCTTTTCTAAGTCTATCCACTTGAACTGTATGCTTTGCTTGACCATTTGCTGCAAAGGTTTAATAGTTTGAGTGCAATCCGGGACAAATCTTCGGACAAAATTGATAGTTCCCATAAATGACTACATGGATTTCTTGTTATGAGGCATGGGGATTTTATTGATAGCTTGTACTTGCTCTTGATCTATTGAAACTCCCCCTTTTGAAACGATATGACCCAGTAGCTTACCTTCAGGAACAACAAACACACTTTTCTTGGGGTTTAAAGAAATACCATATTTTTGACAACGATAAAAAATATGCTTCAAATGAACCACATGGTCTTCTCTCTTCTTTGAAAAAATAGTCACATCATCTAGATAGACGACGACACAATGGCCACCCAATCCTCGGAAGGCGATGTCCATTGCTCACTGGAATGTGGCTCTCATGTTTATTAGACCAAATGGCATTCTTCGGTATGCGAACGTTCCCCACTTGGTGTGGAAAGTAGTCTTAAGACGGTCTTCTTCAGCTACTAATACTTTATTGTAACTAGAGAAACCATCAAGAAGGGAGAAGAGTTCTAATCCTGATACCATCTGAAGAATTTGTTCCATTGAAGGGATGGGATAGTTGTCTTTATCCGAAGCTTTGTTCAAATTTCTAAAGTCAAAACACAGTCTTATCTCTCTGACTTTTTTCTCACGAGGACTAGGTTAGAAACCCACTCGGAATGCCGGACTTTAAAGATTATTTTAGCATCTAGTAACTTCTTCAATTCCTTTTGAATCAGAGGTTCAAGAGTAGGGTGCATCCTTCTTAATTGCTACTGAAATGGCTTGATGCCTGCCTTCATTGGTATGACATGCTGAATAATGCGGGTGTCATATGTTTTCATATCTTCATAAGTCCATGCGAAAACGTCCTTGTATTGACGAAAAAGCTTGATGAACTTATCTCTTTCTCCTGGTGAACAACATTTGCCAAGGTTAACAAATCTTGGTTCAGCTTCGGTACCCAGATTTACTAACTCGTGTTGCATCGATGAGCTATTGGTCTTGGTATTTGTTGGCCTTTTGAACTTGCTCTGTAGCTCAAACAACATTTCAAGTGACCTCACCCCTTTGGGGATGAAATTTCCTTTAGAGGCATATTCCTTTTGTAATTCCGCATCATGTTCTTCTTCGTCTATCACAGCTTCTTGGAACATGTCTTCATTTGTTAGAAAACTGATAATCTGATCGTCATCGTCGAAAACTTTGAAGTTTGTGATATTGTCAGGGATAGAGGGCCTGAAAATCAATTCAATTGAGCATTTATTATTAGTTGGCACCAACCTGGAAGCAGATGTTGCTAATAAATCAGTAGCAACATTCTGCATTCTAGGAACAGATTTTATATTGAAAGCATCAAAATGTGAAATTAAATCCCATACCTCAGCCTGGTAACTTTTCAAATGAGGTGAAAGACAGTGAATAGTATCTCTTACCTGCCTCACAACTATTTCTGAGTTGCCAAAAAATTTCAGATACCTAGCATTTAAACCGATGGCTTTCTTCAATCCGTGGACTAAAGCTTCATATTCAATAGTGTTATTAGTACAATCAAATTCTAATCTACAGGACAAGAAGTATTTATTCCTTTCTGGATCCATCAGAACACAACCAACTCTGGATCCTTCCGAAGTTTTAGAACCATCAAAGTATAGAGTCCAAAAAACATCGTTTGGTCTAATTAAGTTAGTGTCCTCATGATCTAAGTTGGTGATTATGCTAACTATGTTACAATCAATATCATCAGTTCGAGAAAAATGAAGGAGATCAGACTATTTATCTAATTTATGGCTAATAGTTTTAGATTGATAATTACCCGGATCAATTTCTAAAAAGTAATTTCCCAAAACTGAAGATGAAAAGGCGACAACTTCATTCTTTTCTTCTAGATGAGTTACATTTTGTTTCATATGTGGCTCCCTCAAAACTTTGATCTGATTCTGTCTATTATGATATGGAAGCCATAAATGGGACCAATCAGTTGCAAAGTAACCATTAAGTTTAGTGGACCAGTCCCTACTTAGGATTAAACCATAGGCTTCGGGAATGTCAACTACCATTACATCAATGAACTTACATACTCTAGGATCTGCTGATAATCTAATCAGAACATCTTTCATTTCCCCAATAACCTTAACAGCGGTCCTATCCAATTGAATAATTTGCACGGGAGATGGAATCGGTTGACCATTAATTTTCTTACAAATAGACAGTGGCATAACATTCGAAGATGCTCCAGAATCTACCAGACAATTGTGCACATTGTGATTGAATATTTCAAAAGTTAAAAGGAAAGGCAATGTTTGGGATTTGGATTTCCTGCCGATATTGGCTTCATTAATTTCAGGGTCTTCTTGAGTGTTTGCTAATGGAATGCAGGGCTGGGACTGAAGAGCTTGCAGCAACTTGTTTTGTTGTTGGGTCAAACTGCACATATCGAATATCGAGACATTTGCTTTTACTTTCTTTATATCTTCAATGATGTCATATCCCATATCACATTCGTTTACCATTCTTGTTTGATTGTCTGTCTTGCTCAATGTGACCTTTGGTTGAAGGACCGTTGTGTCAATGTTTGGCTGTTTGGAAGTTGTTGGGTTAACTTTAGGTTGAGAATGAATGACTGTAATGTGTCTTCTAGGTAACTCTTTGGAAATTTTAGGTTTGAGAGTAGTCGAGCTTGGAATTGGATCTGCAATGGGACCTTTACTGTGAGTGCTAATGTTTACAGCAGAGATTGTGCTCTCCATGGGATCATCTTCAGTTAAAGGTACCCAATCCCATAGCACTATGGTAGTGTCTGGGGAAGGTTCCTCTACTTCAATGTTTTGTTCCTCTGGAGGATCATCTTGATCTGGAATCTGTGAATCCAGCATTTGGTTCATGACTAAACTCATAGAGTTAATCCATTGTGGGCAGCTCTTTTCAGAGTGTGGCTCTTGTTGAAAGGTACAAAAGTGTTCCATTCCTATTTCATTTAGATTTAAAATAGGGGAAGTGCTCATAGGTGGATAAGGTTGGTCATTGTCTTCCCTTTTCTTGTAGAAAGGTTTGAAAGGCTTCCTAGACATACTAGCTGCCTTATCTTTCTCGAGATCTACAATTTTATTTAACAATTTTGGCATCATCTTAACTACGTTTTCCATGTCTGCTGATGACTCTTCTTTATTCCTGGTAAGCAGCAGAGGTTTTCTATTAGTTGTTGGATTTGCTTCTGCATCTAAGGCATGTTTAGCAATGCTATCTGCTTTTTCTTCCACCTTTCTTGCTTCTTTGAAGTTTTCTATCAGGGTGGTTTTCTTAGTTATTTTAACGAACATTGCTATGGGACCTTCAAGCGCTGTTGTATAATATTCAACTAAAGATTCTTCAGCTGGTTTAGTTGCTTCGCTGAAATTATTCAAGAGCATAGTGAACCTTTGGTTGAAGTCTTGAACCTTTTCTTTCTTTTCCATTCTCATGGACAATAATTCTTTTATGAGTATAGCTATAGTTTTTTTATTTCCATACTTCTTTAAAAAACAATTTTCAAATTCTTCCAAATTGGAAATTGAGCTAGCTTGCAAACTAAAATACCAGGAAGAAACTTTGGGTTCGAATGTGTATGGGAAAATCCTACAGACTACATCTTCATGCTGCACATTTAAAAGATTCAAAGCCAAGTAAAAACTCTTAAGATGATCTTCGACAGATATGCCTTTACCGGGGTCGTACTTGGGTAAAAATTTCTCTGGATTTTTAGCCAAATTGTGGAATGGCCCAGTTAGATTTAATGCTCCTCTCACTCTCCAAGCAGATACAGCCATGGCTCTATGTGGAGAATTAGGTGGAGAATCATGTGGTGAATTAAGTGGAGCGTTCTTTGGAGTGAAAAGCTCTCCAAGATTTTCTGGATCTTAAAAATTCTCTGGGTTTTCAAGATCGACTTCTTTCAGAGGTTCTGTGATCTCTTCCAAAGATAAATTTACATGTTCTTCAAAGTTCTCCACAAGAATCGAATCACGAGTGTACTGTCTTTCTCTTCTAGGGGTATTTTTTCTAGGGAGAAAGGTTATTGCATTTAAGACACCTAGTTGTTTAACGTAAGCTCATGTATGTCTTCTTAAATCAACTACTTCAGCAAAAGGTACAGCATACAACGTTTCTTGTAGCTCAAAATCAGAATTGGGATTTTCCTAATTTTCTTGATTTTCTGGGATTACTATCTCAAGAGGGTTTTCATTAGGATTTGCTTGATAGGAAGAGTGTCCTCTATCAGCCATGCACTTCAGTCCCTCCTTCTAGCGCCAAAAACTGTTGATGCCCCGAAAATCGCAGCATCAAGAAGCAAGGGATTCTCCCCAATAAACTATCCCAATTAGATTGTCCACCATTTGGTGTGGGGAATCTGTCCGGTTAACAGTTCCGGCTATCGTAAGATTTAAAGTTTCTTGTTCTTTATATGGGTTGCAGCCCGATCCACCGTTTATGTATTTTATTTTTAAAGATGATATGCAAGTGCCCTAAGATAAATGCAGGTAACTAATCTAAATTAATCTAAAACGGTATAAGCAAATTTAATCTATCCTTGCAAGGAGCAAATTGTAAATATGAGCAATATACTGAAAGAAACCTCTAAAGATTACATGGATAGCCATTTGATTCATAAAGAATCATTTTCGGCAGTAGATTAAAGATATTAAAGATAGCTTTAATTCACATTAATACATTCAATTACTCATTCAGGAGAAACATCCTTGTACAAAAAATAGTAAAATCATTCATTCCACAGAAATAATTCAGAACAAAAAAGAAAGATCTCACTGTAATATATGAATATCACAAGAATAATCCAGCATACATCCAATACACATTTTCAGGCAAAAGACGTCCTCTCCAGGCTCTTATTAGGAAAAATTTGCTTTCTTGGAGCAAGTGCAAAGTAGTTTGTACAAGCTTAGAAAATTACTTTCCCCTGCAAAAAGTCCTTTACACTATTCACTAATCATCTATTTATATGTTTACAAAATGCCTCTAGGGCTGCCACCTGTCCCTTTACAATTTTATTTTAAAGACTCTCCCAAAATAAAGTAATTCGTGGCCTCTTTTACATAACAGAAAAAAGGACAGTTGTCCTTGTGACTTCACGCTTTAACCATAGGGACCAAGAGAAATAAACAAAATCAAAATAACGCATCATGGCTGGTGCAGCTATATTTGGGTTGGAGCCTCTGCTGGTGATGATGTGCCCATTCTGGTTGCTACCGATGTTGTTGTCTTCTTCTCTTCCTCTGCTATATAACTAAACCATACACCAGTGTCTCTTATAACCATATTTGTTGGTGAGGGAAGCAGGATCTTTTGTGAAGTCACATGTTTACCAAGTTCTGCTTCAATACTCTGAATTTCTACTATTGATGTCTGGTGGATCTCCTTGAGCATATGATTGTGTACTGATGACAGCCCAATGTAGTGATGAAGATCATCGATGTCCAACACATCAATTTTCTTTACATACTCCATTTAAATGCCCAACGCGTCCTTTAAATTTGATAGGCACTGCTCTTTTCTTGGAAATTCATCAAGGGTCTGAGGAAAAACAATCTTGCACTTTTCATGCACTTCATGAATCTTTTGATACAAGCTATTACCTTTCCCCATCGTTCCCTGGATCTTAGCCATTAGCTTGGCCCTGCAATTCCTACAAAACTCCATGAGGGATACATCTTCCTTAAAACCGTCCACAGATTTGAACAGGAGATGTTTAGGGAAATCTGCCTTCCCTTTTCTCCACTCCATCTGGCTCAAAATGTTTGCTTTTAACCGAGTGTACTTTCCTTTAATCCTAATGGCTTCGGCATTAACCTCCTTCATCATATCCATCATGGTCTTGAGTTTGCAAACCTCCTCAGTAATTAGTTCTTGTGTGGCATGCATTTGTCTCAAGATGTCATAGGACTGCTCGTGAAAATGAGGCATATCCATCGCTCTACTTTCTGCTTGCTCTAGCTGCTCAACCATTGAATTCTTATCTTCTTCCAATTGAACAACTATAGCTTCGGAATCATTCTTTTTTGCCTCAAGTACCATCATCTGGATTTCCAGGTGCTCCTTTTCTTATTCCAGGTGTCGATACTTATCTGACAATTCTTTGTGGTCAGCAGACAGGCGATTGTATTTGTTCACCACAAGGTCCCTGTAGGCCTGTTCGTTAGCCACAGTATGTTGCAGCATATGATCTCTTCTCTTTGTTGACTCGAACTCTTTAACCATGTCGATCACATTGTCTTATGTTGCTTTCGTTGCCGCCACAGCAGCAGATGCCATGGCCATGGGAGCCTTGTTTGTATTTTGCATAACCGTGGTTTCTTGCTGGGTGACAATATCTGAATGAAAAGGTCTTTTCAACCTTGTTTCTGACTTTAGGACTACAGACTTTCTCTTCTTATAATATACAAATTTATCCCATCGGGACACAGTATGATCTTTAGATGGGGTGAAAGGGACGAGTGGGATATCTCTTACATGGATGTTTGCCTCCACAGGCAGGGTTTGTACAGTCTGACATGAGTCTATATCCATGTCCTGGGTGTTAGAATCACCTGCTTGTGTATCTTGGTTGGCCTTAATCTCTTCTTCGGCTTTAAGCCTTCTTTCTTTTTCAGCATTTTTCTCTTCCTCAGCTTTAAGCCTTCTTTCTTCTTCAGCATTTTTCTCTTCCTCGGCTTTAAGCCTTCTTTCTTCTTCAGCACTTTTCTCTTTCTCAATCATCTCCCTCTCTTCTTGATCCCTGGCAGCTTGCTGCAACCTAGCTTCTTCAAGTTGAAGGGCCTCTTCCTGCTCCCTTCGCAACTTATCGGCAGCCATTTTCTGAAATATCTCTGCCTCCTCTTTCAACCTCTACTCTTCATGGGTCAGGACTTCAGTTGCTTTCCTTCTTTCTGCAGGTTGGCTTCTCGAGCTATGGTAGAGCTAGAGCTAGCTCCACCATTGTGATGACAAATCTATAATTCAGTCATATTACTGATTCCTCTGAATGCCTCTTCTTCATTGTCATAGTAATGTGCATAATAGAAGTGAGCATACAACCCTTTGCAGTGTTCTGCAACTTTGTTCCACCTGTCATTTCTACGAAAGATTGCCTCACCGAAGTGAAAACTTCTTAACTCTTGAATTAAATCTTCGGCTGCTGCAACCCCTAAGAGCTTATAGGCTCCTATTTAGAAAGGAAAAGGAGCGAAGGAAGCCCTATGTAGCTTATTAAGAAATCCACCCACTCCATCAAGGAAAACTTGTATGACTGCTTCTTTCACGACTACGTAATCAGTGGCATATCTTGGTAATATGTATGGTGGTTTAGTACTTCCAAACATTCTAATATAGATACGTTCTTCTGAGAAGTAGAAATCGCCATAATTTTCCATGGCATTCTCCAACAGGAAATTGAGTTCTTCATTGAACATCTTCTCATATAGAGGCATAATGAATTCTTCACATATGAGCTTATAGTGCGCCTTTTAATTTTGAGCCCACAATATTTTATAAGCAGTATATACCGAGGTGTTGGACTGATCCCATAAGCAACCTAACTTGGGGAAAGGGAGCTTTGCCAAGATGCAATCAATGAGATATGAAGACATGTAAAACTCAAACTTTTTTAGAGCTAGACCTTCTTTAGCTGCAGCCACAGTAGATGCCAAACTATCTGAGAGGATAGTGGCCCAATCAAAAACAGTTCCCCTAAATGCTATGTAGTGGATTATGGGGGCCCATTGTAATCTATATACAGTTCCGTCAAGCATGCCAAAAATTCTGCTTAACATAAGGGCAATCATTCTAAAAGGGGGTCTCAGGATCTGAACTTCATACTCATCATTATCTCTCTTTCTTAGTTGTTTTCCCGTGATTAACAGCCTTTTAGCTATTTCAAAATTATTCATCTATCCCAGCCATGCGTCGTCTAGTGCCTACTGGGGACGTGGGAACTTTTAGGCTGCTACAATATAAGTCGGATGGAATGAAGCGAATGCCTCTCCCTTTCTATCATGCAACACTCTTGTTTTTGTGTTGGCGTGCCCCAATATCCACCCGATTACCTCTGAGCAAGGAAATAGCTTAGGGCGTGTAGAAGCTCTGGATATGCCAGAGGCCCTGATGTTTAGCTAGATTCGCTCTTCTTCCAAGAGTACCTCTGGGATATCTTGGTCTCTGAGCATCCGGTAAATCTCTCCCCACCTGACCTCAGGAGGGACGCCCATGGTGCACTTAGTGTCTTCAAACAGAGTCTCAATTCTTGGCTCTACTGGTTCTAGTTCCATCATTTTAGCTTTCTTTCTGCTACCCTTTGGCATTGTAGCTTAATCCTGTCAAACAAACGCGTGCGAATGGACATAAGATTGCCAATTATTACTCTAAATGGAGAAATATACCAAAGCATTTTAATACTGAACTAGCATGACAATATTTGACAATAATGAACAACGATGCTATAAATTGGGGAAAGAGATACGGAAAATCACTTAAATGAACCCCCATTATAGCTGTGAAACTAAACGTTCTAAGTAAGGTGAGGCCGGGTTTGGAAAATTTTGAGCAGGCGCATGAGCACGGTTACAGGTTCACGTTTTCCAAATAAGAACATTTTTCTAGCTAACCGGATTGAGAAACCTATGGGGTTGAAGTGGTTGTAAAGTCTACAATTGCGGGCAACTTGAAAACAAAAGATGGTATGCTACGAGTGCCCACAGGCCATGCAATTGACATGGTGAAAACTACTCGAGAAAGTTTCGACGCAAAGCTAAGACAATAAAAACGGTAGAACCACCTACCTGGAAACGAAACAATGGTATAACGGGGTTGGCACGACGGAAAATGAGCTGAGCTGGAGCAAATTCGCGCAGTCTCCAAACAGCATTCTCCAAATCAAATTCTACCAATGGGAAAATAAAAACCCCCACCACCCTTATATACAAACTGATACATTTTGGCATTCAATGGGTAGGTGGCAACTTTAAAAAACGGCGTTAATTATGCGTACGGTGGGGTCACTTCAACACACTTGGAATTTAAGCGCAACCGTCAAAACCGGAGGGAAAAGGTGAGTTTCGTTCGCCATTGCGGCATGGAATGTTGAGTTCTTCCGAAGTTGCAGCGAGCACTCGCGAGTTCCTACCGCTACGCGGGAGACTTGGCGTTTTAATGAGGCATTTTCCCATTGCTCTAAAGAAAAGAGAGTTGATCCATCGTTGCGGAAAGACTCGACAAGCTCTTCCAAAGTTGCGGCGAAGGTTCTTGAGTCGGTCCGCTGTTGCGGAAAGACTCGACGGGTTCTTCCGAAGCTTTGGATGAATTGGGTAAGTCTTTTTCGAAAAAGTGAAAGGTCGAGAGACTTGGTAAGGAGGCGCCCATTGCGGCAAAACTTCATGAGTGCTTCCACCATTGTGGGAGAATATTTCAAGTTCTTCCGAAATATTGGATAAACGTAAGTGCTTCCGCCGTTGCGGGTGAAAAGCCTGAGTGCTTCCATCGTTGCGGGAAAGAATCTCAAGTTCTTCCGATGTTTCAAATAAACGTAAATGCTTCCGCTGTTTCGGATGAACATCATGAGTGCTTCCGCTGTTTCGGGTGGAAAACTTGAGTTTGACATAGAAGAAAAACTGCAACTGAAAAAAATATTTTTCATTTGAAACAAAACTAAGTACATAAAACTTTTCAAAGAAGACTTAACTCCTAAGCAAACTTTCTAGGAAAAAGAAGGAGGGGCCCCAATGTCTATACAAAAAATTTGGGGGGGATGTTGCTACAACAACAGGACTTCTGACTTTCCAACTCCTGCATTGTGGATTGTGGATTGCAGAGGAACAATTTTCTCAAAGTTGTGCTTTGGCGTTCTAAATTTCCGACTCCCGCACTGCAGATTGCAGATTGCAGAAGTAGGGAGTGTAATTCCTCGAAGTTGTGCATCTGAGTTCTGACTTTTTGACTCTTTCACTGTGGATTGCGGATTGTCGAGGAACAATTTTATCGACGATTTGAAGTTGGTTTTTCGACTTCCAACTCCCGCATTTCAGATTGTGGATTGCGGAAGTCGAAGGAATATTTTTTCAAAAGTGTGCATCAGGGTTCCAACTTTCTGACTCCCGCATTGTGGCTTGTGGATGTCACAGGTGAAATTTGATGAAGTCTGCTTGACAACTCCAACTACCAACTCCCTCTTTTCGGCTTGCAGATTGCATCTTACGGATTGCAACTTGTGGATTGCAGACTGAAGTTGGTTTTTCAGAATAAATCGCAGATGTGAAAAATGCAGAATTTGGTAGGAAAAAGACTCAACGTTCCACGACTAAGAGTCAATCTAAAGGAAAAATATGTCAATCCCTACAAATCATCCTGAAATGGCTCAATCTAAAGGACAACAAGCAGTTCGATAACCCGAATTTTGCGCCAACAACACACTAAAGTTTTCCATCTGCTCATCTCTATATCAAGAAGAGTTGGTTCGAGTAGCTTGGTGTGAAGAAGGAAGACGACCTCATCACTTCTAGTTTTTATTATTATTTTTATAAATAGTCCATAAGACTAGTAGTTAATCTGATTTATTACCAGTAGTTGTAGTTGTGAATTAAATGAACAACCACATATGGTTGAAGTAGTAGAGGCATCAATGAAAAGACTTGATTTTGGAGCAGAGATTCTTGAAGTGAGTGTTTTGATGTCTGTAAATCCTGTGCATGTTTTCCCTACTAGTATTTCTCATTGAATGTCTTCTTCTAAGTGTCTAAATCAAGATTACATGGTCTGAAATTCATCATTTGATGCTTCATATTCATATGATTAGATTACTCCACCCTTTCTTTCTGAAATTGCAAGTTAGAATTCATTCTTAATGCTCTAATTCTATGATGGATCTAGTTTCCGTTTCTGCTATCATCTGCTACATATCTCTTTGACTTGAAAAAACCTCATTTATCTCGCCTCTTCCCTTGAGATTATAGTTCTATCGGTCATTTGTGACAGACACCCTATTGAAAAGTTTGACCTCATGCCCTATGATATACTTATTCTCAACCCAACCAATTGAAATCCCTAATACCCTTTTTCTGAAGGTCTAGCCACCACCATTTAATACAAAACCAATCAATTCAAATAATATTTTTCATGTTGAAAATTGTTAATTTTTGAGCATTAATTCAACATACTCTAGGATCTTTACTGAGAGAATAACATGTACAGCATATCAAGTATAACAATGCATATCAATCACACCAAGCAATCACATGAGACAATAGACACATAGAGTTTCACTGGAGAAAACCATAAAGGTGAAAAACCCCACAACTTCCTCAGAGATAGAAAGAGCAATAATACAACCCAAGTACACAGAGATAGTCCTCCTAGCAGATGAACCTCCTCCTCCACTAGTGCGTGTGATGCACCTACAACAATTAATTAATAAGAATATGCGAAACAACAGAAATGACAGAACTCAGAATCACTTTTATATTGATCATAGGCCACTTCGAGGGGGCAGCCTCCTTTGAGCAAGCTCAATACAATTAACTTCACGGTGCCTTCAATGACCTCAACACACAATTATATACTAACTCTATGCCCAATACTATGATTCAAAACCATGGGACATATAATAATACGGGACGACTTACAAAGCATATGCGTCCAATACTATGGGTCAATACTATGGGCTAATATAAAATATGGATCAACAAATACTACGGGATGAATTACAAAGCATATGAGTCCAACAACAATATACTAACATAGTAAAGAGAAGGGTTGACACGAGTTCCTAACATCCCCTCCCCCTTAGAAAAAGCTTTGTCCTCAAAGCTTTGGTTGGAGAAATTGCTGCAGAATCTGAAGAAGTGGTTCCGCTGTAGCATCCTCGGGTTGCATTTCGGGCCACTGACGCCTTTGGAGTGTTAGGGAGGATTGCTTGGAATGTTGTAGATGAAGAAGAACCCCATCAGCTGCACTGAAAATGTGCTCAGAACGGTGTTGGTCGGCTTGTTGTTTCAAGCGAATTCTGGCCATGTGAAGATTGTCCTGCAGAATGAGAAGAATCTGATCGCGGTTTCGAAGAACCGAGTCAATTTCCTGAACTGAGGAGCTGCTAAGGGTGTATGGAAGAAGAAGTGGCGGTGTTTGTCCATATACTGATTCATATGGTGTCCTTTGAGATATGGTATTGCACCACCAGAGCGCTGCTAGGAGATCCATAGAAAGAGTTGGCCAAAGTTGTGTAGGGATGGGCAAGGGTTTGAGCAATCCCGAAAGGAGTGGCATTTCACCCTTGTTGACCTGGAAAGTATCATAGTCATCCACCATCTATTGAATTGGAATTTTCAGTCCCGGCCAAAAGAAGTTACATTGTTCCCGGTCATACATTTTGAAGAACCCAGAGTGCCCTGATGATGAAGAAGCATGGAGTTCATAGAAGAGATAGCCCTGTTGAACATATTGCAACCAATTTGGAACAAGCAGAAAAAGAGTTGTAAGAGAAACTGGGTCATCAATTGTGTGAGAAGGAGCATCTGCCACCATATTGTCCTTACCCTTCTTGTAAGTGATCGCATAGGGATAACCCATTTTAGGTGTGTTGGGGAGGAGACCCATTGTTCCAAAAAAAATTCTAGACTCTGGAGATTAGTCTTGATGCAGAAATAATTCCCGAATAGGTGTGGCTGCCACTTCTGTACTGCATGCAAAATAGCCATCAGTTCCTGCTGAGAGGTAGATGCGACTAAATTCTTACCGGAAAGGTCTCTTGAAGGCGGAAATCTCATTGGTTCAGCAAAGACACCTGCATATCTATCCAAGGAAGTAGTGGAGACCGCTGATGGGTGCATCTGAAGGGAATGTAGTTGAGTGATGATACCATGTGAATTCTTCTTAAGGATTTTTTCCATGCGATGTGAACTGATGATGCAGAGAGACCCTGGTTGTAAGCCCATTAATTTGTGTTGTGCCCCATTTATTGAAAACTGCATCCAAAGTTTTGAAAAATCCCATGAGATGGGGCCAAGTGTGCGTAACCATTGAATGCCCAAAAGCACATCACATCTTCCTAAGGACAAGGCAAACATGTTAGAGCGTAGGTTATAATCTTCCATAGAGATACGCACATTGTGACACTTCCCCTTGCAAGGTAAGGTGCCCCCATTGGCAACCATGACTTCAAAGTTGGAGCAAGGATGGACAAAACAATCAGCCTGTTTTGCAATCTGAGGGTCAATGAAATTATGAGTGCTACCAGAATCAATGAGTATGGTAAGAGGGATCTTCTTGAAGTATCCCCTGACTCGCATTATTTGTGGGGTGGTGACGCCGGTTACAGCATGGAGAGAGAGCTCGGGTGGGTTGTCCTGAGATGGGGTGTCAACATGCGGGTGTTGAATGTCGACCTGATCATCTACTGTATATGGAGCTTCTTCGTCAAGTTCTGAGGCAGGCGGAGAATCCACATCCAAGAGATAGAGCTTTTGTTGAACACATCTATGTCCCCGAGTGAATTTCTCATCACAATTATAACAAAGCCCTTTTTCTCAGCGTGCCTGCATCTCTGTTTCAGACAAATGCTTGTTAGGAGTTGGTTGTGGGGCAGGCGGGATGGGAGGTCGTTGGGAACCCATATTTTTGAAGGGAACAAAGGGGGGTTTGGAGCGTTGTTGAGCTGCGATCTTGTCCTCTGCCAACTTATCCAACCCCCTGACTTCCATCATTGTGTTGGGACAGAACATTTTGACCTCTGAGCGAATTTCATCCTTGAGACCACTGATAAAAACAACTCCTATAGAATTCATCAGACAATCCTTTTGTGTGATTGGCCAGTTGCTCAAATTCTGTTTGATACTCTCTCACTGTGCCAATTTGGTGCAGTTTAGTGAGTGCTCCTGTGATGTCATCAAAAGCACTAGGACCAAATCGTGGCAAAAGGAGTTGGAAAAAATCTGTCCAGTTTGGCTCGGGATGAGCTTTGATGTACCAACGGTACCATTGAAGGGCTTCTTGTTCCAAATGAAAGGATGCAAGTGGAACTTTCTGGACATCAACAGTATTATGTAGACTGAAATATTGTTCTGCTCAGTATATCCATCCAGTCGGATCAGTACCATTGAAGCGAGGAAAATCAAGCTTCGGACCATGGAAATTGTTGGAAGAAGAGAACCCATTGTTTGATGAAGACTCGGACTGCCGTTTGTTGTTCATAGTTGAATGTTCAAGATGGAGGCCGAGAAATTTTTCTTCCAGATCCTGGAGTTTGGCTTGGATGGCTGCAAGTGCGTCTTCCATGGTTTTTGATCCTGCACGGGTGACAACCATAACCAAGAGTTTTTTTTTTTTGGTTGACTTGGTAGGAAAACAAAAATAGAAACTGCTTCAGTAAAGGAAAATCTAGACTTGGAAAAAAATATGAAGGGTAATTGGGGTTTGACTAGGTTTTGGACACTGTCGAATAGACAGGGAAGCAAAAATGAGGATTTCAGAAGCGAGGTGAAAGAATGGGAAAATTTGGCAGAGGGGGACAAAGAAGCAGAATTCAGAAAGGAACTCTGTGGTAAAATTTGAAGGTGATTGGGTGAAATCTGAGGAAGTTATGGCAAACCCTAAAAATAGACAAATGTGGGATTTCGGGCTTTGGGAAGGGAAATTGGGGATAGGGTCCTCAGGAATGAAATATGCAGAATGGTATGACAGGGGTTCCCTGAAAATTTCAAGGGAAATAGAGTGAAAACAAGGGAGATATGGAGAAAAAACTAAATTTTATACTTCTTTTTTTTCAGACTGGAGCGGCTACAACGCAGAAGGGATTTGGAACAGATAAATCTGCAACGGCCTAGAAGTGAGCGAAAATAGAGGGATCTGAAACGGCGTCGAATGGATTGAAAACGGCTGGATCTGGAACGGCTTTCAGAAGGAATCTGAACGGCTGGATCTGAAACGACGCAGCAGTGATCGACAACAATTCAGCTGAAAATAGATGTGGACCCCAGGTATGTGCGGCTTCCTAACAATTCAGGGGTTTCACTCCTCCACCAATGCTGTCTGACGGCTTGCGTATTGGGGCAGTACCCCTCACTCCATGGCTCAGGTGAAACTGATAACCGCTTTGCCACAAACAAAAGCTCTTGGTTTACCTCACGGGTGGGAACTAGTCAATCAGCTAGGGGTCATTTCCCTTTTCGCTGGCAGGTCCTCTCAATGGGCCAGCTACTTCGGGGTTCCTGTGGTACTCCTCACAATGAGTTCTAGGGCTTATTCCCAAGTACTTCCCACAGTTAAGCGGATAGGGATTTTCCCAAATCCGAACCTGCAACAGATGCGAAAAAAAATTTGGTAGAAATTTCACCCAGCGAGCCCAAGAAAGTGCTCTGATACCAGATGTGATGCACCTACAACAATTAATTAATAAGAATATGCGAAACAACAAAAATGACAGAACTCATAATCACTTTTATATTGATCATAGGCCACTTCGAGGGGGAAACCTCCTTTGAGCAAGCTCAATACAATTAACTTCACGGTGCCTTCAATGACCTCAACACACACTTATATACTAAGTCTATGCCCAATACTATGAGCCAAAACCATGGGACATATAATACTACGGGACAACTTACAAAGCATATGTGTCCAATACTATGGGCTAATATAAACTATGGATCAACAAATACTACGGGACGACTTACAAAGCATATGTGTCCAACAACAATATACTAACATAGTAAAGAGAAGGGTTGACACGGGTTCCTAACAGTGCGCCACTTTTCGAGTAGTGTAAAAGTGAATAATGAGATGATCAAATAGAGTGCCTCCCGCACTCTATTTATACATGACCTAACCTACCTACTAAACTAGCAGGGCCGACTTGTCTAACTCAATCTAATAACCCATGGTAATACTAATCAAGGCCGACCCCACACTTGGTGGTCTAATAACCCATCACTTGCAAGTTACGATACTTGCGACACTTGTCAATACAAATGACGACACTTCCGTATAGAGGAATAATAACATCTCTATAGGAGTACAATATACATAGGTGAAATACATTTCAAAGTTACATATACATCAACACTCCCTCTTAACTAGGAATGTATTTCTCGACACAGATCTGCTAGCACAAGTCTTCTTCTCTGGATCATCGTCACTGGATCATCGTCATCGTCACTGCTGCTGCTATCTCAATCAATCTCCGATCTACTCGTCATAGGAAGTTCTACAGAGCCAGTCCTTTTTCATTCTGGATGTAGGCCCACCACCTGCAGGTCTTCATCATCACTGGCCATACTGTGGAATCCTTAGGACTTATTACGTGAGTCAACAAAACCTCGAAAGAGCATCCCAGGACTTTTACGAGCACACAGCTCAACCTATCGGATCTCCTAGGACCTTTTACATGCCACTGCACAACCTGTCCACGACCACATAGTATCATCCTAATAATCATGATCATACTGATCATAACATCGTCTACGAAGCACAGTCCAGATGCACACAATATAGCACTTACACTCACTGGCATGGGAAGACACAATTCAACCATCCGGGAAGGGCTCAACACTCACATCAATGCACATGGGAGAACACATCTACCACCATGTCGGAAAGATTATGCACTTACATCAACGCACATGGGAGAACACATCTAGCACCATGTCGAAAAGGATCTGCACTTACATCAATGCACATGGGAGAACACATCTACCACCATGTTGGAAAGGCTTTGCACTTACATCAACGCACATGGGATAACACATCTACCACCATGTCGGAAAGGATCTTCACTTACATCAACGCACATGGGAGAACACATCTACCACCATGTCGGAAAGGCTCCATGCATCTGTTGTCTTCAGACTCATCACACATGATCCACCTGATCATGTCAAAGCATCTACCTGATGCATGTCATCATAGCATGATCATCCTGATCGTCAATGCATCCACCTGATGCATACCATGTATCCACCTGATACATATCATCATACATGATCTACCTGATCATGCAATGTATCCACTTGATACATATCAACATACATGATCTACCTGATCATACAATGTATCCACCTGATATATATCAACATACATGATCTACCTGATCATACAATGTATCCACCTGATACATATACAAATACATGATCCAACTGATCATATCAAGCATCCAACATGATGCATATACATATACATGATCCAACTAATCATATCCAGCATCCAACATGATGCATATACATATACATGATCCAACTAATCATATCCAACATCCAACATGATGCATATACATATACATGATCCAACTAATCATATCCAGCATCCAACATGATGCATATACAAAGTAGTAACTGGAGTATCGTCCTGATGCTCATCATCCAGCATTTACATCCACAGCCATGGGAAGGATCCTCCTCTCACCATGCTTGGAATGGCTCCAGCAAATGTGTCCATCACTTCTTCCTCGAAGTGTCGTCAATCTAAAGAACACCAATACTCAAACTTCACTCAGGCTAGTGGTTTCGTCAACACATCTACAACCTGCTCATATGTCGCAACATACAAGAGCTTCACTGCTCCTCTCTGCACCATATCCCTGATATCGTGATATTTGATCTCAATGTGCTTCGACCTGTCGTGGAACACCGGGTTCTCAAACAGCTTCACACAACTCTAGATGTCACAAAAGATACCAGTATCCTCCAGCGGGAGATCAAATAACTTAGACAGTAGCTTCCGAAGCCATACTGCCTCACAACTAGCCGAACAAGCTGCAACATACTCTACTTCGGCTATACTCAGTGCTACGTAGGATTGCTTCCTGCTAAACCAAGAGATCACAACCGATCCCATACTGAAGCAACACCCAGATGTGCAGCACTGCCTGCCCAGTCTGAATCAACATAACCTTGTAGGTTAAACTTTTGATTTGAATCATACTTGAGCCCATAATCAATTGTACCCTTCAGGTACCTCAGAATATGCTTTACAACAACCAGGTGAACACCTCTCGGATTCGTCAGGAACTGGCTCAATGTGTTCACCGCAAAGAAAATATCTAGTCTTGTATTTTCCAGGTACATCAAGTACCCAATCATCTGATGATACATCGTGACATCAACCGGCTTAGATGAAGCATCACACAGAAGCTTCAGGTTCGATTCCATAGGTGTGGCCATGGCCTTGCAGTCCATCATCCCAAACCTCTTCAGGATCTCTACGGCATACTTCCCTTGTCTAAGGAAGATCCCATCTGCACTCTGCCACACCTCCATGCCTAGAAAATAGTGCATCATCCCCAAGTCCTTCATCTCAAACTCAGCAGCAAGCTTCCTCTTGGTATCGGCAATCAATCTATCCTCACCTGTAACAAACATGTCATCCACATACAGGAGTAGTATCACAGGATTTCCTTCCTCAACCTTGTAGTAAAGGTTGGAATCTGCTTTACTCTTGGTAAAGCCCAAACTGGAAAGAAAGTTGTCTATCCTACCATACCAAGTTTTAGGAGCTTGCTTCAAGCCATACAAGGATTTCTTCAACTTGCACGCATATGACTCCATGTCATGTGTCTCAAAACCAAGTGGTTGATCCACATACACTTCCTCCTTGACTACACCATTCAAGAAAGTTGTCTTGACATCCATCTGGTGTATCTTCCATTTCATCACTGCAGCCAAGGCAAGTACTAATCTAATGGAAGTGTACCTGGCTACAGGAGCAAAATTTTCTTCATAGTCTATTCCTTCTTTCTGGGAGAAGCCAGGAGCTACAAATCTTGCTTTGTACTTTTCTATGCTGCCATCTGCAACATGCTTGATCTTGTAGATCCACTTGGAAGTCACAACAGACTTCCCTTCAGGTCTTTGGACTACATCCCAAACATCATTCTTCATGATCGATTGGTATTCCTCGACCATGGCATCCTTCCATTCTTTCTTTTCCGCAGCTTCTTCATAATTGGAAGGTTCTTTGTTCATAATATCACAGAGTAGGGAAACATAACTGTATGTGATCTAGTCCTCTTCCTTTCTCTGTGTTCCTCTTCTGGAATGCCATATCTTCTTGCATCTTGAATGAGTTCTCTAGCCCATGCAGGTTTCCTCTTGTGAGAGTTCTTCTCATGAGGTGGATCTACAGGTTCTTGCGGATTTTCAACTTCACGATATGCTTCTGGAATTGATTCAGTCATGATGGTGTCTTGGAATCTATTTTCCTTTGGTTCTTCATGATCTTCAACAGGTTCCTTCTTTGATTTGATGTATGCTGAGTCTTCATCAAATGTTACTCCCTGCTGACATCAATCTTCTTGAACCCTAGAAAGTATATTATGTAAGCCTTCGAGCTTTCACTGTACCCCACAAAGATGCCCTTCTTTCCTGAAGGATCTAGCTTTGTCCTCTTTTCCTTTGGAACATGAGTGTATACTGGACAACCAAATATTCTGAGATGGCTGAATTTAGGTTTCTTACCAGAGAATACCTCTTCTGGTGTCTTGTTGTCCAATATCTTGTGAGGTGTTCTGTTCTGCACATATACAGTTGTCCTAGCTGCTTCTTCCCATAGATGCATAGGCAGATCCTGGTCATGCAGCATTGTCCGTGCTGCTTCTTCCCATAGATGCATAGGCAGATCCTGGTCATGCAGCATTGTCCGTGCTGCTTCCATGATTGTTCTATTCTTTCTTTATGCAACCCCATTCTGTTGTGGATTGCAGGGAGCAGTGAACTCCCTCTTAATCCCTGAATCACTGCATAGTTTCTTGAAATCACCTGAAGTGAATTCTCCGCCATTGTCGGATCTGAATGTCTTGATCTTCTTATCAGTTTGATTTTCCATCAAGGTTTTGAATTCCTTGGACTTATCAAACACTTCATATTTTTTCTTCAAGAAATAAACCCAAGTCTTCCTAGAGAAATCACCAATGAAAGAGACATAGTATACATACCCACTCAGAGAACTGGATGACATCGAACTGCATACATTGGAGTGGATAATTTCCAAGATTCCTTTAGCTTTTCTTTCACTGCTTGGAAATGCCTTCTTAATGTTCTTTCCTTTTGCACATCCTTTGCAAACCCCTTCATGCTTTGTCTTGATTTCAGGAAGACCCTCTACAGCTTTGCTTGCAATTGGTAGTGCCCTATAGCGTACATGAGCAAGCCTTCTATTCCAAAGTTCACTTGGATACATGGATTCATGTACCATGGCATGTTCAGGTTGTCCCTTTAGTTTGTACAATCCTCCCTCTTGCTCTCCAATCACTACTGCATCATCTATAGTTTTACCCTTTGGCCACATTAGTACTTGGCCATCTACAAATGCAACCCTAATACCTTTTGCATCCAATGCAGATATGGAGAGTAAGTTATTCTTGATCCCAGGTACATATAGAACATCTTTCATCTTCAAATAATTCCCAGAGTCTAGGTTGTAGGAGGCTTCACTACTTTCCTTAATAGGGTATTGATAGTCATCCCCAAGTTTCACCTTATGGGGTGACTCATGTTCAGATAGATTTGCAAAATATTCTTTAAGCCCAGTCATGTGTTTGGAAGCCCCACTATCAATAAGCCAATCATTACAACCATGAGAGATAGTACCTGTGAGAGCAGAGATCAGAACATATTCATCTTCACCAGATGAGTCATCACTTTCTGCTCTATAGAGCAGCAAACTCTTGAGAGACTTCATGTGGACAGGAGGAAAAAACAACAGCAGCAAAACCCACTTAGTAAGATGGAGCACCACCAAACTCTCAAAGTCTTCGAGTGGCCTTCAAATTCAGGATCCACTTTATGCAAACTTAGCAGTGGGTGGAAAAATTATTTGGCAAATTCTACACAAAAAAAATAATCGAGTTAGTCATTTTCTAAGGAAAAAATATCTCGACAACAACATCCTCAGATGCCTCGATAGCAAGCCCACCTCCAAAGGCTCCTCGACTTGGACCTTGTGCAAAGAAGCTTGGGATTTCTTCATACACGGTCTTTATTGGGTTCTAGGTAATGGAAGAAAAAACAATTTATTCTCTAATAAAATCATGGGGAACGATCCGTTTCAGAACACCTATGAGCTTCATGATATCGCTCTCTAGCTCCAATAGCATGGCATCAACACATTGAATGACTTTAGCTTATGGAACTCCTATGGCACTTGGCATAGCTGGAAGAACCTCCCAACCCCTTTCAACCTGGAAACTTCCAAGACCCTCCTCATTGAAAATCTAAAAGGTTGTGCACCCACTCGTCTCTTAGACAAGCATTCCCTTGTGGGAGAAATTAAACATGTACAGATCAAATAAGGAATTGTCTAGGGATAGAAGATAAGATCTACATATCAATGCAGCTAATAGGACAAAATAAAAGTTCTATGTGTTACCTCTCAAACCCTCACTTCATTAGATAAAGTCCTAAATCTCAAGTAGGACCTTGGAGGAAGTAAGAGGGATTTCCAATGTCACCTTAAAAACCCTCTTTGCACTTTAGGCCAGCTCTCCTCTGGCTCAAGGGGGGCTTCCCTAGAATAGGAATTACTAGAACTTAGGCAATGGGATTCAAAGTGAAATGAAGAGATATAAGTTTTAGCAAAATAGTATGATAAGTTTAAAAAGAAAAATGGATGAGTGGACCAAAGACTAGTGTCTTATCCATTGGAAAAATGGGATCAAATCAAGGTTCAATGGGAGGCCATCTGCCATCATATTGAAGAAAATATGTCAATTGAGACGAAAATGTACAAGCTACAATTATAGCAATGTGTTGAGGCTTCAACATGCCCATGTTAAAGCATTTTGGGATTTGGCCTCCTCCTCCTCCTTTATGTGGATGCAAGCTAGCCTTTTTCAATGGGGCTTCTCAGGAAGAAGCTGGTTTTTTTGTGGTGTTGGGGATCTCATTATTTTAATGGATCTGGATCGTCACTTTAATTTATGGTTAAATTGCAGTTGATCGAGGACCAATACGAGAGGAGGCTATTGGCACTCTAGCATATCCTCTTTTTTTCCAATTCTCAGCATCTTTCTTTACACCATATTGTTGGTGGCTCTAAACTTATAGTTGATTGGGCGAAAGCTCTATGCTCTTTAAAGGTGATGGAGCTCTCATCTTGGATGGATCATGTTAATATTATTCTCAAGGCCTTTCCTAATGTCTCTATCATCCATATCTTCAGGGAGTTCAATACACATGCAGACGCTTTATCCAAATGCGGTCTTGTGGCCTTAGAGGGGTTTATTCATTTTGAGGAGTGGTGCAGGGGTCTATTTTTTTCCATAGGTAGTTTTCCTATTTTTGGATCATAGATGGTGACCTTTCTCCTCGTTTCTATTTTTTTGTACAGTGGTTACATCCATCCACATTGTTAAAATTTAGTAAAATATTGTACAAATTCATTATCAAAATTGTAATTTTCCATTGCTAGTGTAACACAACTAAAAATGACTAACATAAATGATTAATTCACATTAATCGTTGTTAGCTAGTCATATTTATATTCATGTGACTAAATTAGTCATTTATGTTCAGTCACTTGTTATCTAGTCATATATTTTATCCCGTGACTAAATTAGTTGTTTTTTGTTGGCTTAATTAAAATTGCTCAATTTTAGTCGTTTATCCCTTGAAAAACAGTGGTGACTAACTTTTTTAGTCGCTTAGTCACTTATCTCTCATTTTTTACTAGTGTATGCAGTAGTCTAGGTTAACATGCATGGACCATCAACCCCATAGCAAATTAACATGGTATTAGGCACTAAAATTAGTTTATAAGCCATGGTATAGGCCACGAGAACCATAGTCAATGTTACAAATATTGAAATGGCCACAATATCTCTCTTGTAAGGTAAAGTAATTATGTGTAGGGACCTACACATGGACCATGAATCATATAGTAAATTTATTAACCATGGACAATTATTTAGGTTATGAGAACCACTATTGGCTTACATAACCTATAAATATTAAACCATGGTTGGTTTATTGGTTTACATAACCATGGACAAACCAACAATAACAATGACATCGACGATGGTGACAATGATGATCATGACGATCTCACATGTAGGCTAGAGATTCTTATGTGGTAATCTAATTTAACATTCATGGACCATCAACCCCATGGAAAATTAATATGGCGTTAGACCCTAAATTTAGTTCACATGCCATAGTCCATGCCACGAGAACCTTCCTTTGTGTTACAAATAATGAAATGGCCTCCATAAATAATGCCACTAATTAGACATTGAACTAACACAACCAACCCATGTAAATGACTCATGCACTTGGCACACTTTATCCATGCAATGAATTCATGCACCTAGGAAGCTTCAACCTCTAACCCCCTCACCTCGTACCTAACCTTAACATCTAGCCCCAAACCGAATAACATTATAACTTATCAACCACTTAACCACTAGTACCAACAAAACCAAAACCCCTTTCCCACTAACCCACTAATCCCTTAGGTGCCTCGCTTCTAATCCAAAAACTCCCCAAATCCCACCACATTATGAAATTGTAGAAAATATCCCCTTAAGCCAATGTCCCTCTAACCCTAACCCACTAACCCCTAACCCAATCACTAACATGCCTACTACACCAAATCAACACACTAACACAATAAAATTTGACCTTGGGTTATTTATAACCAAGGTTTTAGATCAAAGACTTTGACATCAAGGTTTGAATGATCATTGTATGGGATTTTATCAAACCAAAATTAGTGCAAAAATAAACAAAAGAACTTAGACTATAAACAAAATATTCCCTATCTAGGGTATGTATGATGACTCAAGTCCCTATGCATGGCCCATGAGTCTCAAAATAAAGTTGTATTGCCCAAGAACCTACATTTTGGCCCTAGACCATAACATAGGCTCCTAGAACCATCCACGACATGAAATACAAAAAAATGACAATGTGTTACTCAAAAGCTAAATATTCATTTCCTATGGCCTATGTGGTGGTACAGAGAAATGCCCATAGCTCACAAGACCTTGAGGTAACTACCAGTCATTATAAACTAGATTTTGATCTAACACCATGCACACCATGGATTAGGCTTCAAGAACCATCCATGATGTTGTAAATATTGAAATGGCCACCATATATACCAACTTGCAAGCTAAATATTCCTTGTGTAGGAATCATGTGGTGATTAGGGCCCTATACATGGCCCATTAGCCATAAAGGATAATGTTATGGCACACGAGTTTGTATTTTGACCATGGATCATGGAAAGTTGGAGTATGAGAACCATCTTTGATGTGAAAAACCTAACATGACTGCCTCAATTGTAGAGCTGGATGGGATATGGTGTTGAATGATGATGCACACCCTTCCTAACACTACAATAGCTTGTATGTGCTTAGCTCCAATGTTTTGATGAGATGCATTGTTGAACCCGTGTGACACACCTAACCCCCTTCCAACAAACCGCCTCCAAAAGCTCAATTCTCATGACTTTTAAGGGGGGTGCCAAAAAACTGCCTCCAAAAGTTCAATTCTCATGAGTTTTAAGGGGGGTTCCAAAAAAACCACCTCCAAAAGTTCAATTCTCATGACTTTTAGTGGGGGTTTTGACAAACCGCCCCCAAAAGTTATGAGAATTGGGCTTTTAGGGGCTTTTCAAACAACCGCTTCCAAAAGTTCAATTCTCATGACTTTTAAGGGGGGTTCCAAACAAACCCCCTCCCAAAATTCAATTCTCATTACTTTTAGGGGGGTTTTGACAAACCAGCCCCAAAAGTTATGAGAATTGGGCTTTTAGGGGAGGGTTTTCAAACAACCGCCTCCAAAAGTTCAATTCTCATGACTTTTAAGGGGGATTCCAAAAAAACCACCTCCAAAAGTTCAATTCTCATGACTTTTAGGGGGGGTTTGACAAACCACCCCCAAAATTTATGAGAATTGGGATTTTAGTGGGGGGGGTTCCCAAAACCACCCCCAAAAGTCATATTTCAGGACTTTTGGGGGCGATTTTAAAAAAACCGCCCCTAAAAGTCTAATTTCCATGACTTTTAGGGGCAGTTGTAAAAGACCGCCTCCAAAGGTCTGAAAAAAAATTTAGGGGGTGTTTTACCAAGACCTCCACAAGCCAAAACCGCCCCTAAAGGGCTATTTTGTTGTAGTGCTAGCCTTCTTCTTGGGAGGTTCATCATCCTCGGTAGCATGGGCATGATATCTCTTCTTGTTGTTCTTCTTCCTTTTGTTGAAGTTGTTGTTGTTGTTCTTTTTGTTCTTAGGACAATCTAAAGCAAAGTGTCCCTTCTCATTACATGTGAAGCATCTGAGATCTTTATTATCTTTATGTTGATGGTGGTGTGAAGATTTCTTGGCATGAGAATGCTCCCTCTTTGACCTTCCTTTCTTGGTGTGTGTTGTGAGAGCTTGATCTTCATTTCCCATCTTTTCTTCTCGAGTCACATGCCTTGCTTCTTCTTGTGAGCATTCCTCCCATAGTCTACTGAATGAGATCAACTTCCTTCTTGCACAGATTCCTTGGATGAAGGAGTCCCATGACCTAGGTAGGCCATTCAATGTGGTCATGACAACTTCACCATTATCTACTACTTCATCCACAGCTTCAAGTTGTTCCTTGATATGAGAGACCTTAGATAAATAGGATTGAATGGTCTCTCCATTCTGAATCTTTACCCCTTTCAATTGGTTCTGCAGAGTCATCTTCCGATTTATGTTCTTCCCTTCAAAGAGCTTGGTTAGGGAATCAAACATCTCCTTGGGTGTCTTTAGAGATGACACATGCGGTATGAGATGGTCTTTGATAGAATCAGCAATGATCCTCTTTGATTTCACCAAATTCTTCTTATGTAAGGCCTTAGCCTCTTCTCCCTCTGGGACAAGGACCTCTTCACTTATGTAAGTATCCAATTCATTTTCTTCCAGGATTAACCCAATCCTATACTTCAATGCTCGGAAGTTATCATCCCCTTCAAGCTTATCCTCAAAATTGGTGTGGTGAGACATTTTAATGAGAAACTCAAATGGAATAAAATATTTAGGTCTTACCACTTGATTTGTAGAAATCTGGATCTAGAGCCGGATTAGGGTTTGTCAGAGAAACCCTAAAAATTCAAAATGTGAATTTCAACTTTTTGAAAGGATATAAAGATGCGCCTTGATGAGCTGATCAGCCTGGTGTATTCATAATTTGAAATATGCAAAATTTCACCCTTCATAAATGTCTTTTAGTCTTCCTGAATTCACTAGGGAGGACCCTGAATTAGGGTTTGAGTTTCCTGGAGCATCACCCAACCAAAAAGTTCGATCCAAAGCTCTAAACTTCTATTTTTCCAAGGAGCTTCCAGCTATGTCCTCAGAATTCAGAAATTCCTATTTTTGTGGAAACCCTAATTTTTAGGGCCAAAAATGAAAGTGCCCAGAATTGAATTATGATTGGACAGAAAGATGCGCCTTGCTGAGGAGAGTCAAAATACCCTACTGCCTTTCAATATCTGTGGAGATAAACCCAATAAATAGGAAACCCTAGTTTCCGCAATTGCATAGTGTCTTCTTCTCAGGTTAGCTCTAATACCATGTTAATTTTTGAGCATTAATTCAACATACTCTAGGATCTTTATTGAGAGAATAACATCTACAACATATCAAATATAACAATGCATATCAATGACACCAAGCAATCACATGAGACAATAGACACACAGAGTTTCATTGGGGAAAACCATAAAGGTGAAAAACCCCACAACTTCCTCAGAGATAGAAAGAGCAATAATACAACCCAAGTACACAGAGATAGTCCTCCTAGCAGCTGAACCTCCTCCTCCACTAGTGCGCCACTTTCCGAGTAGTGTAGAAGTGAATAATGAGATGATCAAATAGAGTGCCTCCCACACTCTATTTAAACATGACCTGACTTGCCTAATAAACTAGTAGGGTCGACTTGTCTAACTCAGTCTCTGTTTGGAAATGATAGTTTCCATCCACAAGAGTGTAGTTGAAATAGTTACCTCAGTGATCCCTTCTGCCACAACCTGGAAGAATCGTGAGTGATAAAAATAGGGAAGATCGCAAATAATCTCTACAAATACCAAATATTTATTTGATTTGGCCTTCTCAAACTGGAGATCGAATTCTTGGATAATCACGATCCAGTGTGAATATTTCCCCCCTAGTACTTGACATGTGAGAACGTGGTACATGGGGTTTGATTTGATAATAATGGTAGTAGTGCGGAGCGGGATATAATGATGGAACTTTTGAATAACAATGACTGCTGCCAGAGATAACTTCTCTACATGCGAATACCGGGTTTTAGAGTGAATGAGACCCTTACTAAGGTAGTATATCACATGATCGTGCACGTGACTATATTCCTGTACTAAAACTATAGAAATAGTTGAAGTAGAAGTAGCAACATAAAGGATGTAATCCTTGGTGTAATCTAGTGGTTGTAACACATGCGCATGAGTAATTGCATATTTGAGGTTTTGAAAGGATTTTTGGGCGTAGTCATCCCAAATGAATGGGATGTCTTTCTTTAATAACTGCATATATCCATGTGTTTTCTCTGAGCAATTACACATGAAATGACGTAGTTACTAGTTTTCCTTCCCCTGTAAACTTTGAAGTTTTGTAATATCCATGGGTGGTGGTAGGGAAATAATGGCCTCCACTTTAAGGGGATTGATGCAGAGCCCATCCTTGGAAATGATGAATCCTAGGAGGAATCCAGACTCCACACTGAAAATGCACTTACAAGGATTTAAACGGATGTTATATCGTCAACATCTGAGAAACACGGTCGTCAGATGGTCGATGTTGAAGTCACGACGATGCGAATGAGCATCTAAATCGTCTAAATAAGGTTCCACAAAATCCTTCACATCGTGGAAACATACGACATGGCCCGTTGGAATGTAGAACCAACATTTTTAAGTCCAAATGGGATTTTACAATATGAAAACGTACCCCATGGACAGATGAAAGCAGTCTTATGTTGGTCGGCTGGGTGGATCTCAATCTGATTATAGCTAGAGAATCCATCCATGAATGAGAAGATGACACTTCTGGCATAGTTGTCGATAATTTGGTCAATAAATGGGGTAGGGTAATTGTCCTTAGGACAAGCCTTATTCAGATCCCTATAATCGACACAAACTATGATGGTTCCCTGTTTTTTGGTAACGGGTACGCCATTAGAGACCCAATATGTTAAAGGAACATGATAAATAAACCCATCTTTCAACAACTTTTCTATGTTTGCTTTAATAGCCGTAGTCTTCCTAGGGTGTACGGGACGGAGTTTTTTCCTCACAGGTTTAGCATCAGGATATTTTGAATCTCATGCATAACAATGGAAGGATCAATATTGGGAATTTCCTCATAGCTCCATGCAAATACATCGCGGAACTATTTGAACTAGGCCATAAAAGTATTGATATCATCAGGAGAACAAGTTTGGCCTAGTGAATATGTTCCATGAATCGAAATTTGACCAATATGTCTATAGGAAAAGTAGGCATGATGTTTTCCAAGTTTCCCTCAGTTACCGTATCGTAAGTAAGAACAGGAAATTGAGGGTAAGGAAAGACTTCCGGTGAAACAATAGTTTCAATGGAATTCTTGACCATAAGTAAAGGTGGAAGGAAGGACGATCGATGATGAAGGTCTTCCCATGGGAGTTCATCCATGCTCATAATATCCATGATTGACTCATCATAATGAAAGGTATGGAGTAGAGGATCAAGTAGGGATGAGGTCTATTGTAATGGCATAGAACCTGGGGTAGATGCCACTAAAGAGTGGGCATCTGGTATATCTAGTGCTGATTGGATGGCCTCATAAGTAGATTCAGCGGGGATGAGAGGCATCAATATCCAATCAAATATAAATGATGAGTATCGGGAACAACCCATTTGTCGGTTGAGTTGGAAGAAGATGGGATCATAGATGAGATCACGGTTAACCATGGCAACATGGTTTGGGGGATATGGTGTTGGAAATACTCCCATGAGGGATGAATATTTAAGGATTCCTACCCCCACACTCTCATATATCTAGGAAGAGTGTCCTAAAAGAGGGACATTATCCCCAGGATGAGTAGTGGTGTCTGGTGTACAAAAATATAACTGGTCGATAGTGATGATTTTCCCATGGTGGGGAAATTGCAATATGCATAAGACAGATGATGCGACCGCGGTCATGGCATAGAACTAGTTTCGACCAAGTAATAAGTTATAATCCAATGGGGTGGCAATGAATTCCACGTTAATGGAAACGCTCTTGCCACCCAACTCTATGACTAAGCATTGTAATAGCCCGTGGGGTTGAAATCCACATCCTTCAAATGATTTCAATGTAGTGGGGAACGGTTCAACTCAGGAGAGCCAATAGCTCACTAATAGGATAATGACATAACCGAGTTAGAGGATCCTTCTTCTAAGATAGTACGATGGATACTTTTCCCAGAAACATTGGTAACAATCTGAAACGCTAGTTGGTGGGAAATCCTCGGCTTAAAGTACTCTAGTTTGAGCATGATGGTGTTGGAGGAATCAGGGTCC
Organism: Larix kaempferi; assembly: GCA_027924585.1. Taxonomy (NCBI): domain Eukaryota; kingdom Viridiplantae; phylum Streptophyta; class Pinopsida; order Pinales; family Pinaceae; genus Larix; species Larix kaempferi. Next base: position 26,604,917 of record BSBM01000445.1, read on the forward strand.
ACAAATCCTATAGCAAATAATAGGGCCTTACACTAGTTGGGGAATTTTTGTAAGACTTCTAACATTGACATAGCACAAGGGTCTTGGGAGAGATATTCTACAATGTTGTAGATTTGAGCGTCCCGGGCATTAGGGTTAAAAAATGATTTTCTAATTGTGCTCTTGGGTGGATGCAATACTGAATTTGGTAAAGGTTTCTCTATGATGAGAGGACCTTGAGGTGAAGGGATGCTAGATGCAGATGCGGGGGATTTTTCAGTACTACCTCCGTTGGATTCCTTCTCAGGAATAGAGTTGTATGTGCATGACCTGGTAGACAAGTTTACTATTTCACTGTGCATCATGAGACCATGAGCGGTTGTGGATGGTTCTCCTTGATAAGGAGGTCGTTGTTGTGCAATCATTTGTTGTTGTTGTGTGGGGAAGGGATCAGATAGAAATGCGGGTGTGGGGTTTCCCTTGAGAAAATTTTGCACTTCTTCATGATGTGGACACTCTTTCATGAAGTGATCATCACCACATAGTAAACAAGGATATTTCACCTTTAGTTTTTGCTTGGTGTCATCGGGATTATTTTTTGGCTCCTGCTGGTTAGAAGAATTCTTGTATTTTCTTTTGTTCTTATTTTTTCCACTTGATTTTTGAGGTGAAGCAAATTGAACTGAATTCACTTCCTCAATGGAAGAAGGGTTGGGTGAGTGATTGGTGTTGTTTCCAGCCTGTGGTGAGGATGGATTCGAACTATGGTGGTTTTGTGATCCACCTGATTGTGTAGCAGGATGGGCATGAAGTACGGAACCAATAATGCCATCGGAATGTGATCCCGTGGGAGGATTTGTTCGATCATGTGTAGGGCATGGGGAATTAGGAATAATATCGTATAAGGTTACAGATTGAGCATAGACCAAGTCTAAGTACTGAGCACATGAAATAGCTTTTTCTTCCCTAACGGCCCCTCCCATAGCCATGCCTTTAGCTATGATGGGGAGTAATGACTTCGTGAACCAATCAACAAGTAGTTGATCTGGAATGGAAGCTTTAATGAGACGTCGTATGCTTCTCCACTCATGGATATGATCGAAAATATGGGTGGAATTCGATTGATGGAGAGAATTCAAAAGATCCGTACTGGTTTCATAGCAGATCGGTAGTTGAAAATGAGTCAAAAAGGCCATAGCTAAAGATCAAAAATCGGCAAAATAGTGTGGTGGTAGCTCAATGTACCACTTTGCAGCAGTATCGGTAAGGATGCATTGAAACAACCTCAAACAAATAGAATCGCCCATTAAGGAGTTAAAAGAACACCATAAATGATAATTCATTAAGTGGTTCTTAGGGTCCTCATTGGGTTTGTCGTCAAACTTTGGGATTTCTAATGGAAACTTCAAAGGAATAGTTGGCCAATTGATACTGTGTTTGATGGGATCATTGGTCAAATAGGGAAGATCCACAGATCTAACGTAGCCAGAAATGGTAACTGTTGGTTTGGCTATGGATACTGGTAATACTGATAAGGCATTTGGGTACCAGTAGGACCATGAATCGACTGATCATAGGGTCCACCCATAAAGTGTTGGCCATATGGAGGTGGGCCTCCCGGATTGGGAGGTGGACCTGAAGGGGGTCCTCCTCTGGAGTAAGGTGGTCCACAACTAAAATACGGTGGTGGGGGTGGTGGGGTTGGTCCAGTTGGTGGAACATTATGATGGCCCCATGGGGTTTTCATGTTTACGGGATAGGGTAATCGAGGAAAAAGATGTCTTGGATATTTTTGACCCATAGAAATGTTATGATTTCCTGGATATGTATGCCCCCATGGGGGTTGGGTCCAAGTAGATGGTCCCCCCGTTTTATGTTTCCACGTAGGTTGTCCCATGGTTGGGAGTGAAATTCAAACCATACTATAGTTAATGTGTGAAGAATTTCCTCCACTTACGTTGTGTCCCCTAACAGGATGGTACCCTCCAGTTAGATTTGGTCCACTAACTATGAGTTGCCCCCTAGTTGAAAATTGTCCACCTATTGGAATATGCCTAGTAAGCATATGTTGACCACTAATCGTAGGTTGAACCATACTCATTTTTTTACTACTAACTAGAGGATAAATTCCACTCAAAGTTTTAGGTGGAGGTTGCGTTCTAGTTACGAAGTTAATAGTAGCTGAAGGTTGTCGTCTAGTTGTTGGGGAAAAGTAAGGTGTTGAACCGGTCGAATGAATCTGAGGTGTACTAGACGAGAAAGAGGGTTGACCTGGTTCATAAGTGGTCATGTGGGGTCTAGATATTCCTTGTGAAGAAAAATACAAAGAATGTACTGGGGAATGATATTAAAAAATTGGTACTTATGGATTGAACCTAGGGGGGAAATATGGTGTCTAAGATGGTTACCAAATATTAGTAAACATTCGATAGTCTCGTAAATTGGCAAGAGGAATACGTCCTCCGGAATCCAGGGAGGAAGCCATCGTAGTGGAGTTTCCACCATTGGAAGTGAACCAAAATCAGAAACATGTTAACCTAAAGAAGTGTCCCAAAATGATGCGGTTGGACCAAAAGCCATTGATATTGGGTCATCCTGGAGCCAATTGAAAATCCAGTCTGTAGCTCTGGTATGTCCTTCAAGCGACTGATGAAATTTTGTGTCATGTGGAGGAGGTTGTTCCACCAACAAAGGTCCCGTAGGATCAGTGATGGGTGGATTTGCAGGAGGAGAATAGTTCACTCCTGATTTTAAGGTGGAAGTTCATTCTTCATGTGACACACATGTTGTGGGTTGATCCATGGTTTCTCCCGAATTCTCCTGCTGGTTAAGGAGATATTCAGGTGGAAAATTTAAATTTCTACGGGATCTTCTTAAAGGTTGGTCAGTCAGCATGGCTAAAATAGAAATTCTCCTAAAAGTCTCCTAAAAAATAAAAACACACTTCAAGACCTACTCAAGGTAAATCCACAAGTAAACTATGTGATAGATGGGATTCAAAAGTTTGGAACCTCATGGGATTATCAAGGCGTCCAACTCGCGATATACTATAGGGTCCAACAGTTATACTCGACCCAATATTTCAGAGCAATAACTAGGGAGGATTAGGATCATACCCCTCACTATATAACCCAACTACCTGGAAGTATGTGAGTAGTATCTCCCCGATTGTTGTTCTTGGTGTATTTCCACACCAATATAGCCAATGGTTAACTCAGATGGTTTCAAGAATCCTAGTGGGGTCTCCCAATACACACAAGGTACGTGGGAGCTCCAATCCGTAGTGGTATTTTCTAAATCACAATCGTACGACAGGAGCCTTCCGATATACTGTCAAGTACGTGAAGTACCTTTCTATATACCCGAAGGTACGTGAAAGGTCGTTCGATATACCGACTGGTACATGGAGGAACTACAATCCCTCGGGATGCAGTGCAGGAAAATAACAACAGATGCCACGCTTTAAGACACCAGAACACGTCTCTAACCTAAGCACACAAGTTTCTATACAATTTTAACCTAGGCTACCGCTTGATTTTAAGTTGTAGGGTTAGGTGAATCCATGAAGTGTAGACTTGGAATTTAAAAAGATGCAAAACTATTCGATATGCAAATTCAAGTATTCGTTTTCTTTTCAATGAAAACTAATTAAGGTAACGAGAAATATTTTTGCTTTCCGATAATAAAAATGAACAAAGTACCCCTACTTTCTTTTAACCAAAATACTAAAAAAGTACTCTTTCAACAATCCAACAAAAGTGAAAATAACACACCAAATCAAAAATGTTTTTCTTTTTCTTTTCAACTTAAGTAAGCCTATGAGCGAAAAATGAAAAGACAAATTTCCTTTCCGAATGCAATAACTCTAATTTTGGAATAAGAATTAAAATAAACGGAGAGATAAAAAATATATGAGAGTTTTCACAATCTTTCGAATACTTTGATAGGCCTAAATATGCTTGAAATTTTGAAGGAAATGAACAATAACTTTTCAAAACCAAAAAAATGTTGGCAAATAACAATTTTTTAGCTCTTTAAAAGTTCGTTTAAACTATCACTCAAAAGCATAAAAACTCTTCACACCAATTCCAAATAGTGCACTTGAAATGGAGATAATAAGAAATTTTGATCTTCTAACTAATGCACTCAATGAATCTGAGAATTATACCACTCTTTTAACCTATGTTCATATAAATAGAGAATGTATGCTACTTCAATCTTCAATCAATTGGAAATTCTTGAAAAATTTAATCACCAAAGATCTCAAACAACACACAAAACGACACTAAATTTAGCAAAAATCACACCAACTAACTATTGGAGGGTTGAGAAGTCAAATTGAACATATCAGGTAAAATGATAGGGAGTCACAAGACTGAATGTGCTCGTGAGGGATTGAAATTCCCACTACGAGAGATACACTTGCTTGATTAACTAGGACCCAAATCAAACTCAAACTCAAACTTCAAAAACAAGCCAAGGACGAAGCACGTTGTATCTAGGAGGTTCTGTGACTATCAAATACAACACACAGAGCTCAAGAAATCAAGCCAAAAATCAAATTGAGAAATATTTCAACCTATACCCCAAGTTATGAAGGACGATGCTCCCTGCAAGGGTACACCATAGCATTGGGTGCCCCAACAATGCACTCTGCACACACAGGAAGTGCGTCAGCAATGCAAGCTGCAAATTGGCAGAAAGCATCAGCGACATAGGCTGATTTAAGATAAAGTGCGCCACTGAAACTCTAACGTAGGAAATGAAATTCCCATGTGTGTCGAGCGGGATCCAAGAAAGAAAAATGAAAAATACTCAAAGAATAAAAAGATAAATGACTCAAATAAAAATCCCAATTAGAGTCTAGATGACCCAGAAGCTCTCTAAAAATCAGATCCAAAGAAAAAGAGGCAAATTAGAGGCAAATTGGAAAGAAATAAAAAAAACCAAAAAATTGCAAGCAAATCAAAACTATGGGCTACCTATCCCCAGTAGGGTCGCCAATTTTGTTTACGGATAATTTGTAAGGACGGACACAAACAGATCTCCCTAGTCTGAATGGTTCAGATATAGAAAAAAAAAAGTACATAACACAAATAAATTTTCTATATTGGTTGAGATGCAAAGTAAATCAAGAAACAACTTACCTTATGAATGCAACTCCTTTCTCCTTGTTTGATCTGGCTCCTTGATCTTCATATCTTCAGATGCAAAACAAGAGGGAACATGTGGAAACAAACAGGGTAGTGAAATCATATGATTATGAATCAATCTAGATCAGCAGTCAAAGAAGCTAATACTAAACATTATAAAGACAATAAGTTTATGGAAATAAATTGTATTAAATGTAATTATAGAAAAGTACAAAGAGAGAGGTGCTACAACCAATGTTTTGACGTCGTAACTCCTTTCCAACAATCCTAGCCTCAAATATCAACACTTTGCCTCCTATGGATGAAGAGGATATCCTAGCATAGTTTCACTAGCATGAAAGTACTATATCCTTCCTCTCTTAATAATGGATAGGGGGTTCATATTTATAGGCCAAAATGGATAGGAGAGGTTGAGGATTCAGGGGAGAAGCTTAAGGGGTCATCCCACTAGGTAAGGGGATCGAATGCCACCTTTCCTGGGATGTAGGGATAAGTATCCATGACACCTAAGGTTCTAGAAGTTGCTCGAAGCTTCACTTTATCCATTTTAACCAACAACGACACACCTTGCACAAAGGAAACTCGCGTCAGTTGAAGGGTGACGCCTCTTGTGCAAGGGAAACTCATGTCACCGACGCACTCTGTCAATGTGCAGAGCATGTCACCTAAGGTCTAATGCACCTTTCTAGTGATAAAGACTTGTTGAGGTGACAACAAAATTCAAAGGGATAGACACCAACTCTTCTTTTGGTATTTTATCCCAGGTGCTTTAGGAAACAAGGAATATAGAGGACACATAACTCATGATGACAAGATTTTGGTGTAACAAATTTCCCCAACATGAACTAAAGAAGGATGAATAATAAAAATAGATTGTTCACCCTTACTAGAATCACCAAGAAGAAACAGAGGATGAGACATTTCTGAATAGGGACAAGATAGTGGATCCCCTCAACCGAAGAACTAACTCTAGGTCCCATACCCAAATTCTCAAACATATCCCCCACCAAACCCCAGACAGAATCTAATTCGAATTATCCATAGCATGAACTTCGAAGCCTTTAAGGGATAGAGAAAAAATAATTTTCTGAGACTCCCCCATTCCCAAAGAACCCTTTAAAATTTTATCTTCATACTCCAATAAAAATCCAACCTCCTTAAAATATAAAGAATTATTAAAATGGGGGAAAAAAAATTTCAAATTACCGGAGAAAGAGGCATCCACTAAAGGAGGCATAAGAGGTTCCATAACCAATGAGAAAATTGGACCATGATGAGATGGAGAGAGGGAAGCACCACCACTCTAGACTTTGTGATAATATAGACAACCTCCACCCAAGATAGCCTTGGAGACCCCAAAGCTAGGACAATTTTTCTTTAAGTGCCTTGTCTATCTACAAAGGTGGCATCATAATAGAATTCTCCAAAAATCAAGGCATTCCATGAAAGAAATATAACCCTAGAGTATATCAATTCCCCCCTAGACCCACAAATCAATATCAACCTAAACAAGAACCCAAGCAAGTATTTTGTCTTCGTTTACAAGAGAATATTAGAAACATATTTTTTTTGCATGTTTTTGTGTGGTGATGCGTTTGAGCCTTAATCAAATTCTCATCAAGCAAAGACAAATTAGTAGATATATATTGATCAACAAATGCAATGATATCATCATCAGAACTTTGACCAAAGACTGGTGCATTTTTTATCCAAAGTAGGCCATGCTCATGCTCATCGCCTCTATGTTGAAATTTTGTTGTGAAGAAATAGTCTTCGATTATGCCAAACAAGTCATTATTGCTTAAAATTAAGGATTTGAAGGCATTTATTCTATGCTTATAGTAACAGATACATATAATTGGGTGTTTCCTAATCAATGAATAAATATTTTGTTCCAAAATATTGTTAGTATGGGTTTTCAGACATTGGTCTTTGATTCATTGCAATGCTTCACATAGTCGATCCCAAATATGTTTAGCACTTGTCAAAATTATAAAAAAAATCGTTTGGGCCATGTTGAAGTATCATTGAAAAAGAAATTTTTCTCATATTTTCAAAATAATCAGGCAATGTCTATATTGATTTCAAAGAGTGATACGCAATTGGTGATTTTAGGATTTGTTCCAGGTTTTTTCTTTTCTTAACGTCTTTTGCTATAAAAAAATCCTTTTAGCTCTCCTTTGTGAATCGATATCCAAGAAGTACTTGAAACTTGTTTTATGAGAATATGTATTTCTTTACAGAAAATATTTTTATTATGGGATTCAAATTCATTGGTGATATGAGTAAGTTCCCAATGTGCTACTTGTTGATATGAGAATCTGCTCCAAATGTCTCTAGGCTAGCTAGTGCCAAAGAATAGTGTGGGAAAATTTAGTTCTTTAGAAAAAAATTCTTGAAAGATTCCTAGTGGTCTAAAGGATTCTAAAGGTGCAATTTGCAACATTTTGTTATCCAGGTCATCTACTAGATGAGTCTACCCATATCCATGTAGCACTGATTCTGATACTTGTTCCATTTATTTGTCTTCTAGAATGGTTTCATATATTTATGCTTGTAGTGTTTGTGGACTCTTTTTCAATGCCTTTGTTGAATACCTCTTCCCAATCAGAACTAATGATTATGTGTTCATTTTGATATAGCATGGTTTTGCACAAGTCATTTGATGTCGCAATGACATTTCTTGGTTGCACATTTCCATACAGGTATGCATTTTTGTATTCCAACTTTAATTTTATCAATACTGCAACTTTCATCGAATCTTCTACGTTTGTAGGCAATGCTTGTTGGACTTTATATAAATCTGCATGAATGTTAATTATTGTTACAAACAATGCAAGTTGTGCTCTTTTGTAACCAAGTTGCATTTTCTGAGCAAAGGCCATTATTGGTGACACTAAGCGTTCTTCTAATGGGGTCAAAGCTTTGAAAAAAGGTATTTTACTGTGCTAAGAAAATCTCCCTACGGATAGGTAGATATCCCCTTAGGATTAGAAAAGGCCCCTAGTGGCCTACCCAAGACAGAAAGGAAACAAATAGACGCTAAAGTCCTCCTAGATATAGCCCATACAAAACTAGCATGCTATGGAAATACAAAATAGGTATATGGTGTACCTTGCTTTGATGGTTGTCCTCAGTAGTCCTACGTTGCTCCAACTCCAGCCTTTGATCATGGGCTCATGAAACTATTCACAAAGGAAATACAACACCTGACACTGTTGCAGCATGGTCATCCTCCAATCTCTTTTTCGCCACCCTCGTAAGACTCTTAGGATCATAGTTTTGATGCTTCCAAGATCATCCGCCCCCCTAGCTCATGGATGGTCGTCTTCTTATAGGATTTGGGAGGCCAACCACTAAGAGGATAATATGGATCTAAGTGAGGGAGATGTGGATCAAGGATATAAATCATGCCAATGAGGGAATGTGAAATGGGATTCGAAAGGGGACCTCATCCAATGAAAATCTCCTCGAGATCCAAGATCCAAAATCTAAGGAAAATGGTTATTCAGGGATTTTCGCTCCCTATAACTGAGCAAAGCACGAAAATGTTGTAATTTCGGTGCCGCCATAGGCATGCCGAACGCGAAAATAAGGAATTTTCGCACCTTGCAACAATAGAAGGGCACGAAAATATATCTAGGAGGCCAATAACTGGGTTAGGTCAAGTGGTTTTTGACCCCTAAGTTGTTGGATTTACTTCCAAGTGTGACTAGGGAAGGGACCAACATAATGATAAAGGGTCCTAACATCCCTAGGAGGCACAAAAATCATGTTTCTTATGGTGATATGACATGAAGATTCTCAATGGTACACAGTATGACAATTTGAGGTATAACAGATGCCCCCTAAAGTACGAGGTCAAAAGGAATCTGATGGCCGAAACACTTTACCAATAATTAAGTCTGCAGGGATATATAAAAGAGAATTGGAGAAGAGCTGCAAGCAAATATTAATAATATTTCCAACAACCTCGAGGCCGGCATACCCATGCTCGGAACAACTTCCTCGAAGCATGGATGCCGACCAATACATCGCAGATCCATGATATTACAGACTCAATGCATGACTGAAATCATGGTTATTAGATCATAAGCACAGATCCATGATATGACAACAGCACAACCACAACCAATACAAGAGTGGATCTATGTGACAGTACATCAATGAGGTCACCAACATAATGTCCATGTGGGAACCTAATAAAACAAAAATCACCATCGCCACCTGGATGTACTAAATAGACATCAGAACCATCCAGGGTCTTCTACCCGATCCCAAATCAGTACGAATCTAACCACGTGATTACAAGGTGTTAAATTCGAACATGGAAGAAACCACTTGAATAATGGTCAATGGTGTGAACTGTTAACAAGCGTGAGGGAAATCACCAATGATGACAATGATCCCCAAGGTATCATAGTACATCTTGACAAAATGCAAGTTGACGTCGAACATCTGTGAGATCATTTGATTAGAGGTCAATGATGAAAACCTACTGTCGTATATGAGGAAACCTTCCATTGAGGCATGCAGGTACCAAGGTACTAAAATGGTCCCTAAGTCTAAATCCTAGATGATCTGTTGAAGTCGACAGGAATAGAATCGTTGAAGGAGAGCCATAATGTATCCCACATCATTGACTAGAAACTGGTAGGGTGAAGTAATGAATCAGATGAGTATGGACTGACACAAGGATGTAAGGGTTAACGATATTGCAGAAAGTTGACTCATGATGACACTTTCCTTTGAACATATGATGGCATGACATATGACTTGGCATCATGGACTTAAAGAGGCAAAAACCAAAACGTGACATGACTATAAATGAGGTGTTATTTGGATAACTCAAAGAAAGAATATGACTCACGGATTTAGTTATAGCCCAGAAACAAACTGAATACCCGACTGTAGACAAGACGCAGACATATTTCGTGTTCAAAGGTAACAATGCACTGGATTCCAAAAAATTAAACTCAGTTTATTCACCCCATTTTCCCCCATCATGTTTGATGAGTACCCCTTTGTTTTTTAACGAGCTCGAGGAGGATAAAAGATGCTCGATATAGCTCATCTTTAGATGAGTCCAACCTTGGAAATTTTATGAACCCAATGAAGGAGAGGTTTGGTCCCACAAGGATCCTTCGATGTTTAATTTTGTGAGTCCAAAGAAGGTAAACTCGGTGATTTTTCATGTTTAGGGAGTCTGAAATATCCGAAAGAAGACTCCAAGATTTGACGTTTTCGTAAAAGTTAGTCCCTAGACCCAAAAAAGTATAAAATAATGTCCAGAGGAACTCTCCTAGTCAAAGGTTGACTAAGGTGTGCCTTTTTCGTAAATGGTCTAAACGGTCCCAAAATGGGCTAAACTATCATCGAGTAGACGACCTTTCCAAATAATTTTACAAGTGTGAAAGAGACAAGTTCACTTGGCAATCTTTTCTTGTTTCCAGAGTCTAAAAAATGCCTATAGAAAACTCCGCGGGGTTCCTTTTTCGTGAGTTGATCACCCTAGTTTGAAAAAGAGATAAAATAATAATAGGTTGATACTTTCCTCATTCTTTTACGAGCACAAGTAAATAAATAATGAGCTCGACACTTTTTACTTAATTTTAACAAGCATGACTCGAGTGTGAAATGCGCTTGGAATCTCTTTCATATTTCAGATCAAGAGCACGAAAGAGAGAAAGTGAGCTCGAAAAAGGTCAACAAATGGTTCCACTGGTATGAACACCCTTAATGATCCTCCCCGAACCTATTAAAAAACCCTAGAAAATAACATTAGAAGATAAAATATGTGAAAAAGGCCTTAAATAGAAGTCATGGAAGTGAAAATAGTTAAAAAATAACTAGTTCCATTATATAAAAAGAAAGTAAGAATGTAAAACAAGTCATCTTTACCTCAAGGAGATTTTTACCTTGTTGGGAGCCAATTTTGAACTGAAGATATCGAGAGATCCAGGGCACCATTCAAGCTATCGTTCAAAGTAGGTTAGTCATCTTGTTCCACTCTTTCATTTAGTGTCTTATTTTTTCAATTCCATGCTGATGTGGGGGAAAGTAAGCACCCTAGGACACAAAATTTCATGCACCCAGGAAATTTCACGCCCTTGCTATATCGCAAAGCGTGAAAATTCTGATATTTTTGAATTTTGGTGTAAGGTAGGCGTGCAAAAACTGATAATTATCACACACTATACAACTGCTAGGGTCCGAAAATATGCAGAATGAAAAATTGAAGAGATTTCCCCCTTCTCATTTAGAAAAAAATGGTTTCAAGACTCTAATCACAGGTTCTTTGATGATTTTAAGGAGTTTTCAAGAGATAAGAGAGACAATGATCGAGTGGAAAGAGAGAGAGAATGAAGAGGATGACCGATATGCCCTCAATGATGATGGCACATTGTCCGCACTAAGAGAGTGTGGATTACTGAAGTTCTTCAAGACAAGAGGCATCAGGAAACAAGGGAAAATTCTGAACCACATAATAGAAATGTGGGAGCCTAATCTACAAGCTTTTCGTATAGGGGAGCATATTCTTGAGATAGAGCTTGATGACATATACTTCTTGACCAACCTTTATAGGATAGGGGCATGAATCAATCTAGTTGGACATCATAGCACCGAGGAGAGTACAAAGGACTACATAGCTCAATATTGCAGGAAAGGATCCCGTAAGAAAAACGGGAAAGTAATCATAACGGATCAATGATTAATTTTTACATGATATTTGTGACATGATCAAAACTTTTTACATGATATATACATGGACCTATCTCTACTATTTATCTATGATGATTCGTATTATACATATTTTACATGTTTTTCATGGTGATATTGCTTATGTATGATCTAGATTCCAATTTAACACATATTTAGCTAATGAATCAGCCACTGTGTTCAATTTCCCTAGTATGTGTTCATATAAAATATAGTAAAATGATCTTTCAAGGAGGCGTATCCTTATATATATCAGAAGTAACATGGGATCGTGAATGGTGTAAATGCAATTTAGTTGAGATACCACAAGTTGATAATCCAGGTAGACTATGAGATGGTGAATTCCAAGAGAGGACGCTTCAGTTAGAATCCCAATGACTGCATGGTATTCCACTAATTTATTCCTTGCATGACCTAAGAAGATTCCACCCGAAGATATAAAATCATCATTAGGGCAATATAGTACCCATGCTACAGAAGTGATACTTTAGGTATGTTGACTAGCACCATTCGCAAATCCGAAATACACCGACATCTGCGCATAAAAGCACAAACAGGGATAAATAGTCGTGAATGAGACAAGATCCTGACACACAAAAAGAAATCAAAATCACACCATAGATACAATATATACAAAGTGTTCATGCAGGATGTTCCTGTGCATAGAATCTCTTCAGGTAGATCCCATTACAAGGCTCTTCCAAAGGTATGCCATCACAATCAACTAGCTCATAGGATCCTTTCTCTACAACTCCTTTGACAATCTATGGACCATACCACATGGATTCCAACTTTCCTTTTCCTAGTTTGTCATGCATTTGATTGTAAGTCAATACTAGGTCACCTTCATTAAAAGTGTGAGGTTGGATGGATTTTTCATATTGAGCCTTAATTCAATTTTTGTGAGCCTCATTAGCAAGTGCAGCGTCGTGATGATTTTCATCAAGATTGGTTAAATATAGGAATCGTTCTTCCTCGGCAGAAGTGTTTGGAAAGAGTTCAATGACCAGTTTGAGGGATGGGATTTCAAATTCAATCAGGAGGATATATTCTAGTCCATAGACCAATTGAAATGGCATGAACCCGGTTGCATTTTTTACGGAATTCCTATAGGCCCATAGAGCTGAGAATAGTGTTAAGTGAATTTGATTTACGAGTCCCCACCAAGCATTGGATCATTTTTTTCAAGACTTTGTTGATTGCCTCTACTTGTCCATTTTCCTGGGGGTAATAGGGGGATGAGTTTTCATGACAAAAACCCAATTTGGAACTTTTTTCAACCATCATATGATTCCTGAAATGGGAAACATGATCAGTTACAATGACTTGAGGGACTCCAAACCTTGCAATAATATGATTGAATACGAAGAGTGATGTCGTTTTACCATCTTCAGGATATGTACGCATAGCTTCATCCCACTTGGTAAAATAGTCAACTGCTACGATGACATAACCATTCCCCCCGACTGAGGTAGTCTTACAATGCATAAAATCAATACACCATTTCGCAAAGGGTCCGACAGCAATCACAGGATGCAGTGGAGCTAGATGGGAGCACTTCTTGGAGTGAAAGAATTGACATGGGGGGACTTCTTGATCGATTCAACATAATATTTGAAGATATATGGCCATAATTATCTCACACACAAAATCTTCTGGGTTTTAGCCATCCCTAAGAAGTGACTGCCACAAGCTCCAGAGTGACAGTCATTAAGTACATGTTTGGCTTCATCTAGAGTTAAGAATCGACGCAAGATGGAATCGATACCATGACGATACAAAGTATCACTAATGATGAGGTAATATTTGGCATGGTGTCAGATACAATGTTGCTTATCATGATTGAGATCATACCGAAAGAGTTGGGTTTGGAGATATAAAAAAATGTCTCTGTACCAAGGATTAGTCGTTCCAATGAGGAACAATGACTCATCGGGAAGAGATTCAATAGGATCAGATGCTTCATTGACACGGGGCAGAGCACATATCAGCTTAACAAAGACCAAATATTTTTTGGATTTATCTTTTTCAAACTCCAAATTGAACTCCTAAAGGAATACAATCCAATGGGAGTATTCCCCCCCCAACAATTGACGTGTTAGGATATAGTACATGGGATTGAAGTTGGAAATAATTATGGTCTTGCAGAGCAAGATATATTGTCGGAATATCTGGACAACAAACACGGTTTCCAGAGCCAATTTCTCCACATGTGAATACCGCATTTCAAAATCTATAAGAATTTTACTAAGATAATATATCACATGTTCATGACCACTACCGTCTCCCTGTACTAAACCCATTCTGATAGTGGAAGTAGAGGTTGCGAGATATAAGATATAATATTGTGTATAGTTGGGGGGTTGTAACACAATAGCATTAGTCAGGTCCTTTTTCAGGTTATCAAAATATTGTTGAGCTTCATTATCCCAAATGAATGGGAGATTAATCTTGAGTAGTCTCATATATCCCTGGGTGATCTCGGCAAAATTGCAGATGAAGCGGCGTAAAAAAAATTCATGCCCTTGCAAAATTTAGAGTTCTGGAATATTAGTCGGTGAAGGTAATGATAAGATAGCTTCAACCTTCAGTGGGTTGATGCAAATACCAGCTTTGGAGACTATGAAACCTACTAATATGCCAACTTCAACACAGAATACACATTTGTGAGGATTCAAGCAGATGTTGTAGTGACGACATCGTAGAATATGGCACTAAGGTGCTCTCAATGGTCTTCTTGCAAAGTAGAATGAACAGGTAATTCATTCAGATAAGGATCCACAATATGCTTGATATCGTGAAATGTATAAGACATGGATCGTTGAAAAGTATCCCCAACGTTTTTAAGGCCAAAAGGTAACTTTTCGTATGTGAAGGTTCCCCATGGAAGATGAATGTTGTTTTATGTTGGTTAGCCGGGAGTATCTCTATATGATTATAGCCAGATAAGCCATCCGTGAATGAAAAGATGACACTCCTGGAATAATTATTGATAATTTGGTCGTGAATAGGGTAGGATAGTTGTGCTTAGGACAAGCCTTGTTCCAATCCCTATAATCAATGCAAAATCTAATCGTGCCATGTTTCTTAGATACATGAATGATGTTAGACACCCATTCTGTTAATGGGATAGGATAAAAAAAACCAGCTTGAAGGAGCTTTTCAACTTCTACCTTAATGGCTGCAGTTTTTCTGGGGTGAATAAGTCGTAGTTTCTACTGAACAGGTCTTACACCGGGATAAAATTTGATTTTGTGGACCACAATAGAAGGGTCAATTCCCGACATTTATTCATAAATCCATGCAAAAAAATTGTGTAACTCTTTAAACAAGGCTGTGTTAAATTCCACCTCAGTGGGTGTACAAGTTTTTCCTAGGTGGATGTGTTCGACGACACCAGGTTTCACTGATATGTCTATAGGAAAATTTTCCATAATATTAGCTAAATTTCCCTCCGAAAACACATTGTGAATGAGGATGGGAGTTTGAGTATTTTGGACAACATCATGTGAAATAATGGATTTGATATTGGTTTCTATCAGTTGGATCTTGGGAAGGAAAGATGATCGATGATGATGATATTTCCACGGAGGTTCATCGATGCTCATTATTTCCATGATAGACTCATCTAAGGGAAAATTCTGTAGAAGGGAATCCAAAGAGGGAAAGGATGAATCGATCCAAGATGGAAGAGGTTTAGGGTTTGGTGCCACCGGATGGTGGCCAGCAGAATTGGTACAATCTAAAGTAGATTGAATCGCATGATAGTTTGCCTCATTTAAGTTAAAAGGCATGCAGTTGTCGATAGTTGTGTATTCAGAGGGACTCGGTACAACCCAAGAATCATGAGAGTCATGCGATTGAGAGGTACTTGAAGAGATCATGTTGATATAATAGACTGGAGGTGGAAGCTCTAGGAAGACTCTGATAATGGAAGATTATTTCAAAAGGACAACACCAATGTCTTCATAATTATGTTGAGATTGTGTCAACATCGGGACATTATTGGTGGTGTTGGAATGAATATATGGTGTGCAAAAGTCCAATTGATCAATGGTGACAAATTTTCCTTGATGATGAAACTATATCAGGCAAAAAAATGATGATGCTACTATGGTCATGGCATAAAACCAGTTTCGACCAAGTAGGATATTGTAATCCAATGGAGCATCTACTATTTCCATATGGATGGAGGTAGTTTTTCGCTCCAGTTCTACTACTAGTGATGGTATGAGTCTGTATGGTTGGAAACCATAGACATCGAAGGCATTTAACATGGTAGGAGACTGGGTTACTTTAGGAGATCCAATGTATCTCTAGAAGGACAAGGACATGATGGAAGTGGAGGCACCCTCGTCTAAAACAGTACGATGGATGTTGTTTCCACAAATCTTAGTATGAATTCGAAAATCCAATTGGTTGGAAATCCTTGGTTTGACATATTCCAAATTAAACATGGTCATGTTGGAAGTCTCTGGATTGACGGCTCCAAGTGTTGACAACAAGGTTCTACGCTGACTAGCTCAATGCTATAGAACTTCGAGAGTTGACATTGCACAAGGTGCTTGAGCTAATTCCTCAACAATATTGTAGTTCTGAGCAGCTCGCACACTTGGATTGAATGTCGCTTTTTCAAATGGTGGATTTTCGTCGGCACAACATAGTGTCAAAAATAGGCCTTTTGATGTGAAGAGAGCTAGTAGGTGGAGGAGTGGAGGGAGAATCTTCCAAAGGATATTTGTCTTTCAAAATCCCATTTTTTTTCGAATTTGGAATAGAGTCATAAGTCTTTATCCTGGTGGATAAATGAACACTCTCGTTACTCATCATGAGGATATCTTGGGTAGCATATGACTCTGGTTGATTGGGTTCGTTGGTAGTCCCCCCTTGCGGAGGAGTGTGTGTGATCATTTGATGTTGTTGAGATGGGAAAGGGTTAGTTAGCACTATCGGGAGGGAAGAACCTTTTACAAATTTGTTGAATTCCTCACGGCAAGGACAAAATTTTGTATAATGGTCCTCCTGGAAAATAAGGCATGGGAACTTAGCGTTTCTCTTGGGTTTATTGTTGGAATTAGCTTGTTGGGGTTTTGGATTTTCCTACTGAGTAGAAGGTTTCTTGGATTTCCCTTTATTGTTCTTCTTTTTCCCTCCAGATTGATGTGACGAGGATTGAACTGCATTCACCTCGGAGGTATGAGTAGGAGAATTATTGTTTTTGGATGCAGCCTGATTTTGAAGTGGAGCTGAAGTATTCTATTGTGCACTAGTTTGTGATGCAAGATGCTCCTTCACAGAACTAACTATGCCATCAATAGGAGGTTCGGTAGTGGGCCTCAATGGATCACTGGTGGGGCGAGCAGCATGAGGGATCAATTCATACAAAGTTCCATATTGGGAGTAAACCAAGTCCATACATTGAGCGTGACTGATCTCCTGTTTTTCTATAACGACCCCTCCCATTGCAACATCCCTAGCAATAGGTGGTAGTAATGATTTTGTAAACCAATCAGCTAATAATTGATCATGGATAGGATCCTTAATTAATCTTCAGTGCCTCCTCCACTCATGAATATCATCTGATATGTGAGTAGAGGTGGATTGTCGCAACGAAGTTAATAGGTCTGTGCCATTTTCATACCGAATGGGTAGTTGAAAATGCGTCAAAAACTGTATTGCAAGGGAGTTGAAATCTCGGAAGGAATGTTGTGGCAACTCAATATACCATTTAGATTTTGTCCCAGTGAGTGTGCGTTGGAAGAGCTGGAATTGTATGGAATCATCCATCAGTGAGTTTGAAGAACACCAAATATGGAATGTCATAACGTAATTTTTTGGGTCTTCCCCTAGTTTCACATCGAATTTTGGGATATCCGAGGGTAATTTGGAATGGATAGGTGTCCAATGTGGTTCATGCCAAATGGAATCGTTAATTAATCTTGAAGAATCAGGCAAGTCCAATGTTTCCAGAAAGGGAAGTTGTTTATTTGGTTGTGGGTAAGAATAGTATTGATGGGGTGCTAGAATGTTGGTAAGGCCCTGCACTAAAGGTTGTTGCATATTATACCCATATACGTTTCCCGCGGGGTACTATTGGAATTTATGTGGGTTGGAGACCATATGGTTAACTGATTGTTGATTCAGAATCGTAGGATAAACCAGTTGTTGAAAGTTCTGCATTATGGGGTTAAATGGTGCAGATACAGGGGTTGGTGGGACCCATGTATTGTTTACAAATCCTTTATTAGGGGGATTAACCATACTTTGATTAGGGGTATGTGTCGAAGGTGGTTGAACCCATTGATTGTTTGTTGCACCTTGAATAAGAGGCAATGTCAGGGGAGGTGGGATCCATTGATTATTCGTGATGCCAGGGTAAGGTAACCCAGGATAAAAATTAGGGTTGGGGGGTAAAAGGGTTAAAATTGATTTGTTTGTACCCCAGAAATATTTTGGTTACCTACTGTATGTTTCCCCTTAGCATGTGGTATTTTTTTTCCCCATGAGGCAGATGGTCCTAGCGGTGAAGCTTGGCCACTGGTCCCGCTTGGGGAACCAATGAAAGGTTGGCCTCTAGAGATGGTGTAAATCGTGGTTGAAGATTGAATTTCAGTCATAAACGATGTTCCAATAGAGAGAATAGATGATCTTCCAACTAAAACATTAGAAGAGAATGATCGTGCAGTTTGGGTAGCTGCGACAGTAGTACCGATTTGCAAAGATGAATGTGAACCAACTCTAGAAGCTACAGGTAACAGAGGGATATTAAGATTCATCCCCTGACTAGGAACACTCCCTAAAGAGCGACCAAGAATTTCACTTGGTAGGATAGATGGGCATAAAATTAGTCACAGCAGATCTATTGAACAAGAATATCAATCACAAAGATGTAAAACAATTTGGAATAAAAACTGTGCAAGAGAGATGCATCAGTGCTCTATAATCCAGAATGGTAGAATTACAATACAATACTGTCACAATGAGTGAGCAATTCAAATTATCCAAGGAGGTCATTCGAATATACTGCATGGCATAGCTTGGCTCCAACTAGGAGTCCTCATCGTCAATCAGTGGTGGTCATCAACGCACAAGTAACTGTCAGCCAGGTGTCAAACTGAGTCTAACTGAGTGTAATAAGTGTAACTGATGATAATGTCACTAATGTAGGGAAGGAGGCTCAGTGGAGGGTGCATGAGGAGTTAACTATACTCAGAATAGGTATTCAAGTCTCATCGGAGGTCCATCGGAGTGGTAACAACAGTTAGAAGTCAGTCTAGCCTCAAATCAAGGAAAGACAACTAGCTAACTGAAGTGAACTGGAGTGGTAGGTAAGAAAAGGTTCCCTTCTCAAGTGGTGGGTGAGAAGTGGGCGCCTCCCTGACAAGGAGGGCTAAAACTGAATGGAAATAGGCTCCCGGGTGCTGGCAGACTAGGGACTAGGTGCTGGAGGCATCAAACTAGTGACTGGGCATCATGCCGATGCATGCATGCATGCAAAGTGCATGCAAAGTACATACTGAATGATGAGATATCCTAACACCCCTCCCTCAAGCTATATTATGATGTAAAAAATAAAATGTAGGGCCCTGGTTACTAAGACCAAAGGTCACCCCAATACAATAATCCAAAAAATGCTGAAAATAAGCTAAGTGAGGAAAGAGGGAAAACCCAGTGGGAAGAAATCCCCCCCTCAAGCTAAACATAAAAATGGATCTAATATGTCTCCACCATGATGGAACTCACCCCCAATAGTGAACGGAGGTAAGAGAACTTCTTCTTAGTGAAGCTCTTGGTGAAGATGTCTGCAATTTGCTCATTAGTAGGGAAATATTGCAGAATGATGGTGCAATAATGCACCAACTCTCGGATGTAGTGCATATGAATCTCAATGTGCTTGGTCCTCTGCCACTGAACTGGATCTATGGAGATCTTAATGTCACTTTGATTTTCACAAAATATGATAGTCGAAGTAGTGCTACCAAAATCAAACTCGGAAAGAATACCTGCAACCAAACTGCCTGAATGCGGGCATTGACTGCCCCTCGATACTCTGCCTCTGTTGAAGAAAGTGCAATGGTTGCCTAATTTTTGCTTGACCAGAAAATAGGGCCATGTCCAATCATGAAAACAGATTCGGAAGTGGAATTCCGATTAATGCTATCACCCGCCCAATCTAAATTAGTGAAACCAATGAAATCTAGCTCAGAATCTGCAGCATAGTGTATTCCAAAATGTCTCGTACCTAACACATATTGCAAGATCCGCTTGCCTTCCCGCCAATGAAGATCATGGGGATGATTCATATACCTTGATATAGTACTCACAGCATAATAAATATTAGGCCTTGAGTGTGTCAAGTAGAGTAGTGAACCAATCAACTGTCGATACATAGTGCAATCTGCAAGCGGTGTAGAATTTTCCACCTCAAGACTAATTCCTGAGAGGAATGGAAATGGAGCAGCCTTACATTCTGCCATATTAAACTTTAATAGCAGGTCTGAAGCATACTTTTGTTGAGATAATGTTATCCCATCAAAAATTTGAGCTATCTCCAAGCCCAAAAATTGCTTCAGTAAGCCCAAATCGCTCATGTCAAAAGCTAGATTTAAGGCAGTTTTTATCTTGTTTATTGTAAAGAGAGTGCTACCAATAATGAGAATATCATAAACATAAAGAAAAATCATCAAAAAATTACCTTTAACTTTCTGTAGATACACATTCGGATCAGATTTTCATCTTTTGAAATTCTGAGAAAGAAGGAAGGAGTCCATCTTTGCATACCAAGCTCTTGGGGCATGTTTCAATCCATACAAAGATTTCTTCAATCTGCAAACTAATGATGGATCTGATATGTATCCTTTTGGATGCTTCATATATACTTCTTCATCGAGATATCCATGTAGAAAATCACTCTTCACATCCATATGGTGCACTTCCCAGTGCTTGGATGCGGAAATGGCCAAAACTAGGCGGATGGAATCCATCTTTGCAACCGGTGCAAAGGTCTCAGTGTAGTCAACCCTTTGGACTTGGGAGAAACCTTTTTCCACCATAATAGCCTTGTATTTTTTGATAGATACATTAGAAAAAACCTTCGTGCAGTAGATCCACTTGAATTGAACCAATTTTCGTCCAGGTGGAAGAGAAACTAGCTCCCATGTATTGTTCTTTTGAAGAGAACTGTACTCATCATCCATGGCGGTTTGCCATTGTGGATCTCGGTGGGAATGATAGTATGTTTTTGGATCTGAACCAATCATCAAATAAATTTTCTCTGGTAATAATGGATCAGAAAATGAAAGAGCCATACCTTCTCTTTGAAAGTCTGCTCTTGTTCTCCTTGGATCAGTAGGATTTCCAATGTTTGGAGCAGCAGATTGTAGAGTGTTTTGGGCCCACTTTGGTAACTGAGGAGGATCATTATGGTCAGATTCTGAACCTGATATGTCATGGCATTCAAGGTATGATAAAATATCAGAGATATCAGATCCAATTCTTTCTTCATATTCTCTTGAATCTTCTTCTTGTGGAGGCTATAGATTGGCAGCGTTTTCCTCGACTAGTTTCAGATCTGGAAGCGGTTCTTCAAACTTCACACTTCGCTCTATGAATATTTTTTGGATCTGATATTAATGAGTTTATATGATTTTAATTCTTCTCCATATCCTATTAGGATGCATTCAATACTTTGTGGATCCAAGGCTTTTCTCTTATCAGAAGGAATTCTAGCCCATGCAGTGGAGCCAAAAACCCTCAAATTGGACACATCTGGTTTGTGACCAGTGAATGCTTCGAAAGGAGTTTTACCTTTCATAGATGAATGTGGAACTTGGTTCTGAATGTATGCAGAAACATTCATGGCTTCAGCCCAATTATTTTCAGCCAAACCTTTTGACTCAAGCATACAGGTAGCCATCTCTTTCAGTGACCGATTCTTCCTTTCCGCTACATCGTTTTGCTGGGGTGTGTAGGGAACTGTATGTCGGATCTGAATTCCACTTTCGGCACAAATTTGCAGCAACTCAGTCTTGATATATTATCCACCATTATCAAATCTAAGAGCTTTGATCTTGCTCTCAGTGGCAGTCTCAACAGAAGCCTTAAAATCCTTGAATTTTCCAAGCACTTCTGACTTGTTTTTGAGAAAAAATACCCCGAGTAAAGCGGGAGAAGTCATCGATGAATGTCAAAACATAAATTGAACCATTCATAGACATATTTGGTAGTCGACCATTGATATCAAAATGTATGAGGCCCAAAATAGTAGAATCTCTGCTAGCTTTGTCGCGGTCGAACTTGTGCTCAGGGTGCTTCCCAATGATGCAACCTGGGAAAATTCCCTTCGAGGAACGGAGGTGCGGAAGACCATCAACCATGGATTCATTTTGTAACAGCAGAAAATACTTATAATTAAGGTGTCTAAACCTTTCATTCCAAATCCTACTAACCTCATTGCCATGAGTGAGAAGAGCAGTGGACTTTTCAAGAGGCACAAAGTGTGAAAACTCATAGTATTTTGCAGTATGATTTGCCTTTCCGACTGCAATAAGTCTTCCACTTTCAATATCAAATTTCGACATTGTTAGATCTGAATGTAACTTGCTTCAATGCACCAGTGTGTGTCATTTCATACACAGAAAGTACATTCGAATCCAAGGAAGGCACATAGAGAACATTCTGAAAACTTCCATGCTCTAACTGGATGGTACCTTTACCCTTTGATGAAATTTTTGAGTCATCTCCCAAATGGATGGGGATGGATCTGTTTGGATCGAATGAATAAAATGAGTCAATATTTGCAGCCATATGATTCGAAGCACTGGAATCTATCATTAGAGTGGTAGGTTTCGAAACAATTTCCATGAGTGCTTGACCTCTTTCATGATCATCATTTCTATCCTTCTTCCATGCACCGTCGAGAAGAGTTATGTTATTATTTTCCAAAAGGAGGGCCATTTGATCTATTTTTTTCTTCTTGCATGAAATTTCAGGATGAAAGCCACGGTTTCAATAAGTACATTTATATTTTTCTTTACCCTCTTTACCCTTTTGCTTGTTCCTTGAACCGAATGGTGCATCCGATGGTTTGCTTTTCTCTCTTTGCTTGGTAGGTTCGAATTTGGGCTTCTCTTTCTTTTGATTCCCTTTGCCATTCGAATTCTTGGATCCTCCAATAAAGAGGGTTGAGTCTTTGGATCTTATGGACCCCATTTGAATTAGCTTATCATGCTCTTTGGTAACGGACTCAATGAAGGCATTCAAGGGAGGCATCTTCCAATTCGGGGTAGTTAGCCGATCGGAATTGAAAGTAAAGACAAATATCAAGAAATATTTACCAAGCTTTGAAAGAATGGAGAGGATCAATTGATTATCCTCTTTGACAACTCCATTGTTCTTCAACTGCAAAGCCAAGTGCTTGAATCTTGTGAAAAACTCATTGATGGTCTCGAAATTCTTAGGACTAAGAGCAATCAATTCATTTTCCAATTGAAAATCCCTAAGCTCGTCCTGCTTGCCAAAAAAAATTTCAAGTTGCTCCCATACTGCTTTTGGAGAGTTCAATTCGCTGAAATAGAAGTGAATATCCTTGGAGATAGAGAGGCAAAGAAGACCATAAGCTTCATCAAGCTTATTGAAGTGTTTTGTTTTCTCAAGCAATGTGTTTGGCTCCAATTCGAGGCCCATGGTGACTCTATACAACCCTTTTGAGCGCAATATAATCTCCATGTCATCTTTCCAATCAAAATAATTGAAAGGAGTTAGCATAGGCTTTGAAGAAGAGTATTCCATCACTGATGGTGAGTGAAATTGATGGAGAAGAACCTGCAAATCACAAGATAGCGAATGCACTTGATGGAGATGATAAACCTGCAAATCACAATCAAAATAAGAACCGTAAGGTCGAACAATCCACCCTTTTAGAGTTGCATCACACCTGGGATTGGAGGTCAAGCAAGCTTGAAGATCCAATGTATCAATTCCAGGAATTCTATGGAAAACTCAAGCTTCTAGAGTGGTATTGGAGAGATTGCAAGCACATGAGCGAATGCAAATGAGATTTTGCATGCCAAAACTTCAGTCTTTTTGAGCAAATTCACTCAATTCTTCATGTAGAACACCTTTAGAAGAGAGATCTTGTCCCTACCATGGCTCTCATACCATGTAAAATTAGTCATAGCAGATCTATTGAACAAGAATATCAATCACAAAGATGTAAAACAATTTGGAGTAAAAATTGTGCAAGAGAGATGCATCAGTGCTCTATAATCCATAATGGTAGAATTACAATACAATACTGTCACAATGAGTGAGCAATTAAAATTAGCCAAGGAGGTCATTCGAATATACTGCATGGCATAGTTCAGCTCCAACTAGGAGTCCTCATCGTCAATCAGTGGTGGTCATCAATGCACAAGTAACTGTCAGCCAGGTGTCAAAATGAGTCTAACTGAGTGTAATAAGTGTAATTGATGGTAATGGCACTAATGTAGGGAAGGAGGCTCAGTGGAGGGCGCATGAGGAGTTAACTTTACTCAGAATAGGTAGTCAAGTCTCATCGGAGGTCCATTGGAGTGGTAACAATAGTTAGGAGTCGGTCTAGCCTCAAATCAAGGAAAGACAACTAGCTAACTGAAGTGAACTGGAGTGGTAGGTGAAAAAAGGCGCCCTTCTCAAGTGGTGGGTGAGAAGTGGGCACCTCCCTGATTAGGAGGGATAAAACTGAATGGAAATAGGCTCCCGGGTGCTGGCAGACTAGGGACTAGGTGCTGGAGGCATCAAACTAGTGACTTGGCAGCATGCGGATGCATGCAAATGCATGCGTGCATGCAAAGTACATACTGAATGATGAGATATCCTAACAGTGGGAAGGGTCGAAGGGGATTTTGTGGGTTAACTACATAGGTGCTGGAAAAGTGCAAAAATCATTGAGGGATTGGCCCAAAGTCATGTTCCACAATGATTATGATGGATCAAAAATGTTTTTCGTTCCTAATTCGTCGCGTAGAGGGTGGGAGTAGAACCAATCTATGGGTGCAAGTCAACCTACAAACGAGATACCATAGGTCGAATCATGAGAAGTGGATTGGGGAATTCTCGAATCATAAGGGTTCGCCACTTCGGATGTAGAAGGTAATGAAAATTCTGAGTTTGGGGGAACCATATTTTTTGCAACCTCATGTCTAAACATGTCCGTTGCCATGTGTTTGCGAGATAAACTAGCGATTTCCGCTCATATAGAAGCCATAATTTCTTGGCCGGTAGGAATTTCAGAGGTTGGAATTCCTAGCATTCTTCTACAATAATATTTAGATTGATAGATGGGCATAACAAAGGTATTAGGGATAACAGGTGGTGTTACCAATTGTACAAATGGTTGGTTAAAATTCGCAGCTAATTTAATAGTCATAGAAGGAAAAGGATCGGATAATTTCCTCAATAAATTCAATATACCCTTTGGGAAGGTAATCTTGCAATGGAATCTCTGGGGCTCAATCTAAATATTACACTAACCTTAGGTGTTACACTGACTTCTGGTGTTGCAGGAACCTGTGGTACTGTAGCAACTGGTGGTATCGCATTGGTTTGTCCCGAAACAAACTCCCAACCAACAGGTCGGCTAGTAGGGGGATCTTGGGTATGTGGAGGTGGTGGTCGACTAATTCTAGGTTCGGATGGTTCGAGACTCATCCCTTGCTGTCTCCCAGATTTACTTGGATCTTCCATGGAACAACACTAAGTGATGTGGGAGGTATTGCGAAAAAGAGCTAAAAAACCCTAAGGAAACCGAGCTTGCAAAGGGGAGCTAGAAGAAAAAGAGGCACACAAGCCAAAAATCAAGCTCAAAAAAATTTACTATAACCGATGCCACAACAAGAGAGTTATAAAAAAGAGGGCATAAATCCAACAAGTAGCACTAAAAATAAAAAAGATCATCTACAAGGTAAAAGATCAAGCAATCTCCTATCTAAGATCTGGAGACCCTAACATATCGTATCCTCCGCAAGGTGATGAAATACAAGTCATACAATACGAAATGAGAGATCAATATAGATGAAGGGATATCCCTCTACTGAAAGGGATCCCAGGTAAAAGAGCCCTAGAAGAATGGTCACTAGGATACCTTGTTCATGACACGTCTAGGAAGGTTTTCTGAAGCTTCTGCCTTTTGTCCCTTGTACCACCAGTATGGAGGCCTAAAAATACAAGGAAGACAATGGATTGATGTCCTTAGGAACTAAGTGGAGTGCGGTATTCCACAAATTCCGTTTGGAACTAGTCCTCGTTGCTTACCCCCGTGGAACAGGATTCCCCCCAACAACTTGGCTTATAACCGTGTCAAAAAATACCAGAGGATTTTAGAACCCTAAGAGGAAACAACTATTTTTCAGATGTAAAACGACAAGGGGGAATTATTTGGATTCCTATCTCCGATGCCCTACCTAACTACACTTTTCTTTTATTTCTTCAAATGAGGTTAATGTGCATTTAGTTAGGGTATTTAATTTTCAGAGGTTGTTGTTTACTCAATGGGAGCAGAAGTGCAACTCGATGGTGTGTGGACTTGAATCAAACCATGCAAAATTGGATGAATTATGCAAGTCTTCTTCTTCAATAAACTTCTAGCTAAGTAAGGAAGAGTTATTTTCGTTCCCAAATGAAAAAAACACAAATGCAAATTTTCTAAAAACGAAAATATCCACTTTTTAATTTTCTTTTTCAAATTACATGCCAAATCAATTCATCAAACATTCTTTCACACCAAACGAATCTGGAAATTTAAAAAAAATCCAGTAACAAATTTTTGTTTTCTTTTTCTTCACATGAGCCTAAAATGACAACTTAAGGGAAAGAAACTTCTTTTGATTGCAAAATGTTTTAATAACAAGCGAAGAAGTAAAGGAAAGAAAATATTTTAAAAAGTTTCCAAGGGATTTTCAAAGCTCAACAAAGCATAGGTTCTTCACAATCAAAGTAATGATTCTTTTGAATATGGAAGAGCAA
This sequence comes from Larix kaempferi, assembly GCA_027924585.1. Taxonomy (NCBI): domain Eukaryota; kingdom Viridiplantae; phylum Streptophyta; class Pinopsida; order Pinales; family Pinaceae; genus Larix; species Larix kaempferi. The sequence goes on from BSBM01000445.1 coordinate 26,631,772, forward strand.
GCCTTGATTTCCAATAATCTTTTCAAATATGCAGCAAGTGTGCAATGATTTCCTTTGTTTCTAAAAAATGCAAGAAAATAAGTACTTTTGCAATATTAAAATCAAGAAGCTAACTAGAGGATCAAATCCTTCTTGTCACTTTCACTCAAAACTCCAAACCATATATGTGTAAAAGAAAACAAACCAAGCAACCTTTCAGATCTTCAAACTAGGAGTAGAGGAGATCATAAGCTATCAGACCAAACTCGGAGGTTTGAGAAGGCGATGAAATGATAGGGGAGACTATTAAGATCCTCCAATTTACAACACACTTATAACACTTACAAATTCACTCCAAAGACTAAATGAGGGCTAAAAGGGACTAAAATGTAAAGATCATAGTGGAATCACACACAACTTATCAGTATCAGATGGCATAAACAAACTAAAATAAAAATACAAACATCAATCAAGCAAAAACCAAGCACTAGGGCAAGTTACAAGGAATTTTCGCTCCTTGACAGACTAAGCAGATGCGGAAATTAGATATTTTCGTGTTCTAGACTATTGTGGGGGCACGAAAGTTTTGAAATTTTTTCTCTTTAATACACAGTGAGGGCGCTAAAATATCCTGTAGAGTGGGGAGAGGTGAAGGTATGAGATCAAATTTTCCAGCATATCAAGTTTAAGACTCAGAGACCCTAGTAGTGAAGACCAGGATGATAAGACAAGTCAAGACTAAGTATTTTGTAGAGTAAAAAGATCCAAATCTCAAATATTCAATGGATAAACAAACAAGGGAAAGATCCCCAGTATGGTCTCCAATTTCTGTGCTAAGAAAATCTCCCTACGGATAGGTAGATATCCCCTTGGGATTAGAAAAGGACCCTACACTACAACAAAATATCCCTTTAGGGGTTGTTTTGGCTTGCAGGGGTCTTGGTAAAACCCCCCCTAAAAGTTTTTTCAAACCTTTGGAGGTGGTCTTTTAAAACTGCCCCTAAAAGTCATGGAAATTGGACTTTTGGGGGCGGTTTTTTTAAATCCGCCCCCAAAAGTCCTGAATTTGTCTTTTGGGGGTGGTTTTTGGAAACCCCCCCCTAAAATACTAATTCTCATAAATTTTGGGGGAAGTTTGTCAAAAACCCCCTTAAAAGTCATGAGAATTGAACTTTTGGAGGCGGTTTTTTTGGAACCCCCCTTAAAAGTCATGAGAATTGAACTTTTGGAGGCGGTTTTTTTGGAACCCCCCTTAAAAGTCATGAGAATTGAACTTTTGGAGGCGGTTTTTTTGGAACCCCCCTTAAAAGTCATGAGAATTGAACTTTTGGAGGAGGTTGTTTGAAACCCCCCCCTAAAAGCCCAATTCTCATAACTTTTGGGGGCGGTTTGTCAAAACCCCCCCTAAAAGTCATCAGAATTGAACTTTGGGAGGCGGTTTGTTTGGAACCCTCCTTCATAGTCATGAGAATTGAACTTTTGGAGGCAGTTATTTGAAACCCCCCCTAAAAGCCCAATTCTCGTAACTTTTTGGGGCGGTTTGTCAAAACCCCCCCTAAAAGTCATCAGAATTGAACTTTGGGAGGCGGTTTGTTTGGAACCCCCCTTAAAAGTCATGAGAATTGAACTTTTGGAGGCGGTTGTTTGAAAGCCCCCTAAAAGCCCAATTCTCATAACTTGTGGGGGTGGTTTGTCAAAACCCCTACTAAAAGTCATGAGAGTTGAACTTTTGGAGGCGGTTTGTTTGGAACCCCCCTTAAAACTCATGAGAATTGAACTTTTGGAGGTGGTTTTTTGGCATTGAACTCATGAGTATGCCTAAGGATTTTAGCATTGAACCATGACATATGCATTGAGAACTATGTCTAGTATTAGAAAGAGTAAAATGTCTATCATATTTCATCTGTAGGCTAACGATTCCCTATGGAGGGTATGTGTGGTGGTTTGAGGGCTTGAAAATGGACCATGAGCTTAGAGAAAAACTTTATGACCTAAGACCCTTATTTAATCTTATATCATAACATGGACCTTGAAAATCATCCCTAGCATGCCCGTCCTCAAAATGGTGAACATATTTCGCATACAGGCTAAGATTCCCCATGTAGGCCTTGTGTTATAATCTAGGCCTCAATTCATGGGCCATGATCCCCAAGGTAATTCATATGGCCTTGTACCCTAAAACCTTGGTCCATGGCCTAGGGACTGAAATCCATACTTGGTGTGCCAAACCTAAAAATGGCCAACATATCTTACTCATTGGGTAAATATTACCTATGTAGTATATGGGGCCTTTGAGGTGGTCTAGGGAATCACACATGACCCATGAGCCCCTTACCCTAAGACGTTATGTTTCGACTTGATAATATGGCCCAATCAATGATAGCCATTCTTGGTCGCATAGAGCTTGAAATGGCCATTTCTTGCTTGTAAGCAAAATATTTCCCACATAGAGATGATGTCATGGACTAGGGCCCCATTTGTGGGCTTCGATCCCTTGAGGAAAATGTTATGGCCTAGTACTTTATATGTTTACCCTAGAACATGCACTAGGCCATGAGAGCCATCCTTAGTGTGCCAAAATTGAAATGAACACTATATTCCACTTACATGATACAGATTCCCTTTATAGTGCTTGTATGGTGGACACACGGGGGGGGTCATTTGTTAGGAAATATCTTATCATGCCCATTCATATTGGGGAATAAACTATAATACAGAAATGAGAAAATATATTACCCTGTATTAAGGGGCCAGGGGGGCTTAATTATGTTATATCACAATACAAATATTTAGGGTATATTTTATTACATTTCGTGTAGAAGCAGTGAAGGGGAGGCAGAGGAAAAATCAGGGGTTAAGGGAACAAGGTATTGAGTTTGATGGACAAGGGATACTTAATCAGGATGTAGGATGGTTGATACTAGTGCTCTATTGAAGGGTTTTCATGTTGCTCATGTGTTTGTAGGTTAGTTAATGCACTGCAAGAAAAAATGCCTACGGTGACAATCATGCTTGTGATAGACCTTAAAGGGTCATCACCATTGTCACATATGATGACGAGCCTTAAAAAATCATCAATGTAGTTGTCTTTAGAGACATTCATTTAAGGATCATCACCAAATCCCTTTTCAATGACACTTTTTGTGACGGTTGTTAAAGGCTCGTTACCAATTCTCTCGTTGGTGACACCTCTAGTGACAGCCCTTTAGTGTCCCTCACTAATACACATTGGTGAGGGTTATGCTTGTGACGAGACTTAAAGAGTCATCGCCAATGTCACGTATGATCATGAACCTTAAGAAATAATCATTGTAATTGTTTTTAGAGACATTCATTTAAGGTTTGCCACCAAAGCCTTTTTTAATGATACTTTTGGTGAGGGTTGTTAAAGGCCCATTTCCAAATCTCTCTTTTGGTGAAACTTCTAGTGATGACCCTTTAATGAACTCACTAATACTCTATCTAGTAACTTTTGGCGATTGTAAAAAAATGTTCCTTACCCCCAAAATTTCTTACTAGTCATAAACTTTTGTTAAAAAATACTTGTGTATCAAGTTACATCCCCTTTTGAACTTTTTTCATAAAAGGTATTTGTGAATGGCCTTATTTACTCTTTGAAACATCTAAAGATTGACCACCATTACAATTTAAAAATATGAAATATTGCAAGTACTGTGAAGAAATGCTTGAGTTTCATCATGTCATGCTCTAGTTTAAGAATGAAATAATTCCCAATAATAATAATAAAATATCATATTTTATAACTTAATCATGTGGGATAGGGGTCAATACGTTTCTTGTCAAGCTTCTTTTGTTTTGAAATGTGTTGGTTACCTCTCCAAAATTTCTTGGTCATTTCTTTGAATGCATCTATTACATGATCAAATTCAAATTTTTGTTTGAGGTTTCTATTTCTTAATATTCCTACACCTTATAGGTGTTCACATTTCTATAGATGTTACACCTTTTTTCCTTGATTTTTAGTTTATCCATGAATGGAGTGAAACCAACATAAAAAAATCCATTGCTTGGGCTTTGGTCTTATTGAATACTATTTGTATCTCAATGGACTATCGTACATGTTACCGCACAAATTGGCATCCCTAACACGACAAGGTTGTGTGGACCAAAGGGCTAGTTACGGTAAGTATCTAGGAGGAATTAAGCCCAAAGTCACCACCACCTAATTCCTCAACTTGTTTGGATAACTCATTAACCTAGGGGAGAGTCCCTAATGGAGCAAAGCCACTTGAATACACCAACATACACACTTGCAACTACCTTTCTACAACTCTTATGGATAAGATCAGTGTTTTATATGCAGCCAACAATGGATAATAATGACACATAAACCATATCAAAGGTGTTAATTCAATCTAACAATCAATATCAGTAAATATCACCACTTCATGAATACACTTCACAAGTACTAAGGTAGGGTTTCACACTTTTGGCCAAGGTACCTCATAAAAGTGCACTCTAAAGGAGAGATGATCAAGTGGTCTAAGGTGCACTTAATGGTTCAGTTAGAACTGCAAAAATACTGTAAAAACCCTAATTGAATCAATTTCATGTTTCCCAATGCACTACGTCAAGTGGGACGCCCCTAGAGATCATTGGATAAATCCAACAAGGAGAAATTGATGGGTGGGTCAGAATGATCAAATTGCAAATATTTTTGGTTTCTTTTCAAATTATTTATATTTTTAGGGTTTTCCAGCAACATTATATTTGATTATTCATTCTTCACGCATTTGCAATTTGTAAAGAGAGGAACTTCTGCGTTTTTTTTTTAAAGAGTTTTTCTCGACGTTTCAGACCCTAATTCAGGTCCATCCTAGGGAGAACTAAGGAGCTTCTTAATTCTCTTGAGGATGGACATGTGTTAGGGTCCAAAACGTCAAGAAAAAACTCTTTAAAAAAATGCAAAAGTTCCTCTCTTTGCAAATATTATATATTTTTAGGGTTTTTCAATATATAAAGATGCATGTGAAATATTGATAAAAGAGACATAGATTTGTTGAAAAGATAGGGCATATGATTCTTGTCTCATTACCTAGTGCATTGAGAGAACAATACCAACATCCCTAAAATTGATGTCTAGCAACAAGATACCTTTCTCAATGCAAACTTGACAAATTCATCCATCTTATCATGTAAACTAGTTTTGACCATTAAATTAATTGCACTATTGAAGCTTCTTGTCTTTTACTATGAATCACCTACAACAATTCATGAACTTATGCTAGCAAGAGACATTTATGAGCATGTTTTTATTCTCAAAATAAAAACTGAAGATCAAGATGTTAGAGAGGGACTTCTTGTAGCTGAAGCCATATTACATGGATAAAAGAGGCATTATTCCACCCTCCACTCATGAATATCTAGTCGTTGGGCTTAATTTACTCCACCTATTGGTACAAAATAGAATTACAGAATGTCACACAAAGCTCATGGAAATCCTTTCACTGAGGGAACCTGAGAATCCTTGCATTAAGCATGTTGTGGAGTTAGAGAAATCATTCATTAAAAGTTCTTATAACCATGTTCTTAGTGCTTGGAAAATAGACCCACATGAAATTCATGTTTGTTTCATGGATGACTTTCTTGCAAAAAACTATCAGAGATGAAATTTCTAACACTAACCAGCATTTTTTTACTTGTATGATGTTGGAACGAACTACAATTCTGACTCAAATTCTCTTTAGAATGCTAAAAAATGTCAATCAATTGCAAACATTCTTAGAAATGCAAATGGAATTTACAATATCATGGAATAATACTATAATCTATAAGAAAAATACAAGCTGATAATATATTAGAATGTCATTTTGATTAAGTTGTGTCTATGGTAACTATTCTCTTGCATATTTATGGTGTGATCCCTTTGAAATGGCCTTCAGAATGATGTTCCAGGGAAGAAGACAATGCCTTTGTCCGTAAAGAAATCGTTGAGGCATTCATATCCATGAACGTTGCTTCAAAGCATCATGCATGATATTGGATTTATTACGTTGTGTCTACAGGTAACTATTCTCTTGCATATTTATGGTGTGATCCCTTTGAAATGGACTTGACAATGATGTTCCAGGGAAGAAGGCGATGCCTTTTTCCCTAAATAAATAGTTGAGGCTTTCAAATCCATGAATAGTTCCTCAAAGCATCATGCATGATATTGGAGTGGTATCTATGGCACTATGTATCTGGGTCTTGTAGCCTTGGGGACTTGGACATGGCTAGTGGAGGAGACCTAACCCCTAGGTTCGAAAGGAATCTTCTAAACATATAAAAATAAGTAGGCTTCCTCCACCAACCACACATGGTCTATTGAGGGTATCATTGGCGTATGATTCAGTATGTTGGTGCCATCAAGTGGTTTTGAGAATTATGAAGGTGTCTTAGGGCCTTTGGATTTGCATTATAGGGATGAAGACCATGAATTTGACTCTAATGAAAGCATCGAGTCATCTATATCCATGCATAATTCATCAAAGAATCACACATGACTTTCCATGGGTATCCATGGTGCTATGTATCTAGGTCTTGTGGTCTTAGGGTCTTGGACATGGTAATGTAGGAGACCTGCAACTCAAGCTCTAAAGGAATATTCTAACCATGTAGGGATAAGAAGGTTTCATCCACCAATAATAGGTGGCATTTTGGGGGTATCATTGGCCTATGATTGATGATGTTTGTGCCATTATGTGATTTTGAGAAATATGTACATGTCCTAGGGCATTGTGAATACTTTCCATAGAAGAATACCATGCCTTTGGTCCTAAAGAAACCATTGAGGCATCCATAGCCATTAACAATGCCTTAAAGCACCATTGGAATTTAAGTACGAATATTCATACCATTAGGGGAATTTAAGACTCAAGGCCCATCAGATCATTAAGAAAAGAAAGCATAATTCCCTAAAGGAAGCTTCTAGTCACGTACATCCAAGAACAATGCCTTTAACTACAACACATAACCTCTTGATGGATTCACTTGCATTTGAGTGGTGCTATGGATTTCATTGGAACTTTTTGAGCTCTAGTTATTCATCTTGAGTACCTTGACATGGTTGGGGTAGGAAAATTGGTCCTTAATCCCTAAACGAATATCCTAGGCACATAAGGCAAAGAAGAACACCTCAAACTAGCACACAGGCCTCTGCGTGGGTATATGTATGGCATCAGGTGGTTTTCAATAGTAGATAAATTCTTGGATCCCTATATATGATCAAAGAGATGAATCCCATGTCGTATATCATAAAGGAAGTTTTGAGGCATCTAATTCCTAAAGGATGCATTGAAGCACCACACTTGACCTCCAACAAAATCCTTTCCCTCTAACTGGGGATGTTAGATCCTTTAGAAGGTTCACATCATTAGGTATGGACCTTGGGTCCTTGACATGTTCAGGGATGGAATGCAAAGCTGTGACCACTAAAAATAAGCTTCTATGAATCCAAGGTTAAATGACACCTTGAACCGCTAGCCATGATCTCCAAAGAGTTTCTCTAGCCTACAAGCTATGGCGATATCTTTGTCATTACGAGGTTTAACACTAGGCATAGGCTTTAGGTCCCTAGACATTCTTAAAAGAGGAGATGTGGGTCTTATTCCATAAAGGAATATTTACTCCATCATCTTGCTATTTCTTGTCAAAATTGATTGTGGAGCCCATTGTTTTTTTGGTTTTAGGCATAAAAACTGAGATTTTTCCAAGCTTAGATATACATTTTCTATACTCTATAAGATACTTATATACTATGATGAATATTGACAATAGTAACACATGCGAACCTTGCCAATACTCTTTTTCCTACATCTTATTTAAGTTGTCTAACAATTATTTGCTTATGGGTAAAAAATTAAAATAGTTACATTATATATGAGAATGGTGTTATAAAAATGTTGTGATGAAGACTTATATATATATATATATTCTTTTTAAATATTGAATACATCATTACTTACTACAAGGTTTAGATACATGCATGCTTAACCTGCATTGGAAAATTCCGTTAAAACACAAATGCTTTCTTTGGCTTTGCTTCCAAGATAAAATACTCACTTGGGCTAATATTCAGAAGCAGGGCTTAAAGGGGCCTGGTGTATGCATCTTGTGCAGAGCAGCGGAGGAAAATTCTCAGCATCTTTTTTTTCATCGCAAGTTTATTCATAATGTCTGGCAGGTCATCAGTGGTATACATATAGTGCCCGATCTTTGGAGTGGGACCGATCTTTTGGAGAGTCTTCAGAACTGGTTTGAGAATTCCGGGGGGCAAAATTGTCTACCCCTGTTCCTCATCACCGACACCTGGTATGCCCGAAACCTTGCCATCTTTGAAGGTGTGTTACCCCAGGTTGAATCTACCACAATGAAGGTTATATTTCAATGGAAGGGTCATCCTTATCAAGACAAACATTTGAAGGATCGCAAGATACCATTCCCGATCCACGAAGAAGGGAGGATATATCACTATTTTGACGGAGCTTCCCAACATGGGATCAGTGGTGACGGGATAGTGTTTCACCTGAGCCGGAGCCATATTATCAATATCATTGTTCTCCTTGGCTGCGACAATGGTCTGAAAGCAGAGATGTTGGCTCTTAGATGTTTACTGTGGTTTGCTCATTGGAGGGGTTTCAAGTCACTTAACATCTACGAAGACTCACAAGTGATTGCAAATTGGTTTTCAGGAAAACATCTGATCAATGAGATTCTCTTGATGCACTGGATGCAGGAAATCTGTGATATCTACAAATATTTCGACGACATCTCTTGCCTGCATATCTATAGGAAAGCTAACAGGGAAGCAGACTACCTATCGAAATTGGAATTGGGTCCCATGGATGGCTTCCTTAGGTATACCAATCTGATGGACGGGGAGGAGATCGACCAGGGAAGTATAAGGATTTTTTTAGTGCTGTCATGGTGAATTGGACATATATCAGTTTGGTCTTTCTACCCTAGTTTCTCTAGAGTGCTTTATTAGACAATTTTCTTATTTCCTGTAAGCTGATCCTTCTTATTCTATCCCCTCTGCATCACGTTTTTTGCTCACTTATGCCACTCTGATCGTCGTAGGGCATCCTCTTTTACAAACAGTGATATAGGGACAATTTATTGTTGGGTTTTCCTGGGCTTTCCCAAGCATGCGATGTAATAGTCTTCTTTGGTTTTTATTACTTTGATCTTATAGATGTAACTGGTATTTATTTCATAATACAAGTTATATATTTTTTTCTTTGGAAAAAAAAAAACCTTGCATGCTTATTATTCCAAAGGAAAAAAAATAATATATATATTAATTAAATAGAAGTAATAAGCCCAGTGAGTATATATTTGAGCCCAGTGAGGCTACACTTTGGATTTCAGCATAGGAGCACCGTTTCAGTTACAATTATCCCTTCCGCCTATTTCTAGTCTCTGTCATGGTATTGTATTTCATAAAAAATTTATGGTTATGGCAACTTACAGTTAATGTAAAAACTCTGGTTGAAAGTCTGGTAAGGTGTTATTGTAATCTATGTATTGCTTACCAAATTCCTTTTAGTGGTTGGCTTCGCCAACCCTCATGGACTTATTCATTCTATTGTAGCCAATGTCTATTGGTATAATTATGTAGTATTCCATGGAAACACACTGGTTTTTTATATCAATTTTCATCATTGAGTTATTGGTACTATTTTCTTTCTATTTTGGACAATGGAAGCCCTGCCGTCTACCGTGTTTCATGCATTGGTATTTGTACCCTATGACTTATACAAATTTTGGCGACCCTGTAAGCCCTTTGTAAATTTGGTAAACTCTTAAGGAATGGCTAGTTTATTTACATTATCAAGGGTATGATTCATGTGCGACCTAAATAGAGATCCATGATCGAGATCCTCATTAAGCATTTCATTACTCTGCAGTCTATTTTTATTTTTATCTATTATGGTTAAATATATTCCTTATTATAATCCGTGGTCACTTACCATTCTCTACATACTGTGTAATTTCAATTCTTGTTCCCATAAACTTGAGTCCACGACTCTTTTATTAGATTACCTTTTCCTTTATTGGAACATCAACTAAAGGTAAAGTAATGCTACTAGATTGTATTCACTATTTCATGGGACGGTTTCGATCATTGTCAAACCCTTATTGTAGCTATAAATATGTATATCTGAGTTACGAGGTTTAAAAAACCCAAAATCTTATCTCGAATACCCTACCTTGTTGTATGTTTTAATCCTATTGTCTGTACATGATTGTACATGCATTATTGTAAAGGTTGGATTTGATACCCATATCTTTATATGAAATAAGTAAAGGGTTTTTCTTCTTTTTTTTTCTCTCCCTTTTTTGGATATGCTTTTGGAATTCCAAGAGCCCTAGTAAATATTATAATAACTATGTAATCTTGAACAGTCAATGTTGAAGTGTTGGGTCCAAATTTCCAAATCCTTCAATTTATTTCTATACCCTATAGTTTTATTCTTAACTGAAATTCCCAATGGTCTAGCAAATGTTAAATATCGAGAAACAATACTATTATTGTTTGATAACTCTTCACAAAAGTTTTTGTAACATTTCCATGTATTTCTATAACATTTCGAAGAGTGTTGTAGTTTCTAATTTTAAACAATTTAATGTAACATAATATACCCATCCCTTCTACATTTCACTAATATGAATAGATCCCAAGATACCCTCTTCCCAATATTTAAACTCTGAATCACAAATAAAATGATTTATCATATCTAATCAACATAACAACAAAGGTAGAAGACATATTTGTCTCGTAGTTATAGAAATACTTAATCGCATAATCACAAGCAAAATAATTTCTCGCATCTAATCAACATAACAAGTAAGGTAGAATACATATATGTCTGGTTGTTATGTAGAATTTTTCCCTATGGATAAGTCAAAATCCTCTTAACTTTAAAGCATATTTTCAACTAACTCTAAAGCAAGAAACAAGTCAAAACAAATGCTACCTTGAAATTCCTGAACTAACTTTTACAGCAAGATTAAATGTATTCAGAAACAATGAGAGATAAGACACACCTTTCAAACTGACGTTTGTCCCGCTTCTAGCTCTTGATCCAAAGCTCCGATGTAGAACCTGTTAAGATCAACCAAAGAAAAAACATGCAAGCTTCCAAATACCTTGAATGTAAAGATTAGATTCAAATCTAGATTAGATACATTCCATGCTAAGAACTTATGCTATACACATGAAATGGGAAAGACAAGACAAGTTATCTTTATTACAACTTGAAGAATTCTTACAAAGGTTGCTTGATGTCCAAGCCAATCTTCTAGCTCCAAGTGCTTCCTCCTCTAGCTATCTTCACAATGCTGCAAGATCATAAGTTTGGTACTTCAAGAGTCCTCCCTTTTCCCCATGGAATGCCTCTCTTTTATAGTGTATGGTAGGGTTAACCAACAAGAGAGATGGGTGGATCTAGGGAGAGATAAGTGGATCAAGGTTTCTAATCACAGAAAGTGAGTTGGGATCGAATCAGGGACCCCAATCTTCCACTATCTTCAAAAATCCAAAATCCCACAAGCCATGGAAAAAAGACTATAAAAAGAGTACCGCGCCCTGTGGTCTGAGCATAACGCAGTAGTACCGCGTGGCAGAGACAAAGCATAGCATGATAGTGTGTACTACCGCGCTCCTATAATTGAGAAAGGAGCATTAGTGTGGGTAAATAAAGTCTCTGGTGGGCTAAAACTTGACAGGGTGGATTTACCTTCAAGGATTACTCGTCTTCTGGGTGGTTCAAACAGTAGGGGAAGTGTCGTCAACTCTGTTTGTGGCGGAGATGCGACACTGTGGAATATAGAGGTATAACACTGGTAGTAACAAAAATACTTAAACTCGGAATCGAAAACAAAATAATTTATTGTATCTAATCTACAGAATAACTAAGGTAGAAGACATATATGTCTATTAGTTACGAAAAACCACTTGGAGCTGGACCATTCCACCTAACCGAAGAAGCTAGAAGGAACATCGTACTTGTTAACTTCACCCCTGAGCCTGCTCACTGCACCATGGGGAGGAAGTATGCAACTTCAAATGAACCTTTTATTATGTACATAGTACTTATCTCGAAGTCTGTAGTAGATATGTGGACATTCATACTAAATCAACAACTTTTCTCCATAAACTCATCGAACATCGTCCTATTCATTCCTGGCTTGACATCCATGATATGGTGAATGTCAGTGAACTCAAGTTGTATGAGCTCCCTCACTTGGAAGTATTTGTTCCAGTCATACATACAGAGGCCACATTCCAAATGTCAGTGAGATCAAGCTGTATGAGCCCTGTCACTTGGAAGTATCTGTTCCAGCCATACATATGGAGGCCACAATTCGAAATTTTCAGCCTCCCCTTCCAAAATATGTTCTTCTTGATGCTTGTGCAAGAGCCACTAAACAGTGTCACATCACCACTTACTTGGTGGGATTGCAAAGACACTTTTCCCACTCAAGCCAAGTAGTTGTCCCTGTCAATGTTTGAGGAGCAGTTTCCTCATCTTCGACAGAAATAAGGGATGATTTTCTCTAAGTGGGGAGGAATTGATGAGATTTATTCTAGTGACCATGTATGAAGTTTGAACATGTATTATACTTGTACTTTATCTATTTTGTACTTACAATTTTGTACATTTGGGTGACTTGGTCCAAATTAGCTACTTACCTACTTTATTTTATAATTTTTTCTATTGGAGACTAGGTCAAACTTGATCGCTCCTGCCAATTTTGTAATCCTATATATGGATAATTCAAATGAGTGCGTGTGTATATTATGTCAATCTCCTCTCTACTCCCATGCTTGATATCTTGGGTTTTCTACTCTTGTGTATATGAGTATTTGTATTCTTGTGTTTTATCCGTATGACCAAATTCTGCAAATCACCTCGGTTAGTAGCTTAAAATCTCCATCTCTCCAATTTTTGAGTCCATCATTAGTCTCGTTCTCATATTTGAAGAGATAAGTAGATTGGAAAATAAATGTCTTTGACTCATGTATGATGTTAATTATGTTGCATGAGTTTCTAGAATGCATGAACATTGGGAACGTGGATATGAGTCTAGAACGGCTAGAAGTTTCACCCAAATTTGCAGGAAATGTCATGTCTGGAGCAGAAATATTATATATTAAAAAATATAAAAATATTCTAGACTACAATATATCCAAACAATGATACATACAGGCTACAAGACTACAGTAGATGGTGTGTTGATATATATTATATTTCTATTTATAAGCTGCTTGAAAGTACTACTTATCGATGTCCGTATTACATTCATGATACATGAACACACCACACGTATGTAGCTAAAATCAGAACTGAAAACTGTAATCTAATGTCAATACTGGAATGTTTTGCCTCCTAGCAATGCATAGACTCTAGTATTTATTTCAATCAAAATGTAGGCCATTCCTGAACTGTTTTGCCTCCTAGCAATGCCTCGTATTTTAGTATTTAAATTTCATTTCAATCAAATTGGAGGCCATTCCAGGACAATTCTGCCTCCTATTGTCTGTTGGAATTGCTATATAGTATATACTATACTTATAGTATATTAGACTTTATTATTTTAGTATATTCAGTTGTTTAACAATTAATGAGTAACAAAATTCAGCCAATGGTCTATATAACTCAATCCTGGAAATAAACTTCAAACATGTCATGTCATAAGCTATTGCTATTAGTCTTTAGAAGACCTCATAGGAAATTAAAATGGTAAAACCATACAACCGAATTTAGGAAACAACATCATCTCATACATCCATGGTTCATAAAATAAAGTGTTAAATTTTGAGCATTAATTCACAATACTCTAGGATCTTTACTAAGAGAATAACATATACAGTATATCAATGCATGACAATCACAATAAGCATCACAAGCATCACAAGAATCAAAAGCATGAGAGACAAGAGACACAGAGTTTCCGTGGGGAAAACCCTAAGGTGAAAAACCCCACAACTTCCTCAGAGATAGAGAGAGCAATGGCTCAACCAAAGTACAACCAAAATACACTGAGATAGTCTCCTAGTAGCAGGTGATCCTCCTCCTCACTAGTGCGCCACTTTCTGAGTGAGAGTGAGATACTTTTCCGAGTGATCTAAATAGAGATCACCTGATCTCTATTTATACTAATATGTTTTCCCAGTGACCTTATGGGGCCGACTTGTCTAGCTAGGTACATCCACATTATAATATATATAATTCAGGGCCGACCCCACATGGTGGTCTAATAACCTATTGGCAAGTACACACACTTGCGACACTTGTCAATACACATGACGACACTTCCTTATAGAGGAATAACACATCTCTAATAAGGGTACAATAAATATAGATGAAATACATTCTGAAGTTACATATACATCAACACTCCCTCTTAACTAGGAAGGTATTTCTCGACACAGATCTGCTAGACAAGTCTTCTTCTCGGGATCATCATCGATGCATCGTCATCGTCATCATCACTGCTGCTGCTATCTCAACCAATCTTTGACTCTACTCGTCATAGGAAGTTCTACAGAACCGGTCCTTTTTCATACTGGATGTAGGCCCACTACCTGCAGGTCTTCGTCATCACTGGCCATACTGTGGAATCCTCAGGACTTATTACGTGTGTCACAAAACCTCGAAAGAGCATCCCAGGATGTTACGAGCACATGGCTCTACCTATAGTATCTCCTAGGGCCATATTATATGTGACCTCACCACAAAACCTCGCAAGAGCATCCCAGGTTGTTACGAGCATGCAGCTCTACCTATAGGATCTCCCAGGGACAGATTATATGTGGTCACCACAAAACCTCGCAAGAGCATCCCAGGTTGTTACGAGCACGCAGCTCTACCTATAGGATCTCCCAGGGACAGATTATATGTGGTCATGGCAAAACCTCGCAAGAGCATCCCAGGACTTATTACAGGCACACAGCCCAACCTATCGGATCTCCCAGGGACAGATTATATGCCATAGGACAAAACCTCGAAATAGCATCTGCCAGATATCCTAGGGCACGAATTACATGCCATAGGCAAAACCTCGAAAGACTATATGCAGATCTCCCAGGGCCAAATTATATGTCCTCCTAGAGCAAAACCTCGAAAGAGCATTTGCCAGATATCCCAGGGCACGAATTACATGCCATAGGCAAAACCTCGAAAGACTATCTGCAAATCTCCCAGGGCCAAATTATATGCTCATCTGCACATCCTGATCCATGGCCATAGAGTATCAACCTCATACTCACCATACATCATCCTGATGTACACATGATCATCCTGATCATCATCACTGCAACATCCTGCTACATGTCATCTGGAGCAACATCCTAAAGCTCGTCATCCACGATCATCCTGATCATATAATGCATCTACCTGATGCATACCAAGTATCTACCTGATACATATCATCATACATGATCCACCTGATCATACAATGTATCCACCTGATACAAATACAAATACATGATACATATCACCATACATGATCCACCTGATCATACAATGTATCCACCTGATACATATACAGATACATGGTCCAAGCAACCAACATGATGCATACAAAATACATCCAAATGATCCTACTGATCATATCCAGCATCCAACATGATGCGTACATACATATACATATAAATGATCCAACTGATCATATCCAGCATCCAACATGATGTGTACATACATATACATATAAATGATCCAACTGATCATATCCAGCATCCAACATGATGCGTACATACATATACATATAAATGATCCAACTGACCATATCCAGCATCCAACATGATGCATACATATAAAAATGATCCAACTGATCATACAAAGCAGAAACCAGAACATCATCCTGATGTTCATCATCCAGCGCTTACATCCACAGCCATGTGAAGGATCCTCCTTCCAACATGCTTGGAATGGCTTCAGCAAATGTGTCCATCACTTCTTCCTCAAAGTGTCCTCGATCTGAAGAACACCAAGCCTCTCCCTGACGTACTCGAACTTCACCCTGGCTTCGTCAGCACATCTGCAATTTGCTCATCCGTCGCAACATACAGGAGCTTCACAGCTCCTCTCTGCACCATATCCCTGATATAGTGATACTTGATCTCCATGTGTTTCGACCTGTTATGAAACACTGGGTTCTCGGACAGCTTCACACAACTCTGGTTATCACAAAAGATACCAGTAGCATCCAACGGGAGATCAAATAACTCAGACAGTAGCTTCCGTAGCCATACTGCCTCACAACTAGCTGAACAGGCTGCAACATACTCTGCCTCTGCTGTACTCAGTGCTACGCAAGACTGCTTCCTGCTAAACCAATAGATCACACCTGATCCCATACTGAAGCAGCACCCAGATGTGCTCTTCCTATCTACAGCACTGCCAGCCCAATCTGAATCAACATAACCCTACAGGTTAAACTTTTGATTCGCTTCATACTTGAGCCCATAATCCACTGTGCCCTTCAGGTACCTCAGAACATGCTTTACAACAATCAGGTGAACACTCCTCAGATCTGTCAGGAACTGACTCAATGTGTTCACAGCAAAGCAAATGTCTGGTCTCGTGTTCGTCAGGTACATCAAGGACCCAATCATCTGACAATACATAGAGACATCAACCGGCTCAGATGAAGCATCACATAGAAGCTTCAGATTCGATGCCATAGGTGTGGCCATGGCTTTGCAACCCATCATCCCAAATCTCTTTAGGATATCTACTGTGTACTTCCCTTGACCAAGGAAGATCCCACCTGCACTCTCCCATACCTCCATACCTAGGAAATAGTGCATCATTCCCAAATCTTTCATATCGAATTTAGCAGCAAGCTTCCTCTTAGTATCTGCAATCAATTTATCATCTCCTGTTACAAATAAGTCATCCACATACAAGAGTAGAATCATAGGATTCCCTTCCTCAACCTTGTAGTAAAGGTTGGAATCCAGTTTACTCTTGGTAAAGCCCAAACTAGATAGAAAACTATCCATCCTACCATACCAAGTTCTGGGAGCTTGTTTCAAGCCATACAAGGCTTTCTTCAATCTGCACACATATGACTCCCTGTCATGTATTTCAAAACCAAGTGGCTGATCGACATATACTTCCTCTTCAACTACACCATTCAAGAAAGCAGTATTGACATCCATCTGGTGTATTTTCCATTTCATAGCTGCAGCCAGGGAAAGTACTGTTCTGATGGAAGTATACCTGGCTACAACTGCAAAAGTTTCTTCATAATTTATTCCCTCTTTCTGAGAGAAGCCACGAGCTACAAATCTTGCCTTGTATTTCTCTACACTGCCATCTGCAGCATGCTTGATTTTGTAAATCCATTTGGAAGTCACAACAGACTTCTCTTTAGGTCTTGGGACAACATCCCAAACATCATTCTTCATTATTTATTGGTATTCCTCAACCATGGCATCCTTCCATTCTTTCTTTTCCGCTGCTTCTTCATAACTGGAAGGCTCTTTGTTCATAATGTCGCAGAGTAAAGCAACATAGCTGGTATGTGATCTGGTTCTCTTCTTTGCTCTGTGTTCTTCTTCTGGAATGCTAAATCTTTCTGCATCTTGAATGAGCTCTCTAGCCCATGCAGGTTTCCTCTTGTGAGAGTTATCCTCGCGGGGTGGATTTACAGTTTCTTGTGGATCTTCAAACTCACGAACAACTTCTGGAACTACTTCAGTCATGGTAGTGTCTTGAAATATAGTTTCCTTAGGTTCTTCATAAACTTTGATAGGTGCCTTCCTTGATTTGATGAATGCTGAGTTTTCATCAAATGTTACATCCCTACCGACATCAATCTTCTTTAACACTGGAAAGTATATTCTGTAAGCCTTCGAGCTTTCACTGTAACCCACAAAGATACCCTTCTTTTCTTAAGGATCTCGTTTAGTCCTCTTTTCCTTTGGGACATGAGTGTATACTGGACAACCAAATATTCTAAGATGGCTGACTTCAGGTTTCTTACCATAAAAGACCTCTTCTGGTGTCTTGTTGTCCAATATCTTGTGGGGTGTTCTGTTCTACACATATACAGTTGTTCTAGCTGCTTCTGCCCATAGATGCATAGGTAGATCCTGGTCATGCAGCATTTCCCTTGCTGCTTCCATGATAGTTCTGTTCTTCCTTTCTGCAACTCCATTTTGTTGAGGATTATAAGGAGCAGTCAACTCCCTCTTAATCCCTGAATCACTACAAAGCTTCTTGAAGTCACCTGAGGTGAATTCTCCACCATTGTCGGATTTGAATGTTTTGATCTTCTTGTCAGTTTGATTCTCCATCAAGGTTTTGAACTCCTTGAACTTATCAAACACCTCATCTTTGTTCTTCAAGAAGTATACCCAAGTCTTCCTGGAGAAGTCATCAGTAAATGAGACATAGTAAACATACCCACTAAGAGAACTGGATGACATAGGACCACATACATCTGAGTGGATGATTTCCAGGATATCTTTGGCCTTGCTTTCACTGCTTTGGAAAGCCTTCTTAATGTTCTTACCTTTTGCACATCCTTTGAAAACACCTTCATGTTTGGTCTTGATTTCAGGAAGACCTTCTACAGCCTTGCTTGCAATTGGAAGTGCCCTATAGTGCATATGAGCAAGTCTTCTATGCCAAAGTTCACTTGGCTCCATGGATTCATGCACCATGGCATGTTCAGGTTGTCCCTTCAATTTATACAATCCTCCCTCTTGCTCTCCAATCACTACTGCATCATCTATGGTCTTTCCCTTTGGCCATCCACAAATGCAACCCTCATACCTTTTGCATCCAATGTAGAGATGGAGAGTAAGTTCTTCTTGAGCCCAGGTACATAAAGGACTTCTTTCATCTTCAAAGATTTTCCAGAATCTAGGTTGTAGGAGGCTTCAACACTTCCTTTGATTGGGTATTGATAATCATCCCCAAGTTTCACCTTATGGGGTGATTCATGTTCAGATAGATTCACAAAAGATTCCTTAAACCCAGTCATGTGTTTGGAAGCTCCACTATCAATCAACCAAACATTAAAACCATGGGATATGGTACATGTGAGAGCATAGATTAGAACATACTCTTCTTCACTTGATGAGTCAACATCACTATCATCACTTTCTTCCCTAGCCTTCTTCTTTGGAGGTTTATCATCCTCGGCAGCATGAGCACGAAAATTTCTTTTGTTTCCCTTCTTCTTCTTGCTGGAGTTGTTGTTATTATCCCTTTTGTTCTTGGGACAATCTGAAGCAAAGTGACCCTTCTCATTGCATGTGAAGCATAT
The DNA here is from genome assembly GCA_027924585.1 of Larix kaempferi. Classification (NCBI taxonomy): domain Eukaryota; kingdom Viridiplantae; phylum Streptophyta; class Pinopsida; order Pinales; family Pinaceae; genus Larix; species Larix kaempferi. Next base: position 26,651,044 of record BSBM01000445.1, read on the forward strand.
TAGATCCTTCTTATTCTTTTGATAGGATCTCTTGTGGCGAGAGTGCTCCTTCTTGGGCTTGCTTCTTTTGGTGTGAGCTGCAAGAGCTTGATCTTCACCTCCCATCTTTTCCTCACGAGCTATAAGTCTAGATTCTTCTTGAGAGCATTCTTCCCGCAATCTGTTGAAGGAGATCAACTTCTTCCTTGCACAAATTCCTTGAATAAAGGAATCCCGTGACCTGGGTAGGCCATTTAGAGTGGTCATCACCACTTCACCATTCTCCACCATTTCATCCACTGCTTCTAGTTGTTCCTTGATCTGGGAGACCCTTGAAAAATAAGATTGAATGGTTTCTCCATTCTGAAACTTTTCTCCTTTCAATTGGTTCCCCAGGGTCATCTTCCGATTTATGTTCTTCCCTTCAAATAGCTTGGTCAAAGAGTCAAACATCTCCTTGGGTGTCTTAAGAGAGGACACATGGGGTATGAGATGATCTTTAATGGAATCAGCAATGATTCTCTTTGCCTTGACCAAGTTCTTCTTATGCAATACCTTGGCCTCTTCATCCTCTGGGATAGGGATGTCTTCTTTCACATATGAGTCCAACTCATTCTCTTCCAGGATTAACCCAATCCTATACTTCCAGGCTTGGAAGTTATCATCCCCTTCAAGCGTATCCTCAAGCTTGGTGTGGAGAGACATCTTAAAGAGTACTTCAAATGGAAATAGAAAATATTTAGGTCTTACCACTTGAAATGCTGAAAACTGGATCTGGTCTCGGATTAGGGTTTGTCGGAAAAACCCTAAAAATTCAAAATGTGAATTTCAAATTTCTAAAAGGATAGCAAGATGCGCTTTGATGAGCTGATCAGCCTGGTGCATTTAGAATTTGAGATCAGCAAAGTTTTACCCTTCATATTTGACTTTTTGTCCTCTCGGGTTCACTGGGAGAGCCCTGAATTAGGGTTTGAGTTTCCCAGAGATCTACCCAGCCAAAAATCTCGATCCAAAGCTCTAAACTTCGATTTTTGCAAGGAGCTTCCAGCTGTGTCTTTAGATTCCAGAAATTCCTATTTTTGTGGAAACCCTAATTTTTAGGGCCAAATCTGAAAATGCTCGGAATTGAATTCTGATTGGACAAATAGATGCTTCTTGATGAGTAGAGTCAATCTACTATACTATTTTTCCAAAATCTGTGGAGAGAAACCCAATAAACAAGAAACTCAAGTTTCCATCACTGCAAAATGTCTTCTTCTCAGGTTAGCTCTGATACCATGTTAAATTTTGAGCATTAATTCACAATACTCTAGGATCTTTACTAAGAGAATAACATATACAGTATATCAATGCATGACAATCACAATAAGCATCACAAGCATCACAAGAATCAAAAGCACGAGAGACAAGAGACACAGAGTTTCCGTGGGGAAAACCCTAAGGTGAAAAACCCCACAACTTCCTCAGAGATAGAGAGAGCAATGGCTCAACCAAAGTACAACCAAAATACACTGAGATAGTCTCCTAGTAGCAAATGATCCTCCTCCTCACTAGTGCGCCACTTTCTGAGTGAGAGTGAGATACTTTTCCGAGTGATCTAAATAGAGATCACCTGATCTCTATTTATACTAATCTGTTTTCCCAGTGACCTTATGGGGCCGACTTGTCTAGCTAGGTACATCCACATTATAATATATATAATTCAGGGCTGACCCCACATGGTGGTCTAATAACCCATCGGCAAGTACACACACTTGCGACACTTGTCAATCCACATGACGACACTTCCTTATAGAGGAATAACACATCTCTAATAAGGGTACAATAAATATATATGAAATATATAGATGAAATACATTCTGAAGTTACATATACATCAACATAAAGAACATCATCAAGAGTTTATACAATAGAAAAATCTACAAGATAAGTAAAATGCACAATAGAAATTCCATAATTTAAAAGATACACTTAGTCATTAGGTCTGTTGAATTAGACATGTAATGTTAAACCATTAAACCAAATGAAAATTCAAGAATTTGGAAGTGAACTTATTTAGCCAATGTTCTTAATGAAATGAAAGATTATAAAACCAACATTAACCAAATAGAACACTTAAAGTTTAATTTCTATTATGAAATATTTACTGTTATAAAATGAAGTAGTGAACTCGGAATTTTCCATATTTTTTAGCTTGCTGTCCCAATGTGTTTGCAACTTTGCAGTTGTAAAATAAAGCAAGAGACTAAGAAAAATTTATGAACTTGGTAAGAAATTTATAGCAGAATTTTAAAGCAACACAACCTGAAATTTCTAGATGCTAGATGGCTAAGAAAATTTCCAGAAATGAAAGTAATTTGCTATAATAATTTACAGGATTAATGAAATTGCAGAATTAGCCAATTAAGCAACTAAAATCAACAAGAAAATTCAGATTTATAACCCATAAATTTTAAGGATCTATGCTAGCATGAAACCCTTGAGCTAGATATGAAATTGAAGATTAATTAGGGTTGTTTTATCTTCGTTTCTCCATAGTAAATAAATGAAACAAAACAAAAAATAAAACTCAGAATGATCAAGCCTAAAATATGTTAGAACAAGATAAATTTTACCTTGGCTCGACTTTGGTGAAAATTTGAAATACTTTTAGACTTTTCTAGATTTAGTTTTCACCCGTAAACAAAAAAGAAAAGGAAACTTTTTATGGTTTTTGGTTGAAGAAATGGAGTGTGGGATTAGTGTGTTCAATCCTTGGTTAAAATGGAGTCTTTATATCAATTTTCCTTGGGCCTTGTTTTAGTTTACTTGGCTGGAACACATGCAAACACTACAAAAAATTACCCTTTGGGGGGCGGTTTTGGAATGTGAGCATCCTACTGAGGAGGTTGCTGATAAATTGAAAATCCTCTGTTCATCCTCCTTTTTTTTTCTCTTATTCAGTGGTCTGACCTATTGAATTCGAACCAACAACCTAAGGATTAGATCAGGACTTCTCATCCTACTAGGCTCCTACAGTACTAGGTTTTACCAATCTAAGGAAAATACATTGAATATATCTTAAAATACAACTTGAATGCAATTATGTAAATCAGTTTTTTACTATTTGTATTGATCACTCTAGGGCATTATAGAACCTAATATTAAGGTCTATCTTAATTTTTGATAGATATACAAACGTCAAGGAGCAGAATCATTCCTATGTATATTAGCATCGCTTGTAGAGAGTTTGGAATCAAGCATTTCATAATACAATAAAAAGAATTTCCTTGGGAACAATAGAACATGTTCACTAACCTTAGAAAGACTGACGGTTTCAGAAGTAAAGAAATAGACTAGATAATCAAATTCCTCCTCTTCTTCATTTACACTGACACAACAAATAATTATGGAGTCTATCCCTACCCACCTTATTGAAAAATTTGTCCGTCTACAATTCCTCCAAAGATACCAATGTTTCCATACTTGGCAGACTTCTAACTTAGAACCTTATCACCCATTTTATCAAATCAATGTGTATTTTAGAGCCTTGGTTGGAACAAATTGTCTGAAGTTGAGTTGTAATCTGTAAATGGAACTCTTTTTGAAAATTTGATGATAAATTCTTAATTTTTTGTCCTTCATTAATAAAGCAATATGTCACCCATTTGGACCCCAATCAGCTGCCATAATATCTTCTTCCTTGTGATCAAAAGAAAAACACTATGAATAGTAAATTTTCTACAGGTCCCTTTGGTACTACTACATTCAAACTTTCAATATCTATAAATTTGCATGTTTTGGTCAAAACATTTTCATGTGGATGGATTGCAATGGCATCCATACTTTGACAAGCCTAGAAAAGATCCTACGCGTTTATGTATCAATGCATTTACAACATGTATTGAAGACATATTCCTTGCACTCTATAAACCATTTTGACATAATAACTTTTTATTTATTTATTGTATATGTTTCCTTTTAAATGATGAAGTTTTAAGGCCATTTGTGACTGCTCACTTTATTTATTTATTTTTTATGTGGTTCCATGCTTTTATAGGACCTGTGGCAGATGATATGTTCCATTGGCAAGCGACAATTATGAGACCTCTGACAGTCCATATGCTAGGGATGCGTTTCTGGTGACAATTCATTTTCCAACCAATTATCCATTCAATACATATAAGGTATATTCATAATGTTTAGTGAGTGCATACTATGAACTCCCTCACTGATCCTCTAATTTTATTCTCTAGGTTGAGTTTTTCCAAATGATGCAACCATAATGCTTGCATAAAAAATCTTGATAACTTACTCCTGAAAAGCATTGTAGATTATTATAGCCATGTGACTTGTTTATCTATATCCATTTTATGATGTCTAATACATAATGAAATAGTTGTCTGATGAGTATCTGATTGGATTAAGGATAGCTATTATTGTTTTGTTCTATTCAAGAGAAGAGGTGTTCTCACTTTACACAAAACTAAATCTAGCATGGATTATAAATGCTACCTCCTTTGTGTTTCCCAACTAAACCAATAAGTTTGCATGGACCACATCTGGAACATGTAGCTGCATTTGTAATGGTTTCCATTCCACAAATTTGCAGTAAAAAATTGTCTTATTTTCTACATTGCATTACGGATTGAACTAGCACGTGTGATTTAAGCCCCAATAACAAGGCTAGCCTAGTTGCAACCTAGAGGTGTTACCCATTGTCACCTCAATAACTACCGCCCTACACTTTAGGTTTTCTCTTCTCCAACCAAGGGGGGCTTCCCTAAAATAGGATTTCTAACTATTTTGAGAATGAAGGATAAGGTGTTCCCTAGCAAAATGAGTCTTTTTGTAGTATATGATAAACGGGCAATGGGATGACCATGAATATTAGTGTCAATCCCTAGGGAAAATGGAGTCAAAAGGAATTTAGATGAATAAAGGGGAATGTTCATGAAGATTTGGGGAAATTAGTGTTTTTTTCACAGCCCCCCCCACTCCAATATGCCGAAAAAATAAAAGTAGAAATCACTAGGAGACCCCATTTGGCACTACCTCAAAATATTGCAAGTAGTGTGTGAATTATGCAATGAAGTATTAGAAATCAACATTATTAAATATAAAAAAATGCTATAGCACTACACTCATTCATAAATCAACAAAACATTGGAGGATATTTTCTCGCGCAACCCTTCCAATGAGATGATTTCATTTTAGTTTGGCCTAATCAACAAGTCTAGTTATTCTACAAAACATTAACAACATCTAAAATTGGAAACAAAGATACCTCATTTAGGATGGGAAATGAAACCTTACAATTTGATTTGCTCCGTGAGAGATATGTCTATTAGGATCCAATAGAAAGGGAACTCTCAAAATCCAACCATGTAGAATGAGGAAGAAAGAAAAACTTTGTATAGATTTCAGCTCATTTTCCTCTACAATAAAATATTAATATAGATGGGTGGAGTGCAAAGATGCTCCACTACATCCAATAAATAATATAATAATGGTGATCAAAGCCACAAAATTTCATATCCAGTAAGAGGTCTAAGAGCCTCATAGTGAGACACATTGATTCTATTACATGAAATAGATGACACCCAAGAGATGAAAACAACTTTAAAATGGTGAATAAAGGTCTGAATGATGACCCCATTGCTCCAATGGCATTAGAAATTTTCCTGAGCATTCTGCACCATTGGAAAGGTCTCAGAAAGAGATTTCCGTCCATTTATTGTAATCCCCCAACAAATTTAGGGTGAAAGAGAATAACTCTCCTAAAGAAAGGCCCAAGCTGCTGCAAACTGCTCAAAAATCAGAATCTGTTGTCCAGAAAGATGTCCCCATTGCTCCAACGCCTTTAGGAATTTGGCTTAGCATTCTGCATCATTGGAAAGGGCTTGGAAAAATCTTTCCAACTATTTATCATATGCCCCCATATGATCTAGGGCATTGTAGAACCAAGGGTTTGAAAATAAGGTCCTATTATGCACAATTCACCTTAGAGGCAACATAACAACCAGGTACAAAACATGAATCAGTGCCAAGAGGTCTATACCACCATGAAGATCATCAATATATTATTCCAACCCTCATCAACCAACAAGAACACAAGGCATCAAATCTTAGGAGCATCCACATGCTAGCATTCAAAGCATTATAAACATGTCATCCCCACTAAAATTGTGATGAAAAATCACAAGTGGACACCCATGCAAAATGGGGGGTAACACATTGATTCTAGTACTGAAAATATGCAATGTTCTTATGACTGGTAAAATGACAGTGACCTCATGATTTATTAGCATTATATCAAAGTTGAAATTATATTGAATAATGTATACAACCTTCTATTACATGGGTAGATTGATGTTGCTAGGGTTCATGGGAATAACATGTTTGAGATGTGGGTTGGAGATTCCATGTGACTTCAAAGTAGTATAGTTTGTGGGTACTGGGTCAAAACAAAATATACCATTATATTCATATATATTGAATCTCATATTTTGTACATCCATTCAAATGGGAAATTGTTGTGATCTGATTAGTGATTTCCCCAAAAAAAAACTATATATTTCAAGCAGAAATGCAAAACATACATAGGTATGTTCTTTCAACTTTGGAACACTCAGGTATTGCTCATCATGAGCATCAAAAAGTAGAAAAAATGCATTTTTTCTCCTATCATTATTATTTTTTCATTCATACATATAGAGGTGCCATTAAGGATTTTGCATTATAGAAATTTACATAATCATTGGATATAATCAAATTTGTCAAACATTTTGAAGTTGCTCTAATAAGATTAGAGAGCCTAAAGTTGCTAGACTTCCTTTGGAGCTACCCCACTTGAATGGGACCTATGGAGTTGGTTTAAAAAGAGAATGGAAAGTTGCAGTGAAGTATTGTGTTGTCTTTGCTGAACATTTTTTCCTATCCAATAGGATTTCCCTTTATATGCAACTTTACAGCTCCTTTGCATCTTTTACTTACAGCATGAGTATTTTCTCCCTTTTATTTTGTGTCTCTTTTATTGAGGAGGTTTGATTTTTGGTTGTTTGAGGGATGTGCTTTCCTCATTATTCTAAGGTAGAGTTTCTGCAGTAGTGTCATCATTTCTGCTATTAGGATGTTAGATTTGTGGGATGCATTAGATATTGTATTTGTTCCACATTTATTTTATAGGAAAATATTTTAAAATATTTTCCTGATATCGGCTATGGATTTTAGAGAATTAGCAAGTTGAAAGTTTGAAACACATTTGATATTTTTCTGGAGGAGTTACAACTTGTACAAAATAAAAGGTCCTGTATGTGAATGCTAAAATCTAGGCCTAGTGGTTGCTTGATAGCTTTTCTTTCTAGAATGAAGGGTGATGGGATTCAAGGAACCAAAGATTAGAATCGGGTGCTTATGGTCATATGGTGGGAAATGGGTGCTTATGGTCATAAATCTACTGAACACTGATTTTTAGGTCTGAAAAATGACCCACTGCCCAAACACAAAGTGCAAGGGCTGTTACTTTCCCAGATTCAATGAGTAGGGTCATTTGCTCATGTTCATTATCTTCTTAGGACTGCAATATGCCCAGAATTGCTGATGGGAGATGACACGTTACTTGCATGGGCCTGATCATGCCTTGAAATCCCTAGAATTTCCCCACCAATAGCAAATAAAGCACACCCACACAAATATGGGGGTAACACAAGGTTCTATAGTGATGGATGGTAGGATAGATGCTTGAAATGTGTCCACTTTTGAACATTTTGTGTCTTCTTGCTCCAATCCCTATTTTTAATGGAAATTGATTGCTTAGATCATTAGAAGTGCACAATCTTCTTGAAGGACCATTTATATGAGGTCATTGAGGAGGTGGGTGGGCAATCCAATGTGCAAATCATCACATATGCAACACTTGTTTGCAAATTTGCAAGGTTGATGGTTCAAAAGTAGTTTAGCCATATTGTTTAGATGCCATGTAAGTCCAAGCTACTCAATAAGACCATTTGGTTCCATCTCCTCATCATCACATATAGTATCATTTCTGTATTGGTTTCCTCTCTTGGAAGGACTCCTCCTTCTACTCTTAGTTTTTTTTAGCAATATCATTTGTGTATTGGTTCCATCTCTTTGCAAGATCCCTCCTTGTACCTTACTATTTTTAAGCAAGGAAGTATGCTATGAATGTAGGTCAAGTTCTCTATGCTCTTAGATTCTGATTAGTTTCTCTTCATTGCATGAATAAAAGACTATGTGCTCCAATTCCTCTCATAGGATAGGGTATTGGCTACTTTTGAAAGAAAACATATATAAAATCTTGAGTAGCCATATTTTGACCTCAAGGAAGCAGTCAGCAGTAGTCATTGTGAATTATGGGCAAGTGTTAGCCATCAAACAACAGTAAAACCTTATCACTTTAAATTTTGGGCACTATCTAGGCAATCTATGGATAGGAGCAGCAATAAAAGGGTATCTCTGAGTAACCTATGCACTATTCTTGATACTAAACAACAGTAAAAGTCAGTTCTAGGTGGATTCCTGAGCAGCATGGGCAGTTTTGGGGTCATAGCAGTGGTAAATATCAGGTCTGGGCTGATCCTAAGTCAATTCTGTGCATTTTTCAGACCTGTAGCAGCAATTCTGGGCACATCTTAGGGTTGTGTTTCAATTCTGGGAATCCCTGGGCATGATTCAGCCCTATTTTTAGCCTTAAACAGCAGTAAAGAGGCCCCAAATCCAAAGTTGTGCATGTTCTGAGCAAGTTTTAAGATGTTTCCTGTAATGGCAGTCACAAATGGCCTTAAAACTTCATCATTTTCAGTCTTGGGCAAAACGATATCCACACTTGAAGACAATGTTCCACATTTTGGAAGGCTTCAGGTCTATTTGAGAGGAGCCATCCCATAATATGAGCCTTTGGAGGCTGGTTCTTCTGCCTATTGGAGGATTCTTGCTTACTGCAGTTTAGAAATATCCCTTAATAATAAGAAGGCATGGTGTGGATCCATTTCCTATTTGCTTCCCTTTCAATGGGCTCTTGACATGGTTGAGGATTTTTTCTGTAAGCTCATACTGTGACTATGTGAAGTGGTTGAAGAAATATTTCCCCACTTCTGGAAGCATATCCCTTACTAGCCAACCTATCTCAATTGTTTCTTTAGTTAATAATGTATGATGTTATCTAAGCCGGAATAGAAATTATATAAGATTGACTTTGTATCTGTGTAATTTGTGGAGGTGAATTGAAAAAATATTATGTTATGCATATTTATCAGACTGAAATTGAGATTTACTAGATAAATGTTGGAGGAAAAATATTATTGCTTGTATGATATTCATTGAAACCAAGATTTTGGTGCATGGACTATTGCAAACACATTATTCTTTTAAAGTCCACTATTTGCTTGTGTATTGACAAACCAATTAGATTACATATTCAACTACGAAACAAAATCAAATGCTTAGATGTATAGGGAAAAGATTTATACTGTGCGGAATAAACACTTTGCAAGTTTAATTTCTGTAGCAACGTTGGTAAAATAATTGTATAATATATAATTATCATGCTAAAATCAAATTTCAATCATTGATTTGTTTTGATATTTTGCATCAGTCTGATTGGTGACTGGTCTATTGTTACGGTGGTCAATTGCAGATACATGAAAAGGCTAGAAAGTTTGCTTACCAAACTGGCATCAAGGTAGTGGTTGCTTATGGAGGGGTGCCTATTACTACACAGGTTTGTGAATTTTCTTGCATTTGGCTATTCAATGCTTGCATTTCTATATAATGCATTTGATTTTTCTGTATAGTCATAATACTTGACATTATTTTCCTGTGTTATTATCCCTTTGACAAAATATATGGAAGGTGGAAATTGTTAGTCCACAAAGAGCAGCGTGGTTGTGATATGAAATGTTGGTAAATGTCAATATTTGGAGACTTGTTTATTTTGAAATGATACACATATTTTTGACACTTTAAACTGATACAAAGTGTCTCTTTAAGGAAGGATATCATGATTTGACTGTAATATTTCATCTAATAAATATGTTCATCCAAAAAATGCATATAATTAAAATTTTGATAAAAATATTCATGTACATCCATGTGAATCCAACATTAGACATAAATATGCAAAGTTTTCTCATGTATATAGTAAGGGTTCATATAACCAAAATAATAAAGAGTGCAAACCATTTCCAGACCAGAAGATGTAAACAAATGGGAAAACCATATACGTGCCTCTGCATGCTCCTGTATGGGACCAGAAGATGTAAACAAAGAGGGAAACCATATATGTGCCTCTGTATGCTCCTGTATGGGACCAGAAGATGTAAACAAAGAGGAAAAACATATCTGTTCCTCTGTATGCTCCTGTATGGAACTGATTGTTTTAGATTGAAAATGATGATTCTATAAAGAACTAGCCTTTTTGGTCTGAACTGGCTGTAAACCCCCTGGAACCAGTCCAACTAGCTGTAAACTGATACAAAGTGTCTATGCAATGGAGGATATCACAATTTGACTATAATATTTCAATTTATTATTAATATGCATAGTAATAACTATGTAGGATTAAAAATATGGTGTTATTGGGGTTAATGAATGTTCTCTCATGTTTGTTTTAGTTAGTGTTATCTGAACGGGATGGGTTTCTGAACCGGTTGACCCCAAAAAGTGGAACTGGATTGCAACCGGTAAACAATTGGAAACTAAAACTAGCCCACCAAAAAATACATAAATATTTAAATTTTGATCAAGAAAATTGTACACCCGTGTGAATCCAAACCATTAGACTCTAATATGCGAAGCCTTGTCATGCAAATAGAAGTGTGCATATGACCAAAATAGTAAAGAATGAAAACCATGTATGAAGTTATGAACCCATCTATGAACCAATTTTATCAAAACAAGACTGGTTTTTGCAAAAATTGGTTGGTTCAACTGGTTTACAGGCCTAACTGGCCCAAATTGTGGCCTTGAATTCGAAATGGTTGGTTCAGTACTGAACCCACCAATTCTGTACTCGAACTGGCTATAAATGCCTGAACTGGGTGGTTTGGTATAGAATTGTCTGGTTTTGTATGGGGTCTATACACGGTGGGAGCACGATTTTGACCGTGAAAATAAATGAAAAAATAAAATAAGTAAAACAAAAACCATAAAACTAACCCTAGAACCTAGTAATTACTGTTAATATTAAATTGCTGAAGTAAAAGTTGACATTATCCTCATCTTTTATTTATCTATCCTTTTACTTAAAACTTTTAAGATGACCATTAATTATATGAGGTAAGCCATCTGTATTTTTATTGACTAGTTTATGAGCCATTTGTTCTTGCTAAGCCTACCGATGAGTAGGGGTCACGGTACCCAAAAATAGATTGCTTATTCACTATCTTGTTCAAATTAAATATTAGTGAACCCAGACAAAAAAGAATATATTCATTCACACAAGCATGTCTATATTAGCAATGAATCAACTTTAGATTTCCATTAAGTTTATGAAAATGTATGACAATGTATGGACAACTTGAAGTTGAGCAAAATATTCAAGCAACCGACTATTCAAGTATTCGCAATCTCATGATATGGAATTTATCATCCAGTTAAGGGATACAAACCCTTAACAAATGTTTCGTCTTCTAGTTTATTCATATTGTCTATATTGAACAAAGTACATAAATTCTCATAGTGGATAGACAAACAAGGAAGATGATTCGTCTAGAATATTGGCCTTCCATGCACAAACTATTGAGCTCCTCAAATGCATTAATATGTCATGTCTACAATAAGAATCACTGCACTATGTTATGAAATGCATATCACATTATTGAAATTTGTGTCTGCAAATTGTATGCAAAAATTTTCAGCATTTTTGTTGTTTTAGTAAATAATCGAAAAGTTTGGAATTATAGTTCTTATGCTATTGTGAGGATTGCAAAGAGCAGGTTGCTCTTGCATTATAATCTGTAGATATTTGGGTACATGTGGATACCTCGTTACAATCATCTCCTAAACATTCTTAGTGTCTTTTCTTAGACTTAAAAATAATGCAATATGGGTGTTAATATTGCTCATTTGCTCATCTCCCTAATTCTTAAGGGTGCTAGCTCAATGGTAGAGCCCCTGCCCTACAAGCAAGAGGTTGAGGGTTTGATTCCTCCGTACCCTATTGATATTGCAATATTGGTATTTTTAATAAAATTATTTTATTATTATTTATTATGGCTATAGAGGGGGTTTCAAACCATCTTTGTATGCTTCTACGAGGGGGGTTCTAAGCTACCTTCATATGTCACTACGAGGGGGGTTCTAAGCTACCTTCATATGTCACTACGAGGGGGGTTCAAAATTTCCCTTGTATGTTACAACGAGGGGGGTTTAGAACCAACCTTGTAGGTACCTACAAGGGGGGTTTGTAACCGCTCCCAAAGGCCTCTACGAGGGGGGTTTCAAACTACCTCAATAGGGCTCTATGAGGGGGGTTCTAAACTACCCCTATAGGCCTCCACAAGGGGGGTTCCAAACCGCCCCTATAAGACTATACGAGGGGGGTTCACAACCACCCCTATATCCATCTACGAGGGGGGTTTGAAACCGACCCTATAGTCCTCTACAAGGGGGGTTCCAAACTACCCCTATAGGTTTGTATGAGGGGGCTTATGAGGGGGGTTCACAACCACCCTTGTAGGTCTCTATGAAGGGGGTTCAAAACCGCCCCCATAGGTCTCTATGAAGGGGTCTATGAGGGGGGTTTAAAACTGCCTCCGTAGACCTCTATGAGGGGGGTCACAAACTACCCCAATCGACTCGTCAAAAACCGCCCTTAAAGGGAAAAATTTTTAACATCGGTGCCTTTAGGGGTGGTTTTTTAAAAACCGCCCTCAAAGCCAACCCCCCCCGTAGGTCACTTTTTGGGGCGGAAGACAACCCCCCCTAAAGGCCAAAAATGTAGTAGTGCTAGTGCCCTACCCAAGATAGAAAGGAAACAAATAGACACTAAACTCCTCCTAGATATATTCCATACAAACCTAGCAACATATGGAAAGACAAAACAGGTGGATGGTGTACCTTGCTTTGATGGTTGTCCTCGGTAGTCCTATGTTTCTCTAGCTCCATCAATTGATCACGGGCTCACAAACCTATTCACAAAGGAAATACAACACCTGACATTGTTGTAGCATGGTCATCCTCCAATCTCTCCTTCACCATCCTTGCAAGACTCTTAGGATCATAGGTTTGGTGCTTCCAAGATCGTCCCCCCACTAGCTCATGGATGGCCTTCTTCTTATAGGATTTGGGAGGCCAACCACTAAGAGGATATTATGGGTCTAAGTTAGGGAGATGTGTGTCAAGGATCTAAATCATTCCAAGGAGGGAATGTGAGATGGGATTCGAAGGGGGACCTCATCCCATGAAAATCTCCTCGATGTCCAAGATCCAAAATCTTAGAAAAATGGCTATTCATGGATTTTCGCGTGCCTATAACTGAGCAAAAAGCAAAAATGTTGTAATTTCCGTGCCCCCATAGGCATGTAGAATGCGAAAATAAGGAATTTTCGTGCCTTGCGCTACTCGTAGGGCGCGGAAATATCTCTAGTAGGCCAATAAGTGGGTTAGGTCAAGTGGTTTTCAACCCCTAAGTTGTTGGATTTACTTCCAAGTGTGACTATGGAAGGGACAAACATAATGACAAAGGGTCCTTGATCCACATCGCAGTTGGAATTTGTTGACGGATGCTAACTTTGACACATCTTTGACCAGTCATCGTTGTTGATACAACTTCGACAAGTTTCGACGCGACATGACTTCGACAACTTCAGCACTTCAACAGGCTTTCGATTTCGACACAAATCCGACGCGTCTCGACTTCGACATATTGCGACATGCTCCACACCTTCGATATGTTCTACAATCTTGCAGTTCGCGACATCGACAAGCAGCGTTGACATGCGACCAGCGACTATCGAACTTCAACAGACTGACTCTCTGTCTTCTAGTCGACTGTAACAGTTGAACTGTTGGAACCGTTCTAACTTCTTCTTTGTAACTAAACGTAACGGGTAGGAACCCAAGCATCTAAGAATTCTTTATAAGCATGTAAACTATTGTAACATACATCTTATCAGAATCAATTAGTTTTGATCTGTTTGCAAGTAATAGAAGAAAAGTTTGCATTCCTGCATATTGTCTGTGTGCACTGTGTTTATTTGTATTGCGTAATCCTGCTTTTGCTCATTATCTTTATTAAGCTTCCTCCATAATAGAGCCGACTCATTCAGTTGAACTGTTTTCCCCCTCGTGATTCCTGGACACGACCCAGATCATTGGTATCAGAGCACTTAGTTTTGTTCATGCTTAAGTTCTGCGTATACACTTCTCTCGAAGTTACCTGACTTATGCCGGATCAAACTCGCTCACAATCTTAGCAATTCAAGCAAACGCGATCTCCAAAAATGACAGAAGAAACAGATGATAGGCATGCAGTCGATGAGACAGCACAAATTATTGAGCAATCTCTGGCTTGAAAACGGACTGAAATGTTCACCCATTTTAACGAGATTCTCTTGCAATTCACTTCGACATCTAGAGGATCCTCGACGAGAACTCACTCCGATAAAATCAAACCCTTCAAAGTGAAAATGAATCTGGACATACCGAATCTTGAAGGTAAGATTGACATGGAATCCTTCGACAATTGGGTATTACAATTGGAATCCTATTACACTGTAAATCAACTCTCCGAAGCTAAAAAAATCACCATTGCATCCTTAAAGATGTCTACCTCCATGCACTTCTGGTGGGAGAACCTCTCGACAAATATGGAGAAAAGAGGAGACCCCATCGAAACATGGGATAAATTCGTCGAACACATCTGGAAGGCATTTTACCCGCCGAAATACCTCAAGCAGCAGTATAAGAAGTGGAAGCAGCTAAGGAAATGGAAAGACCAATCAGTACAGAGTTACACCGAGGAGTTCTACCAACTTATGGCAAGACTTGGCATCCAAGAAGAAGAGAAATTGCTTGTTCTGAAGTACACCAACGGATTGTCCCAGTACATCCAGCAGGAAATGGAATTTCTGATTGTCAATACGCTTGCGGATGCTTTCCACTATGCCAGCAAACTAGAAACCAATCAGAAAGGAAAAGCACATTTTGCGACAAAGCTGACATCAGGACGACCACCCGATAAGAAGGAATCAGCCGAATTCGATAAGTCAAAATCTTCTCAGCCGACACCACCAAAGACTGATAGCGGTAAAAATCATTTTCGCAAGAGGGAATGTAGCAAACAACCACCGACCGAAAAATGGTGCGATTACCACCACTCATCTTGTCATGATATGTCTGAATGCAAAGCTCGAAAGACATTTCTGACGAAAGTTTCGACCTTCGACGCGTTTGACAAGACGATGGAAGAATCGGATCTAGACCCGACGACCCTTTTGACCTCAACCACTTGATAAGCCTCGACTATCGTCGACGAGGAGGAACAAGAGCACATGTTTCATACACGGATATGGATCCAGAGAAACCCATTGCATCTAATTGTGGAAAATGGGAGCCAAAAGAACTTCGTTTCCGAAGAACTTGTGAAGAAAATAGGTATTGTTACCACTTCGCATCCTCAGCCTTACAACAACGATTGGATGAAGAATGGACAAGAACTATGGATCACTTGACAATGCAAACTCTCCTACTTCATAAAGCCTTTTGAAGATGAAGTACTCTGTGACATGGAACCACTCTCTGTAGCCGGCGCCCTGTTTGGGAAACCTTACCTCTGGGATAGACATGGAAGTTATCATTCACAGCCTCAGAAGGTGATTGTCAGAATCTGAAATCGATGGTTCAACATACTAGAGCGTCAACCTACACCGATAGTTGCACTTATATCTTCCAAATAGAAAAAGAAGCTCATCAATCATGCTCAAAAGTTCACATTAATCATGATCAAGCCGCAACATTCTAAGAATACTATAGCAACAATTCGAGTCATCGACCAATGCAGTTCTCGACAGAAGCAGCAAGTCGATCGTATTCTCGATGAGTACCAGAACCTCTTTCAAGATCCAAATAGAGTACCTCAACATTGTCAGGTAAAACACTCCATTGAACTTGTTTTTGGTTCTTCTTTTCCTAACGCATCTATTTACATAATATCCATTCTCAAAAATGAAGATATTCGCAGACAAATCCAAGAATTAATCGACAAAGGTCAAATCCGACCCATCTCCTCTCCTTGTGGAAGTCCAGTCGTCCTAGTTCTAAAGAAAGACGGGACTTGGCGCATGTGCATCGACTACAGAGCTCTCAACAAAATATCGATGAAGAATCGGTACCCCCTGTCATGGATATATGAGCTTATTGACTGTCTAAAAGGTGCTAAATTCTTTACTAAGATTGACCTCAAGTCGGGATACCATCAAATTCTAATCGATCCCTCAGATGTGTGGAAAACTGCTTTCAAGACCAAGGAAGGATTGTTTGAATGGTTAGTCATGCCTTTCGGCTTAACCAATACACCTGTGACCTTCATGGGACATATGGCTAACCTTCTTTGACCTTTCATCGGCAAATGAGTTATTGTCTATCTCCACGACATATTGATTTTCAGTCGATCATGGGAAGAACATGTTGGACATCTTCGGCAAGTCCTCGACACTCTCCAACAACATCCGCTTTATCTAAACATAGACAAGTGCTCTTTTGCGATGACCAACATCAAATATTTGGGGTATGTAATTGACTCTGTAGGCATTCACGTCGATCCAGACAAAGTACAGATCCTCAAAGATTGGCCCATTCCTAGAAGCATTCAAGAACTAAGAAGTTTTATTGGTTTGGCGAATTTCTATCGATGGTTCATACTCGGCTTCAGTCACATAGCCTGGCCCTTGAATCAGTCAACGAAGGGAAATGGGAAAAATATCTTCCAATGGACATAAACACATCAAGCAGCTTTTGAACATCTCAAACACAGGCTCTGCACTGCACCAGTACTTGTGTTACTTGATTTGCATCAGCCCTTTGAGATTGAGATGGATGCATCGGACTATGCCTTGGGCACAGTGATCACTCAGTTTGGTCACCTAGTCACTTTTCATTCAAATACTTTTAACGACACAATTAGAAGATACTCGACGTACGAAAAAGAACTGTACGCAATTGTGCAAGCTCTCAAGCAATGGAAGCATTACATCCTTGGCAAGGAAACGATCATTCTCATTGATCACAAGCCTCTACAGTTCACTCCAACATAATCAAAGTTGCAGAAAAACTGACAACTCAAGTGGATTAATTACCTACAACAATTCTAGTTGGTGATTAGGTATTGGAAAGGTAAAGCTAACGCCGCCGCCGATTTCTTCAGTCGACCACCCATTACTCTCTTTTTGACAGTGATGAGTATGCAGGGATACGACACAACCACTTGGAAACAATTGTACGAGGATGACAACGACTTCTCAGCATTCTACCGACAGTTACAGACTAACAAGTCATCGACCTCAGACTCCGATTATTTCCTAAAATACACCCTGCTATACAAGCTTGGATAGCTTTGTGTACCAACGAGTGAGCAATGACAGCAACTCATTTGGGATGCACACTACAACAAGACTGTAGGACACTTTGGAGTAGCAAAAAAACTTGCTATTCTGCAGAAGTATTTCTTCTGGCCTACACTTAAATTCGACATCAATAAGTATATTCGATCATGCGTGGTTTACACCATTGCTAAGCCACCTAATCGACGACAGGGATTGTATACACCTATACCAGTTCCTTGTCGACCATGGGAATCTATTTCTATGGACTACTTGACGGGTTATCCTACTACCAGACATCAGCATGACGCGATATTAGTAGTAGTCGACCGATTTTCCAAGATGGCCATTCTCATACCATGTAAGAAGACCACGACAATGCAGCAGACCGCTCAGCTCCTCTTTACACATGTTTGGAAACACTTTGGTTTACCCACAACCATCATTTCTGACTGAGATGCCAGATTCATCAACATCTTTTGGAAGACCCTATGGAAACAACTAGACACACAACTCTCATTCTCGACAACTTTACATCCTCAAACCGACGGATAGATGGAAGTTGTAAATCGCTTAGTAGTACAACTACTTCGCATGTACAATCACCAGCATCGACGCACATGGGATGAAATTCTTCCATACATCCAGCATAGCTACAATCGTGCTCAACACAACTCTACAGGAAAGAGTCCCTTTGAAGTCTGTTACAGATTTCAACCCTCAGTGCCTATCGACTTGATCAGTTTCTCGAAACAACCAAACTCTGACTCCTACCGCAACCAGCAAGAAGTTGATAAAGCAGTCAAGTTTTGAGAACAGATTTGCGACATTTAGCGACAAGAACAGGATATGTTGCACAGAGCAAACGAGAAAGCTAAGGACTGACACGACAAGCATCGTATTCCTCATACATTCCGAATTGGTGATAAGGTCTGGTTACATCTTAAGAAGGAGCGCTTCACAGGTCCTTTCAAGAAACTCAATCCTTTGCGATATGGTTCGTACAGTATTCTTCGACAGAGTGGAAAAAATGCTTTCCAGCTTGACATTCCTGCATGCAGCCTAGGTCTGCATCCAGTCCTCAATGTGTATCTACTTTGACCATACCATGCACCTTTGTTGGAACATAACAACTTTTCCACAGCAGCACTCGAAGACATCCATCCAGATTTTCAGGAGCCTCTTCCTTGCGACACCATTGTGGGACGACGAGTATGCCTTACAAGGACGAACACAATTCCCTTGTTTCAGGTTGCCAAAGCTGGCCAAATCCCATCCCAAGGAAAGTGGTACTCTGCTACTGAAGTGATCGACAAGTTTCCTCACCTCCATGAGCAAACAATGGGGCCCATTGTTTCTTAAGGAAGGAGGTCTGATCCACATCGCAGTTGGAATTTTTTGTCGGATGCTAACTTCGACACATCTTCGACCAGTCAGCACTGTTGATACAACTTCGACAAGTTTCGACGCGAAATGACTTTGACAACTTCAGCACTTCGACAGGTTTTCGATTTTGACACAACTCCGATGAGTCTCAACTTCGACATACTGTGACATGTTCTGCACCTTCGACATACTACGACATGTTCCGCACCTTCGACATGTTCTACAATATTGCAGTTTGCGACATCGACAAGCATCATCAACATGCGACCAGTGACTATCAAACTTCGACAGACTGATTCTTTGTCTTCCAGTCGACTGTAACAGCTGAACTGTTGGAACCATTCTAACTTCTTCTTTGTAACTGAACATAATGGGTAGGCACCCAAGTGTCTCAGACTTCTTTATAAGCATGTAAACTATTGTAACATACATCTTATCAGAATCAATCAGTTTCGATCTATTTGCAAGTAATAGAAGAACAGTTCGCATTCATTCATATTGTCTGTGCACATTGTGTTTATTTGTATTGCGTAATCTTGATTTTTCTCATTCTATTTATTAAGATTCCACCATAACAAATCCGATTCATTAAGTCGAATTGTTGTCCCCCTTGTGCTTCCTGGACACGACCTGGATTAGTCCTAACACCCCTAGGAGGCACAAACATCATGTTTCTTATGGTGATATGACATGAAGACTCTCAATGGTACACAGTGTGACAATTTGAGGTATAACATTACTATTACAGCGAATTTGCAAAGGTGTTGCATACTTAGGAAATTGTCCATTATGGAATGACTGATTGCAACATTGACATATTTGCTCACTAGGTTGGACAAATTTTTCCAAACAATCTCCACGAAAATAGTCGGAGGTCAAGATAGTTTTATTTTTGACAATATGAATATCTTTCTGGAATTGCAAAGTATCACATATTGAGCATGGATAAGTTGGTGTGTCTTGAATTGATTGCAAGTAGGAATTTATTTCTTTCACCCCGTTATCATAGGAAATTCGTTGCTGTCGTAGAAATTTTCCTTGCATTCGTATTTCTATCTTTAAACAATGAATTCTTTGTACTTTTTTTGTAGAAGACTTCGCCCAGCGTTTCCTAGTCTTTGATCTAATTCCTTGATGCATTTTAAGAAACGCCATGTTTAAACCAATTGGTTTGGTAAATGATGCAAAGAATGCAAATGAATATGGAATATTACTAGAGCCATCTAAACCATGCTCCTATAGAAATGGCCGAAAATGCAAAAGTGTTGAGGCTATACTATCGTATAGTAGGTATAGGACCTAGGAAGAACTCTATGTTGCATAGAAACATGTCGAAATTTGTTTCCAAATTTTGTTCCAAATAAATATATTAACACCTAATAATTCAGACAACCATTGTATTTAAAATTCATTTCCATATATCTTTCCTTGTTCATATAGCCTTGATAAATTGATAGCATATCCTTGCTATTTTGAGACAAGAGTCTTTTTCTTGATTGTTAATTGAGTTAGATACTTGTTAAGGAAATTGGCTATGTGCATGCCATTTTCCATTAAGAAATTGTAGAATGTTTGTGCCATTTCTTTTCTTAATGTTTGCACATCAAAAAATGGAACTAGGTTGCAAACAAATTCAAATAGAGAATCATGGCAATCACCAATCACCAAACTAGAAATATGTAGGCCTTGTTGCGAAAGTGTTTTTTCAATAGATGTAAATCAATTTCATTTTCGTGGCATTGTTTATTGCATAGGTTATTAGGAATTTTCCTTGGAACATTTGTCACATAGTTTATTCCCATGTATTCGATTAATGGTTTGAAGTGGCCAAAGGCTAGTGCTTGACCATGAAACAAAATATTACAACAATATTCTGTGTTTGGACCAAAAATGAAAGATATTTTTTTTTGTCAGTGACCAAAAAAAGGCTGGAACATTGAGCCACTATGAAAACCATTTAATGCAGAAAATATCTCCCCACAAGCCTTTTGTATTCATCCCAATCGATTGTAATGGAAACATAGACATTCAATCGAGATACATGCCAACATTTGTTACATGGTGCAAATTCAAGATGAACTCAATAGCTAAGTATGCTCACATTGATTAAAGAGATGCAATGTATTTGGATTCTAATGAAAGATGAAAATGATTCACAATCCCTTCTCTTATTTCTAATTATGTATAGAGAAAATGCAAAAGCATGACAAAGGCATCAAATAGACAATATCTTGCATCATAATAAAAGTGTTGCAACCGAATCGAATGTGAACTTTATAATGTGTGATCTATCTCTTCCGCATTTGGGCCAAATAGGAGAAAATAACTTGCTCCATATAGAGACAATGATTCATTGGAAATTTTAGGCTTTGTACCAATAGAGGGAATTATAGAACACAAAAAGTACCTAGAGAACCATATTTGCAATGTAGTCCAAATACTTGCACCTGTTGCATTAGTTTTAAAAATGACTTAGACCAAACCGCAAATGACATTGAAATATTATAGACACCAAAACGAATGAACATGGAACATACTAATATAAGCCAAGGGAGGCTATCTACTTGACAAGCGAAAAAAAATAGCCAACACAATTATGTATTAGTATTGCATTTGGAATTAAAAAAACATATCTCAACAAATGTTGCTTCCTTAAAATTGCAAAACCAAGTCTATTTTTTTCAATGTCTAATGAGGAGAGGGGAAATTGTTATTGAAACTTGTTTCAAGCATAAAAAAGGAAATGTTGTTGTATCAACAACAAAATATGTCTCAGTAATCAAATATTATCATCCAAGCACTAGCCATGCACTATTATTTTGACACTAAAATAGCACCAATAAACACAAAGCATAACTTGTGCAAAGATATTTTAATTCAAATGAGAGCAAGGTAGTAGCAACAGTTGGGAAATCTAGACACAACAATAGCTACATTGTCTAGGAAACATGGTGGCAACAATTTCTGAAGCCTTAAGAAATATTTGGATTATTTTCCTATCTAAACAAATTGATCAATACAACAACAAGCTAGTGATGTCAATAGATTAAAGAAGAGCAAAATAAAGCTAAATCAAAGTTAGTTGAGACTAGTTTAAATGTAGTTCTAAATCAGCCATGAATCAATCCAACAGTGGAAATTCTTAAAATATTTGTAGCTAGATCTATGGTATGTAATCTCTATACAAACCAGGAAATTGCAAATACATATTCACAAAGAAAGATCCGAATATGTTTGGAGAAGAATATCGAATTCATATCCAAGACAAATAATGTCAAACCATGCATGCAATATCTATATGCTACAAGAAATTTTCCATACCCATAAATGAATGGAACTCTTCATTTGGTTCATGCATTTTATTGTTCAAAATTGGAGTTTGGTTCAACCTACCACATATTAAGCGGTCACAGTGTTCTATTTTTGTCTGGATTTCACTGCACTGGAAATTTCCTAGAGTCAATACAAAGATTCAACAATATATGAATCCCCCCATGTTTTCGAATATGATCAAAGAGACTGAAAGAGAAGAGACCTAAAAACCACTCCAGGAAGATAGCAGTTGAGAGTGGACATCACCTAATAAGTTTAAGAGGAAGAAGCCCAAATATGCTATCGAAAATTACACTGCAAAGCACTAGTGGAAAAATATGGAAAGTTTGGGAATGGAGGACGATGAGATTATTGCATTCCAAGATATTTATCATTGGTTATTGTATTTTCCTCTTATGGTTGTAGAGTATAGGAAGATATTTGGAATTGGGATTGATTAGCAACAATCATTTATCATGACCAAAATGAATATGTTTATGAATAATTTCTTTGATGGTAGTTGAGGATTTTGGGAAAAAAGGGGGGGAAATTGTGAAGGATACGTACTATATGATCTATTCATATTTGGATGGGTAGCCTTGTCTATGTCCTGATCGGGTTTCAAGTGAAGGTGTCCAACCAAAGGAATATACACCCATCAAGAAATAGAACCTATTTCAGATTTTTTCTACAACATTGGAAGGCTTTCAAGGAGAGAAGAATGTTCCTTGCTCCAAAAAAATTAAGGCCAGAAATAATGTATGGACAAACAAATCTTTGGGAATTGCCACATTCCATATAGAGGGAATTTGAAATTAACCATACTGATGTGTTTGTTATTATTGGGAGGACTACCCTCAATTTTGCATATCAACATATGTCCAAGATCCTTGTAAAGAACACTTGTTCATTATAAAGTACTTGGCGATGATTTGATTGGCCTATTGTTGAAGCCTCTACTTAGAAGTAATAAGGTTGTGTATGCTCTTCCCATTCTACCAATTCTAACAAGAAAAGGAATTGGGATAGAAACTAGTCTATGTAGTGATGCATTGGATGACTATATTATCTTACTAGGTTTAAAGTCAAAATCAACTTTTCGTGTGAATAATGAATGGGTACCATTTAACACAATTCCTATAGTCAATATTCTTATCAAATTCAAAGATAAGTCGACTAAGAAGATGTGTGTGGATTTGAATATCTATAGACAAAATGACAAAGAAAATATTGATAAATCAAATACATTAACTTATTTGTAAAGTTTCAAAGATGCAAGAATGATCGTGGAAAATTTCAACAACAGAACCTCTAACCAGGAAAAATATTTTGCATCCAAGGGAGACAGCCATGCGTAGTGAGCCTGAGAAAAATAAAATCTCTAGGTCAAGTAGTCAATACATTTTGGCCCTTACCAATCAATGGTATATAACCTATCATGAATCTCAGTGGAAGCAAAAGACAAAGTAGTCTTTGAACTAGATGGAGTTTTACTATGATGAGACCAGGCATGGATTTGACCATACATCAATATGCGTTAATTAATGGACCCTGGGATGAACAATTTCTTGTTGATCCATTGTCAAAATCCATATTATACATGGCCTATTACACTATTGCATTCCTTTTAAAAAATGGGGACATGTATGGAAGATATGGTACTCTAATCAAGCCACAATAGATGACAAATGAGATTTGGAATCACACATTTCTTGGATGACCTTTTCCACAATAATAAATTCCCCCAAACCTCCTAAAACACATAAAGAAAGAATTTGAATACTAGTATCCTTTTTATTTATGAATGGATGGCAACAAATTAATTCAAAACCATCTTATGTTTTGCATTTAGAACCATATAGCCATATTTCCCAAGGAAAAATAAGCATGTTCATTTAGATGCAATGGACATCCTATGCTTAATTTGGAAGAAATGTCACAATCCACGAGAATTTCTAAACACCACACCATGCAAAAAAATACCTCTCTTCAAATGAAACACATGCTTCTTTGGCCAATGCAACTGTTGATATAGATGATGTGACATTTGTTTATGACATTGGCAGTGCTGCAATTTCCGATTAACAAAAGAGATTGCATGGATGGAAGAGGGATTGGCCACAAAACCATAGTTAGGCCAAGGCACTTCTTCAACTTTTTTCCTAGTTCAGGTATTTTCCAATGAAATAGACATTGCAACCAAGATGGTTGAATGATGATGTTTAGGGTATATTTGAAGGAAACTTCCTATTATCTTTAAAGAGCAAAAACCAATCAGAATTAAGGCAATGCTTAATAATGATGAAGTAGAAATACATATAACGATCTAGCCATCTAGTTTCTTCAAGCAAGCATACTTCCTATTGGAGGAGCCTAGTTGATTGGATGACTAGGTACTCTAACTGACCGTGGTCGGGTTGGTCCTGTCAGTCGGTTATCTAACCGAACCATCATTGTAACCGAATAACTACTTGTATACAATATATATAGGCTAGTGAGCTAGGAATATGAGACATTGTTGTACAATACTTTTATACATGTTAATACAAAAGGCTTGTTGTTGTTGTCCTGCTTAATCTTCTATCTTGTTTGTGTATTCTATATGATCATGTAATCTTATATATATATTTATATGATGTATTATTGGTAACCTATGCGGTCCCTAAGAATACAACATTGGTTCATTGCTAGAAGTACGTAATCATGAAGAAATAATGACCACGTTCAGATGTTACCTAAAAGAGATATTCGTGAGTGATGGGACAATAAAATAACAAACTATATTCAAAAGTATTCAAGGAAGAACAAGCTAACAATTGCACAAGAAAGGGAAATTGTTTTCACTAAGTCCTATGAAAATTTTATAGAGACCGTGCCCCAAGAAATAGATAAATTCCTAAACGTCGTTCATGCCCAAATTAAATGCTCAGAATGAAAGAATGCTAATGCACAAGATTTATAACAAAGGAAAAACGAATCTGTGAGTGGATAGAAATGATATGTGAATTTTCTATGAAGAACAAGTTGTAGAAGAAATATCATCCACCGACCAAGTCCAACGAAGATTCTACACTGACATTTACGAAGGGTTCTTTTATTCTATACCAAGTTTGTTATACAAATTTCTAATTGAAAACGGAGCTGGTCATATAGTGAAACCATGGCCTCCGCTATATGTTCCTATTACATCAGACTAGGAGCAAATGCAAAAATAGTGGGAGTGCTTCATCAATGAATGCCGGTGGGAATATTTATTAAACAAATGAATTCCATTGCTAAAACAACCTCCGACGAACAATAAGAGTTAGGTTGGCAATGGGGGGGTTGCTCACCATGTGTTATGAATAAAAGAATGAGGCTAGTTGATGAAAGAAGAAAACAATGAAGGCCTATAAAAAGACAATTCTACTCCAATGAGATAAATGCCCAACTGCTCACAAGCAAATAAAAAATATATAGAAAATAGAATGAGAAAACAAGTGCAGATGATGAGAACATCTGACAGATATGTCTAGTCTATTATGCACAAAAAGAAGTATAGAGAATCTAGGTGAGATGATCGAGCTACCAAAAGTCCTGCCCGAGTTGAGGGAAATTCAACTAGATGAGAAAGAAGGTGAGGTGTTGATACCCAAATATCAATCACACGTGATGGTGTTGACCCCACAAACGTTGTGTATTACAATCCCATATGCCTCAACTCCCATTGACTCTATACCCATGGTAATAATGACTGGGCCAACCATTAGAAAAATAGTTGAGTGTGACATGGGACTCAAACCAGGAAATAGCATCATATGGAATCGACCAAACCAATGTGGATGAATTGCAGATAGGTTGATGATTCAGTGTTCGGAACATGGTAGATGGATTACCTTCACACCTGAATTTGGAAGACACTCTTTTAATTTATTTTATTTAGAACATATCGAGGTACCCCCCCTTTCAACAACATTATTAATTAAAGCGACCAAGCCATCAGAGAGATAACCTGGGGATGAAAAGTCTATAGAAAAAGTACATTTGTCGTGGCATTGATCACAATCACAAGAATTCAACACTAAGTGTCAAATAGTAAGTCAGTCAGTTAGTCAATATCCCTTGGTAAGTATTAAAAATTATAAACCTATCAATATGGCTTATCGTCTTCCAGTTAATACTCCTATTTTTTAGGGGGATGGTGACCCTAATAAACACTAGTTTGTGTGTTAAGCCCTTTTGCAAGCTAACCTTATCAATGATGAGAACCAACAGATTGCACAGTTCATAGGAGGACTTATAAATAGAGCACTTACACAGTACATGAAATTTCTTGAAGAAGGTCCAAAGATAAAGCAACAAATAAAGGATAACTTTCTAGAATTCTTCAAATGTGATGACACCAACACCTGGATGGAAATAAATTAAAGTAGATCATGTGAAGAATAGGAAAAATTGTACAAGAATATGAAATAAGATTTAAATATCTCCTCATTTAAATTCCATCTAAGATGGACCCTGCACTTGTGATCCATTTTTTTGTTGAAGGACTCTAGCAAAGAATCGGGACACCGCTACTAATGCACGGATATACAGTCTATGGAGACGTCTTGAATAAATATTTGAGAGTCAAATCGAATTCAGATTATTTGATTGGACTTGTTGACAAACGGCTTAAAGAAGAAATTGAAACTATAGAGAAATCACTGCAGCATCTTACAATGAGGCGCAACAACATATGGTGTACCACATGCTCTTGAGAAGTTCATACCAAAGATACCTCCCCCTATGCTGAAATAAGAAGGTACCACAATGACTCCATTGTATACGATCAGGAAATGAAAGAACTGGAAGAGATCCCAAGGATATTTCTAGAAGAAAAGAAGCTAGAAAACTTCCAAACAATGCAAATGACATATTTTTGTGACATCTGTGAAATATTCGAGCCTCACTTGACTACAGACTTCCCCTACAATGATAACACCATAAATCCAAAATGGTGTGGAATTTTTCAAACAATAGAACATTTGACTGTAGAATGCATAAATAATTTAAATACTAAATAAAACTACCACATGGTATATCAGACACAAATGATCAAGCATAAAGGTTGGGATGGCTGTAATAATGACCAACACAACTATATAAACAATCGACGAGGAGGATACAATGGTCACAAAAGAAATAACAACCAGGGATAGTGACCATTAGGTCGAAACAAACCATGTTGTTTTCTATGCTACAGTGAATACCATTTAATCCCTCACTGTCCATGGAAAGAAAGCATAGACTTAAAATTTTGTACAAAATGCGGCATTTGGGAGCACAAATTAGAAGAGTGCCCTGTAATGCTATATGCAATTAAAAAAAGAAAAAAATGTTAACATCTTGTCTTTTGTCCCTAAAAATGAAGCATTCAATACTAAGCATTTGCAAATCATTACAAGACAAGGCACAAAAATTGGTTGGGATAATCCCCATATTACAAGAATACAAAGAAAACAAGATGATTATCCCATTCCACTAAAGCAAAAGGAAATATTTAATAATGCAACATAAAAATTTACACAAATTGCTTATGAAGAAAGTAATGCAGAGAATAGAAATAAAACACTTAACGAGTTACTACAATTCTTAACAAAAAAAGAAGTTGTTGCATGACTTATTGACTTAATGTATCTTTTCAGAAGTAGTTCAAAAAATTAAAGGATTACTAAAAATATTTGTAGCCTGAATAAAAAAGATAAAATGGATAGTGACCCCCTTGTTGACCTCGAAGTCAAAGGATTCTACGTCGCACAACTTGTCCTCAATTTCGGGTCACAAGCTAACATATGACGAGATCGACTTGGGAAAGCATGGGTCAGCCATGACTAGCTGAGTCTGGCAATATTTATCTTAAGCTTTATAACCAAGGACTAATCGAACCCATTGGATTGTGGAAAAACATTAAAACTAAAATCATGGGAATCAACACATACATCAAATTTGAAATCATCAACCCACGAGAAGGATCTAAACCCTTCCTAGAATTAGTTGGTCGACCATGGGGACGCAAAATGGAAGCATCCATATCACTAGAAAAATATAGAATTAAACTCAAAAGAGAGGGAAAGAAAGTAATTGTGCCTATTAATCCATCTCAGGGGAAACCCTGGGTCGAACCAGACAATAACGAAAATGGAATCTGTCATCTATACCAAATAGTCCAAAATAATGAAGGTTGACATAGCAAAAAACCATGGGGAAATGCACTTGGGAAACCCTATGTATGTGGGATAAAACTTAGACTCGTAACTATATGACTGACAAATGGAAAATTATGAAACACAAGCTCATGAATGTTGGTCGAGGTCATCCATAGAAAAAGAGTGCAACAATGTCTTACTATATCTATCATTCCAAATATATTTGAGAATAAAATAAGAGAATATATGTTGATCATACCAATAAAAAAGGAGCCAAAAAATATTCCACCACTACAATACAAAGAACGAGAATCTCTAATTGTACACATTGAGGAAATATCTAAAAACGTTGAAGAAAAAGGTTGACTTCAAAGTTTGGTTGAAACCTTTACTAGACAAGTAGCAAGAAGGTGGGATACTCATCAATCCTACCTCCAGAATTTGACTACTTCTTCAACATATTTCATCGAACATTTTGGAGGAAAGGAACTCATATCATAGATAGAAATACCAAAATTTATACAAGGTCAAGGCCCATCCAAACACATTAATCTATCCGAAAAGGAATGGAAATGATTGGGATACAAAGACAAATGATTATATGCCCATCTATTCCTCAATACACTTGAAGAATTACCAAAAAAATGGTATAATATGGAACAAGCCCGAGGAGAAACATTTAATTGGAAAGAATTGAAAGAAAACATTATAAAAGATTTCTCTTTTACTCAAGAAAAAGAATGCATCAGAGAAGTAGTCGAAGAATTTCAAAAATTTAAAAAACCGATGAGAAATGATTGGTCAACACCGACAGAACGACTGCAATCAACATTTAATAATATCATGACTAGACCAACCTATCGATCGACTTGAATAGAACTTGAAAACAATAAAAATATAGGAAAAAGTTTCAGCTGGAAAAGAAATCACCCTAGTGTAGTAAAACCTGTAAAATATCTAATGAAAGTCAACACAGAAGAAAATACAGAAAAAAGAAATATTTACTGAAAAGGAATTCCTCCATGCATTCACATAATTTAACGAAGGATATCGACCAATTAATGAAACAAGAACACCAGAATGGATGGAGACACAAATAAAAACAAAAGAAATCGACATATCAAATGATGATCGTCCAAAAATGGAAAAAATAGGATATTAGTGGCCTGACCAACAAACAACAGAGATAGCTAACTTACTAAAAGAATACCAAGATGTCTTTGCAAGAGATTATAATATTTAAAGGGATTAGTACAAGAAATGGGCAAAAATAAAATCGACATAAAACTAGATGCCAAACCTGTCAAGAAATGGACATACAAATTGGCACATAAGTATAAAGACATGGTGAAGAAATAAATTGAGAATATGATAGCAGTTGGAATCATATATCCAGTAGAACAGTCAGAATGGGCCAGCCCCATGGTTGTTCAACCAAAGAATCATGACCCAACGAAACTATGAATCTATGTTGACTTCAGAGGAATAAAAAATGTAACTTTAACCGACCCCTTCCCCACCCCTTTCGCTGACAAAAATAATAATGAAGTAGTAGGTCATGAATGTTATTCCTTCACTGATGGATTTTACGGATACAACCAAGTTCCTATTGCTAAAAAATATCGGCATAAAACAACATTTTTTTTTGAGTTTGGTTTATTTGCTTACAAATTCATGCCATTTGGCCTAAAGAGTGCACCAACAGTATTTTCTAGGATAGTAGTAAAATCATTTCAATAATATCTATATAAAACCATGAATTTATACTTCGACGATTGGACAATATACTCATTGCTAAGAGACCATGTTCAATACCTTCAACTTATGTTAGAATGGTGTAGACAAATACAACTATCTTTGAATATTAAAAAGTGCATATTTGCAACACCAATTGGAATCCTATTAGGACATGTTGTTTTCAAGGAAGGAATCAAGGTCGACTACACAAAAATTAAAGTTATTCTCGACTTAAAACCACTCGTAAATCCAAAATAGTTCAAAATACTTCTTGGGCATACAAGATATTATCGAAATTTTATCAAATATTACTTTGACATGACATATCCCTTATAGAAGAAATACTAAAGGAAAATCAAGAATTTAAGTGGTCACAAGAATGTGTAAAATCATCCGAATTACTTAAAAGAAATCTTGTTGAAGCCCCAATACTAAGGTTTTCAAACTGGTCGATCAAGTTCCATGTCCATATTGATGCTTCTGGTATTGCAGTCGGTGCAATAATTACTCAAACTGGATACGATGGAATGGATTACCCTAATGCATATGCCAACTAAAAATTTAATAAGGTGGAAAAAAATTACTCTACAACAAAAAGGGAAGCTCTAGGCATGATTTTCGCATTACAAAAATATCGACATTATTTGCTAGATAATCCTTTTGTATTTTACACAGATCATCAAGCAGTCAAATATTTAGTAAACAAACCCCTACAACATGGTCATTTGTGCATATGGTTACCCTTATTCCAATAATTTGAATTTGAAATAGTATTCTGACTAGGAAAAATTAATGTCCGACTCGACCATTTATCAAGAATAGAAATAGGAGGAGATCCTGTTGGGATCGACGACAAGTTTCTCGACTCTCACCTATTTAGAGTTGAAGTTGTACCAAAGGAATTGGAAGATATAGCACAATATTTGGAGGAAGGTAAAGCTCTAGAAGGAATGATAGAAAAGAAAAATAAAATAGTTGCAATGAAGGTTGCGCCATACACTCTAATAAATGGATTTGTATATAAATTAGGACCAGATGAATTACTTCGACGATGTGTCTTAGAGCGCGAATGACACACTATCATCGATGAAGCACATATTGGACCTGCCATAGGACACTTTCAGGCCGATACAAGTGAAATAAAAATCTTACAATCAAGTCTATGGTGGTTTAAATTACATAAAGATTGCAAAGCTCAGGTAAATAAATGTGACAAATGCCAAAGCATAGGTATACCACTACCAATAAATGAGATGCCCTTAATATCCATTAATCCAAGATTAACATTTGAAATATGGGTTATCGACTTCATTGGACCCTTCCTAGTTCTTGGCCGACGAATTTAAGCTCGATATATTATTACAGCAGTCGAATATGTCACCAAATGGGCATAATCCAAACCCGTTGAATCATGTTCAAGTGAAGTAGCCACAAAATTTATATATGAAAATATCATTACAAGATTTGGATTCCCCCTTAAAATCATCAGTGATAGAGGAACATACTTCTTCAACAAAACTATATTGATCCTATTGAACGAATTTATGATCGACCACTAGAAGAGTTCAACTTATCACCCACAGTCGAACGGAGCTATTTAAGCATTCAATGAAACTTTAACTAAAGGACTAACAAAGCTTTGTAGTATTGATAAGGACAAATGGGATGACAAGATACCTATTATTTTATGGGCTTACCAAATAACTTACAAATGGTCGATAGGTAAAACACCCTTCAAGCTCGTTTATGGACAAGAAGCAGTCATCCCGCTACACTTTAAGCAGCAGGAACCAATCATTGCAGATATACTTCACTTAGAGATTTTCAAAGATACCTAAAATAGAAACTTCGATCTAACACGACTAGAGGAGCAACACCAATTAGCAATCTACCATCAAGAAGTTAAAAAACAACAACATAAAGCTTGGAATGATCATAATACAAGAAAGAAAGATATACCAGTCGGAGATCTAGCATTATTATATGAAATTCGAATAAAAGGGAAATTGAAAAAATTGCATACATCATGGATTGGACCATACATAGTTGAAGAGCTAAATAGCAACGGGTCAGTCCGAATAAAGACATTACAAGGAAAATTCTTTACAAAAGTCATCAATGGTTCAAGACTAAAAAGATATAAAACATATAATCTACATGATGCCAACCAAATGGCTGTATCACCAATTGGTCAGTCATCGTGCCCCAGGTTTGTAATTAATTTTTATATTAACTAGCCTAATTACATTAACTAAAGCAAGTGTAGAAAAGTAGTTATGAAAAAACTAACTTATACCAAAACACATATAAGAAGGCTCTAAGACATGGATTGTGTCAAGAATAATTGCAACACAATGACGATAGATTGGAATAAGGATATTTAGGCAAGTTAAAGGAGGATGAATCAGAAAAACCCACCAAGAAATGACCGACGAATGGAAGCCGACCACTGGCATTCAAAGGAGCATTCAATCCATCATAAAATGTGTTGAGCACCATGCAATGCATTTTACCATGATCTACTCCGATGGATAAGTTATGACGATCGACAGCTAAGGAATTGTTGCAACTATAAGGAATTGTTGCAACTACAACCACCCTCCCTAATATTTTTATTTTGGAAATGGGACCCTACCTTGAATTTAACATTTGATTGTCTCAGATATTTGATCTTCTCTTAGACTAAGTCGGGTAGTTCTTGAAGTTGAATATTCCCAAGGAGGAGAAAGTACTTAGCCAAATTTCAAATTTTCAACCATTTTGCCTAAGTTTCACGTTTTAGCGAGTTTCCATAAGTTCGTCGAAACAACGCTAAAGCTTCACCTTTTTCATCGAAACATCGCTGAAATTTTACCTTTTTCTCCAAAACATCGGCTAACATTTTAACTTTTCACTAAAGTTTTGGCAAAGTTTCACTTTTTGTGCCGAAACATCGATGTGACTTAATATTCTCCATCGAAACTTCGGCAAGATTTTTAAAATTACCCCGATATATCAAATGCTTCATTTTATTCACATGATTATCCATATTTCCACTGATACTATTGGTTTCTTTTCTTATCTTTTTCGGCAAACTCTTAACTTTGTCATCGAAATGTTTCAACAAGTTTATCCATTTTAAGCCAAAACTGTATCGACAAAACTTGTCATTTAATTCCGACAGCTTCCCCATATCCACCAAAATGTTCCAATGCATATTTGGATTTAATGTCGATATTGTCACTATAGATTGAAGTTTTCTGTTGAAACAATAATCGTAGTTGGATTTGAATTTACTATCGATGTGTGTTGGAGTGTTTCACATTTTCCCTTCGAAAAAAACTAACAAAAGTTTTGAAAAGTCGTCGAAGACAACTTGTGGATGCTATTAAAGTACACCAATTTTTGTTGGCTCGTTGGGGGCTAAGGGTTTCAATAGACCTTTTAAAAGAAAAACATCATTGGCTCTCACCTTATTGTTATTACGCAACCCCATTTGAGCCTATGCCACCTGGAAGAAGATTCCTTGCTCGAGACTCTCTTGCTACCGTTCAACTTATCACACCTGTCCATCATCATACATGATTTAGAGATGTCCAAAAAAGGTCCTAAGTGCTCATCCAAAGCTGTGTTTGAGACAACATATGATGATTAAGCAATTCAAGAGGAATCTCTCAATATTTAGTTCAACAACACCCAACATATCACAGGAATAGCCCCTGAATTCAAGTGGGGTGAAATTTACCATTTGCTCATAGATCAAATTGTCCCAGAAGCTACGATCGAAGAAGACTTAATTTACCAAAACATCAAGAAATCAGGAATTCACAAGGCTGCATCCAGGCCTGAATTGTTCCCTTTTGCTAAAGTGATAGGATGGATTCTTCCTCATATTGATACCAAATCTCGCATCATTACAAGAGCCACAGGGAAATGTTTTGCTTCGTTCCATCCTGCACACATCAAAAAATATTATAGGCTTCCATCCCTGAGAATATTTTTAACGGAAGATTGGCTCAAAAGTATGAAACTGGACTATGCAGAGTTCGCAAATAAAATGTTGCTACCAGGAAAGCAGTTGCACTAGAGATATAGTGGGGAATGTGAAACCAAATTTTTGAAGACTCCTTTTAGAATTGATGCTACTCTCTTATGCAGGCTCTATGGGAGGCCCAACTCAACTCATTACAAGCTCATTTGGGTGCAAGTTACTTTATCATATTATAATGCATGGAATTATTTTTAATTGGGCAAACATTATTTCTGAGAACATGGTCCATGCTATCAATGATGCGAAACAAGGAATTAAAGTAAAGAAGACCGAATTCCACATGTATTCTTACTTGGTATATTGTATCATGACTTTGAATCCCTCTCACAGCCTCGGATGTATGTGGAATCTCAATGAGTCTCCTATTTATGTAGCATATCAAATTTTATGGGCCCAAAAGCATGCAATATACTACAAGCATATTTGTGAGGAGTTCTTGGTTCCCTTATACAAATTTATCTATGAAAAGGAACCAAATTGCATGTCCAAGGAGGCTCTCACAATAGCCACTCAATTAGGGGATTACTATTTAACCCCTAAAGGTACATACTTTTGTATCTATGGAGGATCAAAGGGTCCATTTTTACTACCCAAGTATGCTACAGATTGCATTATTTTGAAAGAAATTGTGAGGCATGGATTTTTAAATGGCATTAGTACTTTCCTACACAACAATAAGAAGGCTTCTTGACCTCCACTTCCGTCAATAATTGGTTCATACAAGTTGAACAAGGTTAAATATTATCAAGATCTAGTGAAGGATTTGGATTCATTTCACTTTGGTGAGAATATTTTTGTAAGAATGATAGTCACCAAAAGGTGACTCTACACTATGCATAAGTTAAAATTCACTATGAATATGTTGATCAATCCTTGAGGGAAGACGAAATATATTGATGGATCCCAAACCTTACAGAACTGGATAGAATACTTAGCAGAAGGAAAGGTGGTAAGGATGTGAGCTCGAGAAAACCATCTGATGCCTCAACACAAGAAAACTTAGAAGAAGCTGCTAGGAAGAAAGCAATGGAAGAATCCCTCTTAGCATAAATGAACAAAAGACTGTAGGAATAAGAGATAACAAAGAAGGATGAGAAAGAGAGAAAAGAAAAATAGGACACATAATAACTATAGAAAAGGATGGAAAAATAACAATTGGATATTAGGCTTGTAGTGGAACAAGAAAATAAAAGAACCGAGATACTACAACAACAACTGGATTTATCTCGGTGGGAGAAACTACAAATGAAGAAAGAAGAAGAAGTCTTCAAGAAAGCTATGGAAATTAAAGGTCTGCAAGGAGGTGATGAACTTGGAAATGAAGGCCAAGACATGGATATTGATGCTATGAAAGACACCAACACAGAATTTCCACTCACTAGAGGACATCTTCCTTTCGTTGAGTTGGGACTCACTCCATTCACACCATTCAAGCAACACATTGTTGATAAATTGGATACTATAGTTTATGATCCCAAAGAAAGATCATCATGAAGAGGATAGAAAAGAGGCCTAAAATTGCCTCACAGGATGACGTAGTTATAATACTCAAGGTTCCTGTAGTTGAAGGTACAAACATGGATCAGAAGTTCGTAGCATCTGTTGGTGTAGCTACAGCCTTGGCCAATGAAGATAATGTACATAAATTTATAGAGAGCATAGAATGCAGCAAGGCCAAGCTAGTTAAGCTTAAAGACAATCTAGTTCAATATAGGAATGGAGGAATTGAAATGATATGTCAGTGGGACACCCTTGAACTTCAAAAGGAAGAATCCATGCACACCGTTCAAATTCTAGAAGCAGAAAGAGATTCACTAAATGTTAAAATGGTAATATTGGAAGGAGAGAAGGAAGATTTAAAGTTCCAATTACAGTATATGAAATCAATGGAAATTCAATAGGACTATCACATAGAATCTCTCAATATCAAAAAGGGAGCTCTGCAAGCACAAGTAGCAAAGCTTAATCAAGAAAAGGATTCATTGACGATATCATTAAACACTGCACAGGAATAGAAGTAGGATTTGACCCCATTTTATGACTGCGTATCCACTCTTCAAGAAAAATTGTTCCATTCACAAGAGTTACTCATAGAAAAAACATTTGAAGTGCAGGGAATGGTGACCATACTCAGGCATATATCTGAGACAACAACTGCCAATCGAAATAAGTTAGGAGAGATTCATAACAGAATGAAGAAGCTGATTTCTTAGAGAAGGAAAGAAAGGGAAATTCCTCACCATTTGCCTAAAATATCTACAGAAGAATTGAAGTTAGATTTTGCAACTCTAGACAGTTTCCAAAAGGATAAGAGAAAATTCCAAAATGAAGTGGCATCCTCTATTTCCAGATGTGAAGGAATCCATCAGAACATAGCGAAATATTTTGAAAAATGCCATTTTCCTTCTCCAAGATCATTCGAAAACCCTGTACCAAAATAGGAGCGATTGAATGAACCAAGCACCATTAAAGATGAAGACATAGCTACCATTCAAAGTCTGAAAAATATCACTCCATAGGACTTATAAGAATGTATTGGACAAGGAAATTTGAAAACACAATACTTTCCTAATGGGCATAGATCAACAACTAAAGGCCTTAATGCAATGGTTAAAGATTTATCTTTTCAGGAAGTGGCCTTACGGTTGTTGGACACAACAGCTTAGCATTATATGTTATGAAATTGGCCTTTGGGATGAATTTATACAAACTCAAGAGGGCCCCCCACCATCATGATGTAATAATTTTGTTTTACTTTATTATGTATTTTTTCCACTTTAATTAAATGGTAACTGAAATATGACAAAGGTCCCGAAAGAAAACGTGTTGTAGCTACAGGAAGGTGAAATGAAAAGTTCCCTAGGGGGGTCGAATAGTAAGGATAAATAGAGGAAATCACGTGGGCCAAGGGGATTTTTCTTTTAGAAATATTTTGCTGGAACTTATATGTAAGAATTATTTTTGATAATGACCGAAAGTAAATTTTTGGAGTGGAAGCTTGCATAGGAGATTGTGTTGAAATGTGTGGACAAATGCATGGAACTGATTTCTTCATTTTGTCTATTAAAATGCAGTAAGATTTTTCTTATTACTGTTGAGTTATTCTAATAGTTTTTTAATTATTTTGGTGCGTGTACAGGAAAACATAGTTTTCTTTGCTTTCTATGAACAATGGATGTAATGAATGTTAATACTTGAGTTATCTAACGTGTTAAATTTATTTTGTAAATGTTAAATGTGTTTATTTTCAGTGGTTGTCTCTTGTAAAATGCATGATGCAGTTACCCTACGTTGCTCTTTCTTAATCTCGCTCCTTGCAAGGATATTTTAGTTTAAGTATATTATTGCATTTAATTAGGGCATTTAATTGGGTGACTAACAGTAAAAGGAAGTGATAAGATGGGATCTAAGAACCTGCACATCGCTGTGTGATGATTCTTCCTATTGGTCAAACAAGAATAGTTAGTGAGTATAAGCATTCACACGTAGGGCTAGTAACTTGCATTTCATTGAAAACCAATTAAAATCATAAACGGTTGGTCGGGCCATATTTGACAAATTTATTCCAAGTCTATCTTGAACGGTAGCCAGAATGTAAGCCAGATGGGTTCCCTATTCAAAATAGTGAAGAGTCTAATTGGGAATTTTCATTGGAGAGAACCCCTATTGTTGACACATGGATTTTTTTCAGGTGTTGACAGATTTGACACTAGAAGAAGGGCCACCAGTTTATGGCTGGTACAGGAAGTCTTTTCCCTAGAGGAATATTCTGTAGATCTCCACCTGAGAAATCCAAACCTAAAGGTTCAGTTCAAGAAAAACCCGAAACTGGACATGAAACTAACTACTACGAAGACAATAACCCTGAATCAGAACAAGTTGATACTTTGTATGCAATATCACACCAAGAAGTTGATAATTTCTGAATATATACTAGACCTTATGTTAAAAAACTTGTAGGATTTCCTGTAATTCCAATATTACCTAGAAGACGTGCTCCTTGTATAAAATATAAATAGAACAAGGAGTTTGTTCTGGTTGAATACTTGGAAGAATTGATAGATTTATCTTTACAATATATACTAGAACCTATTGATCAGATATGACCATCTTCACATGATTCTCTCTCTTGTCATCATACCCAATCACCTCCGCATACAACTCCACATATTTTCCATAATGCTCATAATGTAAATCAACCACCGTCTTGGAGGGCTCGAGGTCCTTTAAACTTACTTGCTCCCCTTCATGATTTTCCCAAACACCTTGATTGGGTTTTGTCTAAATTTGATCTTGGCAAAGGCATAACTACATATGACTATTGAAAATTTTTTATCTGGCCTTAAATATTCTAAATGTGGATAATAAGGATGTAGTAATCCATTTGTTTCCTTATACTTTTAAGCCTAAGGATTCATCATGGTATTTCATCCTGTAGGATGGATCTATATCTGATTAGGACAGTTTTGAAAGGGGTTTTTAAAGTAAATTTGGTGAGAAAAGAACATTAGCATCTCTCATGAAAGAATTGGTGTCTCTCAATATGGATAAGAGAGAAAAGGTGCATGATTTTAATCATAGATTTACAATTGTTTTGAATAAGTTCAACACCACTTCTAATCCTGTTGAAGAATCTTTAGTGGAATATTATACTACAACTCTTCATCCATCCTTAGCCATGTTTGTCAAACGTTCTTGCAAAAATACTCTAGTAGAACTTTTTGAAGAGGCTAAGAAGGTTGAAATAGAAATGAATAGTATAGTTAAGCATTCTATTGAAACAAAACCTAAACCCATCTCTTCCAAGAAACCTTTATTGTTTTCAAGACCCACTGAAGAACAATCCATGGATTTAGAAAGTGTTGTTAAGTTGGTGCAAAAACTATCTAATAAGATTGTGGATCTGGAAAAGAAGAAAGGATCAATTTATTCAATGAAGAAACCATTTAAACCATTTTATAAAAGGAAAGAAGAAACCTTGAAACCTCTAATAAATTAATCCCCTGTGCTTAGCCTAAATGAGGTAGGCATGGATCACTTTTGCACATTTCACCAAGAACACCATTCAGAGAAGACTTGTCCTCAATGGATTAATTCTATGACTTTGGTGATGAATCAACTATTAGATAAGCAAATTTTGGATGAAGAAGAAGAAAATGAAAAGGTACAGGTAAATGAGACAACGGAAGCAACAAAATCAATTAAAGGAACCATGCTTCTATTGTGGGATTGGGAACCGAATCTAGACTTGGAAGATGGTGAAGAGATAGTAGAGATACATAATGTACATGTTTCTACTATTGATTATAGATTAATAAGTCAAGGTCCTGTGGAAAATCATGACAAATTGGTTCCACGAAGCAAAAAAATAATGTTATTCATAAGACTCAGAATAAAGTGACTGTTTCAACACAACAACCCGAAAATACAGGAGAAAAGAGACCTCTCAATACTATAGAAACCTCGCAAAATTTATCCTTGGAAAAACCTGAAGGATCAAACCCTTTATCAAATAACTCTGTGATAGTTGGAAATGTTGGAGGAAATAATAACATGGAGTCTGATGTGATAGAAGATATAAAAAAGACCAAATCCAACATATCTCTATCTAAAATTTGTAATATTCCTCAACATAGAAAAAGATTAATAGAAGCTTTGGACCTCAACTCACAAACAAATGACTCTAATAGTAACGTTAAACAACAAGTTATTGTAGAACTAGACGCATAAATCAATGAATCCAGCATCGGTGGTGAATCTAAATCTCAAATTCTTCCTTTTCTTCTCACTTTTGAAATTTTCAATTATAATGCACATAATTGTTTGGTGGATTCTGGAGCATCATCTAACATTATGTCGCTTTCTT
The DNA here is from genome assembly GCA_027924585.1 of Larix kaempferi. Classification (NCBI taxonomy): domain Eukaryota; kingdom Viridiplantae; phylum Streptophyta; class Pinopsida; order Pinales; family Pinaceae; genus Larix; species Larix kaempferi. Next base: position 26,691,061 of record BSBM01000445.1, read on the forward strand.
TTTGTAAAAATATTAATGGATAGCCTATCCCTTCTCCTTCTAGGATTATTCAACTTGATATAGCTTATGTTAAAGTGGTGGGAGAAATGAATAATGTGTTAATCAAGATGGATGTAGATCAAAGAGTCTGTCTTTATTGATATTTTCATAGTAGAAATACTGAAAGCTTATGGATTACTATTGAGTAGAGATTGGTTAAGTACACTGAATGGATATTTTGCTACCGATTGGTCTCACTTGTGGCTTCCATACAAAAATAAGAAGAATCAAATTAAGGTAAACAAAGAGCCACACATGAAATTAAACATTACTGAGTTGGAAGGAAGAAATGAACCCACAAGTTTTGCACATTCAGTATTGGAAATTACTTTTTGGAAACTGGACCAATTGTTATCAAATAGAAACAACCAGTCATGAATCAAATAGACAGTCTGATATCCTTCAATTTTCATGGGTTGATGATAATGAATGTAATATAGTAGAGCTAGTTACCGATGTAAATGTAGATGCTAACCTTGATTCTAGAAATAGAGTAGGATCTGATTTTGGGACTTTATATTTTGATGGCTCCAAAATGTAAGAGGGAGAAGGGGTAGGTTGTGTCATTATAGATCCTCAGAATAATAGAATATTTCTCTCCTATAGATTATAATTTAAATGTACAAATAACACAGCTGATTATGAAGCTATGATTCAAGGGCTTAGGAAAGTTGTTGATTTGAATGTTAAAATTTTAAAAGTTTTTGGTGACTTATAGATAATTGTCAAACGGATTAGGAACACCATTCATTGTTTGTATCCACACTTAAAAGGGTACTAGGAAATGGTATGGACTCTGATTTCAAATTTTGATGATTTTAATATTAATTCCATTCCTTGATCAAATAATACTGCAACTGATTTATTAGTTAATACCACTTCTCGTTTAATCCCACTTAATGATAAATTTCCCATGGAATTGCTTTTCAAGCCATATATCCTTGATAATGTGACAAATTGGAGAGTATTTGATGATGATCAACAGATTATAGACTTTTTAAAGGATGAAGATATGTTCAAAAAATCAATCATTGATGAAGCAGAACATGAATCCAATTTGCATAAGATGGATGAAAATCAACTTGGAGTAAATTCCATGCCTAAAAGGGTAAGCACACTTGAGAATTTATTTGATCTACAACATAATTTTAGAAAACCAGCGAATGTTAAAACAAATAGCTCTTCTATGCAATATGAACTAGTAAATATAGGCATTGAAAAGGAACCAAAATATGTGAATCTTGGAACCTCTTTTTCACCAGGTGAAATACACAAGTTTATTAAGATTTTTCAGCAATATAAAGATGTGTTTTCCTAGACTTATGATGATTTTAAAACATATGATACAGGCATTATACAACACGTTAGCCCTATCAAGCAAGGAGCTAAACCGTTTCAACAGAAACTTTGGAAAGTACATCCTATGTTGGAACCTCTAATCTAAAAAGGAATTGAATAATATGCTTGATGCTAAGATCATATTTAAAGTCATACATTCCAAGTGGGTAGCAAATTTAGTGCCAGTATGGAAGAAGTAAGGAGAAATAAGGCTATGTGTGGATTTTAGAAATTTGAATAGGGCATCTGACAAGGAAAATTATCTTGTTCTTCCCATGGAGTAGATATGGAAACTCATATTTGGTTCATAAATGTTCTCTTTATTGTATGGGTTTTTTGGATACAACCAAGTACTCGTGGTCGAAGAATACCGCCTCAAAACTATGTTTCGCACCAAACGGGGAACTTTTTCTTTTCGCAGAATGCCTTTTGGTCTAATGAATGTTGGAGCTACATTTCAAAGGGCCATGGACATTGCATTTCAAGGTTTGATTAGTCATAATGTGGTTGTATACTTAGATTATTTCACAGCTTTCTCCAAGAATAGGGAAAACCATGTCTATCATTTGAAACAGATCTTTGATCGATGTAAAAAATATGGTATTCCCTTATCCAAAGAAAAGTGTGTTTGTTGTTTTAGAAGGGAGATTAATGGGACATATCATTTCAAAAAATGGAATCTCAGTTGATCCTGAGAGAATACAATCCATTCTACAAATTCCCATCCCTCATAACAAAAACTCTATGCAATCAATCATGGCTAAAATAAATTTTATTCGCAGATTTGTATCTCACTTCGCACAAATCATAAAACCATTGGAACAAATGATTAAACATGGCATGCAATTTATGTGGACTGAATTAGAGAAAAAAAAATTCCGCAATATTAAGACTACAATTGCTCATGCACGATATTTGAGTAGTCTTGATTTCGAAAAAGATTTCAACATTTACACATATGTGTCTGATCATTCCCTTGCAGCAGTGCTTACTCAAAAAGGAGAGCAAGGGGATGAGTATCCAATATATTTTATGAGCACCAGGTTACAATGGGATGAACTAAATTATCTATATGTTTACAAACAAGATTACCCAGTGTTTAAAGCTATAAATCAGTTCATACCCTACATTTTAAAAAATGAGACTAAAGTCATAGTACCCCAACCAATCGTCGGATTATTGTTTGTACAAAAGGAGCTGGGAGAAAGGCATGGAAAATTGGTTACTTCATTGCAATAATATGATTTGGAATTCAATCCCACTCCCATCATTAAGGGCCAAGGATTGTGCAAACTGATTATTGAAAAATTAGCTGAAGAGGCTAACGGATGGGATAATGAAGCAGAAATGAACTTACTTGAAATTTATTCCACTAATACTGCCCCTGATTCTTGGTATCAAGATTTGGTGCATTATTTATAGTATGGGTATTCCCATTAACATTGTAATTTCAAGCAACGGAGAGCTCCCCAGTTGAAATCAACATCATATCAAATGGATAGTGGAGTGTTATTCCATAAAAATTACGATGGGTTATTTCTCAGATGTTTAGAAAAGGAAGATGCAGATAAGGTGTTGAAATAATTGCATGATGGACCTACTAGAGGACATTATTTTGGATATACTAATTCTCACAAGATTCTTAAATCAGTTTATTTATGTAATATCCCTAATATGAAAATTTGTTCAATTTTGGTCAATTTTGAACCTTGGACTAGTGAAACCCCAAACTGTCCCACTTTTTTCCCAAATTATTTCAAATTATTTATGGAAGGGATTGATGGGTCTTATAAAATACTAATACATCTACTGGATACTCATACACTTTCTAAAGGCCTTTAGGACTTTCATTAATCAAGGAGGAATTAAAGGGAACAATACTAGCAATTTTGGATGTGTAATCCCAAACTAGTGACTAACTCTTTGAATTCCCAAACACTGTACGAACCTCCCTAATTTATAAAAATAGTATTGTAATAGGTAAATTACTTCATTAAAAATTAAAATGCAGCATTGATTATGATCTACAACTGGTTATTGCACCCATCAAACAGAGAGTTGTAACACCTAGACATTGCTTGGAAATTGTGAACAATGGACATGGTAAATGTTGCATAAAATTTAATCAAATTACAAAGGGTCCTGCATAGTTTATTTTGGTAATATAAAATAAATCATAGGATTCTCTAACAAATGCAGAAAATCAGATAAATTCTGATACAAAACAAATGCAAAACTACAAAAATTCCATAAGAAAGTAGGGGGGAAACTAGCTCGAATTAGTGGTTTGCTTGGAATATTTACATGATAGACATAGGATTTCGAGCTATGGATCAGATATGAAACTAAAAACAGTTCCATACATTATCATATAACAATGGATTCACAAAATCATCCTTCACATTTTTTATATAACTATGATTTCACCATCAACACTAGAACATGGACATTGAAAAGAACATGTGAGAAGAGAAATGAGAAGAAGATCTATGAAAGGAAATCGAACTTTAGAGGTAATTTAACCTGCATTAAACACATCCTTTAAGCTCTAATAATATCTCTGAATGGCCTCTCCTCCAACCAACTTGGACATTAATCTTTCACCTTTGAAATTGGTTCAATAATAGGGAAGGTAAACACCCACCATGCATGGACAAGCTAAGCTCTCCAAGAGTGCAAAAAAAATGATCCAAAATATTCTCTCCTTTGTCATCCTCCTCTTTTACTAACCTCAATTGAACTCAATAGCTTGAATTCCATCCAAGAGACTTCACTCAACTTGAATTAGTGAAATATTCTCTCATGAGACACTTGTCCACTTCTTCCGTCCATTCCTCACTCCCCAATTCAAATTGGGAATATTGGCTGACCATAACTCCCTCTATGCACCCTCTTGGTGGCTATTTTCAGACTAATATTTCAGATGTGTCATAGGTCTGCAATCAAGTCTAAATTATTCATATTTTTCATAGATTCTTTCATCATTGTTGTCATAGATGCCATGGAATCTAGCTATGAGTGTCACAATGCCTCTTCCTCTTCCTTGGGAGTTACTCTTCCACTCCAATTAGACCTTCCTAGATTCTTTCCATGAATATTGCCTCTTCATCTCCCCCATGTACGTTACCCTCGACCTTGGACTCGAATTGGTGAGAAAATGATGCCAAGTGTAGTGGGAAATCTTGCCACATGTGGGACCCACACCCTCTTATGTTCCCTCATGACCAAATGCCACCTTATTTTTCTTTTATTATTATTTATTTGACCCAATTAATGTGAATTTCTAAGTCTAAGGTCAATTTTGGGTCTTGTAGCTCTCTTATTCCAAGTTTTCACGGTTCCAGCCCAACCTAGGGAACTAATAGGTTAGTGGAATTTTTCCACCATGAATATTTATTGGAATGCGGACATTACAGTCCTCCCCACCCAAGATTGCTTGTCCTCAAGCAATTTCAAAGATGGATATTGAAGAACCTGCTTTCCTTCACATTTGGTAATCCATTATTCTCCTTTACTTTGGTTGGTACTTTTTTTGTGCTCCTTCAAGCAAGTTGATGCATATTGACCCTTGGTTGCCTTAGGATCAAGATCTTTGGAGCCTATTTTTGAATAAGATCCAAAAATTCTCTTCAAGTAGGAAACACATGCATCCCATGAAGCTTCGGATATTTCACTGCTCTTTTCACAAGTAGGATGATTTTTACTCCTTTCATGCTCCTCCAAAGGCTGATATTTGATTATGGAACATGCATCTTCTCCATACGCATGGCTATAAGAATAACCATCATTTATTCGTCCAAATGTGATATGATGGGAGATACTTGTAGAAGGTACCTCCTGGACATTTTATTCATCATATTGTCTGCAATACTCTTCATATTTCTCACCATAGTCATTATCATACTGCTCATAGAAATCATTTTCCTCTGAGGCATAGAAAGAATACTCCTCCTCATATTGCTCATACTATGAATATGATTAATACATGGATTCAATTTTCTTCTTCTACAGATGACTCAATGCACAGGTGCAAGGACCATGCTCTGATACCACTGGAATATCCCTAATATGAAAATTTGTTCAATTTTGGCAAATTTCAAGCCTTGGACTAGTGAAACCCCAAACTGTCCCAAATGATTTCAAATTCATTCTGGAAGGTATTTATGGGTCTTAGGACATCCTAATACATCTACTGGACACTCATACACTTTCTAAATTCCTTTATTACTTGCATTAATCAAGGAGGAATGAAAGGGAACAATACTAGCAATTTTCGATGTGTAATCCCCCACTAGTGACTGACTCTTTGGATTTTGAAACACTGTATGAACCTCCATAATTTATTAACATATGATTTGAATAGGTAAAGGAATTAATTTACAATAAAAATTCATCATTGATCATGATCTAAAGCTAGTTATTTCACCCATCAAACAGAGAGTTGTAACACCTAGACATTGCTTGGAAATTGTGAACAATAGACATGGAAAATGTTGCATAAACTTTAATCAAATTCCCAAGGGTCGTGCATAGTTTAGTATGGTAATATAAATTACATCATATCATTCTCTAACATATGGAAAAACTCAGAGAAAATTTGATACAAAACATATGAAAAACTACTCCAAAAAGTCCATAAGAAAGTAGGGGGGAAACTAGCTCGAATTAGTGGATTGCTTGGAATTTTTACATGATATGGCATAGGATTTCGAGCTATGGATCAGATATTCAACTCAAAAAACGTGACATACATCATATATTATAACAATGGAGTGACAAAATAATCCTCCACAATTTTTATACAACCTATGAGTGCACCATCAACACTAGAACATGGACATTGAGAAAAATATGTGAGAAGAGAAATGAGAAGAAGACCTATGAAAGGACCTCGAACTATAGAGGGAATTGAAACTGAATTAAACACATCCTTTAAGCTCTGATAATAGGTCTGAATTGCATCTCCTCCAACCAACTTGGATGTGAATCGTTCACCTTCGAAATTGGTTCAATAACAGGGAAGGTAAACACCCACCATGCATGGACAAGCTAATCTCTCCAAGAATGCAAAAAAAATGATCCAAAATCTGCTCTCATTTGTCATAATCCTCTTTTATTAACCTCAATTTAACTCAAGATCTCAAATTCCCCCCAAGATACTTCACTCAACTCGAATTAGTGATAGATTCTCTCATGAGACACTTGTCCACTTCTTCCTTGCATTCTTCTTTCCCCAATTCGAATTGGGAATCTTGGTTGACCATAAATCCCTTTATGTGCCCTCTTGGTGTCTATTTTTAGCTATGATATGTCATATGTGTCATAGGTCTGCAATCAGGTCTGAATTTGTCATATTTTTCATACATTCCTTCATCATTGTTGTCATAGATGCCATTGAATCTAACTACAAATGTCACAATGCCTCTAACTCTTCCTTGGGAGTTACTCTTCCACTCCAATTCGACCTTCCTAGATTCTTGCCATGAATATTTCCTCTTCATTTCCCTCAAGTACATTACCCTCCACCTTGGACTCGAATTAGTGAGAGAATGATTCCAAGTGTAGTGGGGAATCTTGCCACAGGTGGTCCCCACACACTCTTATGCGCTCTCATGACCAAATGCCAGCTTATTTTTATTTTATTATTATTTATTTGACCCAATTAGTGTGAATTTGTAAGTCTAAGGTCAATTTGGGGTCTTATAGCTCCCTTATTCCAAGTTTTAATGCTTCCACCCCAAACTAGGGAACTAATAGGTTAGTGGTATTTTTACTCCATGGAGATTTATTGGAATGGGGACATTACATATCATTGGCCTGTGAAATTACCATAGCAGATCTAAGAGATGATGAATACCTCACAAGAAAGAATTGCAGAAAGAATGAGCAGCAGAACAAAGATGCAATAGAAATCAGATAGGAGCAGAATAATCACACATGTTTCATTAATCTGAATAATAAACAATAATGATAAAATGCACAGGATTCAAATACCAGGGGAGTAATTCGAATTATCGTACATGGATAGATCAATAGATCAGTGGAGTGTCATCAAATCAAAACTAGGAGTCCTCATCATCATCAGTGGAGTCATCAATGCACAAGTAACGGTCAACCAGGTGTCAAACTGAGTCTAACTGAGTGTGGTCAGTGTAACTGGCACATGGGAGCACTAATGTAGTGAAGGAGGCTCAGTGGAGGGCGCATGAGGAGCTAACCTAAGTCAGAATAGGTAGTCTAGTCTCACTCAAAGTACATCGAAGTGATATAGTTAGTTGAGGAGTCAATCTAGCCTTAAATCAAGGAAAGATCTAAAGATAACTCAACTAACTGAAGTGCAACTAAGCGGTAGGTGAGAGAGGGTGCATTTCACAAGTGGTAGGTGAAAGGAGGGCGCACTAAGCACTAGGAGGGCTAAAAATGATCAGAAAGAAGCTCCTGAGGCTAGCTAACTGAGGGCTAGGTGCTGGGACTGATGACTGGGATGCATGCAATTGCATGACTGCATGCATGACTGAAAATGAAAAAATGGAAAATGTTGTTAGGACTAGGATGGAGTATAGTAAAATCCCAACACCCCCCCTTAATCCATCCCGGGCCTTGGTAACTAGGACCAAAGGTCACTCATTAAATCAAATAAATGATAAAAAATAAGAACTTCCCATAAACCGAGGAAATGGGGAAAAACTCATGGGAAAAATACCCCCCCTCAAAAGAACAATAAATAACTCAAAGAACCATCATACTAAGTAGAAAAGGAAGAATCTTTCCTCAGTGAAAACATTTGCAAAAAACTAGGCAAGCTGATCCTCTGTAGGATTCCAATGCAGGTGCTAGATGTGGATCTGGTCTTCTGATGTGCCTCCCACTGTGTAGAGGGTGTATTGGACGAAGCAAGTCTTTTAGGAAACCTTTCTGCTACTGGAACGAATGGATCATGATGAGTCTTACCAAGGGATGGAAGAGTGAACCCCACCATCATGCTGCATCTCTCAGGAACAGGTAGATGGCATAATACAAGGTTGGCATGATACTAAAATCTGCTAGTTCGCTGATCAAATGAATCCTCAATTGTGTTCCCAATAGCTACAAGGCCTGTGTGAGCCCATATTGGCCTTGGCTCTGGATTGAGAACATGTGTTGGTTCTGGATCTGAATCTGAATGTTCTTGAAATTTGATCTCAACATCAAAATCTTGATCTTCATATTCATTAGAAGAAGAGTCACTCGGATCTTCATCAGTTTCCGAAGGAGTAGGAAGAGAGAAGGAAAGAAAATGTGAGAACTCATATGCCTTGGAGGCATGATTTGCAAACCCTTTCGCTATAGTCTTCCCAATAGAGATCTCTGTAATCTCAACTGTGTCGGGACCAAAAGTCACCTTCTTTGGTGATCTGGTGTGAGTCATCTGATATACATACAACAAATTTGTTGTCAAGGAGAGAACGAATAGAACATTCTTGAACTTTCCATGCTCCATATGTACTATACCCAATCCTTTGGTAGAGATCTGAGAGTTGTCTCCCCTGTGAATAGTAGGCCCATATTTGAGATCTAAAGAAGAAAATGATTCTTTAGAGGAAACCATGTGGTTGGAGGCTCCAGAATATACGAGGAGGGCCTTTGATTTTGAAAATTCAGCCATCAATGCATGGAAATCCTCATGACCATCAAATCCACTTCCAGAATCAGACACTTTTGCATCTTTTGGAATAGCAATTTTGTTCTGTTCAAGAAGCTTGGTTAGTTGATATATTTTCTTGTGCATGCAAGATCTCTCAGGGTGGTTCCCTTTCTTGTAGTAGGGACACTTAGATCCATCAAATCTTTTATGTTTGTCCTTCTTGGAGCTGGAGGCCCCGTTTGATGGACTTGACTTGGCATTCGTCTTAGGTTCAGATGGCTTCTTGTCCTTGCTTTTATGCCTCCCTTTCTCATTTGCACTATTTGCCTCTCCATCTAAAAGAGCTTGATCCTTGGAGGCACTGATGGCACCCATTTGGATCAATTTGTCTTGTTCTTGGATGAGGGCTGCAGTAAAAACTTCTAAGGTGGGAATCTTCCATCCAGGGACTGACATTCATCCAGAGTGGAAGGTAGATACAAAGACAGAAAATACAGATCCTAGTTTACTCAGAATGGAGAGCACCAATTGCTCTTCCTTTTTTTCAATGCCACATTGCTTGCATTGCATAACCAAAGCTTTGAATTTCGAGAAGAATTCTTGAATGGTCTCAAAATTGCTTCGTTGTAGGGAAACCAATTCATTCTCTAGAGCATGGCCTCTTAGCTCATCTTGTTTTCCAAAGAGGGCCTCTAACTTCAACCATAACTCTCTTGGAGTCTTCAACCCTTCGAGATGAAACAGTAGATCTCTAGAAATATGAATGCACATGTAACCAAAGGCTTCATCTAATCGATTCAGATGCTTGGTTCTCTCCATAGTTGAATTTGGTTCAGTTTCTCTTCCCATTGTTATCTTGTGTAGAGATTTGCTTCTCAAGGAGATTTCCATATCAATCTTCCAATCAAAGTAATTGAAAAGAGTCAAGATTCTAGGAGTGAGAGGAGTGTTCGAATTGCTCATCTCAACTACTGGAGCGAATACAAGGTGAAACTGCAGGAACTTCGAATTACCTGCAAAAAAATATCAAGGATGGATATAGACTATACTCTCAACATGCTTTGATACCATGTGAAATCCCCATAGTAGATCTAAGAGCTGATGAATACCTCACAAGAAAGAATTGTAGAAAGAATGAGCAGCAGAATACAGATGCAATAGAACTCAAATAGGAGCAGAATAATCACACATGTTTCATTAATCCAAATAATAAACAATAATGATGCAATGCACGGGATTCAAATACCATGGGTGTAATTCGAATTAGCCTGCATGGTTAGATCAAAATATCGATGGAGTGTCATCAAAGCACAACTAGGAGTCCTCATCATCATCAGTGGAGTCATCAATGCACAAGTAACGGTCAACCAAGTGTCAAACTGAGTCTAACTGAGTGTGGTAGGTGGAACTGGCACATGGAAGCACTAATGTAGTGAAGGAGGCTCAGTGGAGGGAACATGAGGAGCTAACTGGAGTCAGAATAGGTAGTCTAGTCTCATTGGAAGTCCATCGGAGTGATACAGTTAGTTGAGGAGTCAATCTAGCCTTAAATCAAGGAAATATCTAAAGATAACTCAACTAATTGAAGTGCAACTGAGTGGTAGGTGAGAGAGGGCGTCTTTCACAAGTGGTAGGTGAAAGGAGGGTGCACTAAGCACCAAGAGGGATAAAACTGATCAGAAAGAAGCTCTCGCGGCTAGCTAACTGAGGGCTAGGTGCTGGGACTGATAACTGGGATGCATGCAATTGCATGCCTGCATGCAATTGCATGACTGCATGCAAAAATGCATGCATGGATGAAAATGCAAAAATGGAAAATGTTGTTAGGAATAGGATGGAGTATAGGAAAATCCCAACATGGCCTACTATTTTCAAATATGCTCATGATTATGTCTAAATATTTTTGGTATGCCATAAGGGTGCTAGTGGGATGATGAAACCAGTAGTGCCATTGCAATCATAACCATTTGAGCAGTGGGGTTTGGATTTTATTGGAGAAATAAATCTGAATTCTTCATTACAACATCATTATATTCTCATAGTTACAAAATACTTTAGACTAGTTTACACGTTGGATTGAAGTTGTCCCTCTTTGCAAAGTCAATGAAGATGTCGTCATCAAGTTTCCTCATGAAAACATCATAACCAGGTTTGGATTTCCAATTTCCCTAGTTTTTTATAATACTTCCTATTTCTCTTCTCTAAAGTTAAGTGAATTTTTTATAGAAAGGGGAATTAAATTGCATTATTCTTCCAATAATTATCCCCAATGAAAACTATTATTGAAAATAAAAAAAATTGGCATGGTGTTGTCCCAAATGCTTTGTGGGATGATAGGGTTAAACCAAAGAATGATTTAGGGGTTTCTCCTTACACTCTATTTTATGGAAAAGAATTTATTCTTCCTCCTAACATTGTTTTTCCTTCACTCCAGGTATCCTAATCCTTTTGATGATCCAACAACCATATTATGCAAGAAAGAATTAACACCTTGCTCAAACTCAAAGAGGAAAGAGAAAAGGCCAAAAATAATTTTAACACTCATCAATCTAATGTTAAGAGATGGTTTGATAATATTCAGGAAGGGAAGAAAGCATTTGAAATAAGTGACCTACTCCTGAAGTGGGATCAACCTCACAAGGAAAATGGAAAGCATACAAAATTTCAACATTTATGGTTTGGTGCTTATACTATTGGAAAAGTGAATTCATTTTACAGGTTATTAGTTATTCAATAGGTTGGAAGAGACCTTATACTATTGTTGAGAAACTTGGCCTTGGAACTTATAGACTACAAAATGTTGAAGGGGAGGTGGAAACTCTCCCAGTGAATAGCCAAGCTTTAAAGCAGTACTTCACTTAGTTTAGGAAAATAATTTTTGTACATAAATAAAAAATTTCATTGTTGTTTTGCTTTTCGACTTTGGATTACTTTGTTTTAGCTTAGTTGTTATTTTAATAAAACCTAGTTATTTCTTTCCTTGTTTTGAACCTTTAATAAATTGATCTCAGAAATCAGAGTGCTTGGTGTGAAAGCTATGATCTCGTTACTTATGTAATATCTTTTTTAGTTGGATGATTCCTTTAAAAATTTCTGGTGTGAGAAATATTTTGAAGAGTAAGTTTCTCCTTACTGTTGAGAGTCAGTGGTGCATTTTCAAGCACTATCATTTGAAAGGATTTCAACCTGTCTGTATTAATCCTATTTATTCGGTTGTTTGAAAAAACATATCACATGATCAAACTAAAATTAAAACATATTAAATCCTGTATATTTTGTTGGGAGAAAGACTTCTAAGTTACTATCTTGAGGTTCTGCCCATTGAAACACACAAATATCCATGTCTTGAAACTATGTACTTATGGCTGACCCATGGGAAGGAAGTGAGAGCTTGTAGATGTATAGCAAATCAAAATGATCCTATACCAAATAAAATGCCCCAAAGGCTCAAATAAAACCATATCTTCTCCAGTTTAAGACATCTAAAGCAAATAAAGTTGGATATCTGAAGAATTAAACAAAGACATGAACATATGCAATCAATTGTTCAAAGAAGATCAAGAGGCAATCCCAAATAACATTCAAATGAGGCTCTTCTCCATCTGTGGGCATGATAGACAATAAAATATTCATCACCCACACAAAAGGACACTATGGATGGAAGAACTTAGAATCCCGCCTCTAATGAAATGGGGGAACTTTCTTATTAACAATGGTAAAAGCATCAGAATGCTAATGCATCAAACAAATGCATATGGTATAGGAATGAGGAACACACATTTACACCTGCATGGTTTTGTTACTTACACTAGTATGGTGTCTTAGTTTAAAGTGGAAGGACTGGTTTGGTAAATGAACTTCATAAATTGGCCTTGGGAGAGTGGCTATGAAGCCCCAACTAAGCTACCCTTTCCCTTAAACAATATCTTAATAATGTTTGATCACTGTGATAGTTGTTCCAACATAAAACTAGAATTTAGCTCAATGTAAGATAGATAAATGATACCAAGACTCTTATAATAAGTAGCGAAAAATAATTAGAGTATATTCTCACTCCACCTCAAATCGTCATCAACTTTAAGAGATAATTTCTTTTCTCAGAGATTTATGTTCTCACAGTGAGTCACCATTTGTTGCAACTACAACCACCTCCCCAGTGTTTTTCTTTTGGAAATACTAGGGCCGTACCTTGAATTTAAACTTTGATTGTCTCATATTTTTGATCTTCTTCTCTTAGAGTAAGTCAGGTATTGCTTGAAGTTGAATTTTCCCAAGGAGGATAAAGTACTTATCCAAATTTCAACTTTTCGACATTTTCCCCTAAGTTTCACGTTTCGGCGATTTTCCTTAAGTTGATCGAAACATTGCTAAAGCTTCACCTTTTTTGCTGAAACGTCACTGAAATTTGGCCTTTTTCACCTAAACATGGTCTAACATTTTAAATTTTCACCAAAGTTCCGGTGAAGTTTCACTTTTTGTGCCAAAACATCAGCATGACTTAATATTCTCCACCGAAAATTCGGCAAGATGTTGAAAAATATGCCGAGATATCAAGCGCTTTTTTTCTTTACATGACTTTCTAGATTTTCGTTGAGACTATTGGTTTCTTATCTTATCTTTTTTGGAAAACTCTTAACTTTGTCACCAAAATGTTTTGGCAAGTTTATCCATTTTATGTTGAAACCGTATCGGCAGAACTTGTCATTTTTCGACATCTTCCCCATCTCCGCCAAAACTCCACAACGCAAGTTTTAAAACTTTCAACTGAATCGTTCTAGCGCATATTTTGGTTTAATGTCGATATTGTCTCTATAGATTGATTTTTTCTTCCAAAACGATAATCACAGTGGGATTTGAATTTATTGTCGACACATGTCGGAGTGTTTCACATTTTTCCACCGAAACAAACTAACGAAATTTTTCAAAAAGATTTCGAAGACGACTTGTAGATGCTATTAAAGTACTGTCATGATATGTATATGTCTTTCAATATAATTCTTCCCTGATCTCTTAAATGTCAACCCGTGTATGTAAACCTATAGCTACAAACACTGTATGTGTCGGTAAGGTAACCCTAATAGGTATGAAATCTACTCTTGTCTCTACATAAATTAATTTTCCAAAACCTAATTGCAAATTGGAAAAAAAATTGGGTATAAGAATTAAACAGGTATCTATTCGTAACTAACCATACTAACTTGGAATCAGAACTACACCAAAAACTTAAAGAGTGCAAAATAAAATTTACACAATCTGACTTTTGCTTTAAAGTGGAAGAATAGGATTAAAATATTAAAGTTAGATCACTCATGTAAAATAAAAAGAAATAGCATATTCAAGGTATAAAGAAACAAGCACACCAGACTCTAGCTACAAGTATTAAACTAAGATTCAAAAATACTTTTATATAAGGACTAGTAACTACCAGTGCAGAAACAAAGTGTTTAATAGTGAAAAAATAAAATGTTTAACAGTGGAGAAACTAGATATTGTAATTTCTAAGTCCTATAAGAGAAATACTCACTAGGTTGGTATTGAAGAAACTAATTAAGAGACCAAATTTACAAACTAGATATGGAAAAGAAGACATGAAAGATGAAAAAGGTAAATACCAAAATACCTAATTAAACTCAGTAGTGCAGAAATAAACTAAAACTAATCTTAAGCTACCTCTAAGAGATGGTAAAATCTTGTCAAAAGTGAGATGAAAGGTGAAATCAATAACTCTCCAATCCCTAATTCAATTCACACTATAAACATTTGACCAAAGCTAAAAGTTCAATAGAACATAACCAGTCCAAAAATTAACAAAGGAGCCAAGTCCCAGAAAACCAAACTGTCTATATGCAAATATCGCATTCTATAGAAATTTGATGAACGAAAAGAACAATTTATAAACTAGGGTAACTAATCAAAGTGTTAAAATATAAATTAACATAAGATTTAAAGAAAACTAGGTTGCAACCCTAATCTATTGAGAACAAACCTAATCTACAAGCATGACCTTAGCTATCAAGCTGATATAGAAAAGAGACTTCCTCGGTTTTAAATGCAATCTAGTGAACTTCAAAATAGAAATAATGAAAATAATAACTGTGTACAGTATGTAAAAATAAAGTCTAAATCAGTTTATCCAAGGTTTAATTTCTTTATATAGCAAAAACCTAGTTACAACTTGAGAAAAGTGGATTCAAACTATTCACAGACTAACTGAGATGAAAAGATAGTAAACTCAATGTACAAGGTAAATGGAAAATGAAACTCTAGGTTACAAGTTCATAACTCTCTCTACCAAGTGCAAGAAAAAAAACATAGTATCAACCATTACAAGTCAAAACGTTTTGAAACTTGAATCATCCTCTACTTTTGTATTAAAACAAACATATTCGCAGACTATTTGCTAGATTCAAGAATTCTGTGCATTCTAAACCAAAGGAAAGAGATGTTTTAATGTATTTCTATTTAACTCAAAAAATAATAATAACTAATGCTAACAACAACGTTTATACAATAATTGAAATTCAACCTCACAAACTAAAACATGGAAATTAGAAATACAGAATAAATGTGAAAGATATAACCTATAACTCATACACAAGAACAAAACCAAAAAACTCGAGAAGCTAATATTAATGCAGATCTACAGTCACTATTCCAAACTACACATAACCCTCAAAGGTCAACGAGATTTATAGTACTCAAAAACTATTGAAAAGAAAACATCTACAACTTACTAATAATGTACAAAATATAAAGAAGGATTCACAATCCCAATCGATGGGCCCTTACCATCTAAGAAGGGATCCTGAGACGAACGCATAACAAGAACTGTAACTTACATCACCACAATTGCAATGTAAATATTCACAACATCATATTAATTAATTGACATAATAGAGTTGAACAACAGTTTAGCCACATAACAGTCTAGTATTCTCATTAACAAATCTAATGGACCCTCTGGGTATTTATACAAGTACAGAGTAGAGTCACTGATCCTTATCCCCTATTTTCCCATAACAGTTTACCCATAGAAATAGGATAGATCTCAATTCCCAAATATTAAAATGTAAAATAGGTACAATAGAAAGGATAATGTAGAAGCTCATCCTCATGACACCAAGTGCATGAGTGATGAGCCAAGTGCTCATTTCGTATTTTGGTACTAGTGAAATAAATATCAAATGCCACTAAAGAACCCTTGCGATAACTGTTACACCAAATATTTGATCAAGCCCTTTGATCCTTGGATTAGGAAGAAAATATTCCTTCGCCACCTGTAGCTGTTGTTGGTACTAATATTGACCACGTTCATTTTATGAACAGTTGAGCCTTATAAACCAAGCATCTAGCTACCCACTAAAATTATAGTTATGAGGTTGATGATTTCGCCGGTCTGATTCACATATTTCATTTGTGAATTGAATATAATATGACGAAAAAGGATAAATTTTATTTGATATTATATCATTATAATGTAAAATATTTTCAAAGAAATATGGAAAAAGGTAAAACATGAGCATCCTAGATCTAAGACTAGCAATATTTCAGGCTTGAAAAGTTGCACAAGGGATAATCAAAGGCACATGAGCCTGAATTTTAGACCACTAATCTGATGTGGCGGGATCTCATCTATTTAGGCTCACAAAAGTAGTAATTTAAAACCACCTTCCTTGCGACCCTGAAACCACCAAATGAATATCTCCAACACTACAAAGAAATGAAAGCCTCGGAGAATTTGTTGGTTCAAGCTACTATTTTGAACATTGTTTTTTACATTTAAAAATGTTCATTATTAATGAATGTAGTGAAAAGCTAATTCTTTTATGAATATTATAATCCATCCATATATTCCAACCAACTTGAGAAAGAAAAACATTATGGATTATTATATTCTCACACAAATACCCAAGCATTATTTACAAAAAGACAATCACTGCGAGGTTTATGTCAAGTGATGGGCTAACAAATATGACCAAGGTTAAATATACCAAAGAGATTTTAACTTCATTAAAATGATAGATTCACGTTGGTTTATAAGGAATGAAAAAGGAACATCATAATATGAGTTGGTATGAAAAGTACATAAAGTCACATGGGTTGTATTATTAGTCCCTACCGTAGGCAGGAGACTATATGTTCCAGTTTTTTCTATTAGTTGCAATCAATATATTGTTTTTACTAAAGTTAGATTAATGTTAACATAAAATTTGTATTTTAAATTAGTTAGAAAAACAAAATTACTAATTTATAATTGGACAATCACCTTGAATTGACTATTTTTATCATTGTCAAGCATTAAAATAAATCAAAAAATAAAAAAATAAAATCTTATGTTCAAACTTTACCACCATACAACTTCGTTCTCCAATTTACCTTGCATGGCAAGTAATCCCCACCTTCTCTCCACCTCGCAATGCTCTCCACATTGATTTATGTGTGCATGGATTTATGTCTACATGACAGTTGACAATTGAATGCATGTCGTCCACCTGTAGGATGAAGAAAGAGACGTATCGGAAGGGTTTATCAAACCTACCTGGCCTCTAGAGGCTGCTTTAGTTCGTGAGGCTAATCTAAAGATGATGCTTACCAGTACGGTTACAGGTTCAGGGAAATCAGAATTAATATAGTATTGTTTGTTTAGTGCTTGTTTTTCCTAATGGATCATGATATGAAGAATTAAAAATTGGATTCGTGTTTTGCCAGGCTTTAGATTTCGTAATAATGGCATTCGACTTATCCTAAGCTCGTCTAATAACTGGAATGCATTCTGAGGGAAGTCCCAGTATCAGAAATGGGGAAACAGAGTGGGATTGAACTTGAGTTCTGAAGATGCATTCTTTTCTCATGCCACGCTCAAGGCTTACTTCAAAAACCACATCAAGGTGCATGCTCTGAGATAGATTGAGCAGTTCTTCTTCACAAAAATTTGTGAAACTTCCGGCCAACAATCCAAATGTTTTTTTTTTCTGATTTATACACCTAGACATTCTCCGGTTTGTACAGATTTTTAGATTGAGGAATTTAGGTTTGCAAAAATTGAGAAAATCCATGGACAATTCAAATCTTAATTGCCAATATTTCATGTGATTTATACAGTTTTCTTTTTTATACACCCCATTTTATAAGCACAGATTTCAATGGTCCTATTCGTGTTACATTCGTTATCTCATAAGGTTTCAACGAGAGTGAAAACTGTGAGCAACATCACGACGTACAAGGAGGACCCGACCATATTTTCCTGGGAGCTCATGAACCAAGTTCGCTGACTATCTGATCCCTCCAGTGACACATTTCAGGTAGGGACAGAGATTGCACTATAGGAAGGAGTTGTGCCTATGCACTTTACGGAAGGAGTGCAAACTAACAGTTTAACAACAACCCCGCCCCAGAATCTATGAGCAAGTGGAACCCCACTCCAGAATCTATGTGCAAGTATAAAATCAGTAGTATATGGAGCCCGATATAGTTTCTGTTTTGTTTTTTCTTTTGCTTGACAACAACTAATGGATTAGTTTCTTTTAACAACGGCAACAACTAATTGATTTACTTCATTTAAGTAATTGTTGATTTCAATAGGTGGTGTGATCCCCTTAACACCTACCCATTACCTATAACAAGATTGCATCTCTACGCTTGTTTTTGTATCGAAGAAAGCTTTAAAGGTAAGATGAAAAACTCCTTTCAGAAACTAAGTGAGGAATCTTTTGAGGAAATCGTCAAGCAGGTAGCTAGAAATTTAAAGGGAGCAGTAAAGGCGATTTTAGACCACCATAACCATAAATTGATTGCAAGAAAGATGAAGAAGCATATGAATCTATGGCCTGGTGCTTGTATTAATTCCTCTTTTAGCTAGGATAGATAAACATGTGGCTTCACGGCATGTTTTGAACTTTTCCTGAAGATAAATTTCAAGGTACACACTCTTCTTTCAGTTCTTCCTGCATGCTTATCTGGAATATTTTTCATAGAATTTTTTATTTCTATGAAAACATTTCAATTGAAGTTTTTAGCTTTCTTTGGCTTTGTTGGATTGTGTTCCAAGGTTTTGGGTAGTATAACGGAAAAATCTCTTTCAATGCATTTGAAGATACTTTTCTTGAAGCAGAAGTCTCTAATGATTTTGGAGCTCCCTGGAATCCAGTTAATTATGAAATTCGATAATACATTGCCCTAATTGTAACAGAGGCTTAAGAGCACTCCTGGTAGTATTGGTGACCTGCAAGTTATTCGTTAAAGCTTAGGTTGTAATTGTGTTTTGTAACCGGTTAAAATCAACTATTAAAACTTATGCTATAATTTTGTTTTGCGTCGGGTCATTTTCAACTATTAAGGCTTAGGCTGTAATTTTGTTTTGTGTTCGGTTAAAATCAATTTGAATGAGGGTTTTTCATATCCCATTTCTGGCCAAGCGTGTCAAAAACATCTCAATACTATCTTTTCATCTCGCATTTCTGGCCAAGCATCACAAGATGTACTATTCCTAATGAACGTCAAATGGAATGCCATGGCTCGAATAGTTGTTTGAACAGTATTTTGTAAGCGCTAACTAAACTTTGACAAAATTTGTCATTCCTAAAGAACAAGAATTACAGTACAGGCCCTATTCCACAGCTTGAATTACAAGGGATATTCCATAACCAAAATAGTTGTTTTATCTAGGCATATTCCATAACCAGAATAGTTGTTTCATCATTGTTTTCTTACTCACTGTTAGGAACCCATGTCTTTACTTTGTTAGTATATTGTTGTTGGACGCATATGCTTTGTAAGTCGTCCCGTAGTATTTGTTGATCCATAGTTTGTGTTATTGTTGTTGGCGCATATGCTTTGTAAGTCGCCCATAGTTTTGTTGATCCATAGTTTGTATTGGCCCATGGTTTTGACTCGTAGTATTGGCGCCTAGACTTAGCCCATGGTTTGTATTAGTCCATGGTTTGTATTGACACATAGTATTGACCCATGGTATTGGTGCCTAGACTCAGTATATAAGTGCATGTTGAGGCCTATGAAGGAACAGTGAAGTTATTTGTATTGAGCTTGCTCAAAGGAGGTTTCCCCCTCAAAGTGGCCTGCGATCAATATAAAAGTGATTCTGAGTTCTGTCATTTCTGTTATTTTGCATATTCTTATTAATTAGTTGTTGCAGGTTCTTCACATCTGGTATCAGAGCACTTTCTTGGGCTTGCTGGGTGAAATTTCTGCCAAATTTTTTTCGCATCTATTGCAGGTTCAGATTTGGGAATAATCCCTATCCACTTAATTGTGGAAAGTACTTGGGCATAAACCCTAAAACTCATTGTGAGGAGTACCACAGGAACCCCGAAGTAGCTGGCCCATTGAGAGAATCTGCCAACGAAAAGGGCAACGACCCCTACCTGATTGACTAGTTCCCACCCGTGAGGTAAACCAAGAGCTGTCGTTTGTGGCAAAGCAGTTATCAGTTTTACCTGAGCCGTGGAGTGAGGGGTACTGCCCCAATACGCAAGCCGTCAGACAGCATTGGTGGCCGAGTGAAACCCCTGAATTGTTAGGAAGCCGCACATACCTGGGGTCCATATCTATTTTCAGTTGAACTGTTGTTAATCATTGCTGCGCCGTTTCAGATCCAGTCGTCCAGATCCATTCTGGCATCCGTTCCAGATCCAACCGTTTTCAATCCATTCGGCGCCGTTTCAGATCCCTCTGTTTCTGCTCACTTTTGAGCCATTCCAGATCTATAAAAAAAAGAAAAAGGTATAAAATTCAGTTTTTTCTCCATATCTCCTTTGTTTTCATTCCATTTCCCTTGAAACTTTCGGGAAACCCCTGTAATCCCATTCTGCATATTTCATTCCTGAGGACCCTATCCCCAATTCCACTTCCCAAAGCCCAAAATCCCACATTTGTTTATTTTTAGGGTTTACCATAACTTCCTCAGATTTCACCCAATCACCTTCAAATTTTACCACAGAGTTCCTTTTCTAATTCTGCTTCTTTGTCCCTCTTTGCCAAATTTTGTCATTCTTTCACCTTGCTTCTGAAATCCCCCTTTTCTGCTTTCCTGTCCTTTCGACAGTGTCCAAAATCTAGTCAAACCCCAATTACCCATCATATTTTTTCCCCAATCCAAATTTTCCTTTACTAAATCAGCTTATGTTTGTGTTTTTCTACCCATTCCAAAAAAAAAACCCTGGTTATGGTTGTCACCCATGCAGGAGAACACACCATGAAGGAAGCACTTGCATCCATCCAAACAAAACTCCAAGATCTGGATGAAAAATTTATCAGCCTCCATCTTCAACATTCAGCCATGAACAATAACCGACAACCAGAATCTTTTGCAGCCACCAGGTTCTCTTCTTCCAACAATTTTCGTGGGACAAAGCTTGATTTTCTTCACTTCAATGGTACTGATCCGACTGGATGGATATACCGAGCAGAACAATATTTCAGTCTGCATAATACTTTTGATGTCCAAAAAGTTCCACTTGCATCCTTTCATTTGGAACAGGAAGACCTTCAATGGTACCGTTGGTACATCAAAGCTCATCCCGAGCCAAACTGGACAAATTTTTGCCAACTCCTTTTGCCACGATTTGGTCCTAGTGCTTTTGATGACTTCACAGGAGCACTAACTAAACTTCACCAAATGGGCACAGTGAGAGAGTATCAGACAAAATTTGAGAAACTGGCCAATCACACAGAAGGATTTTCTGATGAATTCTACAGGAGTTGTTTTATTAGTGGTCTCAACGATGAAATCCGCTCAAAGGTCAAAATGTTCTGTCCCAACACAATGATGGAGGTCCTAGGGTTGGCTAAGTTGGCAGAGGACAAGATCGTAGCTCAACAACGCTCCAAACCCACCTTTGTTCCCTTCATAAATATGGGTTCCCAAAAACCTCCCATCACGCTTGCTCCTCAACCAACTCCTATCAAGCATTTGTCTGAAACAGAGATGCAGGCACGCCGAGAAAAAGGGATTTGTTATAATTGTCATGAGAAATTCACTCGGGGACATAGATGTGTTCAACAAAATCTCTATCTCTTGGATGTGGATTCTCCACCTGCCTCAGAACTTGGTGAAGAAGCTACAGATACAGTAGATGATCGGGTCGACATTCAACACCCGCCTGTTGATACCCCATCTCCAGACGACCCACCCAAGATCTCTCTCCATGTTGTAACCGGCGACACCACCCCACAAACAATGCGAGCCAGGGGATACTTCAAGAAGCTCCCTCTTACCATACTCATTGATTCTGGTAGCACTCATAACTTCATTGACCCTCGGATTACCAAACAGGCTGATTGTTTTGTCCATCCTTGCTCCAACTTTGAATTCATGGTTGCCAATGGGGGCACCTTACCTTGCAAGGGGAAGTGTCACAATGTGCGTATCTCTATGGAATATTACAACCTACGCTCTGACATGTTTTCCTTGTCCTTAGGCGGATGTGATGTGGTTTTGGGCATTCAATGGTTACGCACACTTAGCCCCATCTTATGGGATTTTGCTGAACTTTGGATGCAGTTTTCAGTCAATGGAACACAACACAAATTTATGGGCTTAGAACCAGGGTCTCTCCGCATCATCAGTTCACATCGCCTGGAAAAGATCCTTAAGAAGAATTCACATGGTGTCATTGCGCATCTCCATTCCCTTCAGATGCACCCACCAATGGTCTCCACTACTTCCTTGGATAGATATGCATGTGTCTTTGTTGCACCAGTGGGCTTGCCGCCTTCACGAGAACTTTTCGGTAAGCATTTCGCCACATCTACATCTCAGCAGGACATGATGGCTATTTTGCATAAAGTACAGAAGTAGCAACCATCCCTATTGGGGCATTATTTCTGCATCAAGATTGATCTCCAGAGTCTGAAAACTTTCCTGGAACAACAGGTCTCCTCCCCAGCACACCTGAAATGGGTTATCCAACTCATGGGTTATGACTATGCGACCACTTACCAGAAGGGTAAGGACAATATGGTGGAAGATGCTCTGTTGATGTATATGTAACTTCGGAATGTATTTCATCTATGTATTTTTTATATATATTTATTGTACCCTTATTAGAGATGTGTCATTCCTCTATAAGGAAGTGTCGTCATGTGGATTGACAAGTGTCGCAAGTGTGTGTACTTGCCGATGTGTTATTAGACCACCATGTATGGGGTCGGCCCTGAAATATATATATTATAATATGGATGTACCTAGCTAGACAAGTCGGCCCCATAAGGTCACTGGGAAAACAGATTAGTATAAATAGAGATCAGGTGATCTCTATTTAGATCACTCGGAAAAGTATCTCAATCTCACTCAGAAAGTGGCGCACTAGTGAGGAGGAGGATCATCTGCTACTGGGAGACTATCTCAGTGTATTTTGTTTGTACTTTGGTTGAGCCATTTCTCTCTCTATCTCTGAGGAAGTTGTGGGGTTTTTCACCTTAGGGTTTTCCCCACAGAAACTCTGTGTCTCTTGTCTCTCATGCTTTTGATTATTGTGATGCTTGTCATGCTTATTTTGATTGTCATGCATTGATATACTGTATATGTTATTCTCTCAGTAAAGATCCTAGAGTATTGTGAATTAATGCTCAAAATTTAACATGGTATCAGAGCTAACCTGAGAAGAAGACATTTTGTAGTGACGGAAACTTGAGTTCCTTGTTTATTGGGTTTCTCTCCACAGATTTTGGAAAAGCAGTATAGTAGATTGACTCTACTCATCAAGGCACATCTATCTGTCCAATCAGAATTCAATTCTGAGCATTTTCAGATTTGGCCCTAAAAATTAGGGTTTCCACAAAAATAGGCATTTCTGAAATCTGAAGACATAGCTGGAAGCTCCTTGCAAAAATAGAAGTTTAGAGCTTTTGATCGAGGTTTTTGGTTGAGTAGATCTCCGGGAAACTCAAACCCTAATTCATGGCTCTCCCTAGTGAACTCGGGAGGACAAAAAGGAAAATATGAAGGGCAAATCTTTACTGATCTCAAATTCTGAATACACCAAGCTGATCAGCTCATCAAGGCGCATCTTTCTATCCTTTCAGAAAATTGAAATTCACATTTTGAATTTTTAGGGTTTTTTCGACAAACCCTAATCCGGGACCAGATCCAGTTTTCAGTATTTCACGTGGTAAGACCTAAATCTTTTCTATTTCCATTTGAAGTACTCTTTAAGATGTCTCACCACACCAAGCTTGAGGATAAGATTGAAGGAGTTGATAACTTCTGAGCTTGGAAGTATAGGATTGGGTTAATCCTGGAAGAGAATGAGTTGGACTCATATGTAAAAGAAGACATCCCTATCCCAGAGGATGAAGAGGCCAAGGTATTGCATAAGAAGAACTTGGTCAAGGCAAAAAGAATCATTGTTGATTCCATTAAAGACAATCTCATACCCCATGTGTCTTCTTTAAAGACACCCAAGGAGATGTTTGACTCTTTGACCAAGCTATTTGAAGGGAAGAACATAAATCGGAAGATGACCCTGCGGAACCAATTGAAAGGAGTAAAGTTTCAGAATGGAGAAACCATTCAATCTTATTTTTCAAGGGTCTCCCAGATCAAGGAACAACTAGAAGCAGTGGATGAAATTGTGGAGAATGGTGAAGTGGTGATGACCACTCTAAATGGCCTACCCAGGTCATGGGATTCCTTTATTCAAGGAATTTGTGCAAGGAAGAAATTGATCTCCTTCAACAAATTGCGGGAATAATGCTCTCAAGAAGAAGCTAGGCTTGTGGCCCGAGAAAAAAAGATGGGAAATGAAGATCAAGCTCTCACAGCTGTTGTAGAAATTTCTCCCTACGGATAGGTAGAAACTCTCTTAGGATAAAGCAGGATGTACTGACTCTATACTAAGACAAAAAGGAAACAAATGCTACCTTGAATCCCTAGATCTAACAAACATCTCAAGATTAAAATGCTAGAAAGAGTAGAAGAAGTTTAACTGACCTTCTATCCAAACGCTTGTCTTTGTAGTTGCTCCAATCTCCAAGCCCTCACGAATGAACCTGTCAAAATGGAACCAAGACACAAGAATGCACTATTCTCTAGCAACCTGAAACATAAGTTAGAATCTAAATCTATGCAAGATACAAATCATATCATTAAAACAAAATTAACACAAATGATTTGGGAAAACAAGACAAGTTATTCCATTACCAACTTGAAGTCATGTACAATAGTTGCTTGATGTCCAAGCCAACTTCCAGCTCCAAGTGCTTCCTCTAGCTATCTCCACAAGGCTGCAAGATCATAGGTTTGATGCCCCAAAAGTCCTCCCTTTGGCCCATGGAAAGCTTCTCTCTTATAGCACATGGGAAGGCTTAACCAACAAGAGAGAAGTGTGGATCTATGGAGGGTTTAGTGGATCAGGCCAGCTAAACAAAGAAGGAGTTAGGATCGAACCAAAGGTGGTAATCCCAACAAAATCTCCTCGAAGGTCGAAATCCCAAAATCCAAGGCAAAAAGGCTAAATTCAGACTACCGCGCCCCTATAACTGAGCATAACGCGGTAGTACCGCGCCCCAGAGAAGGCGCAACGCGCGGTAGTGCTAACTACCGCGCCCTTGTAGATGTGCAAGGAGCGGCAGTGCTCACAAACAGGGCTAAGTTGGGCTGGAAGATGGCAGAAAAAGGTTTTGCTTTCAGTGTTCAGTCAATGGTTTTAACTCTGGATGTTCAGATGATCTTTAAGGGAAACTGTCGTTTAGGTCGATAATGCAAGAATGCGACACTAATACGAAATGTGTAATATTGAGGTATAACAGATGCCCCCTAAAGTGTGAGGTCAGAAGAGACTGATGGCCGAAAGACTTTACAAATATCGTTCGGAGATAGCATCGAGGAGAGCGACAAGGAGCTGAAACAGAAACAACATGTCAGATATACCACCGAGGCGGGCATTCCCATGCTCGGAAACAAATGAATCAAAGCATGGCTGCCGACCAATACATTGCAGATCCATGAGTACTGAGATGACATAGACTGTAGACAAATCATGGCTACTATAAACAAGCGTAGATCCATGAGACAGTAATGACACAGCCACGACCAATACAAAAGTGGATCTGTGTGACAATACAGAAAAATCTCCATTGCAACCTGAACGTAATCAAAATATAAAAGAGTGTCCAGGGTCTTCTACTCGATCGCAAATGATACGAATCTAGCCATGTGATTACAAGGTGTTGAAGTCGAACATGGTAGAAACCATTTGATTCCCGGTCGATGATGTGAACCGTTAACAAATGCGAGGGAAATCACCAATAATGAGAATGATCCCCAAGGTATCTATAGTACATCTCAACGAAATGCGAATAAAGGAGTTGATGTCGAGCATCCGAGAGATTATTCAATCAGAGGTCATTGATGAAAACCTACTGTTGAATACGAGGAAACCTGCCATTGAGACATGCAGGTACCAAGGTACTGGTGATTGACTCCTAAGCCTAATTCCTGGATAGTGATTTGGTGTCAACAGGAATAGACTCGTCGAAGGTGGGCCATGATGTTTCCCACATCATCGACATGAAATCAGAACGAGAGATAGTATGGACCGATGAAACAATGGAATATGTACTGACACAAAGGGAAGGTTTGACATGAAGTGGAGGTGGACTCAAGGTAATAACCCTTTGAACATATAACGGCATGAAACAGAGCTTGGCAGCAGGGATTAATTGAACAGACAGAATCGCAGGAAGTGTGAACTCATAGCAATAATGAGGACGCATGATCATAATGATGACACTATCAGCAAGACTGACTACCCAAAATAGACAAGGTGAGGATGCATGCCATGTTCAAAGGTGACGACTCACAAGCTGCCAACAAGGTAAACTTGACTCATTTTCCCATTTTCCCCCGACATGATGGACGAGTACCTCTTTGTTTTTTAACGAGCTTGAGGAGGATAACAGATGCTCGGTATAGCTCATCTCATAGATGAGTCCAATCTCACATGTTTTTCAAACCTGAGAAAGGAGGGGTTCGTCCCAAAGAGGGCCCTTCGATGTTTGATTTTACGAGTCCAAGGAAGGAAAACTCGGCAGTTTTTCATGTTTAGAGAGTCTGAAAAGCTTAAAGAAGCCTCTCGTAAAGTTAGCCTCATCGCCCGAAAAAAGGGTAAAACAACGCGGGAGAGGACTCTTCCAGTCATGATTGGCTGGAGTATTCCTTTTTCGTAAGTAGTGCCCCCTAGTCCGAAAAAGGGGTAAACTATCACTAGGGAGACGATCATTCAAATCCTTTTACAAGCGTGAACGAATCAATTTCGCTTGGCAATCTTTTTCTATTTAGGGAGTCTGAAAAGAGCTTAAAAAGGACTCCATGAACAACTTTGTCATGGTTGATGACCGAGTACGACAAAGGAAAAGTAAACTCGGCACAGTTCCTTTTCCGTAAATAGTCTAGCGAGGCCGGATAAAGTGATAAACCTATACTCGTTAGACACACCTTTTTACTCCAATTGTTTAACGAGCACGATAATGGTATCAAAAGCACTCGGAATCTTTTTCATGTTTGGATCCAGAGCACGAAAAAGGAAAAAGTAAGCTCAAACCACTTTTCATGTTTTAACCAGAGCACGAAAAAAGTGAAAAGTAAGCTCAAACACCATCTTACTGTTTTTAACGAGCTCGAAGATAGGTTGGAAGAATGCTCATGATGTCTGCTTCATTTTTTAACGAGCTTGTAACAGAAAATGAACTATGCTCGAGATCATTTTCATGGTTTAATGAGATCGAAACCTAAAAAGGAAAGTATGCTCGAAAATGTTCCCAATGGTGAACTTCTTCCCGTCATGAAATCCAAAGGTTGGTACATGCCCCCAGCATGATTGCTAGAATTAAGTGACTTAGCTCCAACATGATGTGGATAGGCGATCGAGTTGACTTCAATGTAACTTCCAGAGGTTGAAGACATGCCCCCAAGCTTCATTTCATTCACCTAAGGTATAGGCGAGTGAAAAGAAGGTTCAGGCACTAAGTCTACGAGGAGACTCGACTCAAAGGGAAAGGATATGTTTCATTTTTTAACGAGCTTGACACAGGAGTAGAACTTTGCTCAGACTATTGGTTTCATTTTTTAATGAGCTTGAAGCCAATGGTAAACTCTGCTCAAAGTTAAGGCCCATTGACGGGTTCCTTCCCAACATGATGACCAGAGGTTGGTAAATGCTCCCCAAGCTTCGTTTCGTCTGACTACTCTTCTTCCTTACCCAAAAATCCTGGCTACTAATCCAAATGCGTTCACAAGGGGGGGTAGGGAGAACCAGGATCAAGCGACCTAGGCAGATGAAATGAAGGTTCAAATCCTAACTCTAGCGAGAGACTCGAACAAATGGAAGGGAGATCTATTTCATTTTTACACAAGCTTGAAATAGATAATAACAATGCTTGAAAGGGTCCTTTTTATTTTTTAATGAGCTTAAAACAGACAGAAATCATGCTCGAAGGTAGTTTCATTTTTACGCAAGCTTGAAACCGGACGTAAACTATGCTTGGGATTGGTTTCATTTTTACACAAGCTTAAAACCAAGAGTAAACTGTGCTTGAGGGTCGGTTTCATTTTTTAATGAGCTTGAAACAAAGAATAAACTATGCTCGTAGGAATCTATTTCATTTTTTAACGAGCTTGACATATAAAGGGAACTATGCTCCTAAGTGGTTGGTTTCATTTTTACACAAGCTTAAAACCAAATGTAAACTATGCTTGCGATGATGGTTGGTTTTATTTTTACACAAGCTTAAAACCAAGAGTAAACTATGCTTGGGATTGATGGTTTCATTTTTTAACGAGCTTGACACCAGAATGGAACTTTGCTCCAAATGATGGTTGGTTTCATTTTTACACAAGCTTAAAACCAAAAGTAAACTATGCTTGGGAAAATGGTTTCATTTTTACACAAGCTTAAAACCAAAAGTAAACTGTGCTTGAGGGTTGGTTTCATTTTTTAACGAGCTTGAAACAAAGAATAAACTATGCTCAAATTGTCCCCCCTTAGGGGGAAGAAACCACTAAAACATGTGGAACATTTAGGGAAGTCTGGTGACTAGGAGTCATGCGATGAGTGGGCGTCACAAAGGAAAGCTGATCGATGGTCACAATATTCCCATGATGGGGAAAATACATCACTCGAAAGAGTGAGGACACTACAGCCTTCATGGCATGGACGTAATCGCGTCCAAGGAGTAGATTAAAATCTAAGGGACCTTGGATGACCATGACATCAATACAGACAGTTTTCCCTCCCAAAGTGATAGGTAACTGAGGAAGGGACCCTAAAGGTCTAGTAGGCCTTCTATTGAAAGCCAGTATCTGGTCAGTGACGGGCACAAGCCGAGGAGAACCTAAGGCTTGCCAAGCAGTTGAGGATAGAATACTAACAGAAGCTCCTTCATCAACTATCGTACGAAAAATTTCTTTATCGGAAACTCCTACAGATATCTGAAAAGGAACGCTCGAAGGAAGACGAGATTCTGTTAGACCATTCCAATCAAAGGAAATAACCTCAGTACTTGGAGGGGGTCTCACGGAAATGGACAGGGTTTCCCCTTGCCGAGGACATTCTGAACCGATAAGGAAAACATCAGTGGTTTCCAATTCACTCTCTCTTGGAAGATAAGAATGAGATGAAGATTGTGTCAAGGTGACTGCTTCAGTCTGGACTTTCTCCAATGAAAGAGCAGGATCGAGTGGGGATGACAGTGACTCAATCACTTCACTCTCGGAAGGGAGAGTGGGATCAATTGTAGATGAAACTGAATTGATCACTTGGTCAACCAGTGGGGGGTCGAGGGATAGTTTACCATGGTCTGTTGGAGGCACCAGTTGAGAACTAGTAATATCTTCCAACCACCGCGAGGCTTCATCCATGCTTGGACAAAGGAAAGTACGGTGCATACCCTTGCATATCAAACAGGGATATAGGACTTTACCCTTACGACCCTTCACCAAGGGGTCACTGGTTGAGGGAGTGTCATCGACATGATGGTCAGAGGTCGATGATACATTTGGTTTGGGGTTTTTAGACCACACTTCTGATACATGGGAAAGATCAGGACAATCCTTGAGAAGGTGATCACCCTTACAAAGTTTGCAAGGGAACTTGGGCTTACGGGGTGTTTTCGTAGAATGAGTGCCATTAGGGGCAACTGGTTTACGCTTGGTCTCTTCTTTATCCTTCTTCTTATTAACTTTCCTTTTCTTCTTCTTCTTATCCACCTGATTACTAACACTATTGCTTTGGTCAGGCGAGGAAGAAGGAACGGAAGAAGATTCATCCGACGAAGAAGGGGAAGGATTAGTTTGGGATTGACTCTCTCGTGGTGGAGAGTTAACATTCGAAACATTGGGCGCAATCGGAATTACCGGATTGAACAACCATACCGGTAATCCTATGGTTAATCCAGGAAGATTTAACGTGGCAATAAAGGGAGGACCAATATCTCCAACTGGAGGAAAAGTAAAAGGTGCCCCTTGAAAAGGGGTCCCCGGATTGGTAGTCCCAGAAGGAGCATGGGTGCATGGAGGTAGATTCTCCATGAAACAAAACTAAGTGATGTGGACGAAGTCTTGTTAAAAAGAACTCAAAAACCCTCAGGCAACCGAGCGTGCGAAAGGGGAGCTAGGAAAAGACAAGGCTCACAGGCCAAAAAGAGCAAGCTCAAAAAACTATACTGAGGCCGCTACCAAAGTAAACGAGCTGTACAACAAAACGGCCAGAATGCCAACAAGCAGCCCTACAAAGATAAAGACCCTCTACAAGATAGCAAGCAAAACCTCCTAACTAAGAGCTGGAGACCTCAACAAATTATATCCTTCGCAAGGTGATGAAATCCAAGTCGAACAATACAACATGAGAGACCGATATAAGAAGGATATCCCTCTACCGAAAGGGATCCTGGGTAAAAGAGCCCTAGTAGAATAGATACTAAGCCACCTCGTTCATGACACGTCGGAAAAGGTTTTGGGCACTTCAGCCTTCCGAAGAAGACAGTGATCGATGTTGCCTTAGGGCTAAGTGGAGTGCGGTATTCCACAGAGTCCGTCCGGTTCTCAATCTTGCGGCCGTTTAACCCCTGAAAGTTGGAAACAGTCAGGAGGCCCCTCCACAAACTAGCTGTGACCGTGTCAATAAATACTAGAGGATTTTAGTTCCCTAAAGACAACGACTATGTCTCAGATGAAAATGACAAGGGGGAATTATTTTGATGCCTATCCCCGATGTCCTACCTAACTACCAAATTCTTTTGATTTCCTCAAGTGAGGTTAAAGTTGGTTTAATTAGGGAGATTAATTTTAGTGGCTGTCTTACTCAATCGGGTTATGGAAGTGCAACTTGATGGTGTTATGACGACCCAAACCATGCAAATGAAGATGAATCAAAATGAGCCTTTCTCTTCGATGAACACTAGCTAAAGTAAGGAAGAATTCTTTCCGTTCCCAATATGCACAACCCAATGCACATGCAATTTTATTTCTTTTCAAAATGATAGAAAGAAGTAAAATATGTACCCAAAACTAACCCAAAGTAATGAAAAATTTCTTCATATGAACACCAAACGTAATGATTCTAATTCATTTCCCATCTTTTTACACTTGAAAAAGACACATCCAAGCTACGGAAAGAAAGATTCTACAAATGCTTCCAATCAAATGCAAGACAAAGAGAAGAATCTAATAATTTTGTCTAACTCAAATGCACATAAATATGAAACAAGTATTTCTTCTTTTCATGAATGTAATACCAAGAATATCAAATGATTAAATTAAAGCAAGAAGAATACCTATGTGTTTCAATTTCATGAATATGGTAAAAGAACGAAAAAATCATGCTTCTCTTTGAACTAAAGCGGAGGCAAGGAATCAATCTTTTAAAACAATCATTAGATAGGATGCAGAGGAAATAAGATGCCAAGCAATCCAAACACGCCAAGCACACCAAACCAAAAATGATCTCAAAACCTTAATATGGGTCAAAACGACCGTAGGATGCCATGAGGGGGAATTTTTTTTCAAAAATAGAACCCATTTCGCTTAAAAACTGCAAGCAAAACACTAGTATTGACTCAAAGGGCCAACATGGATCCAAATCTCGAAAAGACCCAAAAATAACCAAACAAACCAAATAAACACACTTTCCAGGAACTACCGCGGACCTGCAGGCCACCTGGGAGCGGTACTGACAGACTACCGCTCTGTAGACAGTGCTTAAGGGGCGGTACTGCAAGACTACCGCGCTGTAGACAGCGCTTAAGGGGCGGTACTGCAAGACTACCACGCTCTGGACAGCAGTAAAGACGCGGTACTACCGCTCTGTAGGCAGTTACGGGGGCGCGGTACTGTGTTAACAGAGGGAAAGAGGCGGAAGTTTGAGAAAAGATTTTGACTTTTCAAGGGTTTTCCAACCCAGAGGATTTACTGATCTGTAACAGGAGTCTAATGCAGAGAGCAGGGAAGTGAATGAAGGTGAAAGAACCCAATTCTTACAATCAATGAGTGAAATTGAAAGCAAACTTCACAAGCAAAGAAAATGGATTCAAACTCCCCAGTATGGTCGCCAGTTTTTGTTGTAGAAATTTCTCCCTACGGATAGGTAGAAACTCTCTTAGGATAAAGCAGGATGTACTGACTCTATACTAAGACAAAAAGGAAACAAATGCTACCTTGAATCCCTAGATCTAACAAACATCTCAAGATTAAAATGCTAGAAAGAGTAGAAGAAGTTTAACTGACCTTCTATCCAAACACTTGTCTTTGTAGTTGCTCCAATCTCCAAGCCCTCACGAATGAACCTGTCAAAATGGAACCAAGACACAAGAATGCACTATTCTCTAGCAACCTGAAACATAAGTTAAAATCTAAATCTATGCAAGATACAAATCATATCATTAAAACAAAATTAACACAAATGATTTGGGAAAACAAGACAAGTTATTCCATTACCAACTTGAAGTCATGTACAATAGTTGCTTGATGTCCAAGCCAACTTCCAGCTCCAAGTGCTTCCTCTAGCTATCTCCACAAGGCTACAAGATCATAGGTTTGATGCCCCAAAAGTCCTCCCTTTGGCCCATGGAAAGCTTCTCTCTTATAGCACATGGGAAGGCTTAACCAACAAGAGAGAAGTGTGGATCTATGGAGGGTTTAGTGGATCAGGCCAGCTAAACAAAGAAGGAGTTAGGATCGAACCAAAGGTGGTAATCCCAACAAAATCTCCTCGAAGGTCGAAATCCCAAAATCCAAGGCAAAAAGGCTAAATTCAGACTACCGCGCCCCTATAACTGAGCATAACGCGGTAGTACCGCGCCCCAGAAAGGCGCAACGCGCGGTAGTGCTAACTACCGCGCCCTTGTAGATGTGCAAGGAGCGGCAGTGCTCACAAACAGGGCTAAGTTGGGCTGGAAGATGGCAGAAAAAGGTTTTGCTTTCAGTGTTCAGTCAATGGTTTTAACTCTGGATGTTCAGATGATCTTTAAGGGAAACTGTCGTTTAGGTCGATAATGCAAGAATGCGACACTAATACGAAATGTGTAATATTGAGGTATAACAACAGCACATGCCAAGAAAGGCAAGTCCAAGAAGGAATCATCTCATAACAGAAGATCCTCACACCACCATTATCATAAAGATAAGAAAGATCTCAGATGCTTCAATTGCAATGAGAAGGGACACTTTGCTTCAGATTATCCCAAGAAGAAGAAAGACAACAACAACAACTTCAATAAGAAGAAGAAGAATAACAAAAGAAGATATCATGCTCATGCTGCCGAAGATTATGAACCCCCAAAGAAGAAGGCTAGGGCAGAAAGTGATAGTGATGATGACTCATCAAGTGAAGAAGAATATGTTCTAATTTCTGCTCTCACAGGTACTATCTCCCGTGGTTGTAATGATTGGTTGATTGATAGTGGAGCTTCCAAACACATGACTGGGTTTAAGGAATCTTTTGTGAACCTATCCGAACATGAATCACCCCATAAGGTGAAACTTGGGGATGATTATCAATACCCAATCAAAGGAAGTGGTGAAGCCTCCTACAACCTAGATTCTGGAAAATCTTTGAAGATGAAATAAGTCCTTTATGTACCTGGGCTCAAGAAGAACTTACTCTCCATCTCTGCATTGGATGCAAAAGGTATGAGGGTTGCATTTGTGGATGGCCAAGTCCTAATGTGGCAAAAGGGAAAGAACATAGATGATGCAGTAGTGATTGGAGAGCAAGAGGGAGGTTTGTATAAATTGAAGGGACAACCTGAACATGCCATGGTACATGAATCCATGGAGCCAAGTGAACTTTGGCATAGAATACTTGCTCATATGCACTATAGAGCACTTCCAATTGCAAGCAATGTTGTAGAGGGTCTTCCTGAAATCAAGACCAAACATGAAGGTGTTTGCAAAGGATGTGCAAAAGGTAAGAACATTAAGAAGGCTTTACCGAGCAGTGAAAGCAAGGCAAAAGACATCCTAGAAATCATCCACTCAGATGTATGTGGTCCTATGTCATCCAGTTCTCTGAGTGGGTATGTTTACTATGTCTCATTTATTGATGACTTCTCCAGGAAGACTTGGGTATACTTCTTGAAGAACAAAGATGAGGTGTTTGATAAATTCAAGGAATTCAAAACCTTGATGGAGAATCAAACTGACAAGAAGATCAAAACATTCAGATCCGACAATGGTGGAGAATTCACCTCAGGTGACTTCAAGAAGCTTTGTAGTGATTCAGGTATTAAGAGGGAGTTGACTGCTCCTTATAATCCTCAACATAATGGAGCTGCAGAAAGGAAGAACAGAACTATCATGGAAGCAACAAGGGCAATGCTGCATGACCAGGATCTACCTATGCATCTATGGGCAGAAGTAGCTAGAACAGCTGTATATGTGCAGAACAGAACAACCCGCGAGATATTGGACAACAAGACACCAAAAGAGGTCTTTTATGGTAAGAAACCTGAAGTCAGTCATCTCAAAATATTTGGTTGTCTAGTATACACTCATGTTCCAAAGGAAAAGAGGACTAAACTAGATCCTTCAGGAAAGAAGGGTATCTTTGTGGGTTACAGTGAAAGCTCGAAGGCTTACAGAATATACTTTCCAGGGTTCAAGAAGATTGATGTTAGCAGGGATGTAACATTTGATGAAAACTCAGCATTCATCAAATCAAGGAAGGCACCTATCAAAGTTTATGAAGAACCTAAGGAAACTAGATTTCAAGACACTACCATGACTGAAGTAGTTCCAGAAGTTGTTCGTGAGTTTGAAGATCCGCAAGAACCTGTAGATCCACTCCGTGAGGATAACTCTCACAAGAGGAAACCTGCATGGGCTAGAGAGCTCATTCAAGATGCAGAAAGATTTGGCATTCCAGAAGAAGAACACAGAGCAAAGAAGAGAACCAGATCACATACCAGTTATGTTGCTTTACTCTGTGACATTATGAACAAAGAGCCTTCCAGTTATGAAGAAGCAACAGAAAAGAAAGAATGGAAGGATGCCATGATTGAGGAATACCAATCAATAATGAAGAATGATGTTTATGATGTTGTACCAAGACCTAAAGAGAAGTCTGTTGTGACTTCTAAATGGATCTACAAAATCAAGCATGTTGCAGATGGCAATGTAGAGAAATACAAAGCAAGATTCGTAGCTCGTGGCTTCTCTCAGAAAGAGGGAATAGATTATGAAGAAACGTTTGCACCTGTAGCCAGGTATACTTCCATCAGAACAGTACTTGCCTTGGCTACAGCGATGAAATGGAAAATACACTAGATGGATGTCAAGACTTCCTTCTTGAATGGTGTAGTTGAAGAGAAAGTATATGTAGAGCAGCCACTCGGTTTTGAAATAAATGACAGGGAGTCATATGTGTGTAGATTGAAGAAATCCTTGTATGGCTTGAAACAAGCTCCCAGAACCTGGTATGGTAGGATGGACAGTTTCCTATCTAGTTTGGGCTTTACCAAGAGTAAAGCGGATTCCAACCTCTACTACAAGGTTGAGGAAGGGAATCCTATGATTCTACTCCTGTATGTGGATGACTTATTTGTAACAGGAGATGACAGACTGATTGCAGATACGAAGAGGAATCTTGCTGCTGAGTTCGATCTGAAAGATTTGGGAATGATGCATTATTTCCTAGGTATGGAGGTGTGGCAGAGTGCAGGAGGGATCTTCCTTGGTCAAGGGAAGTACACAGTAGATATCCTGAAGAGATTCGGGATGATGGATTGCAAGGCCATGGCCACACCTATGGCATCGAATTTGAAGCTTCTATGTGATGCTTCATCTGAGCCGGTTGATGTCTCTATGTATCGTCAGATGATTGGGTCCTTGATGTACCTGACGAACATGAGACCAGATATTTGCTTTGCAGTGAACACATTGAGTCAGTTCCTGACAAATCCGAGGAGTGTTCATCTGGTTGCTGTAAAGCATGTTCTAAGGTACCTAAAGGGTACAGTCGAGTATGGGCTTAAGTTGAGGTGAATCAAAAGTTTAACCTGAAGGGTTATGTTGATTCAAATTGGGCTGGCAGTGCTGCAGATAGGAAGAACACATCTGGGTGCTGCTTCAGTATGGGATCAGGTGTGATCTCTTGGTTTAGCAAGAAGCAGTCCTACGTAGCACTGAGTACAGCTGAGGCAGAGTATGTTGCATCCTGTTCAACTAGTTGTGAGGCAGTATGGTTACAGAAGCTACTGTCTGAATTATTTGATCTCTCGCTGGATGCTACTAGTATCTTCTGTGATAACCAGAGTTGTGTGAAGCTATCCGAGAACCCAATGTTTCATGACAGGTCGAAACACATAGAGATAAAATATCACTATATCAAGGATATGGTGCAGAGAGGAGCTGTGAAGCTCCTGTATGTTGCGACGGACGAGCAGATTGCAGATGTGCTGACGAAGCCACTAGCCAGGGTGAAGTTAGAGTACTTCAGAGAGAGGCTTGGCATTCTTCAGATTGATGACACTTTGAGGAAGAAGTGATGGAACCATTTGCTGAAGCCATTCCAAGCATGTTGGAAGGAGGATCCTTCACATGGCTGTCGATGTAAGTTCTAGATGATGAGCATCAGGACGATGTTCTGTTAGATGGATTGGATATGATCAGTTGGATCATTTTTATGTATGTATGTACGCATCATGTTGGATGGTAGATATGATCAGTTGGATCATTTATATGTATGTATGCATCATGTTGGATGTTGGATATGATCAGTAGGATCATTTGTATGTATTTTGTATATGCATCATGTTGGATGCTTGGACCATGTATATGTATATGTATTAGGTGGATACATTGTATGATCTGGTGGATCATGTATCATGATATGTATCATGTATTTGTATTTGTATCAGGTGGATACACTGTATGATCAGGTGGATCATGTATGATGATATGTATCAGGTAGATACTTGGTGTGCATCATGTGGATGCAGTGTATGATCAGGATGATCATGGATGACGCTCTTCAGGATGTTGCTCGAGATGACATGTAGCAGGATGTTGCAGTGATGATGATCAGGATGATCATGTGTACATCAGGATGATGTATGGTGAGTATCAGGTGGATACTCTGTGGTCGTGGAACAGGTTGTGCAGAGAAGCATGTAATTTGTGTCATGGGAGATTTGCAGATAGTCTTTCGAGGTTTTTCCTATGGCATGTAATTCGTACCTTGGGACATCTAGAAAACGCTCTTTTGAGGTTTTTTCTATGGCATGTAATTCGTAACTTGGGACATCTGGAAAACGCTCTTTCGAGGTTTTGCTTGGGAGGACATATAATTTGTGCCCTGGGAGATCTGCAGATAGTCTTTTGAGGTTTTGCCTATGGCATGTAATTTGTTCCCTGGGATATCTGGCAGATTCTCTTTCGAGGTTTTGTCCTATGGCATGTAATTTGTGCCCTGGGAGATCCGATAGGTTGAGCTGTGTGCTCGTAATCAGTCCTAGGATGCTCTTTCGAGGTTTTTCCATGACCACATGTAATTTGTGCCTTGGGAGATCTGATAGGTTGAGCCTTGTGCTCGTAATCAGTCCTGGGATGGTCTTTCAAGGTTTTGTGGTGACCACATGTAATTTGTGCCCTGGGAGATCCGATAGGTTGAGCCTTGTGCTCGTAATCAGTCTTGGGAAGGCTTTGTGGTGGGGTCACATGTAATAAGTCCTGGAGATCTAGACAGGATGAAAAAGGCCTCAGATGCTCTTTAGGGTTCTTGCTAGTCAAGAGACTCTTTTAAGGTTTTGTGATGCATGTAATAAGTCCTGAGATTTCCACAGTATGGCCAGTGTTGATGAAGACCTGCAGGTGGCGGGCCTGCATCCAGTATGAAAAAGGACTGGCTCTGTAGAACTTCCTATGACAAGTAGAATCAGAGATTGGTTGAGATAGCAGCAGCAGTGACGATGATGATAACGATGCATCGATGACGATGATCCCGAGAAGAAGACTTGTCTAGCAGATTTGTGTCGAGAAATACCTTCCTAGTTAAGAGGGAGTGTTGATGTATATGTAACTTCGGAATGTATTTCATCTATGTATTTTTTATATATACTTATTGTACCCTTATTAGAGATGTGTCATTCCTATATAAGGAAGTGTCGTCATGTGGATTGACAAGTGTCGCAAGTGTGTGTACTTGCCGATGGGTTATTAGACCACCATGTGTGGGGTCGGCCCTGAAATATATATATTATAATATGGATGTACCTAGCTAGACAAGTCAGCCCCATAAGGTCACTGGGAAAACAGATTAGTATAAATAGAGATCAGGTGATCTCTATTTAGATCACTCGGAAAAGTATCTCAATCTCACTCAGAAAGTGGCGCACTAGTGAGGAGGAGGATCATCTACTACTAGGAGACTATCTCAGTGTATTTTGGTTGTACTTTGGTTGAGCAATTGCTCTCTCTATCTCTGAGGAAATTATGGGGTTTTTCACCTTAGGGTTTTCCCCACGGAAACTCTGTGTCTCTTGTCTCTCATGCTTTTGATTCTTGTGATGCTTGTCGTGCTTATTGTGATTGTCATGCATTGATATACTGTATATGTTATTCTCTCAGCAAAGATCCTACAGTATTGTGAATTAATGCTCAAAATTTAACATGCTCCTCCTCGCACATTTGATGACCCAGTTTCTCTTACAGCTATTTCTTTGCTTGTTCCAAATTGGTTGCAATCTGTTGAACGGGGCTATCTCTTCTATGAACTCCATGCTTCTTCATCAGTAGGGCACTCTGGGTTCCTCAAAACGTATGACCAGGAACAATGTAACTTCTTTTGGCAGGGACTCAAAATGACAATTCAACAAATGGTGGTTGACTGTGATAGTTTCCAGGTCAACAAGGGTGAAACGACCCTCCTTTCGGGATTGCTCGAACCCTTGCCCATCCCTCCACAGATTTGGACAACTATTTCTATGGATTTCCTAGAAGCGCTCCAATGGTATAGTACCACATCTCAAAGGACACCATATGAAGTAGTCTCTGGACAGGCACCACCAGTTCTTCTTCCATACACCTTCAGCAGCTCCCCAGTTCAGGCAATTGACTCAATTCTTTGAAACCATGATCAGCTTCTTCTCATTCTACAGGACAATCTTCACATGGAAAGAACTCGAATGAAACAACAAGCTGATCAGCACCGTTCTGAGCGCACTTTTCACATCGCTAATATGGTTCTTCTTCATCTATAGCCTTCCATGCAATCCTCCCTGAAACTTCAAAGGCGCCAGTGGCTCGGAATGCAACCCGAGGATGATACAGGGGACCCACTCCTTCAGATTCTGCATCAATTTCCACATCTAAAGCTTTGAGGACAAAGCTTTTTCTAAGGGAGAGGGGATGTTAGTAACCCATGTCTTTACTTTGTTAGTATATTTTTGTTGGATGCATATGCTTTGTAAGTCATCCCGTAGTATTTGTTGATCCATAGTTTGTGTTATTGTTGTTGGCGCATATGCTTTGTAAGTCGCCCATAGTTTTGTTGATCCATAGTTTGTATTGGCCCATGGTTTTGACTCGTAGTATTGGCGCATAAACTTAGCCCATGGTTTGTATTAGCCCATGGTTTGTATTGACACATAGTATTGACCCATGGTATTGGTGCCTAGACTTAGTATATAAGTGTGTGTTGAGGCCTATGAAGGCACAGTGAAGTTATTTGTATTGAGCTTGCTCAAAGGAGGTTACCCCCTTGAAGTGGCCTGCGATCAATATAAAAGTGATTCTGAGTTCTGTCATTTATGTTATTTCGCATATTCTTATTAATTAATTGTTGCAGGTTCTTCACACTCACTTGTCTCCTCTCAATCCCACTTCTTCAACTCTCCCCTCCCTTTTGTGATCAATATAAATCCCATTGCTTTCACGTGCAGAGGTTACTAAGTAAAAGAATATGGCATCATAGCTAGGACCTGTAAATGATCCTGCAGAAGCAGATCCTATAGTTGTATATCTAGATGTTTTATATCTTCTAGATCCTGCATCAATTCCAGACTTTGTTAACTGAGAAACAAAGGTATAAGAGGTGGGGGTAAATAAATTAGTCTTAATTGGACATAGACTCTGATAAGTAAGGTGTTACCTAATGGCCAATAAAGCACGTGAGGTGGAAATGGCTAGTTGAAAGGCTTCCACAAGCAAGGCTTTAGTTCCAGTAGCGGAGTCCCTAACGAATATCGTTTAAACAGTTCTATATCGAGATCCAAATTACGGTCAACTAACATAAATAGGAACTTTAATTGGAACCAGTTGTTGACCCCATTTCTTACCCTTACCCAGTTTACTCAGTTGATCCAGCTTATGCTTATTAATTATAGTTCAGTTGGGCATCCCTAAGCAAAAAAAGAATGACGTGGAACTCCATATCATTCTTATGCGTGCTTCTCTAAATAGGTTTGGTTTACTGGCTAGCTTTATGTCTTTGGACAAGGGAATTACGTATAGATATGTTACTTGAGACTTACTAACCAATTAACTAAACATCTGCTATATCTACTAACTCTACTATTGGACATATTACCTCTATCACTAGTGCTGTTGCTTCTTTGACTAGATCTCGGATCTACTTATGCTTCTACTTATACTGCTTCATCAACATCAACTCCTGTTGTTGGCTCAGCTTCCTTTGCTTTAACTAATTCTAAGACTAGCTATCCAACTGGTTCTTAAGCTGTTGGCTCCGCTTCTGGGGCAATCTGGATCTTCATCATTGTTGAAATATTGTAACTTCCAAGAATATTATATTTATATTCTTTCGAAGATGGTACATTCCTCCGTGGTAACCCTATTGTATATCCGAAGATGTTTATTCCTCTGAGAGAGTGTGGTAACTAGGGTTATTAGATCTCCCATGTGAGGTCGGCCCTGAGTTTACTATTTGGGTGTTATTAGACTCTCCTGGGAGAGGTCGGCCCCATTAGGGTAAAAAGTCAGTCGGGAGATGAGTATAAGTAGAGGAGGTATGTTCCTCACTTATCTCATTCATTCACTCACTTGTGATTGGAACATAGGAGAGAGAGAGGTCTTCATAGGAGGAGAAGGATCTCTTGTTGAGGACTACATCTTGTATTGGGTTGATTATCTATATTGAGGAAAGCTTTGCTGGGTTTTCTACCCCATGAGGGTTTCCCAGGGTAAATATTTGTCTATCTTGTGATTGTGTTTCTTTCAATGATCTTGCTAGTCAAATTAGGCTAAACTTAACATGGTATCAGAGCTAGCCTAAATGGGACATCTTTCACAAGGTGAAAATACCTCTCTCTCCTCCTCCGGTGAAAATTAGGGTTTCTACAAAAGTTAGAATTTTTGGCTTCTGATTGCATGGCTGGATAGCCCTCCTCAAAATCGAAGTTTTGAGTCCTAGATCGAACTTTTTGAGTGGGTATAACCCCGGGCTTTGTCAAACCCTAATTTGACTTCTGGACCAAAAAACCAGTAAACCAGAAAAAGTGCGCATCTTTGCACCAGTGAACCAGAAAAGTTGTGAACCTGTGCACCAGAAAAGTGAAGACCAAAAAACCAGAAATTATGTTACAGATCCAGAAAGTGAAAAGTTGAAGTTTCCAAAATCTCAAATCAATCAAGCTCATCTCTTGGTAAGTACTATTCTATCTTTTGAAACTTCAAATCCCTGTAACCTCCTGGATAAGATGGCTCCAAGCACTAAGCTTGAAGACAAGCTAGAGGGTATAGAGAATTTCTGAGCATGGAAATATAGAATTGGTCTCATTCTTGAAGAGAATGATCTTGTCCAATATATTAAGGATGAGGTTGCAGAACCTGAGGAAGATGAAGCCAAAGAGAAGCATAGGAAGGACCTAATAAGGGAAAAGAGAATCATTGTTGATTCTATCAAAGACCACTTGATTCCCTAAGTGGCATTTAAGAAGACCCCAAAGGAAATGTATGATTCCCTTTCCAGAATGTATGAGGGAAAGAACATCAATAGAAAGATGAACCTAAGAGCTCAATTGAAGAGAACCAATATGAACAAAGGAGAATCTATTCAAGACTATTTCTCAAGGGTTTCCCAATTCAAGGAACAACTAGATGCCATTGGAGATACCCTTGATGAAGATGAACTAGTCATGACTGCTCTAAATGGTCTAACTAGAACTTGGGAGTCATTCATCCAAACTATGTGTGCCAGAAAAGAAAGTATGAAGTTTGATGTGGTATGGGAGGATTGCATTCAAGAAGAAGCTAGGGTAGCCAATAGAGAAGCCCTTCTCAAAGAAGATGACCAAGATTTGGCTACTCACACCAAAATAAGAAAAGGAGTCACTTCAACTCCAAGAAGAATGGTCACAAGGAGTCTCAACTTCACGCAGATTTTAAAAGAAGAGAAGAACAAGTTCAGAAAGAGACCTCTCCTTAGTCCAGTGTTTTTGTTGTGACAAATTGGGACACCTTGCTAGGAATTGTCCTTCAAAGAAGAAGAAGAAGAACACTCATTACAAAATACATCAAGCACATGTTGCAGAAGATGATGGTGAAGAAGAGGATGAGAGGCCTCAAAAGAAAAGAACTAAAATAGAAAAAGAAGATGCAAAAGAATATGTGTTATTCTTTGCTCTCTCTCGATCTGTGACACCTGGAGAATATACATGGCTCATTGATAGTGGTGCTTCAAAGAACATGACAGGACAAAATAAAACTCTCTCAAGGCTTGAAGAGAAGACCTCTCCACAGAAGGTATCCTTAGGAGATGACTATCAATATCCCATCAAGGGAATTGGTGAAGCAAGCTACAAGCTTGATTCTGGAACCCCATTGAAGATGAAAGAAATATTATATGTACCAGGGTTGAAAAAGAACCTACTTTCTATCTCAACATTAGATAAGAAAGGCTATAGGGTTGCATTCATAGATGGTCAAGTTCTCATGTGGCCCAAAGGAAAATCAATTGTGGATGCAATTGTTATTGGTGAAGAGGAAGGAGGTCTATACAAACTCAAGGGCCATCCAGAAGCTTCCCTTGTTCATGAAGCCACTAGCCCAAGTGAGCTATGGCATAGAAGGCTTGCTCACATTAACTACAAAGCACTACCTCATGTGAGCAAGGTAGTCATAGGACTACCAGACTTAAAGATTGATCATGATGGCACTTGCAAAGGTTGTGCAAAAGGAAAGAATATCAAGAACCCATTTCCAAAGAGTGAAACAAAGACTAAGAGTACATTGGAATTGATCCATTCAGATGTATGTGGACCAATTCCATCCACATCCTTGAGTGGATATGAATACTACCTTACATTCATTGATGACTACTCAAGGAAGACTTGGATATATTTTATGAAAGGAAAAGATGAAGTCTTTGGAAAATTCAAGGAATTCAAAGCCTTGATAGAAAACCATTTAGAAAAGAAGATTAAGATACTCAGGACAGATAATGGTGGAGAATACACCTCAAAATATTTTTGAGTATTTTGTAAAGAAGCTGGGATCAAAAGGGAGCTAACCCCTCCCTACAATCCTCAACAAAATGGTGTTGTGGAGAGAAAGAATAGAACCATCATGGAAGTTGTAAAGACAATGATACATGATGAAGACCTACCTATGTATTTATGGGCTGAATAGACTATCTCATAGTGCTCTTGATTTCAAAACCCCAGAAGAAGTGTTCACAGGGAAGAAGCCTGAGGTAAGCCACCTCAAGATATTTGGATGCCCAGTATACATTCACATTCCGAAAGAAAAGAGGACCAAGCTAGATCCTTCTGGGAAGAAAGGAATATTTGTTGGATATTGTGAAGCATCCAAAGCATTCAGAATATACATCCCAGGATTCCATCATATGGAAATAATTAGGGATGTGACATTTGATGAAGAGGCATCTCTCAAGAGATCTAGGAAGTGCCAGTATGAAGAAGTATATGAGGAAGATGCACCAACCATTGAAGAGGCAACACCTGAAGACCATGACATGATGGAACCACAAGAACCCCATGTCATGGACATATCAAGGAAGAGAAAACCAGCATGGGAAAGAGACATTATTCTAGGAGCAGAAAAGTATGGAGCTCCTGAAGAAACCAAAGACATTCTCCAACTATGTGGCCCTGATGTGTGATCTTGTAGAGCAAGAACCCACTAGTTATGAAGAAGCATCCCATAAGAAAGAGTGGGTGGAAGCAATGACCGAAGAATACCAGTCAATAATAAAGAATGATGTTTGGGATATAGTCCCCAAGCCAAAGGA
This sequence comes from Larix kaempferi, assembly GCA_027924585.1. Taxonomy (NCBI): domain Eukaryota; kingdom Viridiplantae; phylum Streptophyta; class Pinopsida; order Pinales; family Pinaceae; genus Larix; species Larix kaempferi. Next base: position 26,735,779 of record BSBM01000445.1, read on the forward strand.
CAAGAGTGTGGTATCCTCTAAATGGATATACAAGATAAAGCATGCTGCGGATGGAAGCATTGAAAAATATAAGACAAGGTTTGTGGCCAGAGGATTCTCTTAGAAAGAGGGAATTGACTATGAAGAGACATTTGCACCAGTGGCAAGGTACACTTCCATTAGAACCATTATGGCACTTGCATCCATGATGAAGTGGAAATTACACCAGATGGATGTAAAGAAAGCTTTCCTAAATGGTGTGATTGAGGAGGAAGTGTACATAGAACAACCACCAGGATTTTAGGTGGAGGGTGGAAGAACCCATGTGTGCAAACTAAAGAAGGCCTTGTATGGGCTGAAGCAAGCTCGCAGAACTTGGTATGGCAGAATTGACAGTTTCTTGACAAGCTTGGGCTTTACCAAGAGTAAAGCTGATCCTAACCTTTATCTCAAAGTTATGGATGATGAACCTGTCATATTATTGTTGTATGTGGATAATCTATTTCTGACTGGAAATGAGAAACAGATTATCGAGTGCAAGAAGAAGCTCTCTTCAGAATTTGAGATGAAAGATCTTGGATTGAGGCACTACTTCCTAGGTCTGGAAGTATGGCAAGGCTCAAAAGGAATCTTTCTTAATCAGGGAAAGTATGCTATGGAAATCTTGAAAAGATTTGATATGTTGGAATGTAAAGCCATGGCCACTGCCATGGATTCCAACTTGAAGCTGGTAGCTGATGACTCATTAGAGTTAGTGGATACGACTTTGTACAGACAGATAATTGGGTCATTGATGTATTTGACAAATACCAGACCAAATATATGCTTTGTTGTGAATACCTTGAGTCAATATCTAGTGGAACCTAAACGAGTTCACCTGATAGCCGCAAAGCATGTGATGAGGTACCTAAAGAGTATGATAGATTATGGTCTATATTATCTTGGAGATCATGACTTCAGATTGCATGGCTACACAAATGTTGATTGGGAAGGAAGTGTATCAGATAGGAAGAGCACATCAGGAGGGTGCTATTATCTGGTATCTGCCATGTTCTTTTGGTTCGGCAGGAAGCAGTCTAGTGTGGCTCTCAGCACAACTGAAGCAGAATATATAGCTACTTTCTATGCTAGTTGTGAAGCAGTTTGGATTCGGAAACTGTTGTCAGGACTATTTGACTTATAGATGGACCCCATTGTGATCCTATGTGACAACCAGAGTTGTATCAAGATGATAGAGAATCCAGTGTTGCATGATAAGTCAAAGCACATAGAGATCCGATATTTCTATATACTGGATATGGTGCAGAAAGGAGCTATCAAGCTCGAGTATGTAAGCACTGACGAACAATTTGCTGATATATTGACCAAACCTCTGTCTCGAGTAAAGTTTGAGTATTTCTGAGACAAGCTTGGTGTAGTTCAGAAGGACCCTCCTCGAAAGGGGGAGTGATGTGCTCACTGATGATGAGATTGCCTGCATCGACAGTGGGGTCGATGATGTGGATACTTGTATTGGTGATACCGACAATGAGGTCGATGAATGGTCCTTAGACTGGGGCTAAGTTGACAAGTGGATTGTATCATCCCTAGACACATGTCCTAAAAGAGATCTGTAAACATATGTCTCCGAGAAAGAAGTCCCTAGTGGACGAGAGGGATTACATCATCCCTGGATTTCGGTCCCCTGAATTGATCTGTAGACATATGTCTCCGAGAAAGTAGTCCCTAGTGGACAAGAGGGATTGCATCATCCCTGGACTTCGATCCCCTGAATTGATCCGTAGACATATGTCTCCGAAAACTGGTCCCTAGTGGATGAAAGGGATTACATCATCCCTAGACTTAGGTCCCTGAATTGACCCGTAGACATCTATCTCCGAGAATTGATGATAGGATTGCATCGTCCCTGAGCTTTTAGATCAAAATGCATGTGTCTGGAGTGCATCATCCATAGACATGGAACTTGTCTTAAATTGATAAGGATTGATCATCCTAGGAACTTGATCTGGATTGCATCGTCCATAGACATGGATATTGTCTTAAATTGATAAGGATTGATCATCCTGGGAACTTGATCTAGATTGCATCGTCCATAGACATGGAACTTGTCTTAAATTGATAAGGATTGATCATCCTAGGAACTTGATCTGGATTGTATCATCCATAGACATGAGAGATGTCTTAAAGTGAGAGGGATTGATCTTCCCATAATTGGATCATGTGTATTTCAAGGTATGCTGCTATGATGTTGTTGATCGAGATCATCTAGATGCTGTAGATCGAGATGATCCAGATGTTGTAGATCAAGATGATCCAGATGCTGTAGATTGAGATGATCCAGATGTTGTAGATCGAGATCATATAGATACTGTAGATCGTGATGATCTAGATGATGTAGATCGAGATGATCTAGATGTTGTAGATTGAGATGATCGAGATGATGTTGTTGTAGCTGATCGAGTGCTACAGAGGATGAAGACTCAATACTGACGATGTTGATGTTCCAGTATTGATTATATTCCAGTAACTGTTTGAGTTATTGATGATGATGTATTAAGAAAGCTTCCAATGATTTATAGATGTACCATGTATCATGTATTTGATGACTCCTTGCTCCTGTAGATGTTGTTATAATATCCTTCTCGTTAAGGGGGAGTGTTGAAATATTGTAACTTCCAAGAATATTATATTTGTATTGTTCTGGAGATAGTACATTCCTCCATGGTAACCCTATTGTATATCTGGAAATGTTTATTCCTCCGAGAGAGTGTGGTAACTAGGTTTATTAGATCTCCCATGTGAGGTCGGTCCTGAGTTTACTATTTGGGGGTTATTAGACTCTCCTGGGAGAGGTCGGACCCATTAGGGTAAAAAGTTAGTCGGGAGATGAGTATAAGTAGAGGAGGTATGTTCCTCACTTATCTCATTCATTCACTCACTTGTGATTGGCGCATAGGAGAGAGAGAGGTCTGCATAGGAGGAGAAGGAGCTCTTGTTGAGGAATACATCTTGTATTGGGTTGATTATCTATATTGAGGAAATATTTGCTAGGTTTTCTACCCCATGAGGGTTTCCCAGGGTAAATCTTTGTCTATCTTGTGATTGTGTTTCTTTTAGTGATCTTACTAGTCAAATTAGGCTAAACTTAACAATTATGGATAAGGAGATGGAACTAATGATTCATCTGGTCCTAGGTCATTTGCTGGATCGAAATAATCCACTACTGAACCAACTACTTAAACAACAGAAGAAAGAGCATAATAAACTATTTAATAAATGGCTAAGTCAAGTGTTGGTGCAAAGCCAATAAAGTGCTTGTGGCTTCTCTATACATGCACCCTGGTGGCTTCGATGCTTAAACTATTGCTGCTGGTAGGACTACTACTACTTGGTAAGCTGCCTATTCTCTAGCTACCCTTGTCTTTGCTACTGGTATTTGTATCTTTCTCTCTAGCATCCAAATCTGGTTCTATAAATGTCTGGGGTGCGCTTGGATATTAAACTAAATCAATAGTGGTTGTGCAAAAACTCGGAACAAGATTTTTGTACAAGTGTGCTAAGAAGATAACCCTTGACTTCATGTCAAAACCCGAAATTTCATAAAAATTTAAAAAAAAAATATTTTAACAATATATGTTAGTTAATAGCATTTCTGGTCCTGTTTAATTTCAGTAACTAAACATAATCTTGTTTAAAGAATTCTGTCTTACTACAATTGTGATTTTTGTGATTTTAATTATTGACTGTTTTGTTTCAAACTGCAAAGGGAGAGCTAGCCATAGCTGACTAGCTTACTTAGCTTACGAGCTAATGCATAAATTGTCTTCGGTTTCGCAGGTACACCGGTGGAGTAAGGATCACTGTAATTTAATCTCGGTAAACATCAAGCTCCTTTCCTTGCACTGTAAAACTTAAAGAAGATCTATTTTCTAATGCTGGTTGTAGTGCAAGACAGTAAAGTTGTTCTCATGAAATTACACTTGAAATAAGATTGATAGTCTGCCTCGACATGATATTTCTTATTTGGGATAGTATCATCAGGTTTTGCGATGAATTACATTGTTTCAATTAAAACTATTGTTTTATGAATATGACTCTATGTTATTGCTGTAACTATCACTGGAACAATTGTTTGTATCATATTTATTGTCTGCATAAAGCGATGTTAGCATCATGTGATATATTGTCACTAATACCGGTGATTACTGTTGTGTTCACGTAATATTAGCGTGAGTTGGAAATGTGACACCTCTAGCATTGTTCCATTATATTCATTTATCCTTCAAGGTCCAAGTCTACTTAATGTTTAACTGATGTCACCTGACTGTGTCTTGTTTTTAAACTACGTTCATGGTGTGAACCTGTAGATGAGTTTATATATCAACGTCATAATAATAGAGATTATTATTCTAATTGTTTGCTGTTTAACAATAGTATCGGAAGAAATATAATGATAGAACATAATAGCAAATGTGTATTCCATCATAAAGTTATGGTAACATTTCCATGTATTAAATTATGTAGAGTTTTCATTTTGAAGGTTGACTACATCATTGTTTAAATGATTGTAGGTAACCATATGATGCGCCCTTGACATGTCGATGACTTTGGTTTTTAATATATAACATTACAATGATTGTGCAACCATCATAATGTTCCCATACGTTGGGCAAACTTTATATCCATTGCAATTGATTTTTAAATCGGTAAACAATGATTTGAATAGCAACAAAACTATATGAACTCGACCCATGCTACGTGATAAATTTCATTGCTACGTGTTTGGCTCTCCTCCATGCATTTAGCGATATATAAGCTAGTAACGAAACCCTACTAGGTTATTATCTTCGCCTTCGGGCTCGGGTTCTAAGGGTGAAACCCTCCATGTCTGAATTTCGTAGTTGGGCACTGTAACAAAATGCAAGGTGCTGTGGTTCTGGTCTCGTGGTTTATTTCTCTGGTAGTATAGAGGTCTTTGGGCTCTGTTATTAATGTCTGCTACTGTTCCATTGTTTCTTGGTCTCGTTATCCAGCTATGTGAGAGTATGAGACAGGGTTTCGCTATTTGTTTTATCCCCGAGATGGTTGTGTAACGGGTTTTGAGGAGTGTTCCCCGACGGGTCCATTCACAGCTTAAGGGTTGTATTTGAAATACTGCCTGTCGCGGCTGTCAAGAAATGTTATGAAGGTTTCCCTTGCTTATTGAACTGATGAAGGTGATGGGGTTTCACTGCTTGTTCAACTTGTGGCTACCAGGTTGTCCACGGTTGCACTCCTCCAATGGCTCAGGTAAACAATTATCCATTTTTTTTACAGTTTTATGTTTTGCAAAATATTGTTTGGATTCACATTTGTATTAACTACCCTCGGCATTCAATAATGGGACTAATATCTCTCAGCATTTGAATATATGCAGGTAACGCCGTCCTGATGGTGCACAGGGCTTCTCCTCCAGCGCTGGCTCCTCCGGGTAAGCCTGGTTATCCACGGCTGTCTCTCCCTTTGTAGGTTTTGTTGTGCTAGGGTTGAGTTGGGAGGGGAACTCCTGTGTAATGGGGTCGTTATTGCTCTTGTGTCGTGGGTACAGTTACTTGTATAATTGTTTTGTTTATAAAAGAAAAGGGTTTAATACCCTATTATGTTTATGAAGAACCATATACGGCTCAATGGTATGAGGCCAGGGAATTGTTATGTCGTTTTGTTTTCTATATGTAGGGTTTTTACCCACGCTGTAAGTTAATATTTAATGTAAAATTGGGCATGTCATGGCCGTGTATCATTCTGCGTTTTAAAGATGAATAGAGTGTTTAAAAAGAATATAAAGACTGTTTTGTTTCCCCGATACCTGCACGAGATGATAACTCTACTGTAGGGAATTCAATGTATCTGTATCTCTGCGTTTTTCTTGGTTTCTTTTGAATGTTTAATAACGAATGTTAATATTGCTATTATTACTGTAATGGTTAAATAATATAGGGTTATCATGACAAGTTGGGGTTCTGTTCCTGGTTCAAAACATATATATATATATGTTGAATTCGGTGGTGACTGGAAACGAGTTGTGAAATTTTGTTTTGGTTCTTGTATAAATATTTAACGGAACTGTAGATAAAAATTTATACATAGACTATGTATAAAAATCCTGTAGGTTCATCCGTCATATAGGCATTCTTTTCTTTTGTTTTCAATCTGTCAAATGAATGTGATCAGGCTATGGCCGTGTTAGGTTTGTGGTCTACTCTTAATGAGAACATTTGAAATAAATATTAATATAGTGAATAATACGAGGGTTGGTAACAGCCAATAATGGTTGCGTTCGTTGAGGGTATCCCTGCGTTTAAATAAATGACTAATAATACAACCTACGACAGAGTCTGTATTTCATAATAATACCAGCTCGGTAAGAACAGTGATTCTAGGTTTATAATTTGGATAGTGAAACAATAAAATCTCTATGTACCAAGACTTGGCTTCGAGCCAGTCAGGATATCTGTTTTGTTATATAATAACTCTGTTACTTCTGTTGTATCAGTCATGGCTATTAAATTATAGTACTAGGTTTTACAGAGGATAATAATCTACAGTTTATGTGTTTGTATTTGACTACTATTTTTGTTGTATGAGATTGTATGGATAGTTTTAAAACAATGAAACATTGTTGTGGCCCCATCTTTTGGATATTCGATAACTGTGAATGATATTCTGGGAATAGATAAATATAATGATATGTGTTTTGTTTACCTTTAGCTCGACAAAAAGAATGACCTGTATCTATAGTTGACTGAAATATGAAACCAATATATATATACAAGTATATTGCTCAAATAGAAACTATTCCTGTACATTTCTCTAATAGGAAATATCTCACAGTAAATCTAAGATTTAACTAGGTCTGTTCTTATGATTGTTTTAATAAATATAATTCTGGAATAACTACTATTTAATATTCTGTCTAATATTTAACTAATAAGAGAAATTCTAGAAATACATAAACATGATATTTGATTACTGTACAGTAACAAATATATTCTGCATAGGATAAATACTCTATTTAAGTGATAATAGGGAAAATACTAAAACATCTGAGTTCTGAAATTTATACCAAAAGACGATACAGAAAGTCTGATCTACTGAAAATGACTACAGTCAAACACAGTTGAAATAGTCTATTTCATATGAAAATTAATTAAACAAACAGCAGGAAGAGTGATAGAACCTGTAGCTATGGTAGACAATAACAGCGATGGGAGGCTGTTCCTCCCTACCAATTCCTGGAGAGTGCCCAGACAGCACTTCTCAGGACCCCCGAGCTTGCTCTGGTCTAACTGGATGGAATCTAGGTACAGCCAACAATTCCCTCAGCCAAAGCAGCTACACTGGAACCAAGTTACTGCAACTTCCTGACTCAAAACACTTCCTTACTGATTTTCCCACTTCCTTAATGGGACTCCTGAATAGCATTCACCTGAATGTATTCTCCCTCTAGAACAATTGTTGAACCCCCAGCTCAGTTCATTGAGTAGTATTTAAAAGATTGCCTAGGTCTTAGTTGGGCTAACTGTCATTAATGAGCCACCTGCTCAGATTCCACTTTCTTGGGGAATCATGACCCCAAAATATAAGGAAGTTGCCACCTGCAACTCAGGAAGTGTTTGAGGATGCTGCCACTTGTCTTTTGTCCTTCCACCTAATTCCATCCACCAGTTAGACCAGTAACCTCTTTTAACAGCTCTCCCATGCTGTTGTCTCCATAATTTATTTATTAATAATAATTATTCAGAATTTACATTCCATTTCTGGAGACTCTGCTGAGTCATCCATTCCTACTTAGCATTAAATTTAACATAATGTATCAGGAATATTTATAAAATAATTACATTATTTTAATAAAATTGGGGTATGTGACACTTCAACTTTTTCATTTTCAGTTTGTTTATTTGGAGCTAGGCGTTAGAGCTCTTCAAGCTCATGGTTTCATACTGCAAGTCACCCTCATGCTACAGTCTTTCTCTCAGGTCACAGACCTTGTTTTCTAAGAGGTTCGTGCACATGTTTAACATATATCCATCTTGTTTTTGTATTCAAGATAGAGTTGTATGAGTGTTTAATGTCTGAGGAGGAGTTTAGTAATGCTCAATTCACTCCAAAGAGCCTCAACGCAATGACAATCTGTGTTAAGGTGAGTTTTTCTGCTACATTGGTTTTCCTGTATACTTGATTTCTTTTTGTGCAAGATATGTTCACATATTAATGTTTTCACTTTGGTTTTGAAACATGGATACGATGACAGGGAGCGTAGCTCATGAAGTTGACTTCATGGGCTCTTTTAACTGGTAAGCTCATGGAACCATGGCCACAAACCTCTCTTGAGGTTGGCTTCCTCTTCGAAAACACAAGGCTTTTGGCTACCCATAAACCCTATGGTCAATTGATACTGGTTAATATATTTTGCATGTAATTTTAATAGAATTATGAGGCATTCTGCCTTTGTTGGATTAGAACATCGACTTGTGTTTTTCCTAGTATGTAAGTCGACCCTTAAGACATGACACCCTCTGTGGCTTACTTTTGTATTGACTGGATCTCAATGTATATATGCAGTGTTTGTAAAATCCATACTGTTCTTTACATTTTTAGTTCTTTGGATCATCATATATATTCCCCTAGAGGTCGTAGTGTTAGGTTTATACAAGCATACACATAATAACTTGCGAGATAAATAAACTGAAACAAGTAATCAAATAATAGAGACACATAATTCCTAGAAACCCCATACAGGGAAAACCAGCACCCAATGAAGATCTTCATTACATGGCCAAAACCGGCCATCCGGGTCAAGTGAGCTCACCCTCTCACCTCCAGGCCACTTTACAATGGATCCTCCTCAAGCCTTTTATATGCTTTATTACATGCAATACCTTGGGTCAATACCATGGGCTACAACAAACCATGTGCCCAAAACATGTGTTGGACCTAACCAACTTTGACTCATTCCCGAGTCAAGGTTAACCCTAACAATCCCCCCTTTAAACTTGACTTGGAGTAATCACCAACCCCCTCAAAGCTTTAACCGAGGAATATCACATACACCCCCCTATCACCTAGGCCTTTCTCCTGAATTTACCGGTGAGTTACCAGGGGTATGCATGCCTTACCAAGTCTTACAGCCATATTCCCTTTTACATGCAAACTACTCCATTAATTTTTTATTTTTTTCATGTGTCTTCATGGTGACAACTCCATCACCATCATCCTCTCGCTTTTCCATGCTCGCTTTCTTGCTCATTTTCTGCCATGCACCTTTTAAAATACTGATCTTGCTTCTCATGTGCAGAATTTTCATATCACCAATTTACACCTATATGCTTGCCATGCTTATTATATGCCATGCCCCACATTCTTAACCATGATTCATAAAACCATGCTCCACATTTCATAAACCCATGCCCATAAAAAAATAACTTTGAAAAACATTTCATGACATGGACAAATCCTTTTATGTCCCTTTTAATATATGACGTGAGCCTTTTAAAAGGAAAAACTAATTGATTTTACCTTTCCACCTTTTCATAATTTAATTTTAAAAACATTTCATATGGAATGACGTGGACCATTTCAAAATCTTTTCATGATATGGCATATCTCCTCTCATGGCAACTATTTTTTAATAATTTTTTTTACCTTTGATTCATGGTTTTAACTAATGGTTTTGTCTTCGCCATTTCTCTTCACGTGTTTCCTTCTTCCACATTACAGCTGAGTATATTCCTGACATACAATTCCTTCTCTCCACTAGTGACATGTGATCCCTGCGTGGATTTCTCCAGAACATGTTGTCGCACCTCTAAATGGGACGCTCTGCCTTACATCTTCTAACATGTAGCATGCTGGCAACTTCACCTCACGGATCTTCTCTAATTGTGGTTGCTCTCTACTCAGCTCTGAGCACCAGCTCTCATCTTCATTGCTTGTTTGGAATTCACCAGGCAATCACTGCAATCTTAGTATGGAGAGGTGTCTGCCAATTCATGAAACATAACAACAGCAAGGACACTCCCATGGCTGCGCCTCACAAATATCAGATCCACCGCAGCTCCTCTTTGGTGGTTGGACATCCCTCTTCTCATCCATCTCATGCCGCATCTCTTCATGTTGGTATAAATGTGATGAGATTTGAGATTATGGAGATATCCTCCATGGCTCTCCACGAGATCAGGCAGCAATTGGTCTTTTGTGGCCTCTTCAATCCTTGCTATTGCATCCACAAACAACACCCTAATCTCTGCATACCACGATCTCTTGTTCAATCTGACGACCTTGCTCCATTTAGGCTGCTGCAGCGCTCTGTTGGGGCTGGAAATGGGTGTCCGTCCCGATTTACCAGTCCTGAAAACAAATCCTTTTTCGTTTTCTGCCTGCGAATTTTCTCAGTGTCCACCATCACAAACTGCCAGCTCTTGCACTGTCGTGGCTTCACTCTCACCTGCTGGTGTAGGTCACCTTGGGCGACGACGGCTCCTCGATTTCATACTCAGAATTTTGGTTTCTGCCTTTCGAGCATTTGTTCATCTGAATCGAAACATGGGACTCGATTACCCCAAGCCAAGGATTCTCCTCAGCCGATTGGTAGCACAAGCTTCTTCAAGTTGAGTGGCTCCATCAAATCTACAAACCCAGCGAGATCTACACTTTAACCAGCTGATCTGCATTTTCTCCTTGCAGATCCTAGTGTAAAGCAATAGATCTGACCATATTTTATCATGCACATGCAGGCATTTTTATTCACACACCAAGCTCTGATACCATTTGTTAGGTTTATAGAAGCATACACATAATAACTTGCGAGAGAAATAAACTGAAACAAGCAATCAAATAATAGAGACACATATTTCCTGGAAACCCCATATGGGGAAAACCAGCACCCAATGACAATCTTCATTACATGGCCAAAACCGACCATCCAGGCCAAGTGAGCTCACTCGCTCACCTCCAAGCCACTTTACAATGGAGCCTCCTCAAGCCTTTTATAGGCTTTATTACATGTAATACCTTGGGCCAATACCATGGGCTACAACAAACCATGTGCCCAAAACATGTACTGGACCTAACCAACTTTAACTCATTCCCAAGTCAAAGTTAACCCTAACACTAGGGTTGTGATGCCAATAGTTATCACTCTCTTTATTGTTTTCACATATGTTTAGTTATAAGTTTCATGTGTATCATGTTATAATTTTTATATGTGTCCTGTATTTAATTACTATTATTTTCACATACGTTTTGTTGAAAGTTTCATATGTATCCTATTATAATTTTTATATGTGTCCTATATTTAATTACTGAGATAATATGTTATGAAAACATAATTAAATGTTGAGGGGTTCAATCCCATGAAATAGTTTACCCATAAAATCTAAGTTAAATGTGCAGGCAGCATTGTAATTATTGATGTGTTTTAAATCGTGATCAATATCATTACCCAATAAAATAAATGCTAATAACCTTGACGATATAATAAAACTGCTCAAATTCATGAAAAATTGATCATTCTATAAGTTTCTCTGGCAGAAAGTTCTGTCATATGCGTTAATGACGGAGTCCCAAAATGATATTTCAGTTTCTTGTGGTACAGATGCAGCTCCGAAAAGAATTCTAGAGATCATGAACGTTCAAGGACTTACACGAGAGAACGTTGCAAGCCATTTGCAGGCATGTACAGAAATCATCTTACATCATTTAGATTTTTACAGTTTATCATGCATATTTCAGAGTCCAATGTAGATTTTCACAGTTTGTTGTGTAGTCATTGAATTTCTAGATATAACTGTGTGCGTAACTGTGTGTGCATATTTCAGAATCAGACATTTAAAATAGTCACTCCATCCATCTTCTTTTCATAGTTTATTGTGTAGTTATTGAATTTCTAGATATAACTATGTAGTTGTTGAATTTCTAGATATAACTGTGTGCATAATTGTGTGTGCATATTTAAAAATCCGACATTTAAAATAGACACTCCATCCATCTTCTGAGAAGAGAGAACACGAAAACTCAATATACACACAGTTATATCCAAAAAAATCAATAACTATCTTATAATTCACTTGTCAATTCATTAATTAACTTCAACTTGTTGTTTACAGAAATACCGACTCTACTTGAAGCGTTTGAGTGGGAGTCTCTCGGAGCCACGCCTAGTCACTTGTTTAAAAAACCCTCCGTTTCGATTTCTGTGTATATATGGTCTCCAAATCCCTTGAAAACTCTTGGGCGGACCATTAATCAAATCTCAAGCTAATTACACATTACGGAGAGCTAATTACATATTATGGAGACGCAGATTTGAATTTGTAAATTACATCAATCTGTAAGTTCGATTTTTGTGTGTTGCAGAATGGAGTAGGTATTTTCTTCAAATTTTCCTGTTGCTCGATGCTCTGAGTCTTCAATAATTTGAGTTGGACCTTAGTAATCTTGGTTTCTATAGGTATATTTTCTGGGGCTTCTATCTCATCGGTGGGAATGCATAAGCATAGATCATCCACCGCTAATGGCTCTGCAACTGATAGTACTTCTACTACTAGTGTTGGCTTTGGATATGGGGCTTTAATTGGATCTGTCTATGGCTTTGGCTCCTAGTACTCCTAGTGCTTCTAGTTAGAAAGCTTCTTATATGACTGGCTTTACCCCTGTTACCTATGCTAAATAAATAAATATAGGTACTATTTTATAGGTGAGAACAAATGATATCCTACCTAGGCTAGACTGCGCGGTTGGGCTGATCAGTTGGACTTGGATACTCAACTTGGCTTAACGGTTCGGAACTCAATAATGCATTTTCCATGAGATCCATTCAAGGTAATGTGTTCCGTAGCAATATAAGTGAGGTCAAGGTATGGTTTTGAGGGCAATAACTGCTCTGAGCTATTATTTTTAATGAGAAGCAAGGATATGAGCCACAAAGAACCACTGGTCACTGGATCACGAACATTGAAATCTCTTTCCATAATAGTCATACCAATCGTAACAACCATGTCATAACTATGACGGATTTAGCTCTACGCAGACATTTATTTGCCATGGATGTAAATGGTTTCTTGTTACATTGTGATAAGCAGTGTTGCTTCCGCGCTCAAGTTCTTGTCTAATCTTAATAAATTTAATCATCACTTGATTAAATGTTTTGTTTGGTTAATCATGCTAGGATTGATAAAATAAAATTCACTAATTACTCCAAAAAGAAATTACTTTGTTTGTGTAAATGTTTTTATTAAAATGTGGGACGTTAAATTTTACTGTGGAAAACTATATTTAATTGGAAAAAACAATTTTTGCTCCTTTTAATATATTTTTAAAATGGCGACAGGAAGATCAGCCTCCGGTGCCCTCACTCCCGCTACCTTTGTTTCTTATGTGGTCTCTTCCCTTTCTCTTGCTTGTCAGTTGTTGTCAGTTGAGTCTACTACTTTCATGTTTGTTTTATAGGATTTAGGTAATAAGGGGCCTACTCTTTATATAAAGGCTCCATAGTCGGTATATAAGGTGCCAATTTTTACTCCCACCTAAAGATGCCAGGAGTCGCCATAAGGATATAGTCCCATCTTATGTCAGATATTGTGGATTTATTTTATGTTATCAATGTAATTTATTTTATGCAAGTCCACATGTCACATACCCAAGTTCTAGACATTTTATATTATTAAGAAAACATTATGCTTTGTTTTTATTGTAAATTTTTATGACTATTGACCAAGTGGGTCATGGATGACTGTAATTATTTATTCTGAATATTTTATTATTGATAAATAAAAGTGGAGACAAATATCCAAAGGATACTGTTGAATGAATGTTCATTGACCCACTAGGGGGAATGGACTGTGGTGGAGAGAAAATTGACACTTGGCAGCATCCTCAAATCACTTCTAACTGTTGCAGGGGGCAACTTCCCTACTTTTGTGGTCATGTTCCCCAAGAAAGTGGAACTGAGTAGGTGGCTCATTTACAGAAATAAACTCACCAAAAGACCTAGGCATGCTATTTATCTATCCATCAAATTCAGCAGGAGGTTGTTCATTCTTACCCTTGTGATAATTTTCTGAGCACAAGAAATTTGATGAGGGGAAAGTTAGAAGTGATTGAGTGAATTAACTCTGCATTCTGAACTAGTGCAGCCACATTGCTGAGTTCAATATTGCTAAAGGTAGGTAGTGCTACTGCTGAGTTGCAAGGGAGTTTATTCCATTATTCCACACAGGCGCATCTTCGTCCTAGTGGTTCAGTGAACAGGCTCGGGGGTCCTAAGGCAAGTAGCTTGGCTTTATTAAGGAATTGGTTAGGTGGAACGGGCTCCTTTGGCTGTTTGTTTCTTCTTCTACAGTTCCAGGTTCACATTGTGTTATCTTTTCTACTTCTGTTATATTAGTAAATTAAATAGGAATGCAATGGTTATCTATTTTCTCCATTTAATCTAAGAGATTCTACTTGAGTTAATGAATATTTAATTTCTGTAAATTTTACTGATGAAATAAAATGCAGTATGAATGATGTAGTTAAAAATCGATAGAATAATTGATTATAACATCATCTCTCTGCATTTTTCCACATACTGTATCAGTATTGTACTCTAGTACAGAAAGGGTTAAATTAGAATAGATTAGGATGATCACATGCTCTAGCTAAATTTAAATGATTGTTTTATAACAGAGTTATCACATTTAGTTTTGTATCATTGTTTTTATTAAAATTAGATCATTTTAATTTATAAACAGAAGTTACATTATCTTCAAAATACTTCACTATTTATGTTTATAAACAAACCCCTTTTCTCTTGTTGCAAATAATAATATTATCAAAAGAATCCTCCGCTTAAACAATAGTAAGAATAGTCTTTTTAAAATAAAACAAACCCTATGTAAACCAGATTCTTCTTGTTTAACAAACACCACATACATATTTATGAATAGGTTTTGGTATCATTTTTATCCATCTTAGAACTAGGTTTATATTAGACTGGACTTTATTTTAGAAATAACATTAGAATAAATCCTCTTATAAATTATACAGATACTATTACAGTAGTAGACATATAGTTTTTCATACTCTAATATTTCTTCAAATATGTTTATCTTTTCACTACAAGAAATGTATGGGCAAGTACAATCTAGAATATGATTTCAACATTTAAACCAAGTCTTCATTTCAACAAGAGCTTAGGTACTCATACATTTAAAGGAAATGTATTACAATTACATTAATAGCAAACCAAAACGATATATTACATAGACTTGTAACAATTCAAATATTTTCGTAAAATAAACTCAGGTTGAATTCCAAGTATCATCGTTCAACGGTCTATTATTTTATTGCATTAACATTATATGCATTTATGAACATTAGATTTCCAAATTAGATTTCCAAACGCGACGAATTTTGCAACATAACAATTTTAGAAAATTGTTGGTTTACCAAACCAAAACCCTAGACCGAAGACAAGAAAAACACAGTCAAACATAGTAGGGTCAAAAACCCAGATTTATGGTTTTCACAAAAGTATCACTTATCATTATTGGGCTAAAGCCCTTAACTTTCGTAGTAAACAAAACACCGAAACTTGTTTACAAATTTGTTTTCACAAAAAGACTGAATCCATTAACCTTAGAAAAACTCAAAACTTTTAGTTCGATATCAACCAAATTCATTTCATGATTATAAAAAAAAAAAAAAAAAAACTCTGAACCTCAATGGAAAATGTTGTAAACAGCGACCGAGAACATAAAAGAAACATTGAGCTACAGCTCAAGGAGCAAGCTCCTAAAATATCTTGGACCTCATAGCTTAAACGACGGTTACAATCATCACCTACACGATTGTATCTATCTTTTAAAACCCTGACAGAAGCTAAACTTTTTAAAAGACCATTTCTGTGTGACTGTCGGTAAAACCCTTGAGGTTAATATTGAGGCTTTGATCCGGATTTATGTGGGAACGAAACAAAAGATAGCATATACAAAGATATATTCCAAATAACACAGTGATACAGTAAACACATATTCTATTAAATAGCGGAAATAGAACAGACTGTAAAATACAATAGCTAGAATGGTGGTAGCTATCCTTGAGAAGAGATGTGGCCGCTATGCTCATTCATGCCAAGATGAATACAAAGAGAGGCCGAAAGGGCCTATTTATCATAAGCATGAGGGAAAGAATCCCAAACATCCAAAAACCTAACCCTAGAAGATGAACCGTCATAAAATTTGCGGCCCCAAGGTGGTTAGTTAAACAGTCAACTTCCCGGGGTCATAACTTTTGCATACGATCTCCGTTTGGGGTGCTCGGTAGCTCGTTGGAAAGGTCTATCCGAGATTTACAACTTTTGTCTAGGACCAAGTGTATGTCATGGGAAACCATTTGGCCCCCCAAATTGTCAAAAAAGGTCGTTTAGGGCCTCAAAACGGCCCCGGAAGTTTAGGACCCCGAAAAACTGTAGAACAATTACTAGAAAATTGGCAAAATGGGAAACTGTTTTGAGCCAGTGGAATAGGTGGGTGGCCACTGATATCCATCTGGATCAGGCTTACCCGGATAGCTAGTATCCTGGACTGCAGATGAGTGTCATTACCATGAAGGTGAAACCTTCCATCAAACAAGGCATTACGTTAGAGTTAACACATGTTATTCAAAAGCTTTTACGAAATTACACTTCTGTCAAGTATTAACAATAAGTAAAGAAAGGGAGTTCTAGTACATCACCTTGTAGAAATATTTTATATCGTTCTCCTCCAATACAAGCAGTAGAAAACCGAAGCATCGCTCCAATAGCTTCTTGTCGATCCGAACCAGACTAGTGCACTCAGTTTCCAAATCGAGAGTCTTTCAACACTAATTCAATACTTGATGCGCACAACATTTCCCATCAAGGTTCTCATAGCCTCATGTGTTACAAATCTTCTTGTTTTCTAAACAGAACTTTCATTGACAGGTCAAGAATTCAAACTCGAGCACATCACAACCTGATATTTTTTACTCTGCTCATTCTTTTATCCACCACAAATATTTCACAGTCGGCTCAAAAACGCCATGAAACCCTGGAGAGCCGAAGCAAGAGAGAAGGTTACGAACCCTGGGGATCCGGAGGGCCTGTCGGCCTCCCTCCCCACTCTTTCAGTCAAATGAATGCTACAAAATTTGAAATCGGCGTTATGGTGAAGTAGGGTTTTACAAAACCCAAGAAATTTCAAGATCAACGGTTGTGATGTAGCCACCACAACGCTAAGGGATATGTCCAACTACTGCATTAAACCTCATTCAAAACCTAATCACCACGGTCGAAATCAAATGCCAGCACAGAGTTCCAACCATACCAATTCTTACCACGTCTTGTACAGCTCGACATTGCTCATATGTCTGAGTGTTGCTTCAACACCATGACCCAAGCTTGAGCACGTGAATTTAGCCACGAAGGCAGCCACCAGGTAATCCACTACGAGGTTATTTATGGAAGCATTAATTGCACCACCTTGTAACATGAGCCTGCCAACACATACTTTGTAGAGTCAATACATTACCTTCAATGTAAGTGTTAAGTATAGTTCCAACCCTTAGCATCAACACCGGGTTGATATTTTCATGTAAACATTATCAATGCTTGAATTATGTATATTATTCATCACGGGATTATAGTAATAATAGTAACTATTATGTCTACATTGGGTCGATACATAAGTCTTTACATTCCATAGTCTATTTATAATTTCCTTTCCATTGCATTGCGTAAAATCATGAAAACAAAACTATGTGTTTAGATATAGGAGTTGTATATATGCTAGCTAAAATTAAAATGGTAGGACAATGCCTTCACTTTAGTTATTGGTGAAGAACAAATAATTGTATTTTGATTATCATGGATAATTCATATAGCAACTATATTGCTAAATATAGGATTGTAATTTGATCCTTGAATAAGAGTAGTGTGACAAGGTTTTCACTATAGTCAATGATGAGGAACTTGCAGATGTAAACTTTGAAAGGGTTTCAAATAGAAATAGTATGAAATTCATATTTATTGATACCCAAAACTATCAGCAATTAACATCTGAGATTTTTATAATGTAGACAAGAAGAAAGTCGAATTAAAGTACATGGAAAAGAATAAGTGCAGTTAACTCGTTACATGTACAAAACTAGTATTGTGCTGTAGGATAACTGAAAAACATACAAGCAATCTGCCAGTAGAATTCTTGGACATACCTATTCTCTGCATTGGTATTCAGGAGCGTTAGCTAGCGATAGATAAGTAAGCCTCAGGGCAAATCAAGGACCCCTTCAGTACATGAAAATGATCTTTTAGTTGCTAGAATCAAAATGCATAACTTAGAAAGTAAGTGACGATGTTACTTTGACAAATTTAAGTACATAATGCTAGTAACCATATTAATTTAACTTTACGACACTTTCTATCATTTTAACTCTAATTAAGTATTCAATAATTCCAAACTGAATGTTTAACTACTACAAAATTGTACTAGGATGCTTAAGTAATCTAAACAGAAGATTAAGAATGTTGTCATCATTGAATCGGTATTTAGAGTTTAGCATGTTGTTGTTACATTTTAATACTTCCGCATCGTAATCATAGCAATTTATGCTACTACGAAAATTTTAAATTTTAGTGAAATTTTGGGGTTTTACATGTGGTATCAGAGCACAAGTTCAAATACTAGGCCTGAAGTGGGTCATGCGCGCAAATGAAAATCTATAACAGAATTACAAATGACTGATTTAATTTATTTTGTTTTCAGCTTCAGCATTTTATAATTTGATTCTACATGTATGGAAGGGCCAACAGAGTCGGCAGAAGGCAGGTCCCTTAATAATGAACAAAATAATAACGCACAAGGACACATTAATTTTGAAGGCATATTTGTTGAATTGAATGATAATTCATCTGAGTTATTAAGGACTGTAAAAGATTTAAAAATTGAGATAAGGACAGTTAAAGAAGAAAATGAACGAATTCTGAAAGCTTAAGAGGAGCTGAATCATATCCTGCTGAATAATCTTCATAAAAATGACCAAGATAAATAAACAACAAATAATGTTGAGTCTGAAACAGTGTCTTACCAACATAAGGGTAAAAAGATAAAATTAAATGAGTATAACAGCAGTTCATCTTCCGAATCTGATGAAAGGGCACACTGAAAAAAGCATAAGTACTCTAGTGACAGTAGTGATAGTGACTACTACACTAAGAAAAAGAAGTACAAGCCCTATGAAGAAATTTTTGGCGAGTTCAAAAAGATCAAACCTCCAACCTTCAATGGAGAAATAGAAAAGAGTGAGACAACTGAAGCATGGTTGTCTGGAATGAATAAGTACTTCCAGATTTATAATTACTCAAGTCACCTAAAAACTAAAATGGCAATTTATAATTTAATAGGAAACGCAGACATATGGTGGAAAGATCTGAAAAGAGTTAAAGGTTTAAAGGAGAAAAGTGTAAATTGGAGTAACTTCAAGAAGTATTTTAAAAGGAAATTTATGTCTGAACAGTATTACGAGGAATGAACTAAGGAATTTTATGAGTTAAAGCTTGGTTCCATGGATATGAGAGAGTTGTGCAGCAAGTTTCTGAATTTATTAAGGTATGTGCCTTATTTTGTTGAAGAAAAGCCCAAGGTTCAAAGGTTTCTGAGTTGTTTTCCCTCTCACATCAAGGACATAATTGAATATGATAGTCCTCGAACTCTTGAAGAGTCCATGAGAAAGGAAAATATCTGTTTTGAACAGAATAAAAGAAGAGAAGGCATACCAAGCTAGAAGGAAAAAAGGCCTAACAACTTTGAGCAAAGGAAGAAGCAGTTTCCTTTTAATCGTAATTTCAGTAATAATAATTCATGTAATTACTCTAACAGAAAGTTTTTAGGAAATAATGTAGCAGTTAATAAACAGTCAAAATTTACAGCTGCAAGGAACAGTGATCCACCTAAAAACTATGTTAAAAGTAATGAACAGAAAGAGCATGTTAACTGTTGGGAATGTCAGGGACCTCACTATGCATCAAACTTTCCACTTCGGAAGAAGGCTGTCAACGACATACATACTATACAAGAGGAGGATATTGTTGGTGATTTAGCAAGGGAGATGCCCAGGATCAATGCAGCTTTGGAGAACAAGCAGGCAGATCATCAAACTTCCATGGTTGAAGTGGAAGGTATGTTAAAAGATAAACCTGTTTCTATTTTAATTGATCCAGGGGCAAGTCTTAGTTATTTTTCACCTGGTTTAGTAAAAGGTTGCAATCTGAAAGTAGATAAGTTTCATAAATCTTGGCTGGTTCAATTAGCTACTGGCACAAAAATAAAGGTAACTAATTTTGTAAAAGAATGCAAAATTTTGATGAATCAGTTTACGACTTGTGTTAAACTGAATGTATTACCTTTAGGCTCTTATGATATTTTGGTTGGAATGGACTGGTTAGAGAAGCATATAGTTGTATTAAATTGCTTTGAAATACTTTTACTTATTTAAATGATGCATGTGAAACTGTCACTGTAAAAGGGATTCCTAGAAAGATATCTGTTAGGCAAATCTCTGCATTACAAGTTAAGAAGGTTCTTCGAAAGGGGTGTAAGTTATTTGTTGTAAACGTAATTAATAATGAACAGTCCATTATTGAAGATAAGTTAAAACTGGAGGATATACCCATTCTTAAGGAATTTTCGGATGTATTCCCGAAAAAAATTCCAGGACTACCTCTGAAAAGGGAACTTGATTTCACCATTGAGTTAGTACCAGGAGTGATACCAAACTCAAAGGCTCCTTACCGAATGAATATTCTGGAACTCAATGAACTTAAGTCACAGCTTAAAGAATTGATTGATAAAAATTATATAAGAGCTAGTGTGTCTCCATGGGGAGCGCCTGTAATTTTTGTTAAAAAGAAAGACGAAACTATGCGCTTATGCATAGATTACCAACAGCTAAATAAGATGACTATAAAGAACAGATATCCCTTGCCCCGCATCGATGATCTGTTTGATCAACTGCACGGTGCAACGGTATTCTCTAAAATTGATTTAAGATCAGGGTATCATCAAGTTAGGATTAAAGATGAGGACATCTTTAAAACTGCGTTCAGAACTCGTTATGGACACTACGAGTTCGTGGTCATGCCCTTCGAGCTAACCAATGCTCCAGTAGTCTTCATGTGTTTAATGAAGAACGTATTACATAAGTACTTGGATAAGTTTGTTGTGGTTTTTATTGATGATATTCTAATTTATTATAAAATGAAAGAGGAACATGATGAACATTTAAAAATAATTTTACAAGTGTTACGGGAACACCAACTGTACGCTAAGTTCAGCAAATGCGACTTTTATAAAGATAAAATACAGTACTTAGGGCATGTAATATCCAAGGATGGAATTACAGTGGACCCAAACAAGATAAAAGCAATTAATGAATGGCCTGCCCCAAAATACATAATAGGTGTGCAATCTTTTATGGGAATCATAGGTTACTATCATAAGTTTATTGAAGGAGTTTCTAGGATAGAAAATCCTATAACGTCTTTAGAAAAGAAAGGTAAAATTTTTGTATGGGATAAAAAATGTGAAGAAAGCTTTAAGAAACTAAAAGATTTATTAACAACAACACCTATTTTAAAAATTGTTGATCCTAACAAGGATTTCATTGTATGCACGGATGCGTGCAATGACGGACTTGGGGGGGTCTTAAATCAAGAAGGTCACGCTATTGCATACGAATCTAGAAAGTTAAAGATTCATGAGAAGAACTATGCAACATACGACCTTGAGTTAGCTGCGGTAATACATGCTTTAAAAATGTGGCGACATCATTTAATTGGAAGGAAATTCATCTTAAGGACTGATAATAAAGGGTTAAAATACTTGTTGGATCAACCGAATCTGAATGCAAGGCAAGCTAGGTGGTTAGCTTTCCTTAGTGAGTACGATTTCGAGATTCAGCACATAAAAGGAAAAGAAAATAAGCTTGTTGGTGCATTAAGCAAAAACACAAAAAAAGTTTTGTTTCAACAATCAACACTTATAAATCTGACCTGGAATATCAGATTAAGGAAAAAGTTGGAAAGGATGTAAAATATCAGAATTTACTTACTAAAATTGCTGAAGATAATGCTGAAAATTGTATAAAAGATTTTAGAATTGATGAAAGAGGGTTACTATTGTATAAAAACAAACTTTATGTGCCTAATGTTGTTGAAGTTAAGTTGTTGATTTTGAATGAGTTACATAAAAGTCCATATTTTGCACACCCTGGTTACCAAAAGATGATAACTATGCTACGAAAATATTATTTGTGTCCATGTATGAAAACTGAAGTAGCTGAATATATTGCTAGATGTATAGAGTGTCATCAAGTAAAAGATGAACACCAACATCCAGCTGGATTGTTGCAGCCACTACCTATTCCAGATTGGAAGTGGGAGATAATTAGTATTGATTTCATTACTGAGCTGCCTAAAAATCAGAAGCATAATGATTTTATCATGGTAGTAGTGGACAAGCTTAGTAAGGCAATGCACTTCATACCAGTTAAGACCACACACAAAGCTCCTGATATTGCTGAAATTTCCTGATATTGCTGAAATTTAAATGAAGCGGATTTTTAGTTTACATGGTATTCCAAAAGTTATAATTTCTGATAGAGACTCAAAGTTTACAAGAAATTTCTGGAAATCTTTATTTAAGGGTTTAGGTACTACTTTGAATTTCAGTACATCATTTCACCCACAAACAGATGGGCAGACTGAAAGAGTTAATCAAATTCTTGAGGACATGCTAAGAATGTATGTTAGAGATCAACCAGGTAAATTGGAGAATTATTTACATCTTGTTGAATTTGCTTATAATAACCATTATCAAGCTTCAACAAAGCTTAGTCCCTTTGAAATTTTATATGGCAGAAAATGCAATACTCCTATCTCTTGGAGTAATCCAGTTGACAGGTTAATGTTAGGACCTGATTTGTTAAGAGAATTAGAACTAACCGTGAAATAGGTTCAATGCAATTTGAAAATTGCACAAGACAGACAGAAAAGTCAGGTAGATCTAAAAAGAACTCAGAAAGAGTTTCAGGTTGGTGAACATGTGTTCCTCAAGGTAAGACCCAAGAAAAGTTCCCTAAGGTTGGGAAGTTGTACTAAATTAGCACCAAGGTATTATGGACCTTTTGAAATCTTTTCCAGGGTAGGACCAGTGGCATATCAGTTAGCATTTCCACCAAATCTTAAAGTACATAATGTATTTCACATCTCTCTTTTGAAAAAGTATGTGCATGATATTATTCATGTTATTAATTGGAATGATGTACAGGTGGAACCAAAAGGAGATTTTCTAGTGGAACCGGATTGTATCCTCGACAAGAGGAAAATTTTTCTTTGTAATCATACTATTGGACAAGTTACGGTGCAGTGGAAGCACCTTAGTCCGGACGAAGCTACTTGGGAATTGGAAATTAATATGCGGGTGGCATATCCAATGTTGTTCGAGGAATAAGAGGATGATGAATAATGAAACATCGAGGACAATGTTGAACTTAAGAGGGGGTGTTTGTCACATACCCAAGTTCTAGACATTTTATATTATTAAGAAAACATTATGCTTTGTTTTTATTGTAAAGTTTTATGACTATTGACCAAGTGGGTCATGGATGACTGTAATTAATTATTCTGAATATTTTATTATTGATAAATAAAAGTGGAGACAAATATCCAAAGGAGACTATTGAATGAGTGTTCACTGACCCACTAGGGAGAATGGACTGTGGTGGAGAGAAAATTGACACTTGGCAGCATCCTCAACTCACTTCTAACTGTTGCAGGGGGCAACTTCCCTACTTTTGTGGCCATGTTCCCCAAGAAAGTGGATCTGAACAGGTGGCTCATTTACTGAAATAAACTGACCAAAGGACCTAGGCATGTTATTTATCTATCCATCAAATTCAACAGGAGGCTATTCATTCTTACCCTTGTGATAATTTTCTGAGCACAAGATATTTGATGAGAGGAAAGTTAGAAGTGATTGAGTGAATTAAGTCTGCATTCTGAACTAGTGCAGCCACATTGCTGAGTTCGATATTGCTAAAGGCAAGTAGTGCTACTGCTAAGTACTACTGCTGAGTTGCAAGGCAGTTTATTCCATTATTCCACACAACATCTTCGTCCTAGTGGCTCAGTGAATAGGCTCGAGGGTCCTAAGGCAAGTAGCTTGGCTGTCTTCGGGAATTGGTTGGGTGGAAAGGGCTCCTTTGGTTGTTTGTTTCTTCTTCTACAGTTCCAAGTTCACATTGTGTTATCTTTTCTACTTCTGTTATATTAGTAAATTAAATAGGGATGCAATGGTTATGTATTTTTTCCATTTAATCTAAGAGATTCTACTTGAGTTAATGAATATTTTATTTCTGTAAATTTTACTGATGAAATAAAATGCAGTATGAATGATGTAATTAAAAATAGATAGAATAATTGATTATAAAATCATATTTCTGCATTTTTGCACATAATGTATCAGTATCGTACTCTAGTACAGAAAGGGTTAAATTAGAATATATTAGGATGATCACATGCTCTAGCTAAATTTAAATGATTGTTTTATAACAGAGTTATCACATTTAGTTCTGTATCATTGTTTTTATTAAAATTAGATCATTTTAATTTATAAACAGAAGTTACATT
This sequence comes from Larix kaempferi, assembly GCA_027924585.1. NCBI lineage: Eukaryota > Viridiplantae > Streptophyta > Pinopsida > Pinales > Pinaceae > Larix > Larix kaempferi. The sequence continues at coordinate 26,760,479 of BSBM01000445.1, forward strand.
ATCTTCAAAATACTTCACTATTTTTGTTTATAAACAAACCCCTTTTCTCTTGTTACAAATAATAATATTATCAAAAGAATCCTCTACTTAAAAAATAGTAAGAATAGTCTTTTTAAAATAAAACAAACCCTATGTAAACCGGATTCTTCTTGTTTAACAAACACCACATACATATTTACGAACAGGTTTTGGTATCGTTTTTATACATCTTAGAACTAGGTTTATATTAGACTGGGCTTCATTTTAGCAATAACATCAGAATAAATCCTCTTATAAATTATACAGATACTATTATTACAGTAGACATATAGTTTTTCATACTCTAATATTTCTTCAAATATGTTTATCTTTTCACTACAAGAAATGTATGGGAAAGTACAATCTAGAATACTGTTTCAACATTTAAACCGAGTCTTCATTTCAACAAGAGCTTAGGTACTCATACATTTAAAGGAAATGTATTACAATTACATTAATAGCAAACCAAAATGATATATTACATAGACTTGTAACAATTTGAATCTTTTCGTAAAATAAACTCAGGTTGAATTCCAAGTATCCTCATTCCACAGTCTATTATTTTATTGCATTAACATTATACGCATTTCTGAACATTAGATTTCCAAACTTGACGACTTTTGCAACATAGTAGTTTTAGAAAATCGTTGGTTTACCAAACCAAAACCCTAGACTAAAGATAGGAAAAATGCAATCAAACACAGTAGGGTCGAAAACCCAGAGTTATGGTTTTCACAAAAGTATCACTTATCATTATTGGGCTAAATCCCTTAACTTTCGTAGTAAACAAAAACACCGAAACATGTTTACAAATTTGTTTTCACAAAAAGACTGAATCCATTAACCTTAGAAAAACTCAGAAATTTTCGTTCGATATCAACCAAATTCATTTCCTGATTATAAAAATAAAATTAAAAACTCTAAACCTCAACGGAAAAAGCTGTAAACAGTGGCCGAGAACATAAAAGAAACATTGAGCTATAGCTCAAGGAGCAAGCTCCTAAAATATCTTGGGCCTCATAGCTTAAACGTTGGTTACAATCATCACCTACACGACTGTATCTATCTTTTGGAACCCTGACAGAAGCTAAACTTTTTAAAAGACCATTTCTATATGACTGTTGGTAAAACCCTTGAGTTTAATATTGAGGCTTACCCGGATAGCTAGTATCCTCGACTGCAGACAAGCGTCATTACCATGAAGGTGAAACCTGCTATTAAACAAGGCATTACGTAAGAGTTAACACATGTTATTCAAAAGCTTTTACGAAATTACACTTCTGTCAAGTATTAACAACAAGCGAAGAAAGGGAGTTCTAGTACATCACCTTGTAGAAATATTTTATATCGTTCTTGTTGGCGGGAAAAACTACCCTATAGTAAGGAAACATATACTATCAACTGAAAGGGGATGACAGGTAAGCATATTAACTGCGTTATAGAGATGTTCATGAAAGGAAATAGGTTATAGGCCTTGAGAACATACCTTTCGAATGACGTTCGATCCTAGCTCTTATTTGATCTTGTGCTCGATCCTCAAGTCCACCTCTCGTTCACTAAACCTGCAATACAAGTACCTTTCTCAGCGTATCTTGGATAATATATAATGATGGAAAAAGACAAAGCAATTTAAACATCCAATATTAACCAAAACAGATCTAAACAAGTATATCACTTCAATGAACACTTAATTTGGGACAAGAAAGACGCTTCAACCTTTTATTGTCAAATGCAAATTGATGTTACAAAATATACCTGACTTTGTGACATGCTCCTGCAACTTGATCCTGGGGTCCTGCTCTTCTCTAGCTTGGATATCTTCTAGCACAAACTCCTCCAATGCAAGCTTCTCTTTAAAAGTTTCTTAATAACATTCATGTCTCTAACCCCTCTCTTTATTCTTCCTTTTATTTATAGGACAAGGGAAGCAGTTCAGGTCGAGAGATGGTTATGGAGGAAGTTGGGGAAGTTGGGAAACCAACTGCAACTAATCCTCTTCGTGAAATTAATTATTTTTTAATCATCTTTTGAGATGTACGCTACTATAGTGCTTGTAAACTAGTGCTCATCACTTTTTGAATGTTGAGCGCTACTCTGCTGAAGAGGAGTAGCGCTTATAAGGCTTGAGCACTACTATTACACACTGGAGTAGGGTACGGGTGATAGTCTATTGAAGTAGAGTAGTGCTCATATCTCAGAATGACATTTTAAGAGTTTTTCTAGTCTTGTCAGGAGGTGCAGTAAGTCAAAGTCTCATCTAGGGTCAACATGCTCCTCCATCCAAGTTGTCCTTTTGTGTGATCAACAGCTCAAGGTGATCACAGACGGAGAGGTGCAGGTTTGACCTATAACAAATGCCCCCTAATGTGTGAGTTCAGAGGGAAACGATGGCCGAAATACATTATAATCCAAAGCCAGAGGAGGAGCAAAGAACCGCAGAAACAAGTCACAAGAACACCTGAAACAAAGATCAAGGTTAGCAAGCAATTAAGTCTTTGACATCATATAGATGTGCAGTGTGATACAACATGATATATAATACATAACAAGGAGATGTATATATAGCATGGCCACTTGGAATACAAGCGTGGATCCATGTCAAGCTGAGAGATCATAGCCATAACAACAAACTGGATCTATGTCTCATGGAGAGCCGAATATAAGTGAGGCTCAATCTTGCGCAACTTGGGTGATAATAGAATGAGGTAATCTCATCCAAAATCCCAATGTCTTCATCCAAAACAACTCTAGGTACAAACCCTAACCATGTGAATAGATGAGCTGACAGTCGAACATGGGGGGTATCGTTTGATTACCGGTTATTGATGTATACCGTTAACAAACGCGAGGACTTCCAACGATAATGATGATGGGTCCCAAGGTACCAAGTACGATCCGCCAAGTGTGAATAGATGGACTTGGAGTCGAACACTTGGGGATCCTGTCGAAGAAAAGACATTGATGTATTCTCAACATTCAACAGCGAGGAAAATTGCCACTGGTGACTGCAATTTCCAAGGTACTAACCGAAACTCTAAACTTCATTCCCAGAGTAAAATGAGTTGATGTCGATGGGAAGAAGTTCATTGGAAGGGATGCCTTAAGGCATCCTCCATCATCCAACTCGAGGAACACTCAACTGGTATGAGCTGATATGGAATAATATGTAACAAGACTGACACTAGGATGGCCGACACATGAGGTCAAAGTAAACTGCAGAATGGCCGACACAGGATATATCCTTGAACAATGAGCACGGCACAAAGTGACTCAGTAAGTTTCCGACATAATGGGGTAAATGATAAGCCTGAAATGTAAGAGACATTATCAGACCCTCCATATGGTTGGAAGGATAGCCAACCGGGTGAGTAAACAACTCGGAGAGCAAGTTCACCCTGAGGTCAAAAACTAAGCCCAACCAACAAGATAGACTCATGTAGGTGTTGTGTTCAAGGATAGAACTGACTGAACTGCCTTTGACATTGAAGATATGACACATATTTCCCATCCCTTATTCTTTTTAGATAAAAGAATACCTTTCTTGTTGTTTTAATGAGTCCAAGAAAGAATGAAAAACTCAATAGATCCAACCATGTAAAAAGTTTAACGAGCCCATGGGAGGAAGACTCAGGACCTTCTTCATCATTTATAGAGTTCGAAGAAGAGATAGAAGATTACTCTACATTACTGATCTCTGGATTTTAAAATCGAGTCGAGATCTGTTCTTGCTCGCCGGTTTTTCAATTTTAAGGAGTCTGAAAAACTTAAACAGTAACTCCATATATCTGCTCGTGGATTTTAGTATTGAGCCCAAGCAGATTAATGCTCGTCGGTGTTTTCTTGTTTATAGAGTCTGAAAAACTTAAACAATCCTCTTTTCACCTATCCGTGGATTTTATATCGAGCCCGGATTGGTCTGTGCTCGGCGGTGTTTTCTTGTTTATAGAGTTGAAAAACTTAAACAGTCCTCTACTTACCCTCTCATGGATTTCACAACGAGCCCGAGTAGGTGAATGCTCGCTTGGTATTTTCATGTTTAGAGAGCCTGAAAACCCTAAAGAAAGGCTCCAAAAGGTCCTTTTTCGTGCAGTTAGTCTCCTCCCCCGAAAAAGTATAAAACAAAGAGAAAAGAACTCTTCTAGCGCATACAGAAGTATACCTAGAGTATACCTTTTCCATAGTTAATCCACCTAGGCCCAGAAAAGGGATAATTCTATACTTGAGTGGATGAGCCTTCAATTACTTTAACGAGCTCGAAGAGGACAAGCTTGCTTGGCAATCTTGTTTAGGTTTAAACAGTCCAAACAAGAGCTTAAAATGACTTAAAGGTCAGCTTCTGGGATCATAGCTTCATACTCGGTCAAAACTAGGTCTTCAACAAAATATTAGTAAATGCGACAAAAAATCTCGAATGATACATGAATTTGAACTATTAACTAGTTGACAAGGTCTAACGTCGAGAATTTTTAAACTTAGGAGATCGATCCTACAAAAAGTTAAGGAAAAATGTGAGCTGGATTAGTATTACACCATATGTATGTTTCAATTGATTAATTAGGTGATTTTGATAAAAATTTTGAAACTATAGAAAACTAAACAATGGTGGGTAAAAATTAAAATCCAATTCATATATATAATTTCATTTTAAAATTCAATTTCCAATTTGTTTTTGTAGGGAAAAGATTTGGGGCAAACTTGGCATTTTCAAATCTCCATGGCGATCAAACCAAGCATCCAAACACCGTTCTTCTTCCACCAAGTGAGTTAGAATCTTCCCTACTTGCATTTTTATGGTTTAGTTTTTATTTTTTGAGCCAAAAATTTCTTGCCACGCAATGCTCACAACTTTTACTGTGCAGGCGCTACTGTGTAACAAGAGTAGTAGCATGTAAAGGAGATAAGCGCTACTATGCTCACACAGAGTAGCACCCATACGTTACTGTGTAGTATACACAGTAGCGCTCAAGCCTGAAAACTTAAAAGCAAGCGCCGAGACTAAAAAACTGTCACGTTTTTGTGCAGGATGGTTCTTCAATGGAGGGAGAGAGAACATGAGGACATGGATAGGCTGGCCATGCAAGACCCAGCCACTCTCCATGCTCTTCGAAGATGCGGTTTATTGAAGTTTTACCGAACCGTAAACATGAGGGCCCTAAACAAATTATTTCGAAGACTTATTCAGTACTGGGATGTGGATACCAATACTTTTGTCATCCGTGGGCAAACTTTGGAGCTTACAGTTGATGACATTTATTTCATTACTAGTCTCTGACGGAGGGGAGATGTAATAAATCTGAAAGGGTCTTCTCGTGTGGGCATAAGGTCTGTGCAAGAGTACTTGAATACATATTGTGTGGCTGGAGCTGAGAAATCAGGAAGCCAAATCTTGATTTCTACCATTGAAGGCCTCCCCTTGAAGGTGATAGTGAGTATGATTAACCGAGTGGCAGGTAGTGCCTCACTACACCTAGATTCAAGGCACTCTATGCATGTTGGTGTACAATGCTTACACGGTCATGTATATGATTAGTGTACTAGTTTACTGGCGAGCATGAAAGCTCAATTGACAGGTTGTAAATCTGGCACAATGAAGAATTTTGGGTACAGTAGCATTTTGTGTACTTTCTTCTTTGAGAGGATGCCTGCTATTAGTTTGGGGATGCCTCTACCTCAGGTTAACCCTCGTGAGCCCAAACTAGGCCATTGGGGTGACATATTCCTCCACCAGGGTGGTGGGGAAAGTCACTACTGTTATCCTACTGATGATTTCTGGGGGTGGTGGGAGAGGCAAGTGCCCGCTTTCGAGCAGTTTCCATATGCTGGATTGGATTTTTGCCATGATCCAAAACTGGTGCTTCCTCCAGGTGGAGCCTAGGGAGATATTGGTATGTTTAATTTTGAGAATTATTTAATTTTTTCAAACTTTTCAAGTATTTGATTTTTTATAAATAAATTTTGAAGTGCTAAACAAGTGTCATATGCAGATCTTGGGCCTGTCTGTCCCGAGGGACATCCTACCATCTTTGTGAGGCCAGCTGATATTACTGCAGCAAATGCTATGTTGGGGACCATAGAGAGAAAAGTGAGTCAATTGACTCATGAAGTTCCTGCATGCCGTATGGATCAAATACATATTGATATGCAGGAAGATGTAGTTGGGGTGCCCCCAGCATGGCTTAGGGTGCTGCGGAAGATAGCTAGGCTAGTCATATGCTATCGCAATGCAGTAGATGATGATGAGGTCCGTCCTTCTCCATAAGAGAGGGATACATTCTATGTATATATTTTTGAGGCTACTATGCCCAGTTTTGTACTTTTATGACATGATTGATAGAATTGCGATCCAAAACTCATATATTTTTTGATACAGTATCGGTTATTTACATATGTATGTGTTTGAATTTTATGTGTGCAATGTTGTTTATGAAAGTGTATGATACAAATGCCAGTCTAACACATAGTTTGCTAATGAATCAGCTAATGCATTTAAATTTCTTGGAATGTGTTCATATATAATAGAATCAAACTGTCTTTCCAATAGTCTAACTCGTAGAAACTGACGTAGCAATCCAGGATCTCTAATCTGGTAGACACCTGTTAACTGAAATACAATTAGTTGTGAGTCAAGTCTTACCTCCAAATGTGAAATGCCATGACTGAGAGCCTCTCGGATAAGTTCTATAACTGCATTGTATTCAACCACATTATTCGTGGTATGACCCAAACAACCCCCCCCCCCCCCCCCCCCCCGAAGAGACAAGTTGGCCAGCGGGTGAGTAAATGACCCAAGCTACTGCAGCCAACTGACAGGTGTGGCGACTGGCACCATCAGCAAATCCTAAGAAATGTTTGGTTGACATCTGGTACATGAAACGAAAAACACACATAAGATTAACTAACAAGCATAACGAAAACTAGCTTTACAAAAATATACAGTTATGTTACAAGAAAAAGTACGTCAACCTAAGCATAGTACTTCTTCAGGTAGAGCCCATTTCTAGGCTCGGCCAACTTATTACCTTCGTAATCTATCAGTTCATAGGCACCTTTCTTCAGTACTTTGGAAATTGTATAAGGTTTGAGCCACCTGGATTTGAATTTGTCAGGTCCTAGGGTTCTTTGTCTTGATCCCAAAGTAGGACCAAGTCTCCTTCAATGAAAACCCTAGGTTTGAAGGATTTGTCATACTATCCTTTGACTCATTTTTTGTGGACTTCGTTTGTTGTGAACGCGTCGCGACGCTGTTCATCTAGATGTTCTAAGTGTACCAAACATTCTTCTAGTATTGAAGTATCTGGTAGTAATTGAACTGCTAGTTTTAGCGAAGGAATCCCGCATTCAATCGGTACGACTGCTTCTATCCCATGCACAAGTTGGAAGGGAGAGAATCCGGTAGCAGTCTTAGCATTGGCTCGGTAAGCCCAAAGAGCCGGGTACAGCATGATGTGCCAGTTATTTCGATTGGCATTAACAGTTCTTTGCAGTATAACCTTTAAATTTTTGTTCACTGCTTCGACTTGTCCATTCGCCTGTGGATAGTATGAAGACGAATGTTCTTGTCGAAAACCAAGCATTGTATACAAATCGGTCATCATGCTATTTTGGAAATGACTGCCATGATCAGTCACTATCTCTTTAGGTATGTTGAACTGTGCAATAATCTGATTAAACACGAAATAAGCGGCAGTTTCTCCATCTTCCTTGATAGTAGGAATTGCCTCCACCCACTTAGTAAAGTAGTCAACGGCAACAATGATGTAATGATGTCCTCCAGCCAAAACTGGATTGGAAGTCATGTAATCAACCCCCCATTTTTTGAAGGGACCTGTTGTAATTACAGGATGAAGAGGAGTTGGGTGTGCCCTCGTTTTCTTAGTGAAAAACTGACACGGACGATAGCATTTCACCGCTTCCACACAATCTTTAAAGATCGTGGGCCAAAAATATCTGGCACGCAGTATCTTATGAGCTGTTGCCAACCCGAAAAGATGTCCCCCACAAGCTCCACTGTGGGAATCATTTAATACTACTTCGGCTTCTTCTCGAGTTAAGCAACGTCGTAAAATGGAATCTACCCCACGTCGATACAAAGTATCTAAGATGATGAGGTAGTTCTTCGCATGGTTTTTGACCTTGCATCGCTCTTCTCGAGAAAAAGTAGTAGGACACCTCAAAGTCTGGAGATATACTAAGATATAACCATACCATGGGTCAGAGGAAGCAATGAGGAAGATATGTTCATCTGGGAATGATGATTCTTCCTCAATGTATTCTAGGTCACTTGGAAACTCTGAGATTAACTCAGCGAACACTAGTGATTTCTTCGACTTGGCTGATTGGAATACCAAATCGAACTCCTGTAGGATTACAATCCATTTATTATATTTCCTACCAATGATTCGTCGGATGAGAACGTACTAGAAAGGATTGACTTCTGCTATCACAGTAGTAGTTCGTAAAAGTATATAGTGACGAAGCCTCTGTACCGCATAGACCGCGGCAAGTGCTAACTTCTTAATGTCCGAATATTTAACCTCAGGGGCTATCAATGCACGAGAAAGATAGTAGATAACATGCTCTTGGAGCATATCGTCTTCCTGAACCAAAACTATACCAATTGTATTAAGAGACGCTGCCAGATATAAAAGAAAATCTTTTGCGTAGTCTGGGGAGCTCAACAAGGGTGCTGAAAGAAGTGCCTTTTTTAAGGCTTCAAAGGATGCTTGAGCAGCCTCGTCCCACACAAAGTAGGATTCTTGTTTGAGTAGCCTCATAAAACCTTTAGTAATTTTAGCATAGTTTATGATGAATCACCGTAAGAAATTAGACATGCCTTGCAGACTTTGGAGTTGTCGCAAGGTGCAAGGAGGAGGCAGATTTACAATCGCCTCTACTTTCAGCGGGTTGACCATTATGCCACGACTGGAGACAATGAAGCCCAGTAGACGTCCCGATTCGACACAGAAAACACACTTATTAGGATTCAAATGAATCTTATATTGTCTGCATCTTTCAAACACCTATCTAAGATGAGCTGGATGATCCCATCTCTTTCGAGATCGCACCAGGAGATCATCCAAGTAAGGTTATACTATGTGTTTGATATCATGAAAAGAAAAATTCATCGCACGTTGGAAGGTAGCTCCAGCATTCTTCAAGGCAAATGGCATCTTCCGGTAAGCGAAGGTCCCCCACGGGAAAATGAAAGTTGTTTTATGCTGGTCCTCGGGTTTGATTTGTATTTGATTGTATCCCGAAAAACTGTCCATGAAAGAGAACATCTCATGTCCCGTGCAAGCATCTATGATTTGATCGATAAAAGGTGTAGGATAGTTATCTTTCAGACAAGCTTTGTTCAAGTCCCGGAAGTCAGTACAGACTCTAATGGTACCTTGCTTCTTATCAACCAGAACGAGGTTTGAAACCCATTCCGCCATGTCAATCGGATAGATGAAACCGGCTTTAAGCAACTTTTCAACCTCCACCTTGATGGCGGCCACTTTTCTATGGTTCACAGGACGGAGCTTTTGTCTCACAAGTTTTGCATTAGGGTATGTCGTGATGACATGCTCCACAATGGTTGGGTCTATACCTGGCATTTCCTCATATGACTAGGTAAAAACGTCACGGAATTCTTTAAAAAGTTTTTGTATACAGAGCGATTTCCACGACCCCGGGTTTGGTGGAAATGTTGATCGGAATTGTTCTCGATATGTTAGCCATATTTCCCTCAACATAAACAGCTCTCGAAGTAGAAGGAAAATATGACAAATCAACCAATCCATTAGGTCTCATAGGGAATTCCCCTCTCTCAATCCTGTCTAGATCTGGAAGCATGTAGGACATGTGGTGCATATGTTCCCATGGTTGGTCTAGGCCCATCATGACTTCTAAGATGGCTTCATCAGACAGCAAAATCGTGTCTAAACAATCGAACGAGTGAGTGGAATTCAGTGACCATGCCGGAGCATAGTCCATATCTGACTTAGCAGAGACTGGCGGAGTCATGATATGTTCCATTGCAGCATGTTTTGTTTCCATATAGGCCACTTCTGCAATGGATGGAGGCACAAAAGGTTCTGATGTAGTGGGAAGGATCCAAGGATCAGTTGTTAAACCAATCGTGAATGTTGTGGTAGCAGTACCCACATCAGAACGCATAAAAAGAACAGGGGAGGGGAGGTCGAAAGTTCCTATTAATGACCCGTACAGCCCTGCTCCTAAACTCTCATTAACCGGGGTGGTTTGATCAACTAAGAGAATTGTGGTCTCTGAAGAAGTCTGGTTGTTTCTCTGAGTGAAAGAAAGTTGATCGACTGTAACGACCTTACCTTCAAATGGGAACATAACAACTTGAAAAACTGCCGATGCAATAGCTCGCATGGCATGTGTCCAGCTCCTGCCTAATAACATATTGTAATCAAGCGGAGCGTCCAGAACTTCTACTTCTACAGCAATTGTCTTACTGGCCAATGTGACATCAAATGATGGCAAAACCCCGTGTGGACGGAAAGCCCTGCCATCAATTGCAGTAAGTAGTGTGTTAGAAGGGGCTAACTCGGGGTAACCCAAAGCTTTCCAACAGGAAATTGACATTACGCAGGTCGACGCGCCCTCATCTACGACAGCTCGTCTGATGGTCATTGGGCCATGGACGACTTCAATCTGAAGAGAAACGTGGTAGGACAACCGGTATTTGATATTAGCCATATCAAATCACGCAGACATGTTAGAGGATTCCATACTTCCAATAGCTGCCAGAAGTGCATTTTGTTGTAAAGGACAACTTTGCAAGACTTCTAAGGTAGACATGGCACAAGGGGTCTGGGATAAATCTTCAACCACATTATAGTTGGAGGTGGCCCGAGTGTTGGGATTGTACGATGTCCGTTTCAAGACACCTTTCAGGATCTTGGGCATTGGGTCCACAGGTATGTGGAGTGGAGTGGAGGATTCTGGAATCTCTTTATCCTTTTTCTGTGCGTCTGGGGTATAGTTCCTGGCTCTCGTTTGTAAGAGTGCATCCGAATTAACCATGTTAATAAAAGTTTGATCAACCGTAGCATGTGTAGTGCCCCTAGTGTTGGAGGTGCCAGAAGCTTAGCTCTGCCCCTTAGGGAATGGATCTTTCAGTACGCCAGGCTTCTTTTCTCATAATAGCTTCTGGGCTTCTTCAAGCAGAGGGCATTGGTGAGTAAGGTGGTCCTGCTTACAAAGTTTACAAGGGAACTTAACCTTCTTTTCCTCTTTGTTACCCTCCTCGGCATTCTCTTTTTTGGGATTTTGATGGTTCCCCTCTCCTTTCTTGCCCTTCTTTTTGTTATTGGGTTGCCTAGGGCCCTTTTGATTATTCTGAACCTAGTTAACAGGTTCAGAAGTAGAAGGAGAGGTTGTGATGGAAGAAACTTCTGCAGTCGATTGTTTGACAGATAAGGCATGAACCTGTTTGATCAATGCTTCGCAAGCTGCAGAGTCAACTGAACCCATTATGCCGTCAGCATGTGGTCCAGGTTTAGGTCTACTCAGATCGATATTCGATCGCGGTGCATCAGGTATGATCTCATACAGTAACCCGGATTGTGCGTAAACGAGATCTAACTGTTGGGTCTGTAGGATGGCTTCTTCCTCGTTAGACACTCCAGACGTAGTTACTTCCTTAGAAATGTAAGGAAGGAGTGATTTCAAATACCACTCAAGAAGGAATTCTAGAGGTATGTTGGCTTTAATGAGCCTCTTCCGTCTTCGCCACTCCTGAATGTGATCAGATAAATGAGTGGCTTTATTTTGCCTAAATGTATACAAAAGGTCTGTTCCGGCATCATACCGAACAAGAAGTTGGAAGTGACTCAAAAAGATAGTCGCGAGATCCCCAAAATTAAAGAATGTAGCTGCATGTAACTCAATGTACCATTTGGCTGCAGCACCGGTTAAAGTCCTTTGGAACAATCTCAATCTAATGGAATCTTCATTTAATGAGTTCGAGGAGAACCATAAATGGAAAGTAGTGACATGGTCACCAGGGTCTTCACCTATTTTTCCTTCGAACTTTGGAATGTCCGAAGGTAACTTGGTAGGAACTAGTGGCCATGTAGCGTAATGATACACTGGATCGTTGGTCAATTTGGAAAGATCTGGCAAATTTAAAGTTGCTAGAAATGGAAAACGAGGCTAGTAAGACGGTACTTGATAAGCTGGGGTCGAAAAAGGGGAACCACCCATAGTTTGACCCGTGAACTGCTGGTAGGGATTGCCCCCAGTCGTCTGCTAGTAGGGGTTACCCCTAACCATCTGTTGGTAAGGGTTTCCCCTGGCCATCTACTGATAGGGGTTTCCACCTACCATATGTTGATAGCGGTTGCCCCCAGCTACTTGTTGGTAGGGTTTTCCCCCTTCCATCTGTTGTTGCACGAAAGTATTATTCAAATTTCCCCACCCATATGAAAGTGGGTTAGTGCTCTGTGGGTTCATCCACTGTGGCTGGGTGTTAGCCCTGCCATATTGCTGGTTAAAAATATTACCCCCTCCTCCTGAAAATAAGGAAAAAGGGATATTACCTGCAGGCATATTACATTGATTCATGTTGGGACCTGCAAAGGTATTGAAACCAGTGGTAGCTGACGTAGACGGTGCGGTCATGGTACTCATGACAGGCACAGTTGCAGAAGCACTTGGCCCTACAGTGGGTGTGGAAATCCAAGTACTGGGTATATGATATAACGATTGAAACACGGGAGGTGGCACTAAATTGGCTATACTGCTAGGTCCAATAGTAGGTGTAGAGGTAGATGCCATAGTTGTTGAACTCGGCATACCTAACGTACCAGTATTAAAACTGAAAGATGGAGTGGACACAGAGGTTGTCTGTGTCGAACTCAGTGTAGCAGTAAAAGGAGGATTTACAGTGTTAGTGTTCATACCTGTGGTGGGAGTTTGTGGAACTCCCTGTTCACCTCCTAGAGTAGACATCAAATGTCCAGGCAAGAAATTATATGCACTGTAATCGGGCTGCTGGAAACCAACGGGTAGTAGAAGCGGATTTCTAGAATTGGTCAGAGGAGGATTAAAGGGAGTGCTATACTCCGTAGAAGTAAGATCTTCAATCTCAACTGAACTAAAATGTCACTGATCTGGAGTACCCGGTTGTGGTTCCTCAGGAACCTCTATTTTAGGTTTTTCTATTGCAATTTGTTGTTCTTCAGGAAACTCAATTTCAAGTGGTAGTTCCTCAGGAATTCCTATTTCAGGATTTTTTGTTGTAAAAATTTCCTCAAGAAGTTCTATTTCATGAATGGTTTTCGAAGAAACACTGGGGTTTACCCGCTGTCGTCTAGAGTGGCGGTAACGGTTCTATTCTAAGTGGCGAAAGGTTTTGAATCCTTCTCGATCTCCGAATTTCTTGGTTCTCCGTGATTATATATATAAATAAAAACTAGAAAACCTAGTGGCCACTACGACTAGGAGGCAAATAGCACGCCAACTAAAAATTCCTAAGTATGCAAACCAAGCAAACGAGATTCCTTCCGGAGAAGAGTCTGGGATGATGAGGGCCCAGAATAGATCAACGAAAGATTAAGAACAGTTACCCGGGGTCCACGATACAATGACTAAGGGTGCAAGCGCTGGAATCACCCAACCACCCTCCCAAAGACCTGCAAGGGATTTCCTCCCACGTCTATCCTAGGTACAGCAGATATACCCTCCATTGTCACCTGTGTATGAACCTATGGTCAGATACTAAGGATACCACAACACCAAAAACTCCTGGGGGAACAGTCTCTAGTCGAATCAGAAGGCGTGGGCAGGGTAACTGAGCTCGAAACTCAAAAGAGTCCCCAAACGCGATCCAATCCTGGTATATGCTCAAAACAGAAAGTAGGAGGAGTATTCCCAACAATCTGATCTCACAAGACCTACTGCATAGATCCCAGGCAAGCTTTGAGTGAAATGGATTTACCTGTGATAGTCGAACTACGATTTTTGTGTAATGTGTGATCTTGAGTGGTTTAAGGTGATTTAAACTCAAGATCCTAACCAAGACTAGTTGGTGTAGTGTATCCCTAAAAAGAAAAATTGTTTCTATTTCATTTTATTAAATATTTTTAGGGCTATTATTACTCAAAAGGTAGTGCGTTTGTGTGGCGTGGTTGCAACAGAAAAGCAAAAGTGCATAAATTCTAACTTTCGACAACAAAACTTTTTTTATTTTTTCATTTAAAATTCTTTCCAAACTGAAAAAACTAAGCAAATCTAATTAAATTTCTTTTTTTGTTTTCTTTTGAAATTGTACACAAAATAACCTATGCTATCTTGTAACAAATATAAGCCTTATTAATCTTAAAGCTACCAAATTTTTTACTTTTTCTATTATTATAAACGAAAAAGAACTATAAACATGGAAAGCAAATAAGACTTATGTGCAATGTGTAAGTATGGCTAAAAATGGTTCTTAAGCTTACAGCTGTCAAGGCACTAGCTCAACAAAGACTTGTCCTACAGGTTTTTTGCAAAAGAAAAAGCCTCTATACTCGAAAACAAAGTGGGGAGAAAACAAAGGAGAAAGATACTTAAAACTGGGAATCCAACACAAGAGGACTGACCCAAAGCATCAAACCCTAGCAAGACCACTATGCCAAGCAAAAGGTAGGAAAGCAAGCTACCAACCACCCTACTAATACAAGGACTGAGAAATGAATCAGCCTAAAACACTTTAAACACACTTGAAACTAGAAAAGACAAAAATTCAAAGAAGGTTGAAAATCAACAAGTTCGGAAGACACCCTAAAGGCTCCAAAACAGACCAAACCCTAAAACAAAGGATAAAATAGGTAAAGAGCGAACAAATGTTGCTACAAACAGCGAATCCAAAAGCATACAGATTTGTCAATCAGCAACATAAAGTCAGGGCAAGAATAAACGGAAGTGTTCACCAAAGAACAAAGCCTAGTCTTCCAAAAGAGTTATAAACATTCCAAACATTCCACAGGTAAGCAAGCGATCTAAAGATGGTAAAAAGACTCAAAGAAAGGTTCTACGACTTAAAGAAAAGTTATAAACCTCAAATACCAATCAAGGAGATCTAAAAACAAAGTCAGAAGACCACCAAAAAGGCAGAAAACTCAAACAGACCACTAACAGAAGGCTACAGGAAATATACCCTACTGTGCAGTAGGGAAACTAGCGCTCCTGAAGAGATGGGCACTACTGTATGTATAGAAAAGTAGCGTATGGGTGCTACTGTATCTATAACAAAATAGCGCTAAGGTCTTAAAAGTTAAAAAACTGACTTTGAAAAGATGTAAAAAGACTAATTGAAGCAGAGAAAAACAAGCAGGGGGGTACCTACAGGGTCTCTCAGCACATAAAAGGAGTTTAAATGGTTCTGAGAAGACAAACAAGAAAGGTTTCCTAGAGCAAAAACACAATTATCCCCAGCGGAGTCGCTAGTCTGTTGGCGGGAAAAACTACCCTATAGTAAAGAAACGGATACTATCAACTGAAAGGGGATGAAAGGTAGGCGTATTAACTGCGTTACAGAGATGTTCATGAAAGGAAATAGGTTATAGGCCTTGAGAACATACCTTTCAAATGACATTCGATCCTAGCTCTTATTCAATCTTGTGCTCGATCCTCAAGTCCACCTCCCGTTCACTAAACCTGCAATACAAGTACCTTTCTCAGCGTATCTTGGATAATATATAATGATGGAAAAAGACAAAGCAATTTAAACATCCAATATTAACCAAAACAGATCTAAACAAGTATATCACTTCAATGAACACTTAATTTTGGACAAGAAACATGCTTCAACCTTTTATTGTCAAATGCAAATTGATGTTACAAAATATACCTGACTTTGTGACATGCTCCTGCAACTTGATCCTGGGTTCCTGCTCTTCTCTGGCTTGGATATCTTCCAGCATAAACTCCTCCAATGCAAGCTTCTCTTTAAAATTTTCTTAATAACATTCATGTCTCTAACCCCTCTCTTTATTCTTCCTTGTATTTATAGGACAAGGGAAGCAGTTAAGGTCGAGAGATGGTTATGGAGGAAGTTGGGGAAGTTGGGAAACCAACTTAACTAATCCTCTTCGTGAAATTAATTATTTTTTAATCATCTTTTGAGATGTATGCTACTATTGCTCAGTGAAGTAGCGTTTAGGGCGCTACTATAGTGCTTGTAAACTAGCGCTCATCACTTTTTGAATGTTGAGCGCTACTCTACTGAAGAGGAGTAGCGCTTATAGGCTTGAGCGCTACTATTACACACTGGAGTAGGGTACAGGCGCTAGTCTATTGAAGTAGAGTAGCGCTCATATCTCAGAATGACATTTTAAGGGTTTTTCCAGTCTTGTCAGGAGCTGGAGTAAGTCAAAGTCTCATCTAGGGTCAACATGCTCCTCCATCCAAGTTGTCCTTTTGTGTGATCAACAGCTCAAGGTGATCACGAACGGAGAGGTGCAGGTTTGACCTATAACAGTTCTCCTCCAAGACAAGTAGTAGACAACCAAAGCATCGCTCCAATAGCTTCCTGTCGAGCCGAACCAGACCTGCTCTAAGTTTCCAAATCGAGAGTATTTCAACACTAATTCAATACTTGATGCTCACAACATTTCCCATTAAGGTTCTCATAACCACGTGTGTTACAAATCTTCTAGTTTTCCAAACAGAACCTTCATTGACAAGTTAAGAATTCAAATGCGAGCACATCACAACCTGAGATTTTTTACTCTGCTCATTCTTTTATCCACCACAAATATTTCACAGTCGACTCAAAAACACCATGAAACCCTGGAGAGCCGAAGCAAGAGAGCAGGTTACGAACCCTGGGGATCTGGAGGGCTTGTCGGCCTCCCTCCCCACTCTTTCAATCAAATGAATGCTAAAAACTTTGAAACCGGTGTTATGGTGAAGTAGGGTTTTACAAAACCCAAGAAATTTCAAGATCAACGGTTGTGATTTAGCCACCACAACGCTAAGGGATATGTCCAACTACTGCATTAAACCTCATTTAAAACCTAATCACCACGGTCGAAATCAAAAGCCAACACAGAGTTCCAACCATACCAATTCTTACCACGTCTTGTACAGCTCGACATTGCTCATATGTCTGAGTGTTGCTTCAACACCATGACCCAAGCTTGAGCACGTGAATTTAGCCACGAAGGCAGCCACCAGGTAATCCACTACGAGGTTATTTATGGAAGCATTAATTGCACCACCTTGTAACATGATCCTGCCAACACATACTTCGTAGAGTCAATACATTACCTTCAACGTAAGTGTTAAGTATAGTTCCAACCCTTAGCATCAACACCGGGTTGATATTTTCATGTAAGCATTACCAATGCTTGAATTATGTATATTATTCATCACGGGATTATAGTAATAATAGTAACTATTATGTCTACATTGGGTCGATACATAAGTCTTTACATTCCATAGTCTATTTATAATTTCCTTTCCATTGCATTGTGTAAAATCATGAAAACAAAACTATGTCTTTAGATATAGGAGTTGTATATGTGCTAGCTAAAATTAAAATGGTAGGACAATGCCTTCACTTTAGTTATTGGTGAATAACAAATAATTGTATTTTGATTATCATGGATAATTCATATAGCAACTATATTGCTAAATATAGGATTGTAATTTGATCCTTGAATAAGAGTAGTGTGACAAGGTTTTCACTATAGTTAATGACAAGGAACTTGGAGTTGTAAACTTTGCAAGGGTTTCAAATAGCAATAGTATGAAATTTATATTTATTGATACCCAAAACTATCAGCATTTAACATCGGAGATTTTTATAATGTAGACAAGAAGAAAGTCGAATTAAAGTACCTGGAAAAGAATAATTGCAGTTAACTCGTTACATGTACAAAACCAGTATTGTGTTATGAAAAACATACAAGTAATCTGCCAGTAGAATTCTTGGACATACATGTTCTCTACATTGGTATTCAGGAGCGTTAGCTAGCGATAGCTAAGTAAGCCTCATGGCAAATCAAGGACACCTTCGGTACATGAAAATGATCTTTTAGTTGCTAGAATCAAAATGCATAACTTAGAAAGTAAGTGATGATGTGCCTTTGACAAATTTAGTTACATAATGCTAGAAACCATATGAATTTAACTTTACGACACTTTCTATCATTTTAACACTAATTAAGGATTCAATAATTCAAGACTGAATGTTTAACTACTGCAACATTGTACTAGGATGCTTAAGTAATCTAAATAGTAGATTAAGAATGTTGTCATCATTGAATCAGTATTTAGAGTTTAGCATGTTGTTGTTACATTTTAATACTTCCGCATCGTAATCATAGCAATTTATGCTACTACGAAAATTTTAAATTTTAGTGAAATTTTGGGGTTTTACACCATAGTTCAATTTCTTGTGTTATCAATGTTTTATTTTATGTTTATGGGATTTATTTTAAATCGCCCAGAAGCATGAAACCCTGTCTTGATTTTCAATTTTGAAATTATGTTTGTTATCCTTTAAAATTTCTGTAGCCTAGTGCCATCCAAATATCAATAACAACCCAGAAGATAAATGCCTCTTTACTCCTCTCAAATCCTATCTATGTGTCACCACTGGTAATCTCATTACAATGGCAGCATGGACATGTACAGGAAATAATGAGATCCTTTTTGTCATACTATCAAACAATTTTTGGTTCCTTCCGCCTGGAGAATGTCTCATGATTTGATGATTTCCATAGGAAGCTATATTTTCATGCTTTACTATTTAGAATACAACCACTATCTCAACTAGAACCCTTGCTCAGCAAAATACCCATAAAGATCTCATCCTTAATGCTTAGGAAATGTTATCGATCTGTTACATGTTCGAGTAATTTTTGGTTAAGAGATACTATATTTTCAATGGGATGTAGCACATGTTATTGTAAAAGGTGTATCACACATGAGCTGGGATTCCATTTTTTTTAATGTTGTAAAAGGTGTACAGCACATAGTCTAGACTTCCATTTTTTTTAATGTTTAATAGATTAAGAGGTAAGATCAATTTATGCTAATTGGTACCAAAAACTATTCCAACATCAATCTGGATTCCTCTCAAGGGGAAGGATAGTCAAATGGGAATTTTTCTCCTTGATTACTACTTGAGGAAATCTTTTATTCAAATCATCCTGGCCACAAAAGAATGTCGTTTTATATAATCAACCGTCAATGGGAAACTAGCGTACATTTGTGTGTTAATAATATGGCTACAATATGATATGGTTGATTAAATACTTGCAGCATGCACCTGATTCAGCATGGTTCTAGTTCAAAGGGAAATCCCAAAGAGGAAGTTGTTGGGGTCTCGACAATCGATGACAATTGGGATGTTGATGATGCAATGGAGCCATGACTGAAAGGGGAAGAATTTGACATCTTCCTATACATCACTGTCATTACTATTGCTTCATTACTGGCAATACATTCATTAGATTGTTTCGCCATTATTTATCTTTCCATGGTAAGTTAATATTGCTCTTTTAACATATATAGTTTCTATATCCACTTCATTCGACATTCCAACAATTGTTCATGTGCATTACTCATTTGTGATTTGTTTTCTGAACATGAGATTTAGTCACCTATAATTTAAGAAATTTGAACATAAACATTTATTTTTCTCTCACCAACCATTTATGTCCAAGTTATATTGGGTAACTTTTAGGTAGAAAGAAGTTCACTTGTGTTTTGTAAATAAAATGCTTATAAATGGAATAGTTATAAATGGACTAGTGGCTTGGCGATTTTGGATTAGGTTCCACTTCTATGGCTTTGGGCACATTCTCATAGGTGTTTTTCAAGGCTCTCTGCAACTATTTTAATCAATGTTAGAATTTTCTTTGCATCCATACCCATTCAAATATTCCTCGTAGATAATGCTTTGTTTAAAAATGCCTTTAAATAAAATTTATTTGTCAAAGAATTTTCTCTTCAACAATAAATTGTTATTCAATATTTTGTTCTTCTTATTTTCTTTATCTTTTAACCTAGAAAGCAGGGACTAAGCTGCACGCAGCTCTTGTTTTTATAATAAAAGGTATTTACCTTTTATTATTTTGAAACCTATGTATTCTTGTCAAAAGAACCCAATTTATGTTACATGACAGAATGTTGTGAAACAAAATATTCTCCAAGTTGTAGCACGAAACAATGGTTAATTATTTTAATAAGGGAAATGACAAATCAATAAAAGGCATCTTTTCAAGAAGATCAAGGCCAAGAAACTAAATGGTAATGGGTATATTGGTTTGGTAAGGTTATAAAAGATGGGGAGATCATTGATCAAGGGGCAGCGAATTTTCTCAAGAAGGGAGAGGGTTGAGCCAGCCATGGCCGGCAGGCCATCTTGTAATTATTTTAAGTGAAGAGAAAATGTTCATTGGATTCATGATTCTGATAGAGGAGCAGATGTAATGCTTTTGCAAAGATTAAGATCACTGCTTGTAGCAGCTTGTATTTCTCTTGTATTTCCACAATTTTTCCTCTCTGTTGATCTTTCATGAAATTAAGGATTTGAGCAACAATTTAGCAATTATTCAAATTTTGTGAATATTTTGTTAAATGATAGATGTGCATTTGTGTTCAGTGGGGAGTTCAATCTTGGTTGGCTCTTTGTTTAATTATATATGCATTTTGTTGACAAGTTGATTCATGAAGATTTGGAAGCCTGTTAGGAACTGTTGACTAATCTAAAATGATTGAGGTTCAGTACGTTCATTCACTAATACTTTTAGGAACTTTCCCAGGAGGAAATCCTCTTAGTCCTCTCATTTTCACCTTCTAAAGTCATCCTCATTTAAAGTTGGTTTACTGTTCCATTCAATGAAATTTCTTTGTAATTAATATTATGTTTAATTCAATTTTTAAAGCTTTTCTTTATGACTCCATGCCCAATGGAAAGTCCTATGAGCTAAGAGTTTTCATATCTCGATCCGGAATCTACTAGTAACCACTTCCAACCAATTCCATATTAATTCCTTGTTAAATATGGCTTACTCTCGTGAATATCTTAAGTTCTAATAACCTATGTTTCTCAATAGGAAGAAAGTGTTAGATTAGTAATCTTGAGAGGGATCCCCCTCTAATATTAGTGCCAACTAAATATTTAAAGTCAGTTGAAATATGTTCTTCACTTGATCCCTTACATCCAAGAATCAACCGGAGTACTAGCAGCTGCTATCTCAAGGTCATGAAGATCGATTAGTGCAGGAATGAATGATATGCTACAAAGGAGTTTTATAATAGGAAATCACTTAAAACCCTTACTTAACAAATTAAAAACACAAAAACAAAGTTAAATCATTCATTTACCTCTTAATGCCTTTGGTCATCAAGGTGAGAAAAACAATTACGTTACAAGGTGCAAAAGGAGGCTGGCATATGGTAAAGGGGGAAGATAATATAGAAAAGATAAACGAAAAGGGACAATTTGGGGAACCAAAATGTACACCAAAGTTTTTTTGGCCCATTGGGGACTTAGGGTTTCAAAGACCTTTTAAAAGAAAAACATTATTGGCTCTCACCTTATTTTTATTACACAACCCCATCTGTGCCTGCGCCACCGGGAAGAAGATTCCTTGCTGAAGACTTTCGCACCTGTTACCGGTCAACTTATCACACATGTCACTCATCGTGTAGGAATCAGAGATGTCCAAAAGAGGTCCTAAGAACTCCTCCAAACCTGTGTTTGAGATAGCATCTGATGATGAAGCGGTTCAGGAGGCATCTCTGGATATTCAGTTTGACAAAACCCAACATATCACAAGCATATACATTGAATTCAAATGGGGTGAAATTTACCATTTGATCAGAGATCAAAATGTCCTAGAAGCTAAAATTGAAGCAGACTTAATTTACCAAAACATCAAGAAATCAAGAGTTCACAAGGATACAACCAGGCCTAAATTGTTTCCTTGTATTGAAGTGATAAGATGGATTCTTCCCAATGTTGATACCAAATCTTGTATCATTACAAGCACCATAGGGAAAGGTTTTTTTTTTGTTCCAACCTACACACATCGGAAAAGCTTATAGGATTCTAGCCCCAAGAGTTGTTTTAACGGAAGATTGGCTCAAAAATATGAAACTGGACTATGTAGAATGCGCAAAGAAAATGCTACTGCCAGGAAAGTAGCTACACCATAGAGATAGTGGGGAGTAGGAAACCAAATTTTAATACTCCTTTTAGAATTGATGCTAATCTCTTATGCATGCTATATGGGAGGCCCAACTCATCTCATTACAAGATCAGTTGGGTGCCTTTACTTTATCATATTACAATGCATGGAACCATTTTTAATTGGGAATGCATGATTTCTGAGAACATGATCCAAGCTATCAACGATGTGTAGAAACAAATCAAAGTAAAGAAGGTTGAATTCCACATGTCTTCTTACTTTGTAGATTATATCATGACTTTATATCCCCTTCCCAACCTTGGATGTAGGTGGAATACCAATGAGAATCCTATTTATGTAGCCTATGAAATTTTATGGGCCAAAAGCATGCAAGCTACTACAAGAAAATTTGTGAGGAGTTCTTGGTTCCCTTATACAAATTGATATATGAAAAGGAACCAGATTACATGTCCGAGGAGGCTCTTACAGTAGTCAATCAATTAGGGGATTACTATTTAACCCATGAAGGTACATACTTGCGTATCTACGGAGGATCAAAGGGTCCATTTTTGCTGCCCAAGTATTTTATAGATTTGTAACACCCCGATTTTGACCCCGTTGCATTAAAATCATAAATAATGTAATATCGTTATAAAAATCGTGGTGAGGAGCTCAAGGCCAAGTCCCTGCCATAGTTTTAGATTTTATGTATCGACAATTAAAAAAAATTGATTCATGTGGATCGCAATCTATCCAAGAACAATAGAAATTACAAATATCATGTAAAAATGTATTTAAAAAAAACACCCACAACTAGCTATGCAATTCAACAAAAATATGGGGGCATAATTTTTATTAGGAATAGGGAGTGAAATATTCAAACCATTGAATCCAATAGTGTCAATCCAAGTTTCAATGAGAGAAATCATAAACCATTAACTACCCATTTTGACTTATGCACCCAATCATTTAATTCTTCGAAGAAGTGGTTGAGGTAGTTATTATTTTGGAAATGGAGAGGTATGGATGTTCAATTTCGTGTATGGGAAAGCCACCATTTTTGGAAAATCATGTTTATCTTCCTAGGCAAGAAAAGAGCCATGAAATTTATCCCCTACCCATTATTCATGCATTGGTTTTTCTCTCTCACAAGTTCTGGGATTGATGAGAATTTTCCCTCATATATTTTCTGAGTTTTCCTCCATTTTCTCTGGCTAGGAGGTCGTTTTTGAGTTGCAGGACGTTTGGGAGGAAGAGGAATCCAATTTGGGGGTCCATAGAGGTCATTTTTGGCCATTTTAATGCTCATATACCATGTTTTATGAATCCCATAGTTAAAAATGTTTTAATATTCCCAACATATGTGCTTGATGTGTGTGGGAGAGAATGATGTGGTTTGGGTTATGTGTATCCATTGTTTTGGATTGAAATTGGGTGTAAGCCACCAGGAGTAGAAGAGGATGAAAAATTGGCTTGATAAGCCTAGTGAAGAGTGTAACCTCACTAAAGATGAAGGGGCTTTGGCTAATTTTATATTCACACCCTGAAGAGCACTAGAAGGGAAGGTATGTCCTAAGGGACTGTGGAGAAGTGAAGGGAATACTTCCTCGTAATGGGCATGTAGGTAGTATGGGTTCCAAGCTAGCTAAACCTTGTGGAGGTTCCAATCGCTCTATGGATGAGCTCACAAGCTTAGCAATTATTCCTTTCTACTGCATTAACAACCCGATAAACCCAACTTTGGAATGGCTTGGCTAAGATGTTGTGTTCATTTGGCTATGCATAAGTTGTAGGTTCCCTTTTTCCTTTTGGAAATCATGCCCAAATCGGGGGTTGCAGTCATGTTGAGAGATTGATGAGCACAACTGGCATATGGTTGGGTGGAACATTGCAGTTGCATAGTTGGTTTCTTAGGACAACTTCACATCAAGATAAGTATTCTCTTTTTTTAAATTATGCATTGTATTTAATGGATGACTGTTGTGATTATGCAAATGAATGCATGTTGGATATGTGTGTAGTATATTTTAATTCTGCTATGTTTATTCGCATTCTACATCTGCACATGTTTTGTTTACATGAATTTGTTAATGATGAATGGGGATTGAGTTTTTTAAAATCCCTAATTAAGTGTTGTGTTCCCTCCCTTGACTTGGAATGATTGGAGGGGATGTGACATTGTGGTATCAAATCATAGGCTGCAACATTGGGCCTGTATGGGACAAATATGACCACTTGCAAAGGTGAGGTCACTTCCTGATCACTACGAGTCATCAAAAAAAGAAAGGAAAATTTTCTATAAGTTTTCTAAGTGTGTGTCATTGGACTTGAGCAAGTTGCACCGACACATATCGAAAAATTTTGGAAAAATTCACCGAAGGCGTTTCGGCGAAAAAAGACTATGTATTGCCGAAACTGTCGACGACAAATTGGAAAATTCGCCAAAACAGGTCAACAACAAATTGAAAAGTACGTCGACACATATTGGTGGAAAAATGAAAATTCCATCGAAACAGGTCGGCGACAAATTGAAAAGTGCACCGATCGGAGACAAAATTAAAAGTACGCCGAAACATGTTAGCGACAAAATGAAAAGTACGCCAAAACAGGTCGGCGACAAATTGAAAAGTGCCCCAATCGGCGACAAAATGAAAAGTGTTTAAATTGTCGACAACAAAATGAAAAATGTGTTGATCAACGGCAAAATGAAAATTCTGCTGAAACTGGTCAGTGACAAATTGAAAAGTTCGTTGAAATAAGAAATTAAGCAGTTTTTCCAGGGATATTTTCAAGCACCAGAATTCTAAAAAATGGCATTGATCTTATGCACCAGATTGTGTGAAATCGAAATATTTACAAAAAAAATGAGGGGGGAATCCTCCTTAACCCCCGTCATCCCCCTGATACATCATTTGATTGTGAGAAAATTTTGTGGCTTGACGAAAAAAATTGTCAATATGGATTGTTCCCATAATGCATGAAATGAATTTATAAATTTCTAAGAATATAATGCAACTAAAAATTATGTTTATGAACACATTTTGCAAACTAAAAATCATATCAGTGACTGTTAGGGGTCAACATTGAAAATAGTGAAATTGGGAAAAAAAAATTGGGTCTTGATTGGGCCAAAAGGATTGTCATCATGGATGATGCACATGATCCCTATGAGTCTAAGACAGATGCCATGGGAGGAAACATACAGGTTGTGAATGCTAAGAAAAAATCCAATGGGAGGAGAAACCAAAAGACTCCCCCAGATATTGTAGCCATGATGAGGAGCCTAAGGGTGGAGCTATAGATTTGTAGAGAAGACAATGAAAGGATGATTAAATCTCAAGAAGAACAAGATCAGTTGAATGAAGATATGCTGCAAAGTTTGACAGACATACAAAGAAATATTAACTCTGGCCATCACTCAACAAATCTAGAAAGGAGTGGGAGTAGTTCAAAGATAAATTCCCGCAATAGGTCCAATAGATCAAGAAGAGTTTCTATAGACATGACATACACTCCATAAATCTCTTCTAGTGGATCATTTGACTCTGAAGAATCCATTGCAGGTTCAATCTCTTCATCTCATAGGAGTAAGAGGAAGAGGCATTACAAGAATAGTTCACGTGGGGAATTTAAGATGGCCAAACCTTCTCCATTTGATGGTGAGATAAAATCTAGACAAGAAGCTAAAGCTTCGCTTCTTGGGATGAGAAATTATTTCCAAGTCCAAGACTACTTTGGAAATATGAAGGCAAGGGTAGCCATCTTCAATTTAAATGGAAGAGCATCTATATGGTGGGATCACCTTAGGAAAGTAAAGAATATCAATGAAAGGAAGATTGTATGGAAGTAGTTCAAGAAGTACTTCAAGGAGAAGTACCTCTCTAATAGGTACTATGATGATAAAATCAAAGAGTTCCATGAGCTGAAATTGGGACAAATGACCATGGAAGAATATGCAAACGTATTCTTGGAGTTGTTGAGATATGCCAAGTATATCAGAGATGATAAGGTGAAAATTCTGTGTTTCCTAAGTGGGATACCTCAGTCATACAAAGACAGAATTGAGTTTGATGAACCTTGAACTCTAAAGGAGACCATGAGAAAGGCCAATTATTGTTATGATAAAAACAAAAGAAAGACTGATCTCCATAAGGCATGGAAGGACAAGAAAAATGAGAAGTTTGACCAAAGGAGGAAGGGGTTCAAACCTCCTCATCTCAGAAATCAGCAAAGGCATCCACCACAAGGTGTGACCAAGCCAAATAGAATGATGGGAAACAATCCAAGAGATCCAAAGGAGCCAAGATAGCCACTTCAATGTTGGGGATGTGGAGAGGACCATATCCTTAGGAACTTTCTGCATTGGAATAGGAGTGTAAAGCAATGTCACAACATCCAAGGAGCTGAAACTATGGGTCAAGTGGCCCAAGCGCCATCCCTGGAATCTATGCAGCGCTAGAGGATCTCCAGGAAGACCATCAATCAACTATGGTTGAAGTTGAAGGTAAGATTGCTAAGAAATCTGCTTTTATTTTGATTGACCCTGGATCTACTCATAGTTATATCACTCATAAAATTGTTGAGATTTGTGATTTTAAGAAAATAAAGCATAGTAAGTCATGGTTAGTTCAACTGGTCACCGGAACCAAGAGAAAAGTTAGTGAAATGGTAGAGAAATGTCCATGAGAAATGGATGGACCATTCACTTGTGAAAATATGAATATTTTGCTACTTGGTTCCTATGATATTCTCATTGGAATGGACTGGTTAGAAGCACAAAGAGTTAAACTTGACTGCTACAACAAGAATTTTGAATGCATGGATGAGGAAGGAAACCCAAGGGTCCTAAAAGGAATTCTGAAGGTGATTTTTGTTAGGAAAATTTCAGCCATGCAACTGAAGAAGTTCTGTATGAAGGGTTGTCAATTGTATGCATCCCATGTTTTGGAGGCAACATAAAATGAAATTTCCAAGTTGGAAGACTATCCTGTGTTGCAAGAGTTATATGATGTTTTTCTTAATGAGATTCCAGGATTCCCTCCAAACAAAGACATTTATTTCACAATTGACCTTGTGTCGAGAGATGCACGAGTTTCCAAGACACCCTATAGGATGAGTACACCGGAATTGCTAGAAATGAAAATGCAATTGAAGGAATTGTTGGAAAAGAAATATATCAGGCCAAGTGTGTCTCCATGGGGAACACATGTTCAATTTTTGAAAAATAAAGATGGAACAATTGGGTTATGTATTGAATACAGACAGTTGAATAAATTCACAATGAAGAACAAATACCAGTTACCTCGAATTGATGACATCTTTGATCAAATGAGAGGATAAAATATATTTTCAAAGATTGACTTGAGGTCTAGTTACCATCAAGTAATAATTAAAGAGGAAGATATTCATAAGAAATCCTTTATAACAAGGTGTGGGAACTATGATTTGGTGGTGGTACCATTTGGTCTCACGAATGCACCAACTACATTCATCTGTCTCATGAATAGTGTTTTTAGCAAGTATTTGGACAAGTTTGTTCTTGTTTTTCTAGATGACATTCTCATCTATTCTAAGAATGAAGAAGAGCATGGAGAACATTTGAGAATGGCCTTGCAATTGCTAAGGGAGCATAAGCTATATGCAAAGCTAAGCAAATGTGAATTTTATAAAGATAAAATTCATTATTTGGCTCACATCATTTCAAAAGAAGGAATATCCGTGGACCCTAAGAAGATTGAAGCCATTATGAATTGGCCAACTACAAGGAATGTGATAGATGTGAGATCCTTTATGGGACTTTCCAGTTACTATAGGAGGTTCATTGAAGGATTTTCCAAGGTTTCTAATCCAATTAATTCCTTGTAGAAGAAGGGAATAAAGTTTGAGTGGACACTGAAATGTGAAGAAAGCTTCCAATGGTTGAATAATCTTCTCACGAGTGCACCAATTTTGAAAATTGCAAATGCAAAAAAATACTTTGTGGTGTGTACTGATGCATGTAATCAAGGACTTGGAGGATTTCTTATGCAAGAAAACCATGTGGAATGCTATCAGTCAAGAAATTTGAAGTAGCATGAGAAGAACTATGCTACTCATGATTTCGAACTTGAAGCCATAGTGCATGCTTTAAAGATGTGGAGGCACTACTTGATGGGAAGAAAAATTGAGCTAAGGATAGACCATTGTGGTATGAAATATTTTTTTGAGCAGCCAACATTAAATGCTAGGCAATCTAGATGGCTAGAATTTTTGTGTGAATTTTATTTTGAGTTCAAACACATAAAGGGGAAATAAAATAAGGTGGCTGATGCACTCAACAGAAAAGTACATTAAATGCATGTGGCATCCCTTGGTACCTGCCAACCAGATTTGAGGCAGCAAATTGTTAACCACATTGTTGAAGATGAAATGTATGTGCAGATAAAGGACAAATTGCAGCAACATAACCTTGAAAAGAAGTATGAAGGGTATCATTTGGAAGGTGACATAATTCTTACTTATTAGAATAGAATCTATATTCCAAATGTGGCAGACTTGAGAAGGATTGTCATGGATGAAATCCATAAAGCTCCATATTCTAATCATCCAGGATATCAAAAAACGATTGCTACAACCAGTAAACAATATTTTTGGCCATGGATGAAGAAGGACATCACAGAATACAATTCTAAGTGCATGAAATGTCAGCAGGTGAAGGTTGAACACCAACACCCAACAAGATTATTGCATTTGTTTCCAATTCTAGAGTGGAAATGGGAAGTAATTTCCATGGATTTTATTACAGGTTTTCCAATGACTGTGAGACAACATGATTCCATCATGGTTGTGGTGGAAAAGGTAACAAAGGAAGCACATTTTATATCGGCTAAATCCACATATAAAGCCGATGCCATTGCGAATATTTTCATGAAGGAAATTTTTAGATTGCATGGATTGCCTAAGGAAATGATTTCTGACAAGAATACCAAGTTCACTTCAAACTTTTGGAAATGTATTTTTGTATATTTGGGTACGCATTTGAAATTTAGCACCGCATAGAATCCTCAGACAGATGGACAAACATAAAGAGTAAACTACGTGCTTGAAGACATGCTTCAGATGTATGTAATGGAGAAACCATCCAAGTGGGATGATTATCTACACTTGGTATAGTTTACATATAATAATGGTCAGTAAGAATCATTGGGAATGAGTCCATTTGAGGCCTTGTATTGCAGAAAGTGTAGGACACCAGTGACATGGGATAATCCCATGAATAGAATTGTACTTGGGCCATAATTGCTTAAGTAAATGGAACAAGACATTGCAAAGATTAGGCAGAATTTAAAAGTAGCCCAAGATAGATAGAAAAGGTGTGCAGATAAGCTTAGGGTGCATAGGGAGTTCAATGTTGGGGATCATGTTTACCTTATAGTGAGGCCAAGAAAGAGTTCCTTGACACTTTGGAGTTGTGCCAAGATATCACCTAGATATTGTGGGCCATTTGAAGTGTTGGAAAGAATAGGTCCAGTTGCATATAGACTTGCATTTCCTGCTAACACTAGAGCTCATAATATTCTTCATGTTTATTTTCTTAAGAAATATGTACATGATCCTAACGATGTGATTAATTGGTATTTGATGTAGGTGGAACTCGAAGGAGAGTTCCAAACCAAGACATTACACATCCTAGACATGAAGATAACATTGCTCCAGAACTGAGCCATCGCAAATGTGAAGGTGCAATGGAAGCCCTACAGTTCCGATGAGGCTACATAGGAGATGGAAGATGACATGAGAATGGAATATCCATTTTTGTTCAATTTTGAAGAGCACTTAGGACAATGATAGTTTAAGGGGGAGGGGAATGTAACACCCCGATTTTGACCCCGTTGCATTAAAATTGTAAATAATGTAAATCGTTATAATAATTGTGGTGAGGAGCTCAAGGAAAAGGCCCCACCATCGTTTTAGCATTTATGTATTGGAAAATTAAAAAAAATCAATGCATGTGGATCACATGTTAGCCAGGCACAATAGAAATTACAAATATCATGTAAAAATGTATTTAAAAAAAACACCCACAACTAGCTATGCAATGCAACAAGAGTATGGGAGCATGCTTTTAACAAGGAATAGGGAGGGAAATATTCAAACCCTTGAAGCCAATAGTGTCAATGAGAGAACCCATAAACCATTAACTACTCATTTTGACTTATGCACCCAGTCATTTAATTCTTCCAAGAGGTGGTTGAGGTAGTTATTATTTTGGAAATGGAGAGGTATGGTTGTCCAATTTCGTGTATGGGAAAGCCACCATTTTTGGAAAATTGTGTTTGTCTTCCTAAGCAAGAAAAGATCCATGAAATTGCTCCCCAACCCATTATTCATGCATTGGTTTTTCTCTCTCGCGCGTTTTGGGCTTGCTAGGCATTTTCCCTCAATTTTTTCTTGAGTTTTTCCCCATTTTCTCTAGTCGGGAGTTCGTTTTTGAGTTGCATAACATCTGGAAGGAAAAGTAAATTTGATTTGGGGGTCCATAGAAGTTTCTTTTGGCCATTTGAATGCTCATATACTAGTGAGAGAAATTGATTTCTTCCTTGTGGTATATTTTTCTCTCTCATAACTCGTTTTTGGGTGCCATGATTTGGGAAATCCATGGAAACCATGTTTTGTGAATCCCATAGTTAAAAACATTTTGCTATGCCCAACATATGTGATTCTTGTGTGGGAGAGAATGTTGTGGTTTGGGTTATGTTTATCCATTGTTTTGGCTTGAACTTGGGTGTAAGCCACCAGGAGTAGAAGCAGATTCATAATTGGCTTGATAAACCTAGTGAAGAGTGTAACCTCACTAAATATGAAGGGGCTTTGGCTACTTTTATATGCACACCCTGAAGAGCACTAGAAGGGAAGGTGTGTCCTGAGGGACTATGGAGGAGTGAAGGGAATACTTCCTTGTAATGGGTGTGTAGGTATTGTGGGTGCCAATCTAGCTAAATCTTGTGGAATTTCCAATAGCTCTGTGGGTGAGCTCACTAGATTACCAATTATTCCTTTCTAATGCCTTAACATCCTGATAAAACCATATTTGGACTAGCTTGGATGAGATGTTTTGTTCATTTGGTTGTGTATAAGTTGTAGGTTCCCTTTTTCCTTGTGGAAATCATGCCCAGCTCGGGGTGGTAGTTGTGTTGAGAGATTGATGAGCACAATTGGCCTATGGTTGTGTGGAACATTGCAGTTGCATAGCTATTTGGTCGGGACAAATTAACATCAAGATAAGTATTCTCTTGTTGTAAATTATGCATTTTATTTAATGGATGAATATTATGATTATGAAAATGAATGCATGTTAGATATGTGTGTAGTAGATTTTAATTCTGTTGTGTTTATTTGCATTCTACATCTGCACACATGTTTTGCTTACATGAATTTGTTAATGATGAATGGGGGTTGAGTTTTTTAAAATCCCTTATTAAGTGTCACGTTCACTCCCTTGAGTTGGAATGATTGGAGGGGACATGACAAGATTGCATTATTTTGAAAGAAATTGTGAGGCGGACATTTTTAAATGGCATCGTCCATTTCTTGCACAACAATAAGAAGGATTCCTAGCCTCCACTTCTGTTAATAGTTGATTCATACAGGTTGAACGAGGTCAAATATGTCCAGTATCTGGGGAAGGATTTGGATTCATTTCACTTTGGTGAGAATATCTTTGTAAGAAACGATAGTCACCAAAAGGTGGCTCTTCATTGTGCGTTGGTTAAAATTCACTCTAAATATGTTGATCAATTCTTGAGGGAAGAAGAAATATATATATGGGTCCCAAACCTTGCAAAATTGGATAGAAGCCTTAGCATAAGGAAAGGTGGTAAGTATGCGAGCTCGAGAAAACCATTTGATTCCTCAACACAAGAAAAATTAGAATAAGTTGCTAGGAATGAAGCAGTGGAAGAATCCCTCTTGCCAGAAATGAACAAGAGACTGCAAGAAGAAGAACTAGCAAAGAAGGCTAAGGAAGCTAGAAAAGAAAAATAGGATGCGGAAGAACTAAAGAAAAGAATGGGAAAAGAACAATTGGATAAGCTCGCAGTGGAACAAGAAAAGAAAAGAGTTGAGTTACTACAACACAACGAGAATTATCCTGGTAGGAGGAACTACAAAAGAAGAAAGAGGAACAAGAAGTCTTCAAGAAAGATGAGGAAATTCAAGGTCTATAAGGAAATGATGAACTTGGA
This sequence comes from Larix kaempferi, assembly GCA_027924585.1. Lineage (NCBI taxonomy): Eukaryota > Viridiplantae > Streptophyta > Pinopsida > Pinales > Pinaceae > Larix > Larix kaempferi. The sequence goes on from BSBM01000445.1 coordinate 26,792,865, forward strand.
AATGAAGTCCAAGATATGGATATTGATGCTACAATAGACACCAACACAGAAGTTCCACTCACTAGAGGACATCTTCCTTTCACTGAGTTGGGACTCCCTCCATTCACACCATCCACGCAACACATTTTTCATGTTGCGTGGATGGTGTTGAGTTGGGACTCACTCCATTCACACCATCCATGCAACATGTTGTTAACTTGATAATACATAATCCCATATATTTTCCATAACATGCCAACTATTCCAATTGGAATCATACAAGATAACAAATAAATCCTACAAATAGGCAAAAATGATATTCAGTCATTGACTATGCAGTAAAATAATTATCTACCCAAATTTAATTATCGAAGTGCCAATAATTTCATATTGTAAAGTATAACACATAAATAGGCAAAATTTGCATTTATTAATTAAATATGAAGTAAAATACTTGCAATTTACCCAATTATTGATTAATTTCCAATTGTGACAAAATTAATATTTGTTATATTATTAAATTAATAATACATATTCCAATATATTTTCCATCACAATCATCCACATACACATAAATCTTATAAATAGGAAAAAATTGCATTAATTCATTGATTATGAAGTAAAATAGTTATTCTTAAAGATTAAAAAACATCACAAAATTTCCATGCGTATGGGGGTCGGAAGTGGCACTAACATGAAAGCAGAACTTTTTGCACTGTGGGGGATACTCTAGCTCGCCATTAAAAGAGGCATTTTTAATATAATTGTGTATGGTGATTCAAAAGTTTTCATCGATTCAGATGAGGGCCGATTTGGTATCCACACTTTACAGCTCTTGTAGTGGTTGAATCACACTTCACAGCTCATCAAATCCTTCAAGGATATATCCTTCTACCATATTTATCGTGAAGCAAATTCGGCTGTGGACAAATTATCTAAGGAGGCTATTGGGCCACTGGATGGATATATCCATTTTCAGGAATGGATAGATAATTGTTTGGTTGACTATAGTACTCTTAGTGTCATATAATTCCTCATAGTTCTCCTACTTCCTTATGTTGAATGCCTCGGATATGACGTTGGGATATATCTTGTTAAGTTGCATATTTTATGATGCATCTGGTCTTTAGTAATTTTGTAAAGAAGATCTATATAACGTGCTAAACATGGTCATTCTAAAACCTCTTAGTATTTGCAATATGTAACTTTGATTTTTCATAAAATAACAAATTACAGTGTTTTCTCCTTAAAAAAAAACTCAACTTTCTCCTTTACAAAAAAATCAACTAACCTATACTCTTTCCTAGTGCTTTTATCCTATTATATCATGCCATTTCTTATAACATTTCAATATTCCTCATTAATGAACAATCTCATAGATGTGTTTTATTTTAACAAAAGTAAAATTTAATCCAATCCAATTTTTAGTTAAAATGGGTTTAGCCTCGACGTGTTTTATGTTAACACAAATCATCCGATTTTTAAAATAAGTTTATTCTAATTTTTATAAATTAAAAATAATGAAATTTCGAAAGTTAAACTTAAATTAATTCAAGTCTCATCAAGTTATTATTCACCTACAACCTAACCAACCTCATCAATGCTTTAACTAATATATATCTTGGAAGGTCCAAGACTAAAAGTTTCTTTTTTGAACAAGTAGAAAACACAATCCGACCATGAGAACACATTCCAATAATATGATCTATCTTCGAAACATATGCTTCAAAATTTGACAGCAAATGTTTGTCCCAAGACAATTGCTCCTTCATATTTATAATCTCTTCATAGACAAAAGTGTGAAGAGTGATACCCACTTTCTATTTGAGCGATGGACAAAGGTTAAGAGGCTTAAACAAATTAAAGCAAGGAATACTTTCTTGGAAGGGAATATTAATGTAGAATTAAAGTTTAATTTAGGGATTTGTGAAATAATAATTTAGAATTAAAGATTATAATGATTTGTTATATTAATAAATTTATTTATAATATTATATAAATAATATTAAAAAAAATTAATATATAGAGTTAAATTTAAGTGGATTTTCTTTTCTTGGAAGGGAATCTTAATGTAGAATTAAAGTTTAATTTAGGGATTTGTTAAATATTAATTTAGAATTAAAGATTATAATGATTTGTTATATTAATAAATTTATTTATAATATTATATAAAGAATATTAAAAAAACTATAATATATAGAGTTAATTTTTGGTGGATATTTGATATCATATGATATTTGTCTAGTCTTAGTGATGATGGAGAATAAGGGATACTGACTATATTGGGATATTGATTATGATAATGATAGTTATTAACGCTCACTAAGATCAACTTTGATCTATTGAACCTTAAAAAGAAAAGGAGTCACTTATTTTCCTTAGAATTTTATTTCTATGCTCAAAAAGCTTTAAGAGAAGCATTCCTAAATCACCATAGCTATGATGAGTTGCAAGGTTAGGAAGTTTAGTATTGTAGAAAATGTTTTGAAATTACACTCTAAATTGGGTGTATGGAGGACATTCTATGAGAAAGTGATTTTTGTTTTCAACCCTTTTTGTGTCACAAAGATCACAAATTCTTTCATCCCACAATGTTTTAGGGATTGTTCCACACCCCGTTTCACTATGGGGCTCATGAGAGTTTGTTTTTATTTAAGTAATGTTGATTTTCTTCTTTATGCTAGTTAAAATAAAGAGATACTTTGATCTTCTAGATTATGGTTGATAACCCCGTTATAATATCTTAATTTTCTCTTTTCCTCTAACTCTTTATCGCACCACATATTTTTCTTAAATTTAGATATAATAATATTTTTAATATTATCGCTATTATGTAGAGCAACCTCTTCCTCGAATCCTTGTTGTTTTAGCCAAGACTTGGCATCTCTATGCTAACCTCACTAAAGTTGTAGGTGGTTTTGAACAAAGTATGAAGCAATCTTAGGAAGCCTTTTGTCTCCTGTGTTGTTTATCATTTTCTTGTACATTAGGTACATAGTCATAGCCATGCTCTTAATCGGGGAGATACTCACTTCTATGAAGAGGATAGGATACAGTGTATTGCCTTTAATTTTGATATTATATGTTATAAAGTGATTTTGGGTTTACTCTATCCTTCTCCAAGGTTCTCTAAAGATGTTGCATCCCCAAGCTTCACACCCATATAAGATAACATGATTGATGATAGTCTCAAATAGGATTTTCTTCCTATCCCAAAGCGAAAGGTATGTAGATATACAACTATTTTCAAGTCTATAATAAGCTTTACATCCTCCATTAATTCTTTTCTCAATGCTATAGTTCTAGTTAAACTTATGATGAAGATTGATTTCAAGATATTTATATGAAGTCACTTCCTCCGAGTTGTTGTTCCCATACATAAAGTTACCATAGGTGATCTTTTGGGATTTAATTATCATAATGTTTTTTTTGTCAGTGTTAAAAAGTGATACCCATGTTAGAGCAAAAATACTCGAGATGTTTTAGTTGCTTGGTGAGATCATAGGGACTCCTCACCATAAAAACAATATCATCACCATAGAGAAGAAGGATGATGACTATACCAACCAAAGTCATGCCAGCACATCCAGCCTCTTCAAAACAACCCTCTAGCATGGCAATGTAAATACCAAAAGGATAGGGGATAAAGGAAAAACTTGCTTGACTCCTATATTACAATTAATTTCTTTTGAGCAGCCATTTGAGTTCCTAAACTTGGCTACAACCTTCTCATAAAACCTTATCCAATCAACTCTCAACTCGGAAGGGACTTTTAACTCTTCTAATCTATTCCAAGGTTACTTATGAGCACTATATCAAATGATTTTCTAAAGTCAACGAAGCAATATAGAATATTAGTTCTATTATTGCAACACTCCTCAGCAATGGTCCACAATTGAATGATAGCCTGAAAATTTGGTGTGGCTTGGCCTTTAACTCTTTTTCCATAACTTTCTAGCTATATGTTGATCTTCTTTGTACATAGATTGCTTTTATCTCCACTTTTAAAAATAGAAGTCCAATAAAGCTTTATATCTAAGGTTTAGGAAAACCGTGCTTGTTGAAGGAGCTCCTAGGTCCCATACATATTAACATATGCATCTAATAATCTATTAATGCGTAAATGCTCTTTAAGTGAGTGATCAGAGCCGCAATCGCTAGAACCACCCATATCATTGTATAAATACCCAATCAAAGCAAGAATACAAATGGATTGGATGTCCATTCCCATCTATTCATCTTGATTTTATGATAATGTGTGCATATAATATCTCTTCTTGAATGCATGAGATATTGGTGATCTCAACAGTGACGACGTTGCTTCGTCCATTCGGTCTAGGTGACAGCAGCAGCGAATGACTGCACGAAAGATTAAAAAAGTTTGTCTATTGACAGAGAAATTCCCTGCAAGAGGAAAGAAACGCTCATGAATGAAAGATGTTGCTTCTGGGAATCGTTGTACTTTGATGCCAATGTGCTATTGAAGGTGCTCACGAGAGCAAAAAGTCTACCTACATACTTGAAATAAGTCATGTCAATACGAGCCTTACTACACGTGACTGTTGAATCAATACTCGACCGTGTGCATAAATCGCAAAGAAACTACTGGGTTGAACCTGCGACTGAGATTTTGGAAAGAAGTTTGAAACACAATACCTAAAATACAATAATATGGGCTTAGTGATTGCAAAAAGATTGGTTCCATACCGAGAAAGTCTTGACAAATCTTACCAATTGAGTTAACCCTTGATTGAGTTAACCCTTGAGACTGCATTTGAACTTTTATTATTACAAACTTTAGTGGACTCATTATTCTGACACATGTTATCATAAATATGTGTCGTGCATCAATCGCTAGTCGACCCTTTTAGTCATCGACCAAAACCCTCTCTCCACTAGAGAAGCCCATCAACCAAAGCATGCAGTCGACCGGAGAGCCTGTCGACTATACAACCATTCAACCAGAGTATTTTGTCAACCATCGACGAATAGTCCGTTCACCACCAGGATGATGTGAGCATTTACCAAGGCAACCCATCAATCAAGCGCCAACCAACCATTTCAATCACTATTAAATTTTGTGAGGTCGATTGAAACAGTTGTTAGTCGATCACCTATTGGAATTTCCCGACCATAGATACTTTTTGTAAGGAGTTAATTTTATATTCTTGTAAGGAGTTTTCATCTGATCTCAACGTAATTACAGTAACGTATGTATCATTGTAAAAGAAGTTGTGGCATGAAAAATGAGACCAAAAGACTTAGTCAATTTCAAGAGTGTACAAATTAGTCGTGTTTCAAGTTTTAGTTGAATCCAAGAACTGACTCTATTGTAAAATATATGAAGAAAAGTTGGTCGAGTCGAGGAAAGAAAAATAAATATATGTTGAGTCTCTTAAGTCACTAATGAGAAGAGTGATTCTATTATAAATTTTTGAAGTTAATTAGTCTATGTGGAAGAATAGAGGAGATGAAATGTGCATCTTTGAGGTAGGAAATTCTCTATGCCATTGTAATACAAGTTGGTCTCTATGAACTACTCCGTCGACCGTTTATATTTGTCAAGTCAGATCAAGTTGAGACACTGTTACTATTCCAACACATGGCATTAACACCCACAACATTGCAAAGCCACCCATGAATATTTGTAGGAATTATTCCTTCTCACTACAATGATAGATGAGGAAGACATTCAAGCAAGAGACATCACATATCACACAAAAAAGAGCTTAATTACAAGATGAAGATGTGAGAACAACTGAATTGTTTGAGCCCCCCAGTGTAGAATTGTAGAGCAGTCTTTGGGTTTTGACCTCGAAGACCAGAATGCAAAGAAACGGTAGGTTGGAAAAAGGAATAAGGTAAGAAGCTCACACCATAGAGTGTTGTGTAGGGATGGGGTGAACCATATTGAAGACTCTTGGGGCGCACATGCACCTACCAGATTGAGGACAGAGGCTGAAGAGTAACACGTCATGGTAGAACCTTATATATATATGTGCATCTAATTCCTATCAAGTTGGCAGATGTTGTGGGTAAGTCATACCTATGTATACTGGTATGCATGGTTAATGCAAAGTAAGTACTACTTCAGCAAGAGTAGAGACCCACGATGTTGTTACAAATCTCTTTGTTCTCTTCGAGACAAACAAGAGTTTTGGGGTGGGGGGAATGTTGAGGGGGCCTCATAGTTACTGTACATATCATAGTATTCATGTAATAATCTATTACAATGCTTAAATACACCTTAAATGGGTGATTAGTTTAAATAGATAATTAATTAGAATAGATGCAATTGCTCCAACAATCCATATCATTATATAAATACTCATCAAAACAAGAATACAAATGGATTGGATGTCCCTTCCCACTATTAGATTGGATGTTATGATCGCATGTGTATATAATATCTTGAATATATAAAATCCTGGTGATCTCAATACTACTTGGTTAAACTTATAGATATGAGAGATGAGGATAGACACGCCAAAAACTTTTTCCTTAGCTTTTCTTTTTACCACTAGCTTAACCCCAAATTAAAGAAAAAAACTTTTTCCTTTGTAAAAGGAATTTGATTAAGGTATTGAAACCACCCTAAAGTCTTGGAGTAATGATCTAAAACTGTTTTCCTTAAATAAAGCTAATAAATCACCTAACATTTACTGATCCTACGAATTATGATAAGCTTTACACCATTAAAAAATATATATATATATCCATGTGCGGATAGAAGAATTGCCAAACAGGTTTCTATTTTGTGTCTTTAAGGATGCAGTACAAAATATACTCCACTGAGAGCGCGTTATTCTGAGCACCTCGGTCTCCTAAATGCTCAGTAAAGTCACGGACTGGTTATTGGTTCAGCTGAAATTATGAGGCGGGCGCCGGGGGATAAGGTGGACTGCCAAACGATGAATGGCAATGTTCTCGAGATGTATTGACAGAGCAGTGGTCAATCATTCCATAATATCTCCATCAACTACACCACTTTTTTATTCCAGAATTCACACGATCTCCTGCCAGAACAGTCAGAAGGATGCCATGTATCAACATAGCGGCATCCAATATGTGTATGTGCTACTCATACGTACACCCATTCCCTTATTCCATGAAATCTTGCATATCTGCTTCCTTGTAACTGGACATTATTCTCGACCCCAGAGCTGAAATGCAGTGAGAATCGAGCTACGGGCTACAAGGCATGCATGCAACCTGGTCAAACTAGTAAGCGTGGAAATGGCATTGGGATTTCTCGTTCTTGGCCAACATTGTTATGAGGATTGCTTGAGATTTGAAAATTGAATTCTTTCAGAGCTCTTAAATTTATGATAAGTCTGCACAATTATTCAAGAGAAGTAGGTTTTATAGGTTTTAGTAAGCCTGTCACTATTAGCAATTACTCATTGTAACTCCCCATCTTGTATTTTCTCTACCTGGATCGAAACTCGATTCTGGGACGTGTGGATTCTGAGAAAGTCTGCACAAATATTCAAGAGAAATAGGTTTTAGTAAGCCTGTCAGTATTAGCAAGTAGTCATTATCCCTCCCCATCTTGTATTTCCTCTAGCTGTATCGAAACTCGATTCTGGGACGCATGGATTCTGAGAAAGTCTGCACAAATATTCAAGAGAAATAGGTTTTATAGGTTTTAGTAAGCCTATCAGTATTAGCAATTACTCATTATCCCTCCCCATCTTGTATTTCCTCTAGCTGGATCGAAACTCGATTCTGGGACGTATGGAATCTGAGAAAGTCTGCACAATCATTCAAGAGAAATAGGTTTTATAGGTTTTAGTAAGCCTGTCACTATTAGCAATTACTCATTATCACTCCCCATCTTGTATTCCTCTAGCTGGATCGAAACTCGATTCTGGGACGTATGGATTCTGAGAAAGTCTGCACAAATATTCAAGAGAAATAGGTTTTATAGGTTTTAGTAAGCCTGTCACTATTAGCAATTACTCCATCTTGTATTTTCTTTTCTCTAGCTGGATCGAAACTCGATTCTGGGGCGTGTGGATTCTGGATTTCTCAGATACTGCCTACAGTAATCGAGCATGTCTCCAAATGCAATAGGCCGTGACTTTAGCAGCACGAGAGAGTTTCTATCATTGGGAGCACTCCGAGCTCTGGGTAGGCATCCAGATAATTACTCTGAGAAACCTCCTGATGGCTATGCTCGATCCAATAAAACGAAGAATACGGTTGTAAGCATTATGCGCTCTGTGGTTAGGGCTATCTACTCAGTTCCTGTATCAGCCTGTACTTCTTGTCCGAGTATGGATTCTGATCATCACAAGGATCCGGCCTCTCTTGGAAGCCGAGTGACGGGAACCTTGTTTGGTTACAGAAGAGGGCGAGTGAATTTCGCAGTGCAGGAAGATCCGAGGAGCAATCCTGTAATGCTTCTGGAACTTGCAACTCTTACGAACTCTCTGGTGAAGGAAATGGCTTCTGGATTGGTGAGAATAGCTCTGGAGTGCGAGAGAGCTGTGAACAGAGAAAAGCTGTTTCAGGAACCTAGATGGATCATGTATTGCAACGGGCGTAAGGCCGGCTATGCTTTGAGGAGAAGCTGGTCTGAGTCTGATTTGAGGATTCTGACTATGGTCCAGGCAGTTTCTATGGGCGCTGGTGTTCTTCCCGTGGAAGAAGAACTAGGGCCTGAAGGAGAGCTCATGTATATGAGGGCTAGTTTCGATAGGGTAGTCGGTTCAACAGACTCTGAAGCTCTGTATATGGTGAATCCTGATGGAGTTGGAGGACCTGAGTTGAGTATTTTCTTTCTCAGGATTTAATGCCTTGCCCTGGAGATTGCAGCAGTATTCTCATGAAGATGAAATATAAATGCAAGGGTGAAGCTTCAGAGGACATCTTGTTTCGGCTCATTTGACAGTTGCTGAAACAATAAAAATGAAAACTGTTGTAATAGGCATGCACAGAAACCTTGCTGCGATGCAATATTATAATCTTTAGGTTTTCTGTGTGAACTGTATGTTCTTTGAAGATTTTTCACAGCAAAATTGGAAACTTTACCCATCAACAACGTTCTGTTCGTTGTATAATGTTTTCGCTTGAAATTGAAATGTATGAATACAAAAAAATACAAATGTTCTTTTAGTTCAGGTGATTTTACTTTTTTGTGATGCAAACATGCAAAGTTGTTATGGTTTGAAATATTAAATCTTGTTATGGTTCGAAATATTAAATCTTCATTCAAATCATTCGTGAAATAAAATATTTTAATATTAATTTTAATTTGTGGTTAGTGAATATTTATAAGTCAATTAGTTAAGTGTTGTGAACAAGTTATATGTTTTTTCATGTTTAATTATAATCATTTGTTGTCTATGTCTTAGTTACTTGTTATTTTCTTTAGTTGAATAGGTTGTATATCACTATTTGTTATCTATGCATGAGTTAGCCATCAATAGTTACTAGCTATTTTTTATAATTCTTTATTTCCAATTTTAAATAACTCCCATAAAATCAATATACATAATACACTTGTCCCATCCTTCAATTTAGGAAAATCATAGATGATAATCCACCCCAAATTCTAAGATAAAAATATTTTATGTATGAAAGATTAATTTACTTGAAATATCTAAATTGATTATAAATAAAATATTTTTTTATTGTGAAATATTTCATAAGAATTTTGATTATTCTTAAAAATTTGATAAAAAATTTGTTATGTTTCAAATTCGGTATACCGTGAAATTCATGTTATTAGAGGTTTTGATCTAAGTTTTAAATGACCAGCTCATTAAAATTAAGTTGTTCATCATAATTCAAATTGAGTATAAGTAGATGTTATTAAAGATTTTGATGAATTAATTTAATTTATTGAAAATTTTAATTAAATTTTTTATTTGTATAATTTAACAACTTGGAATGTGGATATCTTTCCCTATTATACTTTGACTATGTAATGTTTGATTGGATTAAATGTATTTTTGAATATATCTTGATTCTCTAGGAGAAATAATATATGGATAAATATATATATATATATATATATATATATATAAAAGATATAATATAGAGTTATATATATATATATATAACTCTATGTTATATCTTATATATATATATATATATAAGATGTAGCGAAAGTTTTATATATATATATATATATATTCTAAATTTTAAAAATACTAGTCTATATCCAAATCCTAGGCTTTATCAAGCGCCGAGAGGGCTCAAATCTCCTGAGGTACAAACTTCTTCTCAGGTATTGCACTCAAGGAGTTATTCGAGGAGAGGTTTGCATCTCGGGAGATTTGATCACTCTCGGCGCTTGATAGAGCCTAGGATTTGGATCTAGGCTGGTTCCAGTCATGGGCGGTGACACAAAATTGGAGTTTGATCACCATTGTAAGGAACCGGTTAAGTTGAAAACACAGATAGAATTATGAGGATTATCATAATGTAAGTAATAATTATTAAGGATTGAGTCAATTGTTGATGTAGATATATTAAACGTTGCAACATTGGTTGGGGCCAAAAGAAGTAATGGTAACTTATCTGGAAAATAATCAAGTCTTAGTGTTTTTCTAATAGCTCCAATCAAGTAAGATTGTCTTGTACCTACAGTTCCTTGGATAATCATTCATAGTGGTTCATTGTTCCCACCTCTGTAATGCTCAAGAATAATCTCAAATGATTTTCTTTGCTTCTCCTCTAAGATGTCAATTGAATAATTTTGAGTACGATTATTATGAACAATGGCATTCAATTGTCGGTTTTCATATATGAACTGTAGTGCACGATTGGAAGTTTTCATATCAACAAAATTAGAGTTCCAATTTTCCTTGTTATCACATTCCATGTATCCAAGTATGTCATATTCATTGGTAGTTATATATTGATTTTTATATAACCGTGAAATTATCTCCCATTCATGCTTTTGAGAATCCCTTTGCACAAATAACACTTCTTCATGATCTCTTTAGTTCATGGTCGTGTTTTATAGGTTCTTCTATATGTTTTGATGATTATTTTTATCTTTCTCTTCTATACATTTGTCGTGCTTTTCTTTTTTGATCATCAATATCTTCATTATTTGCAATATGCATTGCTAAAATCAATTCAACGAATCAAATAAATATGCATCTTGTGTTATTTAACAACATTTGTGTGTGGTCTATTGGTAAGCAGTAAGGTTATTGAGCTTGTGTTAACCTAGAGACCAAGGTTCAAAACCATTTTGGCAATGCAACCATGGTTCTACTTTTTATGTCAGCTATTCTTTATCTTTTTTACTTATTATATTTCTAATATTTGCTTTAGGCATTGTTGAAATCAATGCAACCATGTTTTTTTATTAAGGTTCAAATCTCTATCAATGCAACCATGTTTAGACTTCTTATATTTCTAATATTTGTTTTACGCATTGCTAAAATCAATGCAACCATATTTCTACTTTTTATGTCAACTATTCATTATCTTTATCTTTTTTATTTCTTATTAGAAATTCTTTATCTCTTTTACTTCTAATATTTCTAATATTTGTTTTATGTTTTTTTATTAAGGTTCAAATCCCCTCTATTTTTTCTATTTCTTATGTCGGCTATAGTATTTATTTTACTTCTTTTGTTTCTACTTCTTATGGCTACTATAATATATTTTTTACTTCTTTATTTTATTTCTTATATTTCTACTTTTTATGTTATTTTTTTTTACTTCTTTATTTTATGTCGGCTATAATTTTATTACTGGCCGACATAATATTTATTACTTTTTACTTTGTATTATTCTTTTTTATTTATGGCCGACATGTTACAACATCTCCCTCATACTCGTGTAATGTTACATGGACACACGTTACAAACATTACAACATCTCCCCCATACTCGTGTAACGTTACATGGACACACGTTACAAGATATCCCTCATACTGGGCTATAGAGCGCCTCTCGGCACAAAAATAGACTTATATTATTTAATTTTTTAGATTTATTTAAATTGAAATTGAAATTTTAAATATTAGTAATTTTTAAAAATTAATATGAACATGTACCTTTTCATGATGATGGTTATCAACATCCATTTTGACCAACTTTAAGTCTCTCAATATTCATGGGAACCGAACTCACAAACCTTTTATTCTAACTTAAAAAAAACGGTATCATTCTGTCACCAGCTATAAAGATATGCCAAGCTTTGTTAATTGGGGTGTGTGGATTCATAAAAACTCTGTTCTTTTTTAAGATGCCCCAAAGCACTTGCTCAGAGTCAGCTCAAGAATTACCAACACCTTCAAGGAATTCTACAAAGAACCTGGTGTTAACCTTCCCACAATTCTTTCAGCACAAATCTTTCCCAATGACATTCCTATACAACAATTTGATGGAGCATCGTAAGATTATTTTTGTGGAGTTGGTATGACAATCAAAATTAGAGGAGAACATATCTTTAAATTGTGGATAGGATGTGGATATGGGCAGAAGTAATGGCACTATGGGGCTTATTATATTTTGCACTTCATAAATACAAGGGCAGAAGTAATGGCACTATGGGGCTTATTATATTTTGCACTTCATAAATGAAATTTTGAAATTCATGTTTATGGAGACTCAAAAGTACTCATTGACTAGGTAAATGATAAAGAAATTCTACAGGTGGCTTTATTAGAACATCCATAATCTTGTGTTTACTCATATCTACATGGAATTGAACGAGGAAGTTGACCATCTTTCCAAGTGTGCGCTTGGGAAGGAGGAATGAGTCCTCTTCAATGAGGAAATGCTTAATAACTCTATGATTTCTCAAGGAACTTTTCAAGTATTTGGAGGATAGCTATTATTTTTCGTGTTTGCAAACAATGTGATGGAAGACTATAATATTCTCATATTTTTTATTTCCTTTGTTTTTGGAAGAGACAGCATAACTCTTTATGATGTCTAATATGTTAATGGTCTCAAGATATTTTATGTAATCTTTGATTCAAATTATGAATGTCAAGATACATGCTTTTTTTTCAAGTGAAATTTTTTAAGAAAAGTATTGTAACAAATATTTATAAATTATTATTTAATGTAAGTGTACCAAAGATAATTTTAGTATGAAAAAGATGACAAATTCTTTCAACCTGCCACTTAACTTCTTTAAAAAAAGAATAAATAAAAAATACTTCAAAATTATACACTAACAGTTAATAAAATGTTCATCCAAAAAAAGATATCATGTCATGTTTATGTCACAGTTATGTATTAATATGTAATATATAAGAAGAAATTATGGATGAATTATATGGATGTTGTTAATATATAATATGTACGAATCAATTATGGATGCACTTTATATATGTTGTTAAGATATTTTTGGACACGCATCAAAATTATCAAAACATTGAGGTGATTAGTTTTTTAAAAACCTTATAAACGATGATGATAATGATGATTAACGTTTGAGTCACCTGATTTTCTTTATAATTTTATTTCTACGCTCAAAATATTTAAGAGAAGCATTCCTAAATCACCATGGTTATGATAAGTTAAAAGGTTAGGAACGTCAGTATTGTAGTAAATGTTGAAATTGCACTCTAATGTGGGTGTATGCAGGAATGAGAAATCGATTTTCTTTTTCATTCCTCTTTGTGACACAAAGATGACAATTATTCCATCCCATGAATGTTAGGAACTTCATTATTGTAGCAAATGTTGAAATTGCACTCTAATGTGGGTGTATGTAGGACATTCTATAAAAAAGTGATTTTCTTCTTCAATCCTCTTTGTATCACAAAGATGATAGATTAATATTTCATCCCACGACGTTTCACTATGGATCTCATGAGAGTTTGTTCTTATCTTAACAATGCTTATTTTCTTCTTTATGCTAGTTAAAATAGAGAGATACATTTGATCTTATAGATTAAGGTTGATCACCTCCTTGTAATATCTTAATCTTCTCTTATCCTCTGACTCTTTATCACACCACATATTTTCCTTAAATTGAATGAATAATACTTTTAATATTATCGCTATTCTGTAGAGTGACCTCTCCTCAAATCCCTAATGGTTTAGCCAAGAATTGGCATCTTTATGCCAACCTTGCTTAAGCCGCAAGTGGTTTTGACTAGAGTATGAAGCAATCTTAGGAAGCCTCTTGTCTCCCATGTTATTTATCTTGTTATTGTACATTAGGTACCTAGTCATACCATGCTCTCAATCAGGGGGAGACTTTCTTCCATGAGGAGGATATGATAGGATGTATTGCCTTTAATTTTGAGATTATATGTTATAAAGCACATTTGGATTTGCTCTATCCTTCTACAAGATTCACTAGAGATGATGCAACCCTAAACTTCACAACCATAGATGATAATAGGAGTGTCGAGAGTCTCAAAAAGGAGTTTCATCCTATCCCAAATCCATAGGTATGTGGATTTACAACTAGTTTCAAGTCTTTTAATACAACTTCCATCCTCCATTAATTATTTTATCAATTCTATAGTTCCAATTAAGCTTATGATGAAGATCAAGTCTGATATATTTATATTGAGTCACTTCCTCCAAGTTGTTGTTGTCATAAATGAAATGACCGTAAGTGATATTTTGGGATTTGATTATCATAACCTTTGATTTTTCAATGTTATCAGTCATACCCATACTAGAGGGTGAGTGCAATCTAATAAGGGTCACTTTTGGCGCGTTAGATGCAATAGGAAACTGAAAAATTAGGCATCCGTAAACTTACTTCGTTTTATTGAGATACTTACACAAGATATCTTACATTGAGTAAAAAATATGAAATGTAGGAAATTATATCACATTTCCGAATATATAAGTTTTATGTATTGAAAATTTACATAACTAGTATGTCAAATTTCATCTTTTCTAATAGTCACTTTTTTCTTTTTTTTTGCAAATGATAAGGTATATGTTTTTGTGAGTGCAGCCTTTGAATGCCTAAATGATGGTTTTGGGCTACAAAAATTGGTATACATGTATAGAACATGTAGCACTAGTGCAACACTATTTTTCCAAAATTAAATGTTTAATTTTTAATTATGTACATGATCAAACCTAGAGAATGGTACGTCAAATGTGGGTGCAGCATTTGAAGATCTTAATGCAGTTGTTTTGACTTGGATTTTTTATAGCATGTAGAGGTCAGTGTCTACTAGTGCAGCATATAATTTTTTTTTTAAATGGTTGTGAAATGAAAAAGTTACGGATTAAACACTGACAACATGTTTTTTGACTTAAGGAGTGATGACACAAGAAAATTAGGAAACAAATAGAAAAAAATCAATATGTTTTTTAGAAAATTACATATTTGGAATCTTCATAAAAAATTCTATCTATGCCTAGAATTTCGTAAAAAATGGCCATGTATGTCATGCTATAGAGAGTGGTGAAAGACAAACATATTGAGAAAAATGGTGGAAATGCCCAATTAGCTATGGATGAGTAAATTCCATAGCACAGGTTTGGTAAGTTCAAACCAACCACATAGGACTATGGATGACACGCGGGCGCATGAGGAGGCGGTTATTAGGTGCTCAGGAACGCGCGCGCGTTCTGTTTAAATTCAAATATTTGTTTCGCGCGCTTGGTCTTAGAAGAAATGATCGAGCGTTTTTGTATATCCAAAACACGCGAGCATTATTATTCACATAAGGCGCGAGTGTTATGTGAATAATAACGCTTGCGCGTTATTATTTACATAACGCGCGAGCATTACGAACTTCATAAATTATGTTTTGAAGTGTTGAATGGAGATAAAGGGGGTTAGAGAGAGAGAAGAGAGATACAAGAGGGGGGGGGGAGGGACATAAATTTAAGAAGTTGGGGAGAGTAATGATAAGGGAGGGGAATTAAAGGCCTAAATCCATCATTCCTAATTCCCAAACCCCCTAAATCCCTACACCCCTAAGCACCTAATCCCTTAACACATAATCCATTACCCCATTAATAGTTGATCCCTAAATCCCTTAACTTATAAAGGTATTACTCCTTAACTCCCTAGTCCCTTAATTAACCCTTTATCTCCCCTCACTATTGTCCTTATCCTCTAATTCCCTAAGGCCTTAACACTATAACACCTTAGTCCTTAATTCCAAACCTCTTAAAACTTAACCCCCTAAGCCCAGAGTCCTTAATCCCTTTACCCCTAAAGCCCCTAACTGATAAACCCCTTAATTCCTTTAACTATTTACACATAATCCTTTAACCATTAACCATCTAAGCTCTAGTTTACCCTATATAGGTAAAATAAATCTTTACCTCTACACTATGTTTACATGTGCGACCTCCCTTGTGCTAGTGTGCCCTGCATTTGCTTGTGCGCTCTACGTTTGCATGTGTGCTCTTCGTTTGTATGAGAGATCTATGTTTGCTTGAGCTCTCTCTCTCTATATTGATATCTCCTCTCTCAACTTTGGAATTCTTGCTTGGGCTTGTGCATTAGTCTCTTTAAGGTCTAATTTACCCCTTATAATCCTTTAACCCTTTAACCACTTCACCATTAATGCTTAACCTCATAATCCCTAACACAATAACCCTAGAACCCCAGAGCACTAAATCAATTAACCTCTAAGGCCCCTATCCGATAAACCCCCTAGCCACTTTATCTCTAATCCCACAACCCCTAACCACTAATACCTAATCCACCCCTAACCCCTGAATAGTCTAACCCATATTACATAAAGCTCAAATCCCTAATCCCTTGACCCTAGAAATAATTAGAGCTTTAACTTCTTTGGCCTTAACCCTTATGTCCTTAACCAGTAAGCCCCTAAGCGCTGACTTCTTACAAACACTTAATAGTTAAACCCTTCACTCTTAAGGTTTAACCTATTGAACCCTAACCCCCTAACTTGGTGCCATCAATCCCTTAACCCCTAAATCCCCTAAACCCGTGTATCTCTTTAAAGCACTTAACACCCAACACCTAAGCCCTATTTTATCCACGAACACTTATGCCTTTAATGTCTAACCTCTAAAACCCTAACCCCCTAAATATGGATCCCTTAAACGAACCATAGAATGATGACCTAACCTCTAAATATTTAAACATGTTAACTACTCTATCCCTTTAACTCTGAACGCTTACCCCCTAACCCCTAAGTCCTAGTTAACCCCCATAAACCTAAAACCCCTAGCCCATAATCCATAAATACATATAAACCAATCCGTTTTCTCCTAAAATCCATTAAGCCCTTAAATCCAAAACCTTCAACACTTAAACCCCTTGACACTTAACCTTTAACTGACTCAAGCTAACATCCTAACCTTAGAGCCCTAAATACCTTAGCCTCTAAATCCCTTAAACCCTAAGCCCCTTGACCCCAAACCCTTCACCCTTAACGCTTAAAATATTGACCCTTAACCCCCTAACATTGGTGCCCTCAATCCCTTAACCCCTTAAGCCCCTAACCCCTAAACCCCTTTATCTCTAAGCACTTAACAACAAATTCCTTTAGAAGCCCTAGTTTATCCAAAAACACTTAATCCCTTAATGTCTAACCTCTAAAACCCTAACCCCCTAAACATGAAGCCCTAAATCCCTTAACCCTTAAGCCCCTTAACCCCAAACCCCTTGACCCCTTAACCTCTTAGCCCTTAAAACCAAATCCCTATTTAACCTCCTATCCCATACAACATGAAGCCCAAAAAATTTCAAGATAAGGATGGATCTATAGAAATAAAGGAAATTTATTTTCTTGGGAAGAAATTATTATAAGATTTTGCAGAAAATGCAAATTGTGTAGATTACCATAACGCTAGCATGTTTATTGATGAAGAAACGCTCGCACGTTTTCTGCCATTAGACGTTATGTAGTTGTGCACCAAACATATTAATTGGAAATGAGTTTTTTAACATAGAAGGAACACGTGAACGTTATAGATTTAAGAAACGCTAGCGCGTTTTGTAAATCCATAATGCTAGTGCATTTTGGCTCTGCAAAATTCAACTGAATACTCTGCCTATTTCATCCCTGAATTTTGCGTTTTGTCTCCCCGACAGCACTGTCAAGAAACTTGTGCAATTGAGGACAGTTGAGGAATCTTGGTACTCTATGTTCACAATTACACATGTTCACAATCAACAAGCTTGAAGAGGATTCTAGAGTTAGCATTAGGAAGTGAGGATTCTACATTCACAATTATCAAGGTTCAAGAGGATTCTACATTCACAATTAGCAAGCTTGAAGAGGATTCTATATTCACAATCAAAAAAACTTGAGTAATCTATGTTCAAAATTGCAGAGGAACCTGCATTGAGAATTGAACAAACTTGAAGATTCTAAATTTAGGTTTGAGGAAGAATCTTATCCACAATCAAAAGAAAGGTTGAAGCATTTCCATTCACAATTGATTAAGTATCTATATATTCACAATTTCAAGAAATCTTGAGGGATCTATATGAACACAATTGAAGAAGAATCTGCATTCACTATTGAGCAAGCTTGAAGAACCTATATTCACAAATAAAGAATTTTCTATATTCACAAGTGAGGTAGAAGTTAATTTCACAATTGAGCAAGATTGAGCAATCTATATTCACAATTGAGGGAGTATCTATATTCACAATTGAGCAAGCTTGAAGAAACTATATTCATAATTGAGAAAGAATCTGGATATTCATAGCTGAGCACACCTCTCTATTTTCTTAGTATTTCTCATTGTGGTCATGGGGAATTCACGCAATCGAACAAGGAAATCGGAAAGGAAAGAGAAGCCTCAAGAACCCATGGAAGAAGTTAGAGAAAATAAAATATTGGACACGTGGAATTGAAGGCATTCCATGGAAACTCATCCAATTCCAACCGTAGATGATGCCACAGTCGCTCCTACCCATCCATGACAATAAAAATGGAAAAAAATCACTAGAGGGGCCCTCAATTTCAACAACATTTGATGAACAAGCACCCCATGGCACTAGTCAAGAAGTAAAACATAGGTGCTCATCAGGGGATGTTTCAATTCCCATATCAAGCCAACCTCAGACTATGGTAGTGAATGACTTGTTGGGTGGTGGTCAAGCAACGAAGTTAGGGAGGCATTGAATGAAGGATTTACAATGGAAGAATAAAATGTTATGGAGACCATCCAAGAGAAAGTCCAATTTCCCACATCCAACTACCAACAAGAGAATGAAAGACAGGAGGCTCCTATTTAAACGTAGGAGCGTCCTCGTGATGTTGTACATGCTCCAGTTCCAACACCCTTACCTCCATTATCAACTACACGCCGAAGAACTCCAAAACGTATATAGGTTGATGAAATTCTCATTAGTTCACTTGAAGGTACGTTGTCTAAATGCGCTACTGCTTATCAAACTCTACAAATACTTGATAAAAAATTTTATTCTAAATGTGATGGGGACAAGTGCAAATTATTTTGATCGTTGTTAAAATCTTGGTCTATGGATGTTGTTAGAAGAACGTTAAGGATAAAGATGACCAAAAAGTTAGAACCAAGTTATCATATTGTTAAAATTTTAGTAGATGCATCTAGTACAATTGGAAAGAAATATCGCTCAAAGGATCGCAATGCAGCTCGCCGTGTGTTGTCACAATCAATTGTGAACAAAAACACTAGGGCGCTTATTTTTCTTAAACCTACCTCCAAAATTATTAATTTGAATGTCAAGACACTTCGTAGGTATTGTGTTAGAAGAGAACAACTTGAAACCGGTGAAACAGATGTTTGGGCCTTCATTGGCAGGTTGCCACGCTCTGATATGAAGCTCGTTGATGTGGTAAAGGGATTAGTGCAAGCTTTTTGGCATGATACCACTAGACCTTCTTCCAACCAAAAAGATGTATTAAAATTGAGAAGGGGTTCAAAGGTCAACCACACATTAAAATTTTTCTTGATATGACACAAACAGAATTATATGAGAGATTTAGGAATGAACATAACAAACTTAAATTGTGCCAAAGATCCTTTGAAAAATGAAAACCATGGTATGTTAAAATAAACACAATTCGCAACACATGTTGTTGTCAATACCACATTGAGTATGGTTACTATTATGACACATATACATCTAATTTTCATGTATTGCATAACACTCTTGTTTAGGAATGCTCATCTACATTACCATCGATGTCATCTAGAGACTTTATTCACTGTCATTTTGTGTAGCAGGCCAAACAATTGCACATTTTATCAAAAAAATTGAATAGATGGGACATACCCAGGGTGTGGTGGATTGGCATTATTGGAAAAATGCATATATGTGACTGATGAGCATGAACTCGGGAGGGAGAAGGTGAACTTACAGTTATTCAAATATGTCATGTATGATATTGATGGAGGGAATGAAATAAAAAAAATACAATTGGATCACTTCTCAGGTTGGTAATGAGTTATTGAATACTATTTTTTTTTTAGATTGCAACTTCATATGTAACAATCTATTGATATATGTCTTTATTGTTGATCTACCAGGTACGGGTTTGCGACTTCATGGAGGAGTTCATTGAAAATACACAACAATATGTAAAGCATATACGTGTGGCTTGTTGGCAAGATGAGCAGTTTAGAACGTGCAAGGATACAATTCCCATTGGGACTATCCTGTCAGTGGTCTATTTTGAGAAAAATTACACTCTTCAACCACAAAATGAGATTCAGAGTCAATACTATCACTCAGACCAGGTTAGCATAATGGTCCATATCACCTATAGACATGGGGCAGATAGTACTAAAGACAACAGGTTTATATTGAAGGAGTATCACTTCTACATAAGTGATGACAGGTGTCACGACTTGGATTTTGTACAACATAGCTTTCAAATGTTCTACAATCACTTGAAGGATAACAATATACAAATGGAACAACATTGGATTTGGTCTGACGGTTGTGCAGGGAAATTCAAAAATGCCTGTGTCTTCCAATGGTTGTGTATGCTCCACAAAATGCACAAGGTGCCACGTATTTGGAACTATTTTGAGACCGGACGTGGAAAAGGTGAACATGATGGGGCAGGTGCGTGCATCAAGACTGCATTACGTAGGCAAGAAATGAAGTTCACAAATGTATCACTCATCTGATATGGAAAAGCCATCGTTGAATGGTGTGCTTCAGTCATGGGGGAGGGAGCAAGAAGGTAGGAGGATCACTCAACTAGGAAAGCACATGTACATAGATATTTTTGGGAGGTGGTGGATGTAGATCAGTCACAGTTATATGAGTGCAAGACCACCCAAGGAACTTGTGCATTTCATTCAGTTAGAACGTCGGACAATGCTATACTCGAAATGTGGACAAGGAAACTCTCATGTTTTTTTTCTCCATGAAGTGGTGGTGAATGGGACAAATGTGAATCCACAAATTGGGTTGATAGTTGGGACCGTGTATCACTCTGCATTGGTCGACGAATAGCTACAGAATTATATCAGTTGGAGGAGGACCAATCAAGTATTTCACCAAACTATGACCACATATCATATCTCGTACAACCAGGTTCGATTAATATTTTTATATTTTTGACAAATAGTTGTGTCTAGTTAGTTGACTGAAATGTTGGCACTATATTTTATCTAGGGAACATATACGCAGTGGTTTCCCCGAGACACAATGCATGGTGTACCGAATATTGGCTGGTACGTTGCTTGGTGGGAAAGCAAACCCTAAATGTCCCATTACGGGACTCTGAGGCCAATGATTTTCCGATTGGGTCGATGGTTATCAAAGGAGAATATTTGAACCAAGTTTCCAACTCAACAAATAGAAAAGGGTATACATATGAATATTATAGACCAGGTGAGATTGTATACCATTATACAAACTTAGTTATTGGCACAAACCTCCAGCTGCAAACAATGCCAAGGAAGAACTCATCAAAGGCACGATACTTATTGCCTTACTCCAAGCATGAGAGGTTAAAGGAAACCCTTGGTATTCGAGGTGATCCTGATAGTCTAGTCGAATGTGTTGGAATATTATCACCATAATTTTTATATTTTGCATGCATGCATCCAGTCATCATGCATGCATCTGCATGCATCCAGTTATCATTTTGGTGGTATCCCTAGCACCTAGATCCTGTCTTCAGCCCCCAGTAGCCCTCCTACCTACCTGATGCACCTTGTTTTCCTCATCTGGATGACATGTGTGCCTTATCTCACCTACCAGGAGTTTAACAGTCAGTTAGAGCATTGATTGACCGGCTATTCCATTTATTGCTCATCCTAACTACCTGTAGCTCCAAGTTGACTAGTTATGGAGTGCCACTTGACCTTCTGACAGCCTCATGCGCCCTCCTTGGAGTCTCCATCCCCTGATTTGTGCTCACATGGTTCAGTTAAACTCATTTGACTGACTATTGAAAATTTATGACTGCTACTATTGATTGGATGATGTCTCCAATGTTATCCAAGCTACACACTGAGGATGATTCGAATGACCTATTGGCTAATTCGAATTATCTTGGTAGTTATTGTATTATATTCAGTATTATTTAGTTTACAGAGTGCCAGCTTACAACTGATGTATGATACAACAATTTTTCTCCATTTTCTGTGTAATGAGTGATTATTGATTCAACATTTCTTATTCTTCTTCTTTCTGCACTTCATGAGTGAATTCTAGTGAGGTTTGCTACTCTTGAGTGATCATATTCACAAAATATCACATGGTATCAGAGCTGACAGCAGCTATTCAAATTGCAGTAGCAGCAGTTACAGCAATTCCTTGTGCAATTGTCTTTCATTGAGCACCATAAGCCTTTGAGTTTCCACAATAAATGCTAGTGCTATTACCTTGAATTCACTGGAGCAATCCAGTGAGGTCTAGCCAGGTGTGAAGGACTTAGTCATATGTGCTCAGTGTCCTAAGGCAGTGTTCATTTCAAATTGCAACAGATCTTCTTTTCATAATTCTCATTTGTTTTGTAGGTTATTCCATCATTCGAATCCATCTTCAACAGATTCGAATTCAACAGCTACTATGGATCTCCATTTTTTTTGCAGGTTATTCGAAGTTTTCTACAGTTGCAGCAATTTTGAAGTGTTCTACAGTTGTAGCAGTTTTCTACAGTTGCAGCTGTTTTCTGCAGTTACAGCAGTAGATTCAAATTGAACAACATCTTCCATGGATCTAGAAGTAGTTCATTCTCTCTCTTCATTCAACTATGATGAATGGAAACCAAAGATGATATCTTACCTGAAGAGATATGGTATTTTCAATATGTATATTGGTGTTAAGAGAGATTTTTCTTTCTCTAAAGAGGAAGAAGATTGGCTTGATGATTGTGACAGAGCCTCAGCAGCAATATGTGCTGCTATGTTTTCTAATATGGAATACCTCATTGATCCTACAGAACATCCAAGTGATAACTGGACAAGATTGAACAGTTTATTTGGAAAGAAGGAAGAGGATGATGTCCATTTGGAGAACAAGCCCAGCAGTACTACCACAAGTGCTTTCTCTATTCATGATTCAGCCTCCATCATCTCCCATGATGAATTTGTTCAAGATAAAGTCGAAATACAAGACATGGTTTCAGTTTATCCATCTTCTAATTCGAATTCTGATCAAGAGATGTCAGCTACTACTCTAGAAGTTGAAGAGACTTTCACAATCTCTACTTCCCATGAGCCTACTGATGTGCAAGATGATGACCTACTGAGTATTTTGGAGGTAAAATCATATTTGGGAGGCAATGCATTCGCCCTCCTTGATCAAATGCTTCCTTTGGAATCCTATTTGGTCATTGGAACATTTTTTCAGAGTTTCACCGAAGATGGAAGACTCTATCATTCGCTTGGGTTCATGACTCATGCACTTTTTTGTGATTTTGGTTTTGATCTCACCCCTGTTGGTTCAAAGGAGATCATAAGAAAACATCTTCCAATTCTTGGATCTGATTTGAAGTCCAATATGCCATCCATCATCTTGTCATAGTTCCTTTGGTTATGATCTCACCTATGTTGATTCAAAGGAGATATCAAAGAACTATCTACACATTCATGGATTTTATTCTACCTTAGTTGGTTCGAATCACATGCTGCATAATGATCTTCATATTATGTTTTTGGATCATGATCCACTTCTTCCCAAGAGGAAGATAACTCTTTTTGAGTGAATGCTAGATCCATATCCACAAGAATCTGAAGATCTAGCAACTGATTCAGAAGATGAGCGAATGGGAGATCCAGTTCCATAAGAACCTGATGATCCTCCTCTTCCAAGATGGGCAGCCACTACTCTCAGATCTGTCGGATATCTTGTTGGTGATCCAACTAATTGACGGAGAACCAGATCAGATTATCAGAATGGAAGGTTTCATCCTTCTCACATTAGTGATCCATTTCAGATCGATCGATCCTTCTTTGGAAAAGAAGGACACTTGCCTCCTTCCGGGGTGAGTGATGACATGCTACATTAGCATCCTTCAGTCTATTTTGAGGGAGGGCTTTCTTCCCACTGGGTTTTCCCTCTTTCCTCTTTTATTATTTAGATTGATTGTATGGGGTGACCTTTGGTCTCAGTCACCAAGGCCCTACTTTTTCCAGTTTTCAGTTACTACCTCATAGTATAGCTTGAGGGAGGGTGTTGGAATATTATCACCATAATTTTTATATTTTGCATGCATGCATGCATCCAGTCATCATGCATGCATATACATGTATCCATTCATCATTTTGGTGGTCTCCCCAGCACCTAGAGCCTGCTTTCACCTCCCTAGAGCCTGTCTTCAGCCCCAGTAGCCTTCCTACCTACCTGATGCACCTTTTTTCCTCACCTGGATGACATGTGCTCCTTATCTCACCTACCAGGAGTTTAACAATCAGTTAGAGCATTGATTGACCAATTGTTCCATTTATTGCTCATCCTAACTACCTATAGCTCCCAGTTAACTAGTTCTGGAGTTCCACTTGACCTTCTGATAGCCTCATGCGCCCTCCTTGGAGTCTCCATCCCCTGATTTGTGCTCACATGGTTCAGTTGGACTCATTTAGACTCATTTAACTGATTATTGAACATTTATGACTGCTACTACTGATTGGATGATGTCTCCAATGTTATCCAAGCTACACACTGAGGATGATTTGAATTACCTTTTGGATAATTCGAATTCTCTTGATAGTTATTGTATTGTATTCAGTATTATTAATTTTACAGAGTGCCAGCTTACAGCTGATGTATGAGACAACAGTTTTTCTCCATTTTCTATGTAATGAGTGATTATTGATTCAACATTTATTCTTCTTCTTTCTTCACTTCATGAGTGAATTCTAGTGAGGTATGCTACTGTTGAGTGATCCTATTCACAAAATATCACAGAATGACCATAGGTAGGTAATCTTGTATGTGGTTTGCATTTTATATTGTGTACTATGTTATAGGTATGTGGTGTACATGTATTTTATGATTTTGTTTCGTGGTCTCATTGGGTATTGACATTAATATTTTGACTATTGCAGCCATACATTGATAGCTTGATAGATTGATAAATTGCATAGACTTGGTACAACTTGATAAATTACACAAGCTTCGTCATGGATTTATTTTCTTTGTTTTTTTCTCCCATTTAAGTACACCATAATATCTACATCCTCATGCCCATTTTTGTGCTCACTATCACCATCACCATATCCATGGTCATTATCACTATCCCCATGAACATTGTCGCCATCACCATGCCATCATCAACATCACCACCATGCTCTTCCTACCCATGTTGTCACCATCACCATCCCCTTTTTCACCATAAGATTCTCATCCATCATCCACACAAATATAACCATTAGATACCTAATTTAGAAACCTAGAAACCCAAACCACAAACATAGAAACCTAATCTAACCTTAGAAATCTAGTCTACCACAGAAACACAAATATAACCTTAGAAACATAATCCATAACAATATAAACCTAAACCATGCCAAAAAACCTAGTCATAATCCTAATATATATGCATGCCAAAAAAAACAATAGCAACCTAATCTTAATATATGCATGCCAAAAAAAATTCATATATTCATGTGCATCCACTTGTATCTAAACCACTGTTCTACAAATATGCACAAGAGTCCAAGAAACCATAATTTGTATTCTAAACCCCTAGCCTAGAAATCCTAGCCTAGAAACCCTAGAGCCTAGAAACCACTAGTACAAAATGAGAGATAAGTGACCAAGCGACCAAAAAATTTGGTCACCACAAATTTTTCAAGGGATAAATGACCAAAATTGAGAAATTTTAAGTGATCTAACTATAAATGACCAAGATAAATGACCAATCTGGTCACTAGATAAGGACTAAACTAAAAATGACTAAGATAAATGACCAATTTGGTCATGGCATAAGAACTAAGCTAAAAATGACCACATAACAATTGGTCATTTTTAGTTGTCTCACTTTGACAATGGATCAAAATTACAATTTTGATAATGTATTTGTACAATTTACTAAATTTTAACACTGGGGTCTCTAAATCCATGTGCAATGTTAAAATTTAATAAATTGTAACATTGTAGATCATGGATTCAAAGACATGAGTGATCATGTAAATTTCATCACTCGGTGAGGACAATGCAGGTAAACAAATGTAGATCAAGCTGTGACACAATTAATTACAATATCATATAAGCACGTATTGCGCTAAATTAATTAACACCAAATTGATCATTTGGATGAATGTTGACTAGAGACGTCATTATTATACCCATCATTAACATACGTCTTCATATGCATAATTTTGTAACGAGCATGGATATCAATCAGGGTCACATCGGCCAGCTAGCAGCTCCCACAACGTCACCTGCCATCAGTTTACCTGGTCAACTGGCTTTTAAATTAATGGGCTTTCAAACAAGGAGATCAATCGATGCAAAATATATGAATATGCTACAGCTTCTTGGTCAATTAATTGCTAATTCATGAGGTAAGAATTATAAGTCTATATTTCCATTTGTAATGAGGTAAAATGACACACTTTTTATCTTTATTTGCTCTAATTATAACGAGGATCCACTTCAAATTGAGGGTCACATGATGTCTTACTATCATGTCTCGTTTTCTATCTAAAAATCTTTCTATTTAACTTCAATTAAACCCCTTTTTGGCCATGGTCCTTGTATTATCTAACTTGTGTAAGTGATAAAAAAATGATTGCAAACGAGAAAGCTAAAAATATGTATATATGGAAAAATAAAACATTAATATATAAAATCCCAAACAACATATGTTAATATAAAATATATTTATAATATAATATTGTAAATAAAATGTAAAATAAAAACAAAATATTGCATATATAAAAAATAAAAAATAAAAACAAGAATATAAATAACAATTTAATAAATATAATAAAGAAAACAAAACAAAAAATAAAAAAGGATAAATGAGTGTGAAGAAAAGAGTAAATTAGAAAAAAATGGAGAGAAAATAAGAAAAAATAAATGAAAATAAAAACCTATTGAACAAAAAAAATTATTCCCATAAGCTCATTCAATGGATTGTATTGTTCCAAACTATAAACTATAATAAAATATAACAATATAAATTATAATATTTATTATAAGTTATATATTTATGTAATATATAATTATATATATTATATAAAATATTAGTTTATTTTGTAATTGAAAAAAAATAGAGGGAAAACGATTATGCAAAGCCCCTTATATATATATATATATATATATATATATATATATATATATATATATAAGTTTATTTTGTAATTTGAAAAAGAGAAAGGAAAACGATTGTGGAAAGCTGGGCAACATGAATTTCACTATGCCAGGGGTCAAAAGGGAGACATGGAGTAGTCGGGAAGAAAGCAAGAGCACAATTGAATCTGTGATAGCATGGGTTTCCAGAACAAGCTCTAAAATGTTGGTAAGTGCATCTCAACCTATTTTCTGTAGATGATTGGTGAAAATTGTTATTTTTGTAATTATGTATAGGACATTGGTGAAGCTTTTCTAGGGATGGATTCCTCTGCCCAAGGCCTAACCCTTTCGCCGGTTTTTTCGATCTACTCTGAACATGGCTGTGGATGGACCCAATTCGACATTCTAGCGTATCAACAAGGAAAACCCATTATGGCATATCAACAAGGAAAACCCACAGGTATGTCATGGATCTAGTGCATCCTACTTTCAGAAAATGTAAAGGGCTTCGGGCCTCAACAAAAACAACTTGGATTCAAGGTAGATACATTCCAAA
The DNA here is from genome assembly GCA_027924585.1 of Larix kaempferi. Lineage (NCBI taxonomy): Eukaryota > Viridiplantae > Streptophyta > Pinopsida > Pinales > Pinaceae > Larix > Larix kaempferi. The sequence continues at coordinate 26,820,988 of BSBM01000445.1, forward strand.
GGGTTAAACCCTACAGTTTGGGTTATATTATTTCTTTTCTTTCAGGGTAGCACAACTTAGTGTTATCCATCAAAGTTTCTACTTGAACCCCGATATAGCCCTTCAACTTAGGTCTTTTTTGTGTAATTTAACAATTATTTTAATTTAGAGGCAGATCTGTAAACAACAATAGGTAGATCTTTCATGGCCGCCTTCTTCAATCTAGTGTTGGCCAGCCTGATAGCAACCTCATCGGATGATTTGGCCCCCATTTGTCTTCTGAAGCAAATGTCACATATGAACAACGAGTTGAGGTCGATCATACAGACGAGAGCACAATATACCATTGCTACGAGAATGATAGCTAGATCAGAGTTTAGAGTGCCCTCAGTGTGCTCCTCTCCTGTTGGAGAAGGTGCTAGAAATGCTCATTTTCCTGGATTCTTCTTAAAATCCCAACAATTAATGAATTAATATGTCCCTCCAGGAACTCAATAACTAAAGGGTTATGGGTGGGAGAAAACAAAGATCGACAATAATTTCAATGGAATGAATGAAGAGCAAAAACTGGATAATGAGTCTGGGCACTGGTTGTTTCATCTATCTATTTATAGAGTTGGTTGTCATTTCTCTGACCTTCAAGTCAAAATAGCGAGCTAGTGCTACAACATTATAAGCGTTTAGGACATGCCACGTTGGTATGTTTTCCATTTAGGGATTTGGATTCCATCTTCTTTTATTATCCAACAAGAATGCATGTTGATACAATTCGGACATCAAATTTTTGTCTTCTTCATGACAAGTGGAGTAGAATTTACAGAATTCGTTATGCATAAAGTTTTTACAAGGCTCACCTTCAGGTAATGTATGGATCTGAAAGGAGAGCCATTGTTCCTTCAATAAAATAGTGTAAACAGGCAAGGATGCCCTACATGCAAGGGCTTCTAAGGATAGCTTGCACATATTCTTATTTTCTTGTTAAAATTTGTGATTCATCTTATTTACTGCACATTATAAAGTATATGCATTACCATCCATTAGTTCATACTCATCTATGTCATCAAGCATGCTATAAATTCTCCCAAGTGAGTCTTGGATTTCGGAATTCATGTCCATTAAGTCCATCATATCATCCTACATATTCTACAAAATAGAACAACTGGGATCGTAAGACACTTTATAAATCATTTGCATGACAAATGTTCTAGAAAAAAATGAATAATAGTGCATAGATTGGTTGGCATACATCAATGTATTCAATATTCATTTTCTTATGTGATCCTTTCGGTTCCTTGTTATCATATTTCAAGGCTGCCATCTGCATGGAAGAATCAACTTCCAGTTGCTAACTTGCTATCACAACTCTGAAAGTTATCCACAAAATCATATTCCATGCACAATGTGCTACAATTTGAAAGAATGCCATGTTACCATATTCTAAGCATCCTTGATGCCCTCCATGGAAAATGAAACCTGGTCAATATTACATGTTTGATTGTAAATCATTTCCCTCTGTCCCTCATACCTGCAATTGTGGAGGAAATTTTTTGGATCAAGTTCATTACATGCATGGACTTTCTTCAGAGAAGTTCCATTAAATACCTGCAATTGTGGAGGAAATTTTTTGGATCAAGTTCATTACATGCATGGACTTTCTTCAAAGAAGTTCCATTAAAAAGACATGTTATGTTTTCCATTTCAACAATTAATATATAAAACTCTCTATGAACTAAAAATATTTAGTTACTATCAGAGAGTTAGGAAGCCATTGTTAACTTTAACAATATTTTTATTGCTCTTCTCTATCAGTGAAAGATGATCCATCAACCGCATCTATATTGAGTGTTTTTATTTCTCATTTCTATCACTTTATTTCCTCATGTCTTGTCTGGAAGCAAGCATTAGGTAGAGACCCATGATAATTTAGACACTAGATTTGTGTGTTCATGGACGTCCTTTTGCTCTTCAATCATACATGGCCTATTGAGGGTATCTTTGGCCAATGATTGAGGATATTAATGCTATTATGTGATGTTGAGAAGTATGTAGGTGTCTTAGGGCCTTAGGAATGATGCTCTAGAGAAGAAGACCATGCCTTTGGCTCTAAAAAACCCATTGAGCCATATAAAACCATGAACAATGCCTCAAAGAAACACACATGATTTTGCAAAGGTATCCATGGAGCTTTGTATCTAGGTATCGTGGCCTTGAGGAATTGGACATGATTAATAGAAGAGACATGAAACTTGGGCCCTTAAATATTTTAGCAATCCAAGGATAAGAGGGTTTTCTTCACCAAACACACATGGACTCCCCAGGGTATCATCGTCCTATAAATAAAGATGGAGATTCCATTAGGTGGGTTTGATAAATATGTATGTGTATTGATGCCTTTTGAATGTCATTCTAAGGGAAATACCATGTCATTGGCCCTAAAGAAACCACCGAGGGATCTAAAACCATGAAAAATTCCTTAAGATACCACGTGTGACTATGCAAGGGTATCCATGGCACTATATATCTAAGTCTTTGGGACTTTGGGGCTTCGACATGGTCATGGGAGGAGGCATGAAGCTCAAGACCTAAAGGAATCTTGTAGCCATCTAGGGATAAGAAAGTTCTCTCCACCTACCACACATGGCCTTCTGAGGGTATTATTGGCCTATGATTGAGGATTTAAGTGCCGCTAGGTGATTTTGAGTAGTATGTACATGTATCAAGGCATTGGGAATGAAGTTATAGGGAGGAAGACCATGCCTTTGGACCTTCGGAAATAGTTGAGACATACATAGCCATGAAAAATGTCTCGAAGCACCACACATATGACTTTTTCGAGGTATTCATGGAATTATGAATCTAGGTCTTGTGGCCTTAGGGATTTCAACATGGTCAGTGGAAAAGATCTAAACATAGGACCCTAAAGGAAGCTTCTATCCATCCATGTCTAAGAATTTTTCCTCCACCAACCACACATGGTCTCTTAAGTGTATAATTAGCCTATGATCAGAGATTCTGATGTCATTAGGTGGTTTTAAGCAATACACACGTGTCTTGGGGTCTTGGGAATGACATTCTATAGAAGAGGGTCATTCCTTTGGCCATAAAGAAACTATTTAGGAATCCAAAGCCATTAATAATGCCATAAAGCACCGCACATGGCTTCATAGTGTGTCAATGGAACTATGCATCCAAGTCATGGGGATTTGTGGCATTGGACATGGTCAAGGGAGGATTCATCAACCTTAGTCTCTAAATGAAACTTCTATCCATGTAGATATAAAAGGGATACTTAAACCAACAACACATGGACTCCTTAGGGTATTATCAGCTTATGATTGAGGTTGTTAGTGTAATTATATGGTTTGTAGTAATATCTATGTGTGTTAGGGCCTTGGGAATGATATTCTACAAAAGTAAACTATGTGTTTCGCCCTAAATTAATTATTGGGGCATTTAGAGCAATGAACAATGTGTCAAGGAATCATGCATGAGTTCATAAGGGTATCCATGGCACTATATATCTAGGTTATTGGCCTTGGATCCTTGGACATGGTCATTAGAGGACACTTGACCCTTAATATCTAAAGGAATGTTCTAGCCATCTAAGGCTAAGGATGTGGTCTCCACCAACCACACATTACCTCTTCACTGTATCATTAGTCTATGATTGAGAATGTCAATGTCGTTAGTTTGTTTTGAGCAGTATGTAGGTGTCTCAGGGCCTTGGAAATGATGTTAGAATGAAGAAAACCATTCCTTTAGCCCTAAATAAATCATTGAAGCATTCAAATCCATGAACACTACGTAAAGCGCCATGCACAACATTGGAGTGGTATCTATGGCACTATGTATCTACGTATTGGGGCCTTGGGGTGTCACCTACCCAATTTTTGAGAATAATTATTTTCTACTATTATCCTTTTTGAAAAAATACTTTCTGTTAAATTATAATTACAAGTTTTGTAATTATGACCAAGTAGGTCAAAAATGAATGTAATGACTCATTATTATTATTTAATAAATAAATTGGGAGACAAACACTCAAGAAAGCTGTTACAAGAGTGTCCACTGGCCCACTAGGAGGAATGGAAGCTGCTGGAAGGATTGGGACAGATGGAAGCATTTGCACTCTACCATTAGCTATTGGTATGGGACAACTCCCCCTAATTTTGTGGCATTTCCCCCTCCAGGTGGAGGGAGGTGAGCAGGTAGCTCACTAATGACCAATTAATTACAAAAAGACCTAGGCAGGCTATAAAGGGCAATTCGAATTGAGCAGGGAGCTCTTACAATGTTTTCTATAGAAACATTCCTCATGCTCATCAGGTGATGGCTAAGAGATTTGAATAGGGGAGGCTGTGGAGAGTGCAAGTATAAGTCTTCAATGTTATGAGAAGGACAAACTAGAGGTGTTGGTGCTGGTCCCATTGATTCCTAAGCCTGTAAGGCTAGATATATATTTTCTTGTTGCTGTAAGCAGAGACCCTAAGCTTCAGAACTTCCTTCCTCCTAGTGGATCAGTGGACAGGCTCGGGGGTCCTAAGTGTAGACAACTTGGCTGCTTAGGAGCAAGTTGGGTGGAATAGGCTTCTTGCGTGATTTGTTCCTCCCATTACACTTAGGTTCTATTCTTTTGTGTTTCTTTTTCAATCATATGAATGCTCTCAGAAAATGGCTTAGTAATGTTATTAATGATCAATAGCAGTAAAATGTTAGATCCTAATTAATTTAGATTTGTTGAACTGATAAAATTTCTCCTCTGCATTTTTCCCCATGCATGGAGCTGCATCGTACTCCAGTACAGAGAGGTAGCATTAGATATGCCTAGGTAAAAGTGAAACCTAGCATGCATCTAAATATCTAAACCAAAATACCACCCATGCACAGACTTATGTTCCTCATGCATCTTATATTTTAGCAGCTGTAGATTAGATCCTTGGATGCAATGTTTTTACTGTTCAAATCTATATGTTGAACAACCTACCAGAAACTAGTCATAGTAATAGGTTCTTTTTTGACTTCTGAAGGTGGACATTGTGTTAACAACTAGGGTTTACTGGTCTTTAATTATTTCTTCAAAGAAAACAATATCATGCATTATGTTTAACCATATTCCCACTTTTCTATTTTATTATTGTTTTGAGAATCTGATCGATTTTATAGAAAATATTGTCTTCACTGTATTATCTTGTGCAGAAAGAAAGAAAGAAAAATACTGTGTTATTCTATCATTTCATTGGAGGTCCAAACTGGACGAATACAGGAATATAGAAATAAAATAGACAAACTGTTGTACTAATAGGCAAATTAAACTAACTAATGATTACACTGTATATTTCTTGATTATGTATTATTAACTGTATGTGGCAGAACTTACATCGCAGAATATCATGTTATTAAAATCAAGAAGAACATAGCATTATTGATTTGACAGAACATGTTATAGTATCTCTACACCCAAACCAGGGTTGGCCTGCCTCATTACACTATTATTTACAAACATTTAAAAAGCTGCCAAATCAAATGTTTCATTACCATTAGATGACCTAACTGTAGAATCAAGAGTTATTATTCTTGTTTCCTTAACATCATTACAGACCAGCAGACTTCATTAACATCGACAGCTAGGGTTTAGCATTTTCACTTATATTTTCAAACAAAACCAATTCCTTTCTATTCTCGACTTAATCCATGTATGCACAGATGTAATGTAAGAAAAATAGATCACTTTCGGCTTATAGCCACTATTTAATTAGACAACTTAAAACAAGCTTCCATTTACAGATTCGAAAACGAGAGTTTGAAAACACCATACATGGCCATTAAACCCTAAATAATTATCATTTCCATTTAAATTAACATGGGTTGCATCCTACAGTTTGCCGCATTCTTTTGCTAAAGGTTCCATTCAAAACCCAATGCTACAGTCAACGTATCTCTTCTTCCGTCAACACAGAAGTACCAAAACAATAGACTTAAAATGTAAAGCTGTAAGACTCTTTGCAAACATGTCATGTCCCAAATTTGGTATTGGGTCAAAATGGCCTAATCACATTGGCCCTATTCATTAGAGTTTGCCAAATTGATGCTAAAGGTCAAATAATTGCCAAGGAGGAAAATTACTAGTTTCCTAGGTTTAGGGTGGAAGCTTTGGGATTTGGAATAATGGGGATAATAAATGATGTTTGAACATTAGAATGGAATCAATATTTAATAAAGGAGATAAATAAATATATACAAGTGAAAATCAAAGTGGCATTTCATCATGAAGACACATGGAGGAAGTGGGACCCACATATGGCTAGATTTCCCCACTACACTTGGCATCATTCTCTCACCAATTCGAATTCAAGGTGAATGGTAACATACTTGGGGGAGTCCAAAAGGTATTATTCATTGCATTACTCATCAAAGGTCGAAATATAGAGGAAGAGTAACTCCCATGGAAGAGGAAGAGGCAATTTGGAGCTAGTGAGACACTTGGGCTAGATTCCCTAGCTCTATGACAACAATGATGAAGATGCTATGACACCTATGACACAAATCAGACCTGAAGGCTGACATATGACATATATGACATTTCATGGCTAAAAATAGACTCCAAGAGGGCGCTCAAGGGTGTTAGGGCAGCTAAGATGCTTCCACATGTGATTTGGTGGAAGTGGGAGACTAGGAATTGTTGTACAAGTGGCGTTCTTTGGAATCTCTTCCCAACTTGAGTTGGCATGAGTCTCTTGGAAGGAATTCGACCCATGGAGGACATTAGAAGTTTATAAATGTCAATAACAAAGAATGAAACCAGCTTTTGATCATTTGTAGAATTTGCAATTGCAATTGTGAAGAGGGAGAGCTAGTGGATGACTAGTTTCTTGCCTTAGCCAATTTCGAGGGTGAAAGATTCCCATCCAAGTTGGCAATTGGAAAGGCCATTCAGACCTTTCATTTGGAGCTTTAATGGAGTCTTTATTTGCAGGTGTAAGCTACAGGGAAGCTCATGGTTTCTTCTATTGCAGCTCGCTCCTTCAACCATTTCCAGTTTTGATGGCATATTCTTGATCCTTGAGGGAGGGCATTTTTGGTGAGCTATTGTACTCTTTGGGGGAGCTTCTAATGCCCCATTTCTTTTGTAATATGAATTAAATACTCTGTTCTTCATCTCCAGAAAGTTTCAGGTCGAAATTCCAAGTAGAAATGTATAAATCTCATTTTTAATGGAAGAACAATGCCATTTCCCCACTACCTTGTTGTGAACCAATGTATTGATGATGATTTCGAATGAATGGATGATTATATGATATATTTGTGATCAATATACTGCCATGGATGTCTTCTACAAGTTTCATGTACTGTACTTCAGCATTTGAAGCATTTTTACTCAGTTTAGTTGTATTAGGAGGTGAAATAGTGCCATTTCCCCAAGGGTCGAATTGGGGATTTTTGCAGTTGAATGGGAGAGGGTGAGACCAGTTGTAATAAACCATTAATGGTTCATATGAGACCTTAATAACATACTTAACACATTACATACCTCTGTTCATAAATTTGAGTGGGTTTGGAGGCATTTGGGAAGCTATTTTCAGTACTTACCTCAGGGGGATTTGAACCCCAAATTACTAGTAAAATTGCATACTTGGTCCAGAATCTTAAGAGAGTTTGCAGAGGTCTTTTGGTGGCCATATGTTATCCCTGAACATCATATTCAATTCCTAATATCATTCATACACCTTCCGTGAAGATTTGAAGGCATTTGGAGTCAATTTGAGACCTAGAGACCAATACTAGTCAAAGGGAAATCACTAGTAAAGTTACCTACATTGACCAGAATTAAAAGAGTATTTTCCGAAGTGTTTTAAAGGTAAAAAGGCATCCCTAAAACACATATTTATGTTCTAATATCATTCATATACCTTTTCAGAAGATTTGGGATCATTTGGGGCAAATTTGGGACTTAGAGATTGAAACTAGTCAAAGGTCGAACCAAGGAAAAAAGTGGAAAATTGCAATTTTAATAAAATTCCTAACAATGGACATTACAGTGGTATCAGAGCATGGTCCTTGCACCTGTGTATTAGGTACATACATTCAAGAATAATTGGCAGCCATGTCTTACTATTATGATGAATCCTATGAGTACAATTCTTATGATGAATATGCAGATGCTTATGAGCAATATGAAGCAGAATGTGAATGGTATGAGGAAAAGGTGCCATCATGCAACACTTCTTACAATTTCAAGAGAAATGAAGATTATTCTTATGACTTTAAATCTGATGAATATGAATGTGTCACACCAACCAAGGATAATTCTATGAGTGAGTTCCAAAGATGGAGAGCAAATTATAAAACCTTGCCCCAGCAATATCAAAAATACCAAGAATATCTTGCTTCGAGCAAAAATACATAAAATGCCATGTCTTTTGAGTACTATGCTGAACATGTTTTTGAAAATAGGCCCAAAAATGAAGATGTGGAGTTAGTGAAGAAAGGTTTATGCCCTTCTTGTAAGAACCCTTGGAGCGAGTATCATATATGTGTGCATGAAATGATGTCCTCTTTGATGAGAGCTTTTGAGATTTATTCAAGAAGGGATTCCAAATATACCGATCCTAAGGAAAACAAGGGGAAAAATGAATCAGCTTGCTTGAAGGAGAAAAATGAAGAGACATCACAAGAGTATGAAGAATATTCTATTGAAAATATGGAAGATCATTTTGAGACACCTTCTAGCTTAGACATGAACCAAAGAGCATCTACTGATGGATGCTTAAACTATGAAGGAGTACCTACTGATGGGTGCTCACACCTCTATGTTGGTGACATAGAGATCACTTTTGAAAGTGTTGCTGCAAGCCCAAGTTCCATTAAGCATGATAATGAAGACCTTGTAGCAGTTGAAGAAAAACCAAGATCAACTTCCCCATCACCACTTGAGCTTCATGAAGTTGGTCCAAGCAAAAATGAAGAAGATGAGGAGGTTCATTTGCAAGAGCCTCATTTTCTTGAAGGGTCCTTAAAGATGAATGAAAAGAAGATCCAAGAGTCCCTCAGCATTCTCCATGAGACTCAAGCATTGGTGTCAAATTCTTGTTGGAGAGCTACTTCATTGGAGGAAACATCCTTCCTTGAAGATATGGAGAAGATTCAAAGAGCAATGTGCCACATCAAAGGTAATTTCATGTCTTTGCTTTTTGATAGAAACCATTTGTTTGAGCTTAATGAATTGTTACATGATGCATACTTGAAGAATAATGAGGATATTCATAAGCTCACAATTCAAAATGAGCAATTTCTTGAAAAGTTGCAAGATACTTGTTTTTCCTCCTATGTTTCAGATTGTCAAATGGTAGATTGTTTGGAGGATTCTCATGACATGGTGGATCATGAGAAATGTGAAAATTTTAATGTTCTTGATGTGTTTGGAGATGAACTTGAAGAGATCCAAACACTTGATGTGGTGGAAGAAGAATTTGAATTGCCTCTTGATGAAGGTTGTGCAATTTTTAAAGAAGAGCATGATTCATCTACATTGGAACCAAACTATGACAAAGAATTCACACTTTTGAAGGAGCTGCATGATACTACCCATATGGATCCTCCCCATGATGAAACTTCTGTACTTTTTGATCATTTGGGTGATTTGGTTCATTCTCCTACATCCTACAATTCCATGTTTTGCAACATTAGTCTCAATGAAGTATGGGTGAAAGGGTTCTTTTTGATGGTGCCACATGAGGAGTATGATATGGTTGGAGCACATTATTATTCACATTTGCAGCAGCATACTTTATTACTTTATGATGATGCACATCTACATGGATGCACCTATGATATGCATTTGAGTCACTTGAAGACTCATGGTTTTTCTTGCTCAACACTTGATTCATTTGATGTTGGAGGAACTTCATCCAACACTTGGGTGAATAGATTTATGATTGGAGAACATTTTTGTTGGAAGCCACATACTTTGTTATATCTTTATGATAATCACATTCAGGGATGTATGGGTGAGACTTCTTTGAGTCATTTGAAGTCTCCTTGTTTTTTCTGCTCATTATTTGGTTCAGATTTTAGTGGAGATTCTTCATTCACTTCTTGGATGAAAGAATACATGGCTGAATATTTTGATGCATATCACATCCTTTTGGAGCAGCTTTATAGGACCTGGGATCCTCACCTATGTCATTGGAGCAGATTTGATTGGTCACTTGAAGCTTGTATGCACTTGGAAAACGATGGTCTACTTGCTTGGAGGTTTAAGCACTTTCATGATTCTTTGATGAAGCACCTCCTTAATATTAATTTTCATTATGTAGTTATGTACTTTGATGATATATATTTTGTACTCATGATGTTTGGAAGAATGCATACAAGAAAATGGGATCCAGGAATCCTCTTATATGATGGTATGGGTTGGAGAGCACTCTTAATTGTTCGGGTGCAATACAAGCAATGGGACCCTGGAATAATTTTTATCTCATTGGTTTCAAATTTTTTGGGGAAACAAGCAGTATGGGAGATGGATTTCCCCACTTAATAAAGTGATTTTTATCAGAGTAGTGCAGCAGCAAGCATGTTGGTTCCTCTCTAAAATCTTCATGGAAACTCAAAGACTCAAGGTTGGGCAATTCAATGGCAACTTCAAAGAATTATATAGAAAGCAGGTTCTTCAACACCCATGTTTAAAATTGCTTGAGGACAAGCAATATTGGGAAGGGAGGATTTGTCATGTCCCAAATTTGGTATTGGGTCAAAATGGCCTAATCACATTGGCCCTATTCATTAGAGTTTGTCAAATTGATGCTAAAGGTCAAATAATTTCCAAGGAGGAAAATTACTAGTTTCCTAGGTTTAGGGTGGAAGCTTTGGGATTTGGAATAATGGGGATAATAAATGATGTTTGAACATTAGAATGGCATAAATATTTAATAAAGGAGATAAATAAATATATACAAGTGAAAATCAAAGTGGCATTTCATCATGAAGACACATGGAGGAAGTGGGACCCACATATGGCTAGATTTCCCCACTACACTTGGCATCATTCTCTCACCAATTCGAATTCAAGGTGAATGGTAACATACTTGGGGGAGTCAGGGATGTATGGGTGAGACTTCTTTGAGTCATTTGAAGTCTCCTTGTTTTTAGGGGAGGCAGGAGGGGGAGGGGTGATTTTAAGCCCCGACGGAGAAAGAATTTGCACTTATTCCTGGAATTTAGGAATGGAAACCAATAACGTGGCGGAAGCCATGGCGTTATGGCAAGGCATAAATCAAGCTCTTTATTATGGAATACAGTCCCTTACGGTCATAGGGGACTCCAAGTTGATCATCCAAAGCATGAATTCCATGGAACTTCCCTCATCTATTCGGCTTCGACAAATCCTTCGAAGAATTGGTCTCATAACTTCTCAGTTTCGAGCCATCGATTTCTTTCATATTCTAAGGAAGAACAATGAGCACGCCGACAAAGCGGCTAATGACTCTATGGGCCTTGTTAAAGGGACCCTCAAGATCAACGATGGGCTTAGCTGGACACCCATCCCCTAACCTGTAGCGGATGTCTATGATTCTTAGAAAAGGTAACACGTGGAGATTGAATGGTACAATGGATGTCATGCCTCCCGGCGGCCGGATGGTCTGTATCCATGGCGTGGCGCTTTCTCCTCTGGCTTATAATGCCTCTCAGCTCGCTCCCTCCCTCAACATGATGTCGTTTGCGCTCATGCTGATGAATGCGAGTACTTGCGTTTGTACCTTTGGGCATGTGAATTTAATGGGAAAGATTTCAAGGAATACGAGGAGCCCCTGCAATCATAGCAGGTTCCTTCATCGGGCAGATTCACTTAAGGTTAACCCCCTAGCAGCCACTGCTCCTGGGCCGGATGGTACCTGGTATGGGAAAGATGACGCCAATTCTCAGGCCTCGCATCATGGAACATTAAGAAGCAAGCTGAATCAGCATGTTAAAGGAAGTACGGTCCCTGGAACTGACGATCCGCGTATTTTGGTGATGGGATTTGAAATTCGCCCCAGGCTTAAGGATGCTCCTATTTATCTCATGGTAACCCAGCAGGGAAAGCATCGAATTCCTCATTCCATCGTCTCCGAGTGCAAAATTCTCTCCACGCTTGAGCCATCATCCTGGGGGCGAAGGTTCGGGATTTCTTGCTTTGTACTTTTGGTAGGTTGGCCCGCTGATACAGAGCAGAAGGAAGGAATGGCAGACTCTAGCGAATCCGCAACCTCCTCTCCGGATCCATTGCAGGAATTGGAAGCCGAAGTACGTGTTTTGCGACGAAGAGTTCGTCGTCAGGGTAATTTCATGCAGCAACTGGATCACCAGGGTGGACGATGCCTCGACAGAGTTGAGGACGAATTAGCACTTATTCGTTCGGATTTTAAGGCTGCCTTCGATGTTCTGGAGGAGAAAGTTATGGTGGCAACTGACAATCTGGAACTTAGGCTGCAACGGGCGGAGGCAGCTTTGGCTAACCTGAGGAAATCCGAGATTGCTAGACATGATAAGTACCAAGAGGCCTCCAAACCTGCTTTTGGGGCACGTCATCGCTGACTCTAGTCTAGTCTCTGTTTTTTTTTATCTCTGTTTCAGCTTTCTGATCACAAAAGTCCTGATTTTGTTTCTACAGGCATATGTTTAAATGGGTTGAATGTGCATGTGATTCTCCTGTCATGGAATGTAAACTTTTACGTGACTCTGTCACTGTTTTAATAATATAAAACCTAGCCGTTATTGTCAAAAAAAAACATACTTGGGGGAGTCCAAAAGGTATTATTCATTGCATTACTCATCCAAGGTCGAAATATAGAGGAAGAGTAACTCCCATGGAAGAGGAAGAGGCAATTTGGAGCTAGTGAGACACTTGGGCTAGATTCCCTAGCTCTATGACAACAATGATGAAGATGCTATGACACCTATGACACAAATCAGACCTGAAGGCTGACATATGACATATATGACATGTCAGGGCTAAAAATAGACTCCAAGAGGGCGCTCAAGGGTGTTAGGGCAGCTAAGATGCTTCCACATGTGATTTGGTGGAAGTGGGAGACTAGGAATTGTTGTACAAGTGGCGTTCTTTGGAATCTCTTCCCAACTTGAGTTGGCATGAGTCTCTTGGAAGGAATTCGACCCATGGAGGACATTAGAAGTTTATAAATGTCAATAACAAAGAATGAAACCAGCTTTTGATCATTTGTAGAATTTGCAATTTCAATTGTGAAGAGGGAGAGTTAGTGGATGACTAGTTTCTTGCCTTAGCCAATTTCGAGGGTGAAAGATTCCCATCCAAGTTGGCAATTGGAAAGGCCATTCAGACCTTTCATTTGGAGCTTTAATGGAGTCTTTATTTGCAGGTGTAAGCTACAGGGAAGCTCATGGTTTCTTCTATTGCAGCTCGCTCCTTCAACCATTTCCAGTTTTGATGGCATATTCTTGATCCTTGAGGGAGGGCGTTTTTGGTGAGCTATTGTACTCTTTGGGGGAGCTTCTAATGCCCCATTTCTTTTGTAATATGAATTAAATACTCTGTTCTTCATCTTCAGAAAGTTTCAGGTCGAAATTCCAAGTAGAAATGTATAAATCTCATTTTTAATGGAAGAACAATGCCATTTCCCCACTACCTTGTTGTGAACCAATGTATTGATGATGATTTCGAATGAATGGATGATTATATGATATATTTGTGATCAATATACTGCCATGGATGTCTTCTACAAGTTTCATGTACTGTACTTGAGCATTTGAAGCATTTTTACTCAATTTAGTTGTATTAGGAGGTGAAATAGTGCCATTTCCCCAAGGGTCGAATTGGGGATTTTTGCAGTTGAATGGGAGAGGGTGAGACCAGTTGTAATAAACCATTAATGGTGCATATGAGACCTTAATAAAATACTTAACACATTACATACCTCTGTTCATAAATTTGAGTGGGTTTGGAGGCATTTGGGAAGCCATTTTTAGTACTTACCTCGGGGGGATTTGAACCCCAAATTACTAGTAAAATTGCATACTTGGTCCAGAATCTTAAGAGAGTTTGCAGAGGTCTTTTGGTGGCCATATGTTATCCCTGAACATCATATTCAATTCCTAATATCATTCATACACCTTCCGTGAAGATTTGAAGGCATTTGGAGTCAATTTGAGACCTAGAGACCAATACTAGTCAAAGGGAAATCACTAGTAAAGTTACCTACATTGACCAGAATTAAAAGAGTATTTTCCGAAGTGTTTTAAAGGTAAAAAGGCATCCCTAAAACACATATTTATGTTCTAATATCATTCATATACCTTTTCAGAAGATTTGGGATCATTTGGGGCAAATTTGGGACCTAGAGATTGAAACTAGTCAAAGGTCGAACCAAGGAAAAAAGTGGAAAATTGCAATTTTAATAAAATTCCTAACAAGGGACATTACAAAACACGAGGGTTCAACCCTACCAAGCTCGCCGAGCCAAGGAATGGCGGCCATATCTTTTAAACATTTACATCATCTACACTATCAACAAAACTTAAAAACATTAACGTTTCCCAAATGTTGTAGGCGAGACAAAAGCCACTACCGTGAAGGCATGCTACCAACACTCTGCTCATCAAGTCCGACTCCAGGAGAACCACCGAGGGAGGGATACCACCGAAGCTTACCAGTGGATTCGCTATAGTTCTTCTCCTCACCAACTGTTCTGGCACCTTGTTGTTCACCGAGAGTTACCTACCAACAACCATACACTAAGTTAAATATCGAATCATGAGATAGTAATGCATGCAACAAAGAATAATTTGAAAACCCTTGCAAACGTTACGATACTTGAGTCGTGACAGAGGCTTGACAAAGCCAACATCCATCCACTGTGAAGGAGAAGCACCCAACTCAAAGGCCACTCTGTGTGATATATTTGAAACTTACAACCCAATCAAAACCCCAGATTTGCAAGTCACTACAATGCCACAACAGATACACTCATCCCACTTGTAGAGTGCTACACAAAACATTTCCAGACTTGGCCTCCATGGATAACAATCACTCACATACTGAAGTTTGCTACCGGTCTCAGAATCAAGCCCGAGGGAGGCTAGAAAAACATCAAAACCCTAAGTGCCTCTCCACCGGTTGGCCTCACCTCCCAAACCTTACCACCGAAACAATGACCAAGAAAACATTACAAGAATCCATAAGTTACGTTAGGGTTCACCTCAATCCCTATACACAACGATCAATGACGGAGATCCATTTGCATCAAGCCACGATGGAGGGTGATAGATGCGGTATTAAATCACCCATCTACCTCCCAAGCCACGAAGTTGCCATTGCAGTTGACACTAGGGTAGGAGGCCTATTACAACTCAGCTTGCCAAACCTCATCACACATCGAATCATCCATCACGACTTACATGTAACAATATCCTTAACCCGGTGGCCAGGAAATTTAGTTGCAAACTCAATCATTTACTACACCCTTGACTTCGTACGTAGGCTTTTGCATTGCCATCATTCCACCTGCCAGCCACACGGATCAACATTAATAGCATCGACATATAAATGGTATCAAGGTATAATGTCCATCGATAGCATATAATAAAGGTCTTATATGATTCCATTTAATCAATTTCGAGCACACTCATAGCATATGAATATCCACCAAGGTTGCGATCAATCATAGGGCATGGATTGACACCGCCCCAACATATAAAGTTACTATAAAGTTCATCATAAGAATCATTGTAAAGCTCTTAAAGCTTTGTTCACACCATAAGTTATATGAATACACCCTTAGGGTATGGCTGCCACCCAAGGACCCATTGCATACATTGCATGGTAGGGTATTAATGCTTAATGCATCACCATTTTAATTGCCCGAGTAACAGAGACCAGAACCACCTTATCACTCTTTCTATAGTATGCTTAGGACCATGTGCCCTTGTCCTAAACTTGTCATTGTCAAAAATTATAAAAGAATTATTTTAAAAGTCGCAAGTCATTTATGAAATGACCACACGTAAAGTCATAAACACCTAATGGAAACATTCATAACAAGAACACCTTGGGATTGACGATATCTGCAGTCCTTGATATAGTCAGGTTCATCTTACATAATTGGAAGGAGACCATACCTGTAGCGTCGAAAATCATACGTAGTTTTTATTGATATCACTGTTATTAAACGCTCTGATTTTTATCGCTATCTCTCACCAGCAAATCTGCGCATGGAGGATGAGTACAATGCTTTAGCTGAGTAGCTAAGTAAGCCTCGGGGCACCTCGTGGGACCCTTTTCATCATCATCCAAAAATATTAAACTGTCAGTACTTGTCGAGAATAATTCTGTTTTCCAAATGCATCAAAATTTTCAATCATTCCAGCATATGAATATGAACATAATCATTAATTGGATTTCATGACGTGTCACTGACATGATACGGCATCAGAAGAGAAAAAGACACAGCCATTAAATTGTTTCCTACCAAGCGTCACATTTATTAATTGATGCTTTATTAATTATTATTATTTCCGCATTTTACAATATTAGCTTTTTATGGTGATTTAAATTTTTTTAAATTTTTATGAAAATATCGGGATGTTACATGTGGTATCAGAGCTCATGTTCGAACTCTAGGCCTAAAGATGGTCCAAGAAACACGCAAAAAAAAAATTATGACTGTGAAATTTTTCGCTAACTCAAGTTTAAATTATTTTGTCGTATACAGAAAATTTTCTTTGATTTACAGATATGGAAGGATCAGCTGAACACATAAGGGGCATATTTCCGCCAAACAGCCCTAGTATGGAACAAAAATTCCAGGGCAATCGAGGTAATGAATCGTCAGAATTATTGCGTGCTTTTCATGAATTAAAAGCAAAGATCCAGTCAGTAAAACAGGACAATGAAAGAATCCTGAGGACACAGGAAGAGTTGAAGCAAGCACTGTTCATCCAATATCCAAAATATAAACAGAACCTGGAACATACTTCTGAAAATAAAGAGCTATCCCATGAAGGCAAGAATAAACAAACAGAAACAACTGAAGAAAACAACAACTCAACGTCATCAAGAGCTGCCAAACATCCACGTAAAAAGAATCATAACTACTCTAGTGACAGCAGTGAAGGAGACTTTAAGCCAAAAAGAAAAAGGAATAAACAGTACGAACAGATATCTGGTGAATTCAAGAAAATCAAACCCCCAACTTTCAATGGTGAGACAGAAAAAGGAGAGACAGCGGAAGCATGGCTGTCAACATGAAAAAGTATTTTCAAATCTATGACTATTCAGAATCCTTAAAGGCGAAGATGGCAATTTGTAATCTGACCGGGAAGGCAGATATTTGGTGGCAAGACCTTAAAAGGGTAAAAGGTATAAAAGACCGAGATGTGAGTTGGAGTTCTTTTAAAAGACACTTCAAGAAGAAATTCTTATTTGAGCAGTATTGTGAAGAAAAATCCAAAGAATTTTATGATCTGAAACTGGGAACGATGAACATGAAAGAACTAAACAGCAAGTTTTTAAGTCTGCTAAGATATGTGTCGTACATGGTGGAAGAAAAACCGAAGGTCCAGAGGTACCTAAGTTGTCTACCTTTCCACATCAAGGACAGGATAGAGTACGATAACCCTAATACACTAGAGGAAGCCATGAGGAAATCCACTTTTTGCTTTGACCAGAATAAGAAAAGAGAAGGGGTACCTAGCTGGAAAAACCCAAAACCCAGTAACTTTGAACAAAAAAGAAGAATTTTAGATATGGTGGCAATTCCAGTTTCCAGAAGAGAAATTTTCAGAATAAAAAATTTCAGCAAAACATAAATAATCAACAGCAGAAATTTACAGCACCCAGAAATGTCCCCAATGTTGCTAGGACCAATGAATAGAAGCCACCTATAAAATGCTTTGAGTTCCAAGGGCCCCATCATGCCTCAGACTGTCCCCTCAAGAAAACGGGTGGCCAACCATATTCACTCCATACAATCTGAAGCTACTATAGGAGATGTGGTAAGAGAAGTACCCAGAATTAGTGCATCATTAGACAACCGGCAAGCAGAACACCAAGTCTCAATGGTGGAGGTCGAAGGTATGCTGCAAAACCACCCAGTTTCTATTTTAATTGACCCTGGTGCTAGTCTAAGCTATATATCACCAGTTGTTGTAGAAGGACTAGATTTGAAAACAGAAAAATTAGATAAATCCTGGTTAGTTAGATTAGCAACAGGAACAAAAAGAAGGGTTTCTAATTTTGTGGAAAATTGTACTTTATCTATGAATCAACTAACAACGTAGGTTAAGCTAAATATTCTGCCATTAGGGTCATATGACATCCTAATCGGTATGGACTGGTTAGAAACCCATCATGTCATTTTGAATTGTTGTGAAAAAAGTTTCATTTGCCTGGATGATGAAGGAAAGACAACAGAGGTAAAAGGCATCCCTAGGAAAACATCCGTTCGACAAATTTCGGCCATGCAAGTTAAAAAGGAAATCAGAAAAGGGTGTCAGATGTTTTTTGTAAATGCAGTGCATGATGAGATAAGTACTAAGGAGGACAAACTGAAAATGGAAGACATACCTGTCTTACAGGATTTCCAAGATATTTTTGCTGAAGAGATCCCAGGTTTGCCTCCCAAAAGGAACCTGGATTTTACTATTGAATTAATACCTGGTGCTGTACCAAGTTCTAAAGCTCCATACCAAATGAATATACTAGAGCTAAATGAGTTAAAATCTCAGCTGATGGAGCTGATCGATAAAAAATATATAAGACCCAGTGTGTCCCCTTGGGGAGCACCAGTCATTTTTGTTAAGAAGAAAGATGGTACCCTAAGACTCTGCATAGATTATCATCAACTGAATAAAATGACAATCAAGAATAGGTACCCGCTGCCCCGCATTGACAATCTTTTTGACCAGCTATGCGGAGCAACAGTGTTCTCAAAGATCGATTTACGATCAGGATATCATCAGGTCCGTGTGAAGGATGAAGACATTTTCAAAACAGCCTTTAGAACTCGTTATGGACATTATGAGTTCGTTGTCATGCCATTTGGATTAACTAATGCACCTACTGTATTTATGTGCTTAATGAACAAAATTCTGCACAAATACTTAGATAAGTTTGCAGTTGTGTTCATCGATGAAATTTTGGTATATTCTAAGAACAAGGAAGAGCATGATGAACATCTACATATCATTCTGCAAGTTCTGAGGGAGCACCAGTTGTATGCAAAATTCAGCAAATGTGATTTTTACAAAGACAAGATTCAGTACTTGGGACACATAATCTCTGAGGAAGGGATTTCGGTTGACCCCGCCAAGATAAAGGCCATTAATGAATGGCTGGTTCCTAAAGATGTGACAGATGTGCAATCATTTATGGGCATCACTGGTTATTATAGAAAATTCATTGAAGGGTTTTCCAAGATTGCAAACCCCATAACATCGCTGCAGAAAAAGAGAAAGAATTTTGTCTGGGATCAAAAGTGTGCGGACAGTTTTACAAAGTTAAAAGAATTACTGACTTCAGTGCCTATTTTGAGGATTGCAGATCCTAATAAAGATTTTGTAGTATGCACAGATGCGTGCAATGATGGACTGGGAGGAGTCCTAACGCAGGAGGGACATGCTGTAGCATACGAATCAAGAAAACTAAAATTACATGAGAAGAACTATTCCACCTACGACCTAGAATTGTTAGCAGTGATTCATGCCTTGAAAATGTGGCATCACCACCTTATCGGCAGAAAATTTACCTTGATGACGGATAATATGGGGCTGAAATATTTGTTAGATCAAACAAATTTGAATGCCAGGAAAGCCAGATGGCTAACTTTTCTGAGTGAGTATGATTTTGAAATTCAGCACATTAAGGGGAAGGAGAATAAAGTTGCCGACGCATTAAGTCATAATGCAAGGATACATTTTGTTTCAGCCATCAACACATACGCAATAGATTTGGAGGAACAGATTTTTGAAGGAATTGAGGATGAGGAATACAGAAAATTACAGGAAAGGACAGCAGAAAACAACTCTAAAAATTTTGTAACAAGTTTCAGTTTGAAGGAAAATGGCTTACTACTGTACAAAAACAGATTGTACATACCAAACGTACCAGCAGTAAAAATTCTGATTTTGGATGAGATGCACAAAAGCCACTATTCTTTCCATCTAGGTTACCAAAAAACCATCACAATGCTAAGGAAGGAGTACTAGCCCAGGATGAAGGATGAAGTAGCGGAGTATATAGCTAAGTGTTTTGACTGTCAAAAAGTGAAGGTGGAACATCAACATCCTGCTGGATTGCTGCAGCCCTTGCCTATACCCAGCTGGAAATGGGAAGTCATAAGTATAGATTTCATCACTGGGTTACCAAAGAATAAAAAACAACACGACTCCATCATAATGGTAGTAGACAAACTTAGCAAGGAAGCCCATTTTATCCCTGTCAAAACTACCCATAAAACCCCTGATATCGCAGAAATTTTTATGAAGCAGGTTTTCCGACTACATGGCATACCCAAGGTAATAGTTTCAGACCGAGATTCGAAGTTCACAGGTAACTTTTGGAGGTCCTTGTTCAAGGGGTTAAAGACCACCTTAAATTTTAGCACTACGTTCCATCCACAAACAGACGGACAGACTGAAAGGGTGAACCAGATATTGGAAGATATGCTCAGAATGTATGTTATGGATCAGCCTGGTAAGTGGGAAGACTACTTGTATTTAGTAGAGTTTGCGTATAATAATCACTACCATGCTTCAGCCAAACTTAGCCCATTTGAGATCCTTTACGGAAGAAAGTGTAACACACCGGTGTCATGGAGTGATCCGGTTAGCAGGGTCACCTTAGGGCCCGAATTGTGGCAGGAATTAGAACTAATCGTGAAGCAAGTACAAGGGAATCTTAAAGCTGCCTAGGATAGACAGAAAAGTCAAGCAGACCTTAAAAGAACTCATAGAGAGTTCCAGGTTGGTGAACATGCTTTTCTTAAGGTGAGGCCGAAAAAGAGTTCCTTAAAATTGGGAAGCTGTGCCAAACTGGCACCCAGGTATTGTGGCCCTTTCAAAATCTTGTCCAGGGTTGGACCTGTGGCATATCAATTAGCCTTACCATCAAACCTCAAAGTCCATAATGTTTTTCACATTTCATTTTTAAAGAAATATGTGCATGATCCTACTCATGTTGTAAATTGGAATAATGTTCAAGTGGAACAAGGCAGCGATTTTCCGGTGGAACCAGACTATATTCTCGCAAGGAAAGAAACTCTACTCTGGAACCACACGGTTGGCCAAGTAAAAGTGCAATGGAAGCACTATAGCCCAGCAGAGGCTACCTGGGAGTTGGAGAGTAGTATGCAGGATGCATACCCAACTCTGTTCCACGAACACTCAAGAAGTGATTAAAGCAACATCGAGGACGATGTTGAGGCTTAAGGGGGGGTGTATGTCACCTACCTAATTTTTGAGAATAATTATTTTCTACTATTATCCTTTTTGAAAAAATACTTTCTGTTAAATTATAATTACAAGTTTTGTAATTATGACCAAGTAGGTCAAAAATGAATGTAATGACTCATTATTATTATTTAATAAATAAAAATGGGAGACAAACACTCAAGAAAGCTGTTACAAGAGTGTCCACTGGCCCACTAGGAGGAATGGAAGCTGCTGGAAGGATTGGGACAAATGGCAGCATTTGCACTCTACCATTAGCTGTTGGTATGGGACAACTCCCCCTAATTTTGTGACATTTCCCCATCCAGGTGGAGGGAGGTGAGCAGGTAGCTCACTAATGACCAGTTAATTACAAAAAGACCTAGGCAGCCTATAAAGGGCAATTCGAATTGAGCAGGGAGCTCTTACAATGTTTTCTGCAGAAACATTCCTCATGCTCATCAGGTGATGGCTGAGAGATTCGAATAGGGGAGGCTGTGGAGAGTGCAAGTATAAGTCTTCAATGTTATGAGAAAGACAGACCAGAGGTGTTGGTGCTGGTCCCATTGATTTCTAAGCCTGTAAGGTTGGATATATATTTTCTTGCTGCTGCAAGAAGAGACCCTAAGCTTCAGAACTTCCTTCCTCCTAGTGGATCAGTGGATACTCTCGAGGGTCCTAAGTGCAGACAGCTTGGCTACTTAGGAGCAGGTTGGGTGGAACAGGCTTCTTGAGTGATTTGTTCCTCCCATTACACTTAGGTTCTATTCTTTTGTGTTTCTTTTTCAATCATATGAATGCTCTCAGAAAATGGCTTAGTAATGTTATTAATGATCAATAGCAGTAAAATGTTAGATCCTAATTAATTTAGATTTGTTGAACTGATAAAATGACTCCTCTGCATTTTTCCCCATGCGTGGAGCTGTATCGTACTACAGTACAGAGAGGTAGCATTAAATTTGCCCAGTTAAAAGTGAAACCTAGCATGCATCTAAATATCTAAACCAAAAGACCACCCATGCATAGACTTATGTTCCTCATGCATCTTATATTTTAGCAGCTGTAGATTAGATCCTTACATGCAATGTTTTTACTGTTCAAATCTGTATGCTGAACAACCTACCAGAAACTAGTCATAGTAATAGGTTCTTTTATGACTTCTGAAGGTGGACATTGTGTTAGCAACTAGGGTTTACTGGTCTTTAATTATTTCTTCAAAGAAAACAATATCATGCATTTTGTTTAACCATATTCCCACTTTTCTATTTTATTATTGTTTTGAGAATCTAATCGATTTTATAGAAAATATTGTCTTCACTATATTATCTTGTGCAGAAAGAAAGAAAGAAAAATACTGTGTTATTCTATCATTTCATCAGAGGTCCAAACTGGCCAAATACAGGAATATAGAATTAAAATAGACAAACTATTGTACTAATACGAAAATTAAACTAACTGATGATTACACTGTATATTTCTTGATTTTGTATTATTAATTGTATGTGGCAGAACTTACATCACAAAATATCATGTTATTAAAATCAAGAAGAACATAGCATTATTGATTTGACAGAACATGTTACCGTATCTCTACACTCAAACCAGGGTTGACCTGCCTCATTACACTATTATTTACAAACATTTAAACAACTGCCAAATCAAATGTTTCATTACCATTAGATGACCTAACTGTAGAATCAAGAGTTATTATTCTTGTTTCCTTAACATCATTACAGACCAGCAGACTTCATTAACATCGACAGCTAGGGTTTAGCATTTTCACTTATGTTTTCAAACAAAACTAATTCCTTTCTATTCTTGGCTTAATCCATGTATGCACAGATGCAATGTAAGCCAAGTAGATTGCTTTCAGCTTATAGCCACTATTTAACTAGACAACTTAAAACAAGCTTCCATTTACAGATTCGAAGACGAGAGTTTGAAAACACCATACATAGCCATTAAACCCTAAATAATTATCATTTCCATTTAAATTAACGCAGGTTGCATCCTACAGTTTGCCGCATTCTTTTGTTGAAGGTTCCATTCAAAACCCAATGCTAGTTACACACACAGCTAATGCCGAAACAAAATTACGGTCAACGTATCTCTTCTTCCATCATCATAGAAGTACCAAAATGACAGACGTAAAATGTAAAGCTATAAGACTCTTTGCAAACATGAGGGTTCAACCCTACCAAGCTCAGTGAGCCAAGGAATGGCTGACCATACCATTTAAACATTTACATCATCTACACTATCAACAAAACTTAAAACAGTAACGTTTCTCAAATACTGCAGGCGAGACAAAAGCCACTGCCGTGAAGGCATGCTACCAACACTCTGCTCATCAAGTCCGATTCTAGGAGAACCACCGAGGGAGGGATACCACCGAAGCTTACCGGTGGATTCCCTATAGTTCTTCTCCTCACTAACTGTTCCGGCACCCTGTTGTTCGTCGAGAGTTACCTGCCAACAACCATACACTGAGTTAAATATCAAATCATGAGATAGTAATGCATGCAACAAAGAATAATTTGAAAACCCTTGCAAACATTTTGATACCTGAGTCGTGACAGAGGATTGACGATGCCAACATCCATCCACTGCGAAGGAGAAGCACCCAGCTCGAAGGCCACTCTGTGTGATATATTTGAAACTTACAACCCGATCAAAACCCCAGATTTGCAAGTCACTACAACGCCACAACAGACGCACTCATCCCACCTATAGAGTGCTACACAAATCATTTCCATACTTGGCCTCCATGGATAACAATCACTCACAGACCGAAGGTTGCTGCCAATCTCAAAATCGAGCCCGGGGAGGCTAAAAAAACATCAAAACCCTAAGTGCCTCTCGGTCGGTTGGCCTCACCTCCCAAACCCTACCACCGAAGCAATGACCAAGAAAACATGACAAGAATCCATAAGTTACGTTAGGGTTCACCTCAATCCCTATACACAACAATCAATGACGGAGATCCATTTTCATCAAGCCACGATGGAGGGTGGTAGATGCGGTATTAACTCACCCATCTACCTCCCAAGCCACAAAGTTGCCATTTCAGTTGACACCAAGGCAGGAGGCCCTTTACAACTCAGCTTGCCAAACCTCATCACATGCTGAATCATCCATCACGACTTACACATAGCAATATCCTTAACCCGGTGGCCATGCAATTTAGTTGCAAACTCAATCATTTACTACACCCTCAACTTCGTATACAGGATTTTGCAGTGCCATCATTCCACCTGCCAGCCACACTGATCAACATTAATAACATCAACATATAAATGGTATCAAGGTATAACGTCCATCGGTAGCATATAATAAAGGTCTTATATGATTCCATTTAATCAATTTCGAGCACACTCATAGCATATGAATATCCACCAAGGTCGCGATCAATCATATGGCATGGATTGACTCCACCCCAATATATAAAGTTACTATAAAGTTCATCATAAGAATCATTGTAAAGCTCTTAAAGCTTTGTTCACACCATAAGTTATATGAATACACCCTTAGGGTATGGCTTCCACCCAAGGACCCATTGCATACATTGCATGGTAGGGTATTAATGCTTAATGCATCACCATTTTAATTGCCCGGGTAATAGAGACCAGAACCACCTTATCACTCTTTCTATAGTATGCTTAGGACCATGTGCCCTTGTCCTAAACTGGTCACCGTAAAAAATTATAAAAGAATTATTTTAAAAGCCGCAAGTCATTTATGAAATGACCACATGTAAAGTCATAAACACCTAACGGAAACATTCATAACAAGCACACCCTAGGATTAACGATATCTGCAGTCCTTGAGATAGTCAGGTTCATCTTACAGAATTGGAAGGAGACCATACCTGTAGTGTCGAAAATCATACGCAGTTTTTATTGATATCACGGTTATTAAACACTCTGATTTTTATTGCTATCTCTCACCAGTGAATCTACACATGGAGGACGAGTACAATGCTTTAGCTGAGTAGCTAAGCAAGCCTTGGGGCACCTCGTGGGACCCCTTTCATCATCATCCAGAAAAATTAAACTGTCAGTACTTGTTGAGAATGATTCTGTTTTCCAAATGCATCAAAATTTTCAATCATTCCAGCATATGAATATGAACATAATCATTAATTGGATTTCATGACGTGTCGCCGACATGATACGCCATCAGAAGACAAAAAGACACAACCATTAAATTGTTTCCTACCAAGCGTCACATTTATTAATTGTTGCTTTATTAATTATTATTATTTCCGCATTTTACAATATTAGCTTTTTATGGCGATTTTTTTTATATAATTTTTATGAAAATATCGGGATGTTACATGGGGCCTTGGACATGTTTAGTGGAGGAGACTTAAACCTCAAGCTCTAAAGGAATCTTTAGCTATCTATAGCTAAGTGGGATTCCTACACCAAACACAAATGGTGTGTTGAGGGTAGCACTGGCCCATGGCCGAGGATGTTGGTTCCATTAGGTGTCTTTGATCATTATGAAGGTGTCATAGGGCCTTGGAATGGAATTATAGGGATGAAGATCATGCCTTCGGCTCTAAAAAAACCATTGAGGCATCTAGAGCCATGCACAATGCCTCAAAGAACCACACATGAATTTGCATGGGTATCCATGGTACTATATATGTAGGTCACAAGGTATTGGGCCCTTAGACATGGTAATGGAGGAGACCTACAACTCAAGCACTAAAGGAATATTCTAACCATCTAGGGCTAAGAAGATTTCCTCCACCAACAAAAGATGGTTTCTTGAGGGTATCATTGGCATATGATTGATAATGTTTGTGCCATTCTATGGTTTTGAAAAATATGCATATGTTGTAGGGTATTGGTAATGGATTTCCAAGGAGGAAGACCATGCCTTTGGCCTCAAAGAAACCATTGAAGCATACATACCCATGAACAGTTCCTTGAAGCACAGTTTTCCTTTAAGTGGGGATATTCATGTCATCGGGGGTTTTTAAACAGTAATAATGGGACTGAAGTCCCTAGACATAGTTAATAAACCAAACCCTTATTTCCTAAATGAATCTTCTAATCATCTACGTTCAAGATCAATGCCTTTAACTACGTTCAAGAGAAATGCCTTTAACTACCACACATGAGCTATTGATGGATTAATTTGCATTCCAATGGTGATATGGATTCAATTAACACTTTTTGAGCTCTAGGTATGGATCTTGAGTCGCTTGACATGGTTTGGGTAGGAAACTCGAGCCTTTAATCCTTGAAGGAAGATCCTAGGAATCTAAGGCAATGAATGACACGTCAAACTAGCACACATGGCCTTTGTCTGGGTATATGTATGGAATTAGGTGGTTTTTAGTAGTAGGCATAATTCTCGGGGCCTAGAGATGATCAAGGAATGAGTCCCATGTCATATATCATAAATGATATTTTTAGGCATTTAATTACCATAGGATGCATTGAATCACCGAACTTGACATCCAATGGAGTCCTTTCCCTCCAAGTGGGGATGTTAGTTCCTTTAGAATCTTCACATAATTAGGTATGGATCATGGGGCCTTGACATGTTTAGGGGTGGAAACCAAAGCCATGGCCACTAAAAGAAGCTTCTAGGTATCCAAATCTAAATGACACCTTGAACAAACACTCATTATCTCCAAAGAGTGTCCTTATCCTACAATCTATGCAAATACCATTGCCATTATGAGGTTTAACACAGGGCATAAGCTTTACGGCTCTATACATTCTTAAAAGAGGAAATGATTATTTTTTTCCCTAAAAGAATATTTTAGGTGTCAAAGGGTAAGAAAAAATACCTTGAAGAATCACTCATGACCTCTTGTGATATATCTATTTTTAAGTGATATATCTATTTTTAAGTGGGGGAAACGTGATCCATTATGAATTTTTACTGAAGTAGGTATGGATGTAAGCACCCTAGACATGGCTAGCGGAGGAAAAATTAAGATTTCGGTTGTAATGGAATTTCCCAAGAATCCAAGGCTATGATTGATGCCTTAAGGAACCACACTTGACCTCTCAAGGGTATCATTTTTCTTTGGCTATGGATCTCCATGCCATTAGTAGGCTATGAGCACTAGGTGGGGCTAAGGGCATTGACATAGTAAAGGGAGGAATCCTAGGGCTCATGTCCTAAACAAAGATTCTATACATCTAGAACAAACATCCTATAGCTTTTGTCAATAACATTGCCGCATTGTGACTCTTGTCTTATAAAATTTATTATGTCCAAATATATATAAAAAAACATAAAAATCTAACTGAAATATTATTCAACACAACTATTAAAGAAATCATTACATAAAATTAAAATTTAAAGATGCAAAATATTTACAATTTAACATCACCTTTACCACAATACAATATAAATTATATTTATTTTTTTGAAATATAAAATTCAAAGAAATACAAATTTATGATAAAACCAAAGTCTATACTAATATACTCCACAAAAATAATATTATTATATTTAAACTACTTTTTAATAGCACTAAAAGTGGAAGAGGACAAGTACTTGATGATATCACGTACCTTTTTTAAAAATGGGTGAAGTTAAAAAAAGTGGTTAACTCTTTCTTACCCTGAGTGAAGCGTAGCTGCTTAAATTTTACATTTGATCCGCAGTAAATTTTGGCCTCAATCTGCATTCTATCTCTCTGGCATATGATTATATCTTTCCTTATTTATTTTTTCCAGTTGTGTTACAGAGGTCATACGACAAAGAAATTAGGGATGGAGGCCCCGTTCTCAGTGATTTTCGAGGATAAATTTGTTTTTTTTGGGGGTTTGTACGGTTTAGTGATGGAGCTTTTGGCAGGAAGCGGTGGAGGTGTTCTGCCCCGGTCATAGGGAAAAAACCATCTATGAAAGACATATTCTACCAAGAAAAGGGTTGCTATGGATTCTGCTATCAAGAACACTAACAACCCAGGCCCTATGGCATGAGAGACAAGACAAAATTGCCCTCGCAATTGTATGGTAGGAATGGGGAGAGCCCTGTTATGGATTATGAAGACATCAAGTGTGTTGATGGTGAATCTAGTCATCATGCAAAGTCTAAATCTTTCCTTCATTCTTCGAACAAGGTAAGTTCTAATTCTCCTTAATTTCCATCCTCTTTGTAGAACTCTGCATTTAAAGAACTCGAATCGAGACTATGGCCAACATGAGCTAAGTGAGAGTCGAAATTTAGTAAATAGCTTGTGTCATCAATGCACACCACAAAACATTAGGGCTTAATTTTTGTTTCTACCTGAAATACCCAGGTTGGATTCTTTAATTAGGCACATCCGCACCTGAAATATTCATTACCTCATTTAGAAGATATAAAATTCAATGACGATTGAGTATCTTGCCAAAGGCCCATTTTTTATACTTGCTTAGGCGTAGCTTTACATAAAATATAATTTATGCATGTTGAACAATCTATTTGTCATTTATGTGTTTTCTTCCAACCGGTGGGAGATGTCAGTTATTAAGGGTTGCCACAGTGAAAATACAACCTGCGATTTGCAATATCAACCTACTTTCTATCATTTGCATCAAACATGTATGTTAAAGGAAAACGTGTGGGAGAGGAATGTCACTGCCTCTATGAGTTGAAGCACTTGGTGGCCTCCCTTCTCATTGATTAGGTCAAGTCCAGGGACTTGTCGTTGCTCTTGAGTATACCCGTTTTGGGGATTATGCTTAAATGTCCTTAAGTTGAAAGATATTGTGGTTTGATGCGAGGTCATATATATACATGTGTGTTGGCACTTGTTATTGAAGTTTAGGTAGATTTCAAAGTAGTGACAGTTTAGTGAAGCTTTACATATTTTTGAAGTATGTGCAGAATTCAAAACAATTACAATTTTCCAATGTAATTAGCGATTGACAAACAAAAAGCCCTAGAAATAGTTAAGTGGTACAACGTGGAGGAAATTCAAGTTAATGTTCTCTTAATTGGGTGCTGAAAAAGTTTGATCTCGAAAGGAATCATATATCCACTAAATCCATGTAATGATTTCATTTAAAAAATTGTTGAAATCTCACAAAATCCTCAATGTAAAATATACATTTTTGGAATGCAAATTGATATTGGCATTGTATTCTGGACATTGTGTTGTCACAAAATTTGTGAAACTCTGTCGTTGTATTAAACCTCGAAACAATTAAGTGGGGATTAGAATACGTATGGATTATGTTGGAAGATTATATGAATGAGAAAGAATGGAATTGGCCATTTTGTATCAAATATATTCTATCCATGTGCATATATTGTTTTCTGCTCAATATGTGATTCATGAATGTTATAGTGTCAAACGATCTCAGCTTGAAGTTTCAGGATCAAATCAGAATCAAGAAGGGAAAGATTGTAGAGATGATTGGATTTTAGGGAAATATGAACTCTCATTGCATTATGGTTTGTATACCTGTAGTGTCCAAACAAATAATTGTGGCCTTTTCCACTTAAAGGAAAAAAAAACATCGCTATGAGAAGTGATCATGGATTGATACCGCTGAAGTTGTGGACTTGTAGTGTTTAGAGCACAGAGCGGGAGAAATCGTGGATGCAAGAAATTAGTCAAATTTCGGTTGTTAAAATGTGCATGGAGGAGATTGCCACCATGGGATAGGTGCAATTTGTAAGTGCATTTCTAGTCACCAGAAGATAAATCTATTTCACTGCATTGATGAAAGGTAAAATTCAGGCGCTTAACTCCTTGATAAGATGATGTTATAAATTCAGTAGTTGGGGTTTGATCTCTGATTTTAGTGACAGAGAAATTGTGGATTTAATGAAACCTTGTAGCCAAAGGTTATAAAGGTTATATTAGTAATCCCAAACCGTTCATTCAATCTGTGTTTTTTTATAAGGGAAAATAAGCTATGGTAATGTGCCATATAACCTTATTAAATGACCCCACAATATTTTCCTATTGTTTGTTTTTCTTAAAATATAATGTTTTAGTCTTAAATTTGTGTTTTCAAATAGGTCATAAAACTACCTGAAATGGCTATAAATGGCCACAGGAAAAGGTCAAAATGGGACCCAGCTATCGAAAATGCATTTCTCGCTGCCTAGATCATGATGGGGTTCCAGAACTGAGATTTCTGGTAAGAAACGTGTTTCCTGATCTTGGAAACAGAAACACAACCTGTAACATTTTGAAACCTATCTATATGCTATTTGTGGCCATTTTCTTATAGTTGATCACTAGGGAAATTGTTGTCATGGATGGTAAGCATACTCTATAGTATCAATGAGATTCTGAATAGAAAAAATGACATTCCATAGTTGTTTTCAAGGATGGTAAGCATACTCTACAGTATCAATGAGATTCTCAGTAGAAAAATTGACTTTCCAGAATTGTTATCGGCTTTTGGAATGAGACCGTTTACTGTAATTCATCATAAACTGAGTGATCTAGTAGGAAACCATAAAATTTGAGCAGGCCAGTTGTCTAGCATCTAGAAAACAAAATGGAATGGGGCACATCTGGCTGGATGTAGTTGTGTAGATCACGACCAGAATAAAAACAGGTCATGTGAGTGTTGAGATTCTTGGTGCAACAAGTCAAATCTAAGTATTCAGTACAGGAAGAGACCTAATCGCCGAGCTCTAACATCATCTTTTGCTATCAGAGATGGAGCTAGATGTGGAATAGATAGTATAACTGCTTTTAATATATCTAGAGAAAAATGCATTCCAAAGTTCTGAATTTATATTACATTGAAGGTCATTTCCTTCAATAGACAGAGAGTTCCCTTGTCGTGACTACTGCGTGGCACATTCTAGGATATGATACATGCAATGGGTTCTGTATTATAAGTGATGAGTTTGTATACTATTTTTCTGTTAAATTGTATTGTTCGACTTATTTTTCTTCTAGTTATTGAGAAGTAGAAGTGTGACTTGTAGTATTCAAAATTATACCAGTATAGATCCATCTTAACTCTGGCTCTATCAAGGGTCGATAGGGATCAAATAACTCTAAAAAAGGGGTTTGCACCTAAAGGGATTTGATCCCTGGAATCAGCGCTTCATAGTACATTAAGATGGATCTTTTTGCATAACAAGTATTAATGCTCTTGAGTTGTTCAGGTTTATGTTGACGTGGCCATTACTGCAAGCGAGGATGATATAGAGAACCACAGAGTAATAATACTGGGATCCCCGTTAACAACATTTCTCATATTGTTTCATAGAATATGAGAGCCATTTATTTGTTTTTTGTAATTATGGAGATGGCGGCTATGTATTTGTAATAACTTTGGGTAATGTTTGCTACAGCTGCAGACAAATAACATAAAATTCAGGCCACTGATTAACCATATTGGTATGCATTTGTATTCTAAATTGTTATATAAATCTATATAAGAAATTATCGGAAGATTAATATGTTGTGGTGTTGTATACATATTGTGAGTTGGGAGTAGTTGTAGAGCAGCTAACTAATTACAAAGCAAAGGAGTTGTGAGTGGATCAGTAGCTGAAATATTTCTATATAAACGCGGTTGATCTAATTAGCCTTACTGGCCACAATGCTGCTGGTGCAGGTTTTCGACAGCTCAAGCAGAACTTGTATTTCTTGCATCTGTGGATAGATATCCATGGCTCTATCAAGGCCCTGCTATGGAAAGAGATATTCAGAGGTGATTATTTTCCCATCAAACTCATATCTATGAAATTATACAGCTTAGAAGAAATTCCTTACTAGGTGGTAGTTGAATTTGTAATACTGAGAAGACTCAACTGCTAACTATTTCTTGCATGATCTGCAGGTATGAGTACTGATGGCTTCCTTTGCTTGAAAAGACCAAAGCTAAGACAACATTGGTTCCACCTCTTGACTGTGAATGGGTGTGGTACTTCCACAGGCTTAATCCACTGCAATACTTAGAGGATTGTCAGCGTTTGTATGGAAAATTATCAGTTACCAATGCAGTGCCCTCTCCTAAGAGAGATTCTTCCATGGACGTGACACTTAAACTATAAGAAAATGTGTATCATAACAAGTCGTTTACTTTGGATTTGGATGTACTCTGTTCTGCAAAGTCTAATTACAATCGACAACACCCTACGAGAAACAACAAAATCCAATATGATTTGGCTAGGGTTATGAGAAGGCAACGATCCTTTTGGCACCATGTCAGTTTTGTTCTCATTGAATTACATATTGCTATAAACCCATCTAAAATTAGGTCTACTAGATGTTGAATATAAGACTTCACAAAAGAAAATGTTATATTTAAGTTGGAGTGTACCTTACCACGGTTAGTGCCTTGTACACTTGTGAGGTGATTTTATTTACCATGTGTAATTGTTTTGGGTGATTTTTTTTTTGTATTCTGTTGAGATTCAACCAGTCAAGGTGGATCACTCGTGTATGTTAATTAGAAGCAAGCTCCTCTTGTTTCTTTATATATCTTTTTCATGTAGATTAGATTCAGACACTGTACATTACCAGACTGCTGAACTTCAAATTATTTATTTTTTATGTTGGGATGTGAGTTTTATGTAAAGATTCATTTGTTTAAATCATTAATGTTATGAGTTTACTCTATGATAATGGTGTAAGACTTTCACTTTTGAACATGTGGCTTGTCTCGAGAAATTCTAGAGAGTTCTTAAAGCATTTACTTTTGCCAGCACTCTTTTAAATCTCTTCTAATCCTCTCCTAAGACAGAAGTATTTGATAACACAAATATTCAGGATGATAGTGAAATGTGATGAGAGTGGCACAAGTATGATTGTGGTCCTCCATAATTTGTACAGGGTCAAAAGCCTGGACCATTGCTAATGTAGGGCTAGTGTGTTGGAAGCAGTTGGCAATTTCCATTGCTAATGTAGGGCAGTGTGTTGGAAGCAGTTGGCAATTTTCTTGAATGGCATTCCCAAAAATTTGTCCAACTTTGGCCACAGGATGAAATCCTGTTCAATGTGTTGGAAGCAGTTGACAATTTTCTTGAATGACATTCTCAAAACTTTGGCCAACTTTGGTCACAGGATGAAATCCTACTCAAGGTCATGGGCACCAACAAGAATCAAGAGCAATTCATCAAGCAAAGACATTGTTATTTCTTGGCTCTTATATTATAATTATCAATTATAAATTTTGTTTGAATATCAATATGGTTTTTATGATGTGTATTTAATGTATTGAATTATTGATATTTTTAAGGATGGATTTATATTCTTTTTGCACCATATATTATTTTATGGTGCTTTGCACCATTTATTATTTTATGGTTCTTTGCACCATATACAAGTTTATGTATATTAAATAATAAAAATAATAATTTTGGTGTTTTGCACCAAAAAGTCTCAAACCATGTTGAATTGGTTTTGGTGTTTTGCACCACAAAATCTCAATCCACCTAAAATTGGTTTTGGTGGTTTGCACCATAGACCATGGAATGCCACATATTCATTTAACACCAAAATCAACTTTTTTACAAACACCACTTTTACACTATAAATCCTAGCACCAGTTTCGTATCCCCACATTATCACCACTTTTGCACCACTATTTGAAAATTGAGTATTTCCCAAATCCTTTACAAATAGTGGTGCTAATGTGAGGCTAAAATGACCTTTTTCTTGTAGTGCCAATGATCCTTTGGTATTTTCTAATTAACCATTTTTTAATAGACAATTACCTGATAACAAGAATAACCAAGAAAACAGGACACATCCTCATAGGTCCACATTTCAGACACGGATACATAAGAACACATGTCCCACAAGTTTGGCATGTGTCTTATGGGGGACACCAACAGGGACCATTGAAGTTATTGAAGCTTATGCCTTTAGAAACAATGGAATCAGAGCTTCCTTGCATCATACAACATATTGCTAATCTGTTGAAAAGTCGGCCTCATTCTTAATAACTGCAAGGTGCATGACCCATAAGGAATTCTATTTAAGGGTGCTAGCTCAATGGTAGAGCACCTGCCTTATAGGCAGGAGGTTGGTGATTCGATTCCACCATGCCCTATTTATATTCTCAAACCACTAAAAATAGATAAATGACTAAAAAAATGATCAAAATTTGCATATAAACGACCACCAATACAACATGAGAGCTAAGTGACAAAAAAATGACAAAAATATGCATATAAATAACCAGCTGGTAGCAAATTAGCAATCATTTATCATGTGACAAAAAATATGGTCA
This sequence comes from Larix kaempferi, assembly GCA_027924585.1. NCBI lineage: Eukaryota > Viridiplantae > Streptophyta > Pinopsida > Pinales > Pinaceae > Larix > Larix kaempferi. The sequence continues at coordinate 26,855,580 of BSBM01000445.1, forward strand.
TTAATTGTGACAATTAATGATCCAATATATTACCAAATTAATGACCAAATATATGACCAAATATATGATCACAAAATAAGCTATAAATGACCAAGCTAAATATGACTACATTTTTGGTTGCGTGATATATGGCCACTAATTTGCTACCAGTGGTTACCAACTCAAAAGTGGTCATTTATATGTGGATTTTGGTCATTTTTTTTGTCATTTATCTCTAATTTTATACTAGTGAACCCTAGTTTGTAGCCTAGATCTTACTTTGTGTTGAAAATCCTAGAAACCCTAGTTTGTAGCCACTAACTATCATTGACCAATCGCTAATATCAATTATTTATTGTCACTATTTTCCAAATTAGGCCTTCACCATACATTAGTGAATCGATATGTGATTTGTTTGTGTGAGGCATTTCTTACTTGGTGTTCAACTTGTGTGGAAATACCCCATTTTAGTTGAACAAGTGAACTCTCACCAAGCTTCCTACCATGGAAATGAATCATCAGTGCATGATCTTCCATAACCAATTCATCCATATTAATGTCGTCATAAAAAAACACTTCATCCATCTTAATGTCGTCATAAAAAAACATTTTCATCAGCCAGTCTCATTAGTTAACACACTTCCTTCATCTATTTTTTGAAGAATCACAACAACCAACACATGGAACCTTTCCATAAGCTAGAATTATATGTTTTCATGAAATCCATCTACCCCACTACAAACTAGAAAAAAACCCTAGTATGGAGTCTTACAGAAATCCTCGATAATCCTCCCTACTTCGTATTGGCACCATATGTACACTAAATTATTTTTATTTTTGAATCACAGTTAATCGTTAGTTTAAAGGGCATTAAGGAGGCATCACTCGATTTTAGGTTAAAAAATAATCTAAAAATAATAATGACATCAATTTTAATATCCCTTTGAACTCAATGGGAACTCAAAGCGATGGTAACAATTACCCTTTAAAATTATGAGTATAGTAATATTTATTATTTTGTTGGATTCTTTCCTATATAGTCATCTCTATGTGTCCCTGAAAGCCTTTGGGGCGTGAGTTTAAATGGGCCATAGAATTATGGTATTTGCTCGTATTGACAGACCGTCGAATCCGTTGGATTCAGGACATCGGTATAGCACTAGGGTTCCCCTCTCCTCTAGTTCCATGGCCCAGGTGTCATCTTTTAGGTCAATTTTGGAAACTAGGGTTTTGCTTAGTAAGGGACTATGCAATTTTTGCGCATAGGGGTCATCTTCGCAAAATCCTCGACCAGTAACTTATGGCTCGAGTTCCCATTTGGGACCTTCCTAGACACACTTGTAGGTCCAGCTCTCGGAACCCAGTTTTGTTGCACGGTTGGAATTCTATGCCCCCGGTAGGTATCCAACAAGTGTTCGTGAAATCCTTTGGGATGCGAGTTGGAATTAGACATAGAATGATGACCGTGGATCAGATCGAAAAACCGTCAACTCCACTCGATTTAGGACATCGATATAGTGCTAGGGGTTCCCCTCTTCTCTGGTTCCATGGCCTAGGTCTCATCTTTTAGGTCGATATTGGAAACTAGGGTTTTTCTCAATAAGGGACTGTGCATTTTTTGCACATAGGGGTCAACTTTGAAAAATCATCGATCGGGGACTTATGGATAGCGTTCCCAATTTAAACCTTCCTAGACACACTTGCAGAACTTCCTAGAACTCGGTTTTGTTGCACGGTTGGAATTCTATGCCCCCGGTAGGTATCCAATAGGTGTCCTTAAAAGCCTTTGGGATGCGAGTTGGAACGAGCCATAGAATTATGACCGTGGCTCAGATCGACAAACCATTGAATCTGTTGGATTCGGGACATTGGGATAGTGCTAGGGGTGCCCCTCTCCTTTGGTTCCATGGACCAGGTCTCATCTTTTAGGTTGATATTGGAAACTAGGGTTTTGCTCAATAAGGGACTATGCAATTTTCGCACATAGGGGTCAACTTTGAAAAATCATCGATCGGGAACTTATGGATAGCGTTCCCAGTTGGAACCTTCCTAAACACACTTGTAGGACTTCCCGGAACCTGGTTTTGTTGCACGGTTTGAATTCTATGCCCCTGGTAGGTATCCAACAGGTGTCCCTGAAAGCATTTGGGATGCGAGTTAGAACGATCCATATAATTATGACCATGGCTTAGATCGAAAAACTGTCAAATACGTTGGATTTAGGGCATCAATATAGTTCTAGGGGTGCCCCTCTCCTTCAATTCCATGGCCCACGTCTCATCTTTTAGGTCAATATTGGAAACTAGGGTTTTGCTCAGTAAGGAACTATGCAATTATTGCCAATAGGGGTCAACTTTGAAAAATCATCGACCAGGGACTTATGGATAGCGTTCCCAGTTGGAACCTTCCTAGACACACTTGCAGGACTTCCCGGAACCTGGTTTGTTTGCACGGTTGGAATTATATGCTCATAGTAGGTATCCAACAGGTGTCCCTGAAATCCTTTGGGATGCGAGTTGGAACAAGCCATAGAATGATGACCGTGGCTTGGATAGACAAACCGTTGAATCCATTGGATTCAGGACATCAGGATAGTTCTAGGGGTTCCCCTCTCCTCCGGTTCCATGGCCCAGTTCTCATCTTTTAGGTCGATATTGGAAACTAGGGTTGTGCTCAGTAAGGCACTGTGCATTTTTTGCACATAGGGATCAAATTTGAAAAATCATCGACCTGGGACTTATGGTTAGTGTTACCAGTTGGAACCTTCCTAGACACAGTTGCAGGAATTCTAGGAACCCAGTTTTGTTGCACGGTCGGAATTCTATGCCCCCGGTAGGTGTCTAACAAGTGTCCATGAAAGCCTTTGGGATGCAAGTTGGAACGAGCCATAGAATGATGACCGCAGATCAGATAAAAAAACCGTCAAATCCGTTGGATTCAGGACATCGGGATAGTGCTAGGGGTTCCCCTCTCCTCCGATTCCATGGCCCAGGTCTCATATTTTAGGTTGATATTGGAAACTAGGGTTTTGCTTAGTAAGGGACTGTGCAATTTTTGCACATAGGGGTCAACTTTGCAAAATCATCGACCAGGGACTTATGGATATCATTCCCAGTTGGATCCTTCATAGACACACTTGCAGGACTTCCCGAAACTCAGTTTTGTTGCACTGTTGGAATTCTATGCCCCCGGTAGGGATCCAATAGGTGTCCTTGAAAGCCTTTGGGATGCGAGTTGGAATGAGCCATAGAATGATGACTGTGGATCGGATCAACAAACCATCGAATTCGTTGGATTCAAGACATCATAATAGTGCTAGTGGTTCCCCTCTCCTCCAGTTCCATGGCCCAGGTGTCATATTTTAGGTCTATTTTGGAAACTAGGGTTTTGCTTAGTAAGGGTTTGTGTACTTTTTTCACAAAGGGGTCAACTTTGTAAAATTTTGATTTTAGAACTATACATTCAAAGAGATAAATGTAAGAGAATAAATATTGCTTAAAATGTAATTATATAAATTTCAATAGCATAATTTATCAATTTGTGGAAGAGATAAATCATCACAAGAACAAGTGGAAACTCAAGAGAAAATATGCAATATATTGTATCATGCATTGATAGTTGATTGTTTGTAATACAAAATATGGAAAAGTAGCCGGCCCTTAAATGGCTTGTCAATGACATGTATCCCTAAGTAAAACAATGTACATGTATGTCAAAATACATATATCTAGGACTAGGAAACATCAAAAATCAATCTTTCGCTTGTTTTTTCCCTACATTGCTCTATAAACCATCTCCCTAGGATCGCTCTGCATATCAAGAGTCTACAAATAAAAGATAATTATTTTTATCAAATAACTGCACTAATAACCTACCATTAACAAACTTAAAAAAATAACTTATGGCCAAATTATTTATGACAAGCACTCACCAAATCCAGTTGAGGTATAGATTCATGTTGTGTGCTCATGGAAGTCCTCTCTATAATTGTACTATGCAAATAAAAGATCATATCTCAATTAATTCAACGATTCAACATTTATCAACATGTTTATTGTTGAGGTGTATTTACTGTCTTAAAGAATCACCAAAATATTTAATTATCGACCAGGGTTGGTAATATTAGAGTTGTGGCACAGTATATGCTGAGGTAAATGCGACCTAAGTTTCGGCTTGGCAGACCTTAGAAATGTTTAATAAAGTAAAGATCGAAAGATCTTTCAAAATGAAAAACCGAGTCAAACTTCATAAAGACAATAAATAGATTAATTAAACCTAGCTAGACCAACAGCTTAGGATAGTATCAAGCTATACTACTCTACTCTATGATTAAATAGAGGAATAAAGAACATATACTGATCAAAAAGCAAACTACTCTTTATGAAAATGAAAACTACTTGACTTAAAACAAAAACTACAGACTACTTAGTGAATTAAACAACTATTCATATATTCAGTTAATACTTCAAAACTACACTAAAGTATCTAATTCCATTCTCCTTGATGTTGTACGTCAAATGTGATAGGAACTGGAGTGAATGTATTGTAATGACTTTCAAATGTAACAACAAAACAAAATGGAAGTAAATCTAACCTAATTTTGACAAAGAAATGTAAACTACAAATGGACCAATTACAATTAACTTTAAACATTATGATATATCTTCTATCCATAAGCAAAATGGTATGAAACAAATAAAATCTAAAAGCAAGTAGAAAACTTAATAAAGATATTTATTTAGATTGAATTTGATTTGGAGGAGTAGAAAACTTGATAAATATATTTTACATAACAAGTAGAAAACTTGATAAATATATTTATTTGTAAATCAAACTCTTATTTGTGAACATCTTCATTATCTGTGTGGAAAGGGAAACTAATCCTATGTTTTAATGAAGAAACTATCAAAATTAAGATATCTTGGAGAATGAAATGATTGAATCTAATCTAAAATAAACCTTAAGAACATATAATAAACTATACTAAGAAAATTGATAAAGTCTAGAACAGTAACCTATTGGCAAATCAATCAGAAAATATACAACTTGAAAAACAGTTAAAGCAAAGTTAAAGAAGAAGAAATGGGAACTAAGAATGATGACAAACTTAATTAAAACTCTATGTAATGTAAAACAAGATCTTAATTACATCTAAAACTGTTAATTACAAGCAAGAAACATTACAGTTAAAAAGCCTAAGAAATTGTATTCTAAAATAAGCATGAAAATAATGCAGAAAGTATTAAGGTCCGAATGACGATCCAGATGACTGTCCGAATGACAGTCTGGATGGAGAAAACGATTTTAAACTAGGGAAAGAAGCAGTTTGGATGATCTTAACTACTAGCTGGCTGATGCATATGATCCTAAGGTGCAAGGGAAGCAATGAATGGAGTATTTAGAAGTTAAGATAACGAGAAGTAACCTTATATTCTAATCATTAAAGAAATAAACTATTTCTATGGCCTAATCAAACAAAGCTGAGACATGAAATAAAACTAACCTACTACTACAGAAGAGAAACTAACAGAAATAATTCTAACTATAAACTAAACCTAAAACAACAACTAATTAAACTCTATCTAATTGTGGAAGACTATAAGCAAACTATCTAATTGCAAAAGACTGAAAGCAAACTATAAACACTATGCTTGGTTAACCATTATCAATTCTGGAAAAGAAAATTAAGTTAGCAACACAATACAAATTACAGAGAAGTAAGGAAATGACATACACAGGAAAACATAATTAATTACATATATTGGAAAATGAAATATTTACTTGCAGAAAGAAAAGTACAAAAACATATAAAAAAACCTCCGGTTGATGAGGGGCCCTTCTCAGCAATCAAAAATTGAAACTAAATCAACTTAGTCACCAACAGCAATAGTAAAACTCAGGAACTTCCATTAACTAAGAAAATTACATAGCGTTCTATACATTACGAATAACGTGTATGTATATGGATGCTATATGTCTATATTGTCCGCGTTTCTCCAAAGGAGACGTCTATTTATAAGTTTACAATGGGAGAGAGGGTCGACATAGTCGACCTCTCGAAAAATAGAAGTCTTTATGATTATACAACGGCTTCTTGGTGGTTGACGACAGCATAGAGGCCATCGGCCTGCTTCCACGGCGTTGATCCCCTTTGACACGAACAGCTGTGAGTCGGTTTCCTTTCATCGTGGGCAAATAACGCATTGGCAGGATGAGCATGGGAGAGAAAGTATATTCTGGAACGTCGACGTGAGCAGAGGTGCGTGCTGGCAGGTTGGGCGAACATGAAAGACGGAGCTTCTGGAGCGTTGACGTGAGCAGGAGGTGTGTTATCGAGCTGGGCGAACAGGGAAGCGAATCTTCTGGAACGTTGACTCACCAACCGTAACCACCACGTTTCTAATAGAATCCATATTTCTGTTGTTGTATTTAATGGGAAGGAATATGCCAACCGATGGTTCCGCGGGCTGAACGAATGGCTGAATGCGGTTAAACGTTTGCAACGTGAACACGAGTCTGAATGGAGGTCCGTTTTAAACCCATAACCTGTAAACCAAAATCTATTTGCCAAGCAAGTCGAAAAACATTAAATTAATATTAATAAACCATGGAAATAATGATATTTAGCCAAGGTTTACGTCATATGTGAATGCAATCATACCTGGGTCTGATTGATGGTCTGAATGGAAAGAAGAGTGATTTATTATATCAAAATAGTGAAAATAACGCCACTCAGAGTATATTTGATGATAAAAAATGGTGAAAAAATGGACACCAACATTTTCGTAAATTGAATAAAAAGACTTGGTCATTAATGGAAATCTCACCACAAGAGGAGACCCGGTCACAACCATGGATTGAGAGGAGGGACCGGGAACTACTGTTGCTAATGGCTACAATCACCAAATGGGGAAATAGTTAGACATGCATGAATAAACAATATAGTAGCATGGTTAAATACTATGGATTGTAATTGTTGAAATAGTTAACTCTGTATGACTTGTTTCTATTACAGATGTGGCACTAACTGCAACATCAATGACCCTTGTTAGGTGAGGTGTAGATGGATCTCCTTTGTGTCTGCTATAGAGGACATCCACACCCTTTCTAGGAGTGGAGCCTCTCTTACACACTTGTCCCTTCTACACATTTGGAATACAAGGAGAGGCAAATGCTGACTGTTTTCTAAATACATCATCATCAATTATTGACGTAGTTAGAAATGCATTGATGAATGAAATATCATGTATTAAAAAACTGACAATGATGAAATACATACCGATGTATGGTATGGTTGTAATACCCCTATTTTGACCCTTAGGGTTTATTGGCTTCAATGTAAATATTGTATAAATGCAATGTGTGTTTTCCCTAGTGTGGAGCTCAAGGCCAAGGCCCCACTAGTGGATGATTAGGATTATTTGCATAGGAAAGTATTTGAAATTATGATCATCCATGTGTTGATTAATCCATGAGATATTGTAAATGATGTAATTATTAAATATTGCAATTAAATACCAAGAAAAATGGCTAAGGAGGAAACCAATGAGAAGGGTCCATGTGAATACCCTAGGGATATGTGAGGGGGTTGTGGGATTGGAACCCATTTTTCCACATGTCAATTGTGATCCCATTTGACTCCCCATGCTGAAATTTAATTCTGTTGTAAGAGGGTGGTTGAAAAAACCAGTCCATGAAGTTGATTGAGTATGGAGAAGCCCTACGATCCGTATGGAAGGGCATGGCTCTGTTTTACTTTCCCCTTAAGCCACTCTACACCTAGGAATTCGCTCACCCATATCCCTATCCCATTTCTTACCAACGAACTTCAGGACATGCATTGTAGAGCCCAGCCATGAAGCAGAAGAGAGAAAAATCGTGATTCTGTGTATGCGCGAATTTGCAGAGCCGAGGATACAAAGAAACACTGCGTAGTAAGTGAATCCGGTTGAGAAACCCTTGGATAAGAACATGAGATGAATTATAGAATGTGAGAATCTTAATGAAGTTGTGAGAACACTCAGATTTATTTGTAGAGGACCAAGTTGCAGGACAGAGCTTTAGCCGCAACCCTAAGAAGAGCCCAGCTTGAATAACAGATTGGAAGAAAAGACAAGGGTTGGATATGCTTGATAAACCCAGTGAGAGATAAAGTCTCATGAAAAAAATAGTTTAGACCTTTCTATTCCCACCCTGAAGAAAACTAGAGGGAAGGGGCCTTGAGGGACTATGCAACAGAGAAGAGGGCCTTCCTTGTGTTGGGTGAGGTAGGTAATGTGGGTGCCATGTTTGCTGAGTGATCTGAGATTCCTGTAGCTCTGTGGGTGATCTCACTGGATTAGCAGTATCCTCCCTATTCCCTTGTATGCTTGATAAACCCAACTGTAGGTTGGCTTAGCATTGGGATGGAACCTTGACTATGAGAGAGCCTATTTATCCCTCCTTAGTGGATACACAACCCAACTCGGGGGAGGTATCTTAGCTGAAAGAGTATATGCTGGATAGGGGCCTAAGGTTGGGTGGAAAGTTGCTCTCACTTAGCCAGTTGCTTGGGAAGCTTCATTTCCAAGACAAGTGCTTCTGCAGTGTAAAAATGATGTTAGTTTCCCTATGTTATGTTATTCTTGTTATGTTCAATTTATTGAATGAATGATTACATGATATTGGATCAATATAGAACTATGTATAAGCTTAAATATTAGACTGAATGCATGTTTGAATGCTTCATCATTTGCATGAGTGTAATGTGTTGTTAACCTTGCAGGTTGTTGATGTGTTGACTAGTTTAGTTTCATAATATGTGTTTATTTATACATTGCATTCAAGCTTAAGAGGGACTTCTTGACTTCATATAGACTTTGGGAAAGAAGTGAATAACCCCCTACTATGTTTCATGATCCTTTGTGGGTCAAGTGAAGAGAGAAGCCACGGCAGAGGGAAAATAGAGCTCCTTGGAGAAGGTTAATGAAGCATTGAGGGATTTTGAGATATGTTTAAGTTGGAAAAATGAAACGGTTAGAGTACTCATATGTGATAGGAGATCACACCGGTGGATAGAGATCTCCAAGATCTTTCCAATGGTACCATACTTGTCCAATTTGGCCCAAGGATGATGAAGTTATAAGCTTGGGAATTTCGTAGGTGCAAGGATTTGTGGTTCTGACCTTTTGCATCCACAATGCGGATTTCGGATTGCAGAGGTCGGGGACTAAACTTTGGATTGGTGTGGTTAGCCTTCTGAATTTTTAAATCTACAAGGCGGATTGCAGAATTTAGAAGGGCAATTTCCACGGGGATTGGGGCGTTGGATTTACGACTTTCCGCATCCATAAGGTGGATTGCGGATTGCGGAAGTCAGAGGATGGTTTTCCCTTGGATACGAAATGAGGTTTCTGCTTTTCGACATCCACAACGTTGGTTGTGGATTGCAGAATTGCGGAGGTGTAAATATTCCAGGACAACGATTGGAGGATTCCGATTTCTGAGTTCCGTGTGCGGATTGCGAAATTGTGGGAGTCAGACGAGTAATTCTGAGGTCGTGAATTGAATTCTGGCTTTCGACTTCCGCATTACGGATTGTGGAATTCAGGAGCACGATTTCGTCCGAGAGGTGAATTTGGAAATCCAATTCCCGAGTTTTGCATGCAGATTGCAGATTGCGGAATGTGGATTATGGATCGAAGGCCATTACGGCTGCGTGGAAAATCAGAGTTAATTGTTGAAAAAAATGTATCAGTGGTCTCCCATCGCCTCTGAAGGGCACTGAGGTGTTTCGGGACGTGACAGAGTGGTATCAAAGCTCAATTGGCAGCATTGGGGATGCTTGGGCCGATGCATGAATGAGTTGCAGGAGGAATGGCGCCAAGGGTGCAGTTTTAACAAAATTATTATTGTTGTTATTGTCCAATGAATGAATTCCACATGTCGCATTCCCCAATTTCCCTAGTGTCCTTCAGAGGCGATGGGAGACCCTAATACATTTTTTTTCCAATAATTAACTCTTATTTTACACACAGTCGCAATGGCCCTCAATCCACAATCCATCATTCGTGATCCGCAATCCAAATTCCATGATCCACAATTCGTATGTGGAACTCAAAAATCGGATTGCCAAATCCACCTCTCCATCAAAATTGTGCTTCTGACTTCTGCAATCCGCAATGTGGAAGTCGGAAACCGGAAGCTATTTTACAGCCTCGACAATTCCCACGTCCGACTTTTGTAGTTCCGAAATTTGCATTCGAAACTTGGAAATCAGAATCCTCCATTCACCATCTTAGATAATTTACTCCTCTGCATTTCCTCAATCTGCAACCCGCGTTGCGGATGTCAAAAAGCAGAAACCCATTTCGTAATCCCAAGGAAAAACCATCTTCCACAATCCACAATATTCTTTGCGGATGCGGAATGGCAGAAATTCGATGTACCAATGCCGTGGAAATCGACCTCCCGACATTCGCAATCCGCATTCCACTTTGCGGATGCGGAAAGTTGGAAATCCCACCCTCCATCTCCGTGGAATCGCCCTTCCAAATTCTGCAATCCGCAATCCTCTTTGTGGATGCGGAAAGGTGGAATTCTAACCACTTTGATCCAAAGGTTGGTCCCCGAACTCTGCAATCCGCAATCCATATTGCGGATGCAGAAAGGTCGGGACCACAGACCCCTGCACCCGCACCTTCTGATACTGATATCTCCTTCATACTTAAGCCAAATTGGACAAGTACGGTACCGTTGGAAAGATCTTGGAGACCTTTTTGCAGTTGCAGGTTCTTCATGCACACCTGAGGACCTTCACTTTGTCCTTCTTCTCATCAAAATATGGCCTTAGGCCTCTTACATGCCTCTTTTACCATTCTGCAAGAAGCCCTGCTCCATTAGGATCTGATTTCTCTCCTTCATCTGGTCCATAGTATCCATGAATACGACAGGGGTTGTTTCTTCTTCCCCTCAGCCATGTCAAAACCATCTTAACATCTTGGCTCATGCACCTAGTCCTATTTATCAAAGAACAACTCATGGACTTAGCCTTATTCATCAAATATAAATTCATATAAATGAAAGCACAGGGATGCATACACAGCTGAGTTAAACCATGCTAACATAGAAATAATACATTTATCAACATCTCATCATAGGCATGATAAAAACATAATGCATAGGAATTCAGTCCTATTTCTCAAGCATAATCACACATAAGTACCCACATAAGGACAAGAATGTAAAAGTGCAAGAACAATGTAATTAACACACACACAATAGAGGTTATCCATATTAACACACACATCTTCCATCCATACAATAATTCCTAGTTACACCATTGCAAAGATAAAACACATGGAATTAGTATAACTTAACAAGAGAACACTTATCTTTTCCATTAAATCCCCATGCAAAATGGCTATGGACTGCAACGTTCCATCCCAACCATAGGTCTCTTCCCAATTGATATTATTTCAACATTCAGAGACGACCCTCGAGCTAGGGCTATGTATCCACTAAGGAGTCCCTCTCAGGTTCATTCATAGCATTGGATCACAGTCCATCAGGCTCATCTAGCACTATCCATCTTTGTCAAGCAAATGGGGAAGGAAGGTAGGGTTTTCTAGGTCAATAATATCCTCCACAGGGATATGAGAATATCCCAATGATATTAGACAGCTCAAGAACCCCCATGACCTCCACTCTCAGCCTAGGTAAGGTCCCCTTCACTGCTGCACAGTCCTTAGGGCGTCCCTTCCCCTGGAATTGAACTGGATAAGTGTGGCTAGTATTGACTAATAAGTCAAGGTAAATGAACCCTCTTTGACTCAAACATGCATTCCGATTCCTCTTGGCTCCTTCCCACTGCAATTCCACATTCGTATCTCTCCCACATTGTAGCTGAAGCTTTGTACCGCATCCACGATTTCAACTAACATATATGGGTATTTCTGTGGTTTCTCGAGCATCTAAATCCTCCAAAACACACCAAGGTTTGGGTCTGTGGATCTTATCCACGGTTTCTCTTCCTACGCAATTCTCTATGAGTCTTTGTCTCTACAAATAGCGGGCTTGCACACAATCTCAACCTAGGTTTCTTCCTCTCGGCTCGGTCTGCTAGGTCATGCTAGGGTTCAACTAATGTCTCGATATTCAACCAAGGTCCGAGAATGGGGAATACAAACTACCAGGAGGTGGAGTGACATGTGTATCAAGGCAACAAATCTCCATACCCTGCCATCCAACCCTTCGTGGTCTCCCATACTCCATGACCTCATGGACAGTGCTCTTAACCCAATTCCTTACATCATCATTCAATGGTGTCTAGGATAGGTCAAAGGGGTTCTCTAGGTGACATATGGAAACCTAGGGTTCCATCCCACACCCCCTCACCACTCCCTAGTGGATACATAGTTCCTCCTCATTTAGTTGCTTCCATAACCAACACTTGGTATTTTATTTACATGTTATCATTTACATCATTTACAATTTTCCATGGTGCACTAGCACATGGGTAGCATAATACCAATTAATTGTCCCCGTAAGAATGAGCATTCACTAGTAGGGCCTTGGCCTTGAGCTCCATGCTAGGAACCATTCATAACATGCATACAATATTTACATTACAGTCCAAATATCCTAAGGTCAAAATGAGGGATATTACATCCTCCCCCCCTTAGAATAACACATTACTCGGTGTTCCAATACTTAGGATTACATATATAGTTTACACATGTCCAAAATTACAAAAATGTTGCAGGTATGCCCTGCACTTTACCCTTTACTTTGAACTTTCAGGACCAAGTCCTTTGGCTTCCACAAGTTGCTCCTACTGGCTTTGATCTTCTAGCTAATCTACAAGTTTGAAATATTTATGGATGCTAGCTTTCTTACTGTCCTCTGTTGGGAAGTTGCGGTGGAAATGTTTTCCTCCACATTTCCAACATTTCAGTGGCTGCTTTATCTTTTTCTACTCAATTTCCTTTGAGTCTTCCCACCTATAACGTTTCTTATTGGATTGATTGGATGAATTCCTCCTCATTGATCCACTAGCCTTTCCCTTGTTGACTGCTCCCATAATTATTTTCACTTCCCTTTGTAGACAAATAGATTCCTGCAAAGCATCGTGGTTCATCTCATTCTGCTTCTTTTGTAGCTTGAGCATTTCTCCAAGATTTTCTTGTGTCTTGGCAATTGTTTGAATAATATTTTCATCCAAACCTAATAGCCTTTGGTTTGCTTCCACGGTCAATGTACACAACTTCCCACGCTCTTCTTGCTAGCACCACTTGCCTTGTAACTGCTGCAACCAATTGATTTCAATTTCTCACTTGTGAAATTAATCATGGTAATTCTTGTTAGGCCAAGCATAATATAAACATTAAATTCAGTCAATTAATTTCCCAATTGGCATGGAAAGTTCATGCTTTATCATGAGACTTCCATACATTTCATGCTTTCCCAATCATACACATGAACTCATTCATTCCCATCCTTTCATAGGTAATTTACTATTTCAGCATTCACAATTTATTTCAAGCAAATAAACACAATCAATTCTCAGCCATATCATGCATTCAACAATTTTCTGTTCTCTAAAATGCATCAGTCAGAAGGAAAGAGAAGAGTAATAGTTTTAGTCTTGCTCCAATTTGGAGCCACACCACCACTTTGGTTCCATGCTCCTTATCCTCTTTCACTTAAATGTGAATGCTTGACTTTCCCTTTATTGGCTATGACACTTAGTTTCTAAGGTCTGTCCAAGACCTCTCAACCAGGGAACCCTCCCACATGGTTTTTCTATAAAACTCTTGGCTACTAGGACCCACAAAAGTCCACTAGCGTCATCTTCATTGATGCTCATGCTGAGCTTTCTAGGACAATCACGTGTCCAAATGCATCCTTAGGATGCCTTCAAAGTTCTTGCTTCCTGGAATGACCAAGGTTTCCAACAAAGGAACAACAGTGTATCAGCTTGGTTTCTATAAGACTTGTTCATGAAATTTTCATTATTCGAAATGAGAAATAGATGATAATTGAATACTTATATGTATTGGACATTTCCTCGCTACTCCACAAGTTCCTTTTCTGCTTTACAAGCCTTGGATCACCTGCGGGGTGGATGGTTGGCCAACACACATGCTGCTCCACAACATTAAGTAGTCAATGCCAAACCACTACACCAACTGGGCTCATCGGGCATTGAGGGTGCCAAACCAGTCCCATACCTGGTTTTCCCTCTCCATTGCCAATCCAACACATCCGTTTGGGTCAGAGTTCAATGTAAGGAAACTGCACCATGACTATTTCCAGTTCAAGGCTCTACCACGGAGCCATAGGCATGCCAACAACCTTTCATACACACACAACCCTTCATACACATAACAACCCTTCATACACATAACAACGTTTCACTTTTATTCTTTAGTGTGCAACACCAAATTGCATCTGTTCAAGTGACAACACAAGATGGATAAGCAAGCTCATTAGTATTGCTACTCTAAAATTATAAACATATTTCATAGCATTCACTATCAAATATTGAAACACCAGGAATGCATCCATTCCCTTAGGGTGTAGTCAATATTGACAACCCTATCATAACCCAACATCCGAAAAGTATGCATCCCTTTCCAATGTGATCCATGTAGGTCATAATCATACTCAGGAAGTCTGAAATAATATAAATAAAATAAAACATGCTCTGCATATTAACTCTTAGTCACTAGACATGCATATAATTAGCCAGGGTTACAAAATACTCATCCATTTTGAAGATGTATATTTTCTTCATATTGAGGAATGGGGGATCCCTTCTCCGAGTCAAAAGTCTCTCAGTTTTCGATCCCATTATCCTTCATGTTCCATGACCCACATATTCCCTCTTAGCATAATTTTACCATCAAATTCAAATATGATATTTTCAAACCTACTTTTTTGTAGCAATTTATTTGCAACCATGAAACCATTCTCATAACTTAAATAAGAAAATGTTTAGATCTGAAATCAACAATATGTTCTATACATAAACTAATTTTACAACCATGAGACCCTTCTCATGAGTTTTGGCTCCTGCACATGTAGATTCCATCCTTCATTATGGTGTTACCCACATGGCCATGCCCAAGACATTTCTACCTAAAATCTGAAACTTCAATCAGCCAGACACTTTGTAAGTTCTTCATGCACATAACATTTTCATTGCTTCCACAGCCACTAACTGATTTTCAGAATTATAACACTCAATAATTCAAGTACTTTCAGCTGTTAGCATTTCCATATCACAGAAAACACATTTACTTCATGTGAATCATTATCATACTAAAATTGGAAGGTACAGTCACATCATTTATGCAATTTTTGATAAAACTTTCAATACTCATTACTTCCCAGCCATTTGTTTTATGCATCTCTGTCCTTCCACAGAGCATTCTAGAATCCCATCAAGCATGACTATATTCTTCATGCACTCACTCTCCTACATTTATAGAAGCTCATGAAATGATCTCAGAATTACCATTAATTCATCATTTCATCTATTATCTAGTTGCAATGAAACATACATAACACAACCATGCATTCACACAATACATGCATGCACATTTACAATAATTACATTATCTTTTAATGTGCATTCACTCAATGTCACCTTGCATTAATTCATGAATACTATATATCATGTCATGCATTCTACCATTCCAAACACCTATGGCCCTAACTAGGGCTAACTCATATAGCATGCACTACCCTAGCACTACCATAACATGACTATAAGTCCTTACTTGCCCTAGTTATTAAATTCATACTAGTATACACCAATGACATGATATAATTTCATATGAATGCATTCTGAATTTTAAATAGTCACATGGTATTAGGCCTCTTGCCTTCACTACTCCATACCCCACCATACTATGGCAGTATGGCATTCACATGAATGCATTCACTATTGCATGCATACCATTTATGATGACTGGAACATGGTTAAAGGATTCTTACCCATCCTTTCTCAACACTTACACAATTAACATAATACAAATTACCTACATGTCTGCCATCAACATACTACTATTACCTAATCGATTGGCTTCTTACCAAGGCTACACAACCCTTCCACAAACCTCTTGATCATGGATTGGTGTTCCAACCTTTCTTCACAAGGCTACTACTCACATGCAACAATATCATCAACATCCTCATCTTCAGCCATGCTTCTATTATCTTGATGAAATGAATAACCCTAGAACAACACTTTTTCAATTATCAAAGCAAACTATAAGCAAGGCATCTCAAAAATATTTTCTCCATATCCTTGCTAGGTGTGCATTCAAATTGTAGTGCAATGTGCTCATTAACATCTTTTATCAATGTGCAATACTACATGCAAGCACATGCAAGTTCACATGTACTATGCATTATATAACAATATCATGCCCATTAGTGCATAAGTATTTCAACTATCTAATCACTTGCATTTTTGGCATTCTTATGCCCTAATTTTCTATATATAAAGCTCATAATACAAGAACATGGAAGGGGTTAAGAGGATCTCCCTTTCCAATCCATTTTTTTATCAAGTTTCTCTACTATTCCAATTGCCTTCATAAATTGGGGTCAAGTCCAATGTGGCCCTTCTTGGACTTATCTACGCTTACCAGCATTGCCATTTGTTAAACGTTGATGCCCGGTCAAGGGTTGGATGTCTTGTTGGAACCGAATTGGCCTCTATGTGTTGATTAGGACGTCCTTGTTGGCTGTCAGGTCTCTCCTAGAGAGATACTACATGGTCGTTGGTCTCCATCTTGGTTCTTCCACAGCTCTAACATGTCTGCAAGCTTCAACTTCGTCCCAAGCAACCCCATTTCTGTAACTTGGGCTCTGATACTACTTTTTCATGTTCCTTGATAGCTCTAGTGTCCTTCAGAGCCGATGGGAGACCTTGATACATTTTTTTTTCCAATAATTAACTCTGATTTTACACACAGCCGCAATGGCCATCGATCCGCAATCCATCATTTGTGATATGCAATCCACATTCTACGATCCGCAATCCTCATGCAGAACTCAAAAATCGGATTGCCAAATCCACCTCTCCATCGAAATTGTGCTTCCGACTTCCGCAATGCGCAATGCGGAAGTCAAAAAATGCAAGCTATTTTACGGCCTCGACAATTTCCCCGTCCGACTTTCGCATTTCCGCAATCCGCATGTGGAACTTGAAAATCAGAATCCTCCATTTCCCATCTCGGAGATTTACTCCTCCGCAATTCCGTAATCCGCAACCCGCATTGCGGATGTCGAAAAGCAGAAACCCATTTCGTAATCGTGGGGAAAAACCATCTTCTGCAATCCAAAATCCTCTTTTCGGATATGGAATGGAGGAAATATGATGCGCCAATCCCGTGGAGATCGACCTCCCAACTTATGCAATCCGCATTCCGCTTTGCGGATGTGGAAAGTCAGAAATCCCATGCGCCATCTCCATGGAATTACCCTTCCAAATTCCGCAATCTGCAATCCGCTTTGCAGATGCAGAAAGGGGGAAGGATAACCACGCTGATCCAAAGGTTGGTCCCTAACCTCCACAATCCACAATCCGCATTGCGGATATGGAAAGGTCGAGACCACAGACCCCTGCACCTGCAACTTTTGGGACTGATATCTCCTTCATCCTTAAGCCAAATTGGACAAGTATGGTACCATTAGAAATCTCTTGGAGAGATCTTTGCAGCTGCAGGGCCTTCATCCACGCTTGAGTACCTTCACTTTGTCTTTATTCTCATCAAAATATGGCCTTAGGAATCTTACGTGCCTCTTTTACCATTCTGCAAGAATCCCTACTCCATTCTGATCTTCCTTCTCTCCTTCATCTGGTCCACATGATCCATGAACACCGCAGGGGTTGTTTCTTCTTCCTCTCATCCATGTCTGAATGCTATGAACATCTTGGCCCATGCAACTAGTCCTATTCATCAAAGAACAACTCATGGAATTAGCCTTATTCATTGAACATAAATTCATATAAATGAAAGCATAGGGATGCATACACAGCCGGGTTAAACCATGCTAACACACACACATAATACATTTATCAGTATCTCATAATAGGCATGATAACAACACAATGCATAGGAATTCAGCCATATTCCTCAAGCATAATCACACATAAGTACCCACATAAGGACAAGAATGTAAAGGTGAAAGAAAAATATAATTAACACACACATTATAGGTTAGCCATATTAACACACACATCTTCCATCAATAGAATCATTAACAGTTACACCATTTCAAATATAAAACACATGGAATGAGTATAACTTAACAAGAGAACACTTATCTTTTCCATTAAATCCCTAAGCAAACTAGCTATGGACTGCAACATTCCATCCCAACCATAGGTCGTGCGCAACCTATATTATTTCAGCACTTAGAGACCACTCCCGAGCTGGGGCTATGTATCCACTAAGGAGTCCCTCTCAGGTTCATTTACAACATTGGATCACAGTCCATCAGGATCATCTAGCACTATCCATCTTTGCCAAGCAAATGGGGAAGGCAAGTAGGGATTTCTAGGTCAATAAGATTCTCCACATGGATATGGGCATATCCCAATGATCTTAGACATCTCAAGCACCCCGATCACCTCCACTCTCAGCCTAGGTAAGGTCCCCTTCACTGCTGCATAGTCCCTAGGGTGCCCCTTCCCCTCGTACTGACCTGGGTAAGTGTGGATGGTCTTGACTACTAATTCAAGGTAAATGAACCCTCTCTGACTCAAAGATGCAATCCAAACCCTCTTGTCTCCTTCCCACTTCAATTCCACATTCGGATCTCTCCCACATTGCAGCCGAATCTCTATCCCGTGCCCATGATTTTTGCTAACAGATCTGGGTATTTTTTTGGTTTCTCGGGCATCTAACTCCCTCCGAAATGCACCAAGGTTCGAGTCTGTTGATCTTATCCACGGTTTCTCTTCCCACACAATTCTCTGTGAGTCTTTGGCTCTACAAATCATGGCGTTGCACATAATCGCAACCTGGGTTTCTTCCTCTCTACTTGGTCTGCTAGGTCGCACCAGGGTTCAACAGATGTCTTTATATTCAACCAAGGTCCGGGAATGGGGAATACGAACTGCAAGGAGGTGGAGTGACATGCGTATCAAGGAAACATAGCTCCATACCCTGCCATCTAACTCTTCAGGGTTTCCCATACTCCACAACCTCATGAACAATTCTCTTCACCCACTTCCTTACAACAACATTCAATGGTGTCTAGGACAGGTCAAAGGGGTTCTCTAGGTGATATATGGTAGCCTAGGGTTCCATACCACACCCCCTCACCACTCCCTAGTGGATACATAGTTCCCCCTCATTTAGTTGCAGCCATAACCATCCCTTGGTATTTTATTTACATGGTATCATTTACATCATTTACAATTTTCCATGGATCACTAGAAAATGGGTAGCATAATACAAATTACTTGTCCCCGCAAGACTGAGCATTCACTAGCAGGGACTTGGCCTTGAGATCCATGCTAGGAACCATTCATAACATGCATACAATATTTACATTACAGTCTGAATATCCTAACTTCAAAATGAGGGATATTACACCAGATTTGTATGGGTTTTTTTTAATGTTTTTATGCATTCGTATGATGAATGATAAATGCCTCTATGATGCACAACGATTGCAGCAGTAGTAGTTTGAATCGTACAACAAGGAAGAGTACAGGAAAAGCGAGAAATGGTGACCATAAATGATGCCTAAGATCTGTATGAGAAGGAGGATGACATGCTAGGGGAAAACGTGCAAGAAGCACATACTGAAGCCAATTCCGGTGGATGAAGGGAGAAAATAAATTCCCTGAACTTGGTTGAAACCATGGTGATATTCAATGAGAGATTAATGAAGGCTCAGGAAGAGAAGCACTAGCTCCATGCTGCCATCTTGCAGAGCCTCACAGATATGCATCGAAGGATAAACCTTGGGTCTAACCCAAGCAATGTGGGAAGAGAAGAAAGAGATGTAGGTAGTCATTCTAGAGTCCACTTTAGGAAGAGGACTCCAAGCCCTAGAAGGAGTTTTGTGAGAAAAAAACACAGAAAACCCTCTCCAAGATCTCTTTTTAGAAGGTCATGTGACTCCAAAGGTTCCCAAAGAATCCCAAGACATACTTCCAACAAAAGTGAGAGAAGAAAGAAATTCGGAGGGATCCCACAGGGAGAATTTAGGAAGGCAAGGCATCCCACATTTGATGGAGAAAGCAAGACAGGTCAAGAGGCAGAGGCATGGATTCTTGGAATGAAGAAGTATTTCAGAATGCATGATTATTTAGAAAATCAAAAGGCTAGAGTTTCCATTTAAAATCTTAGTGGCAGAGCTTCAATTTGGTGGGAGCACCTCATGCAAGTGAAGAGGACCAGTGAAGGAAGGATCAACTGGGAGCAATTTAAAAGGTACTTCAAGGATAAATAACTATCATCTAGGTATTATGATAACAAGAGGAAAGAGTTCACTGAGCTCGGATTGGGACAGAATTCCATGGAAGAGCATGTCCACAAGTTTTTGGAGTTGCTGAGGTATGTACATTACATCAAGGATGAAAGAGTAAAGATCCAATGTTTCCTTGGTATTCTACCCCAAAATTTCAGAGATAGGATTGAGTTTGTCAATCCACCAAGTCTTGATGAATCCATTAGAATGGAAATGCATTGCTATGAGCAGAGTAAAGGAAAAACATAGGTTCATCCAGCATGGAAAGGAAAACCGAGAGGGAGGTTTGAACAAAAGAAAAATGGATTTAAACCACCATTCAAAAATCAACCCAGAAATTTTGCACAGGACGAGCAAGCAAGAAATGGATTCAAGCCAATTGTGGCAGTAGATAGAGCACCAAAACGACCACTTCAATGTTTGGGGATGTGGAGGAAACCATGTGCTTATAGAATGTCCACATTAGAGGGAGAATCCTAGAAATTTGAACAACTTAGAAGAAGAAATTACACTGGAATATATGGAAAGGAAAACACCTTGAATTTATGCAACATTGGATGATCATCAAGCAGACCACCAATCAGTAGTGGTGGAAGTTGAAGGTAATATTTATAAGCAATCTATTTATTTTTTGATTGATCCAGGATCTACTCATAGTTATGTGTCTCCTAAGGTGGTTTAAGGTTGTTCTCTTAGTAAATTAAAGCATAGTAAGCCTTGGCTAGTTCAATTAACCACAGGAACCAAGAGAAAAGTAAGTGATGGAGTGATGGAGTGCCCGATAGAATTGAATGGAATCCTCACAAATGTAAATTTAAATTTCCTACCATTAGGATCTTATGATTCCCTAATAGGTATGGACTGGTCGGAAAGACATAGATACAAGTTAGACTGCTATGAGAAAGTACTTGAATGCATTGATGAAGAGGGAATTCCAAGGTTGGTAAGAGGAATTCCCAAGCAAGTTTCAGTAAGGAAGATTTCGGCCTTACAACTAAGAAATTTTTATAAGAAGGGTTTCCAGTTATATGCATTCCACACATCAGATTCATCAGAGGATAAGGGACCAAGGATAGAACAATTTTAGCTGTTGCAAGAGTTCCAAGATGTGTTTCCATATGAAGTGTCAGGACTACCACCAAAGAGAGATATTGATTTTTCCATCAATCTTGTTCCAGTGGCAACACCAATTTCCAAAGCTCCTTATAGAATGAGAACACTAGAATTGGTAGAGTTGGAGATGCAGATGCAAGAATTAATGGACAAGGATTATATCAGACCTAATGTGTCTCCTTGGGGAGCACTTGTGTTATTTGTCAAGAAAAAGGATGGGACTTTGAGGTTGTGTATTGATTACAGGTAGCTCAATAAAGTGACAATCAAGAACAAGTACCCATTGCCAAGAGTCAATGAATTGTTTGATAAAATGAAGGAAGCTAGAGTGTTTTCAAATATTGACTTGAGGTCTGGATACCATCAAGTGAGGATTAAGGAAGAAGACATTCACAAGACAACTTTCAGGACTAGATATGGCCATTATGAGTTCACTGTGGTACCATTTGGTCTTACCAATGCACCTACTACATTCATGTGTTTCATGAATAGTGTATTCAACAAGTATTTGGATAATTTTGTGATTGTGTTCTTGGATGACATTCTTGTTTACTCAAAGAATGAAGAAGAACATAATGAACATCTATAATGGTGTTTCAAGTCCTTAGAGAACATCAACTACATGCAAAGATGAGTAAGTGTGATTTCTATCAACAGAAGGTACAGTATTTGGGTCATGTCATCTCAGAAGAAGGAATTGCATTGGATCCACAAAATATTGAAGCCATAATGGATTGGATTACTCCAAAGAATGTTGTAGATGTTAGATATTTTGTGGGTCTTGCAGGATATTATAGAAGGTTCATTGAAGGATTATCCAAGATAGCTCACCCAATCATTTCATTGCAGAGGAATAATATCAAGTTTGTAGAAAACCAAAAGAGGTTTTTTTCCACAATAGACTCATTCAAAAAAACCTCCCTCATTTGTGAAACACGTGTCACCATTTGAAATATTCGAATTGATCTTTGCGGCCTATTTATCAGGGTTTAAAATATTTAATAATTTACTATTTTAGTCACAAATGTTTGGCACGTATTTCGATCAATTGGAGAATAATTTTTTAAAAACAAGAGAGGTTTTTGTTCATCATGGACTCATTAAAAAAAAAATCTCTTAGGTTTCGCATAGGTGTTCTGGATTGAGAGATATGGAGGCGTTTTTTAGACCCATTTTTCAAAAATTCACCAAATTTCCCCAAAATCCAATTTGTTATTTTTGGTTAATTAGTCTTTAGTTATTCGAAAGTTAGTTTGTATAGCCACCAAATGTAACTGTTGAGTAAAGAAGTGGTTATAGAACTACTTCAGTTTGTAATAATAAAATAAAGGAGAAGATACATGATGAGGGTTCGATTTTTGTTTCAAGAAACACTATACAGTTAAGAGCATTGGAAGCATTTCAGACTGATACAAATGACTCTTATGTAAGTGTTACGGAGAAAAATTCCTATGGCTTGGGGTAGACCACAAGTGACAATTGAATACCAGAAAATGACTCAATTCCCAATGCAATCTATATAAATGACAATGCTAAGATAATGGAGAAAGACCAACCTTCAACCGGATGTTCGAAGTAGATCCCTGTTGAGCTTTCAACCTCTACACTTGAACCTGCAGATTAGTCTCAACAACAAGTACAAGAAAGTGCATATAATATGTGAAAGACATTAGCATAATCAATAGCATGGTCCATGATATTATAAGCAAATATAACCCAATGTAATTAAACAATATTCACAATATCAATTGGACGAGAAAATGAGTATTTCCATTAATAAATAACAAGAAGTACAATATACGACCTCTTGCCAGTAACCAATCTAAACCAAGAACTGGGGCTCTCCACTTGTGCCTCCACCACTTCAATCCTCCTTGTAATGGAAAACTCAAACTATGAAAGGAGTTTGGAAGGTGAATATAAGGAATTCACAACAACTAGGATCAATGAGTGTATACTCAAGTCACGAAAAAAATCCAGTAGAGTTATCTTGCTATCTCTTTCTCCTCCCTTCCATATACCATAAGAGCTCAATATATAGCCTTCCAAAGGTAAGTGAAATGACACATCGAGTCGTTTCGGGGCATATGGAGGGCCAAAGGTCACCTTAAGACCGCTTTTTGGGAGTAAAAAGTAATTTTCTAATGATTTTTACCATTTTACTTGGTACCCGCGGGCTATACTGGAATAACCTGCGTGTACGCTGGCTATCATGGGACAACAAGTGTATAGAAAGAAAAATAGGGAAAAATGTGTTTTGGAGGACATAAAGTGAATCTGGGTCAGTAAAATGGATCCCGAAGGCCAATCAATGCTAATGCTCACAAGGTGGAAAAATACGCTGTAACAGATGCCCCCTAATGTGTGAGGTCAAAGAATGGTGCTAGGATGGCCAAAATACATTATAAATCTCAGAAGTGGAGTGATGGAGACACAACTGGAAGGAACAACTCGCTCGTCATAATACAATAATATCTCTGAATACATGTTGGTATAGTACAACAATCTGATACAATGGCCATGAATAGGCAGTACATAATGAATACTTGTCATAAGTGATCATAACCATAATCATCTACAGTAAGAGACGGTCTCTTGCTGAAAGGAAACAACTGGTGCAAACTGGAGGTACAAACTATTGATGTCTGAGAGGTGATATCTCAAATGTACAGTCACGATCAAGAGCATCATACTGAATGCTACTAATGTCTGGGGTCTTCTACAAAAATAATCTACGGTGCAAGTCCCATCAAGTGAATAAAGGTGTTGAGGTCAAACCTGATGTGACATTGTCTGATTACCGGTCAATGATGTATACTGTTAACATACGCAAAATAACCCACCAATAATGAAAATGGGAATCAAGGCATAGAGTACAATCATCAAAGTGTGAATAGATGTGTTGAAGTTGAACACTGAGATGAATCCATCGATCAGGGGACATTGATGTATTCCAAAAATTGTCAATGGCGAGAGAACCTACCACTAATGACTGCAAGCCTCAAGGTACTCAACTGCCTCTAAGTCTCAATTCTGGAATAAATGGGTTGAAGTCGACGGAACGAAACTCACTAGAAGGAGGGAATTAAGGCATCCCCCATAAACCAGCATGAGGTAACAGCTACACTGAAAGATTTTTGAAGAACTCAGATGAAACAGACTGACTCAATAAGGATGGCCGACATGCAATAGTCAAGATATTTGAGGAGTGGCCGACTTTGGTTTCAGGACTTCCTTTGAACAAGAGCATGAGCAAATGGATAGACTCAGGCAGCATAGACTTGACATGACACTATGCGATGCAGGAAGCATAAACATAGGGCTCCATAATGACTAGAAGCTTAACCAATCAGTGGAGTAGACTGAGAAACGAGTATAGCTCCTAAGGTCCGACTATAGTCCCGACTCATAATGTATGGAGTGGAATGAATGCTCTGTTCAAAGGCGACACAACAGCTGCCAACAAAAAGAAGTAAATATTCTCCCATCCGGCTTTTTGGAATATTTGATTTTTTTTGGTCTTTTTCATATTTGGAAAGCTTGAAAAAGAATAAAATTGCTTATAGTACAACAATTGAGGGAACGAGTGTCAAATAGCGAGCAGACTAGTCCCAAGCAGTGGAACATACCTATGATCAATGCAAGGAAGCATGTGCAGGATGTGGACACTCGGGGGGGTGTTCCCTCAGGGTCAAAAGGTCATCAAATTGTGAAGGGAAAATGGAAGCTCTGTAGGGCTCAACAAGGAAAGTGCTCAGGAACCAGGATAACAATTGAGTAAGCGGGAGCCGGCATAAGGCTCAAGCGGCAAGCAGGATGATGAAATGGAATCACAACTTGATACAAAATGGGGGGAGTCCTTATGGGAGATGGCCAGCATAAGACAAAGTAGAGTATGAGTCTTTATCACAAAGTCATGGCGTAACTACAAAGGACTCCCGATATTAAGGAAAACTGTAAGGCACCTGCAACAATTAATTAACAAGAATGCGCGGAATAGCAGAAATGACAGAACTCAGAATCACTTTTGTATTGATCGCGGGCCACTTCGAGGGGGCAACCTCCTTTGAGCAAGCTCAATACAAATAACTTCACGGTGCCTTCATAGGTCTCAACACACACTTATATACTAATTCTAGGCGCCAATACTATGGGTCGAAACCATGGGCCGTTACAAACTATGGATCAACAATACTACGGGCGACTTACAAAGCATATGCGCCAACAACAATAACACAAACTATTGATCACAAATACTACGGGACGACTTACAAAGCATATGCGTCCAACAACAACATACTAACAAAGTAAAGATATGGGTTCCTAACATCCCCTCCCCCTTAAAAAAAGCTTTGTCCTCAAAGCTTCAGATGTGGAAATTGTTGTTGAATCTGAAGGAGTGGTTCCCATGTAGCATCCTCTGGTTGCATGCTGTGCCACTGAATTAAGACCTCTGTGATAGAGCGAGAGCGAAGCTGACATGTGCGCCGATTGAGGATGGCCTCTGGCTCCAAAAGGATGGATCCTTCATTATCCAGTTCGGGTAAAATCGTTTGGCCGCTGATGTTGGTGCCAAGAACTTTCTTCAAACAAGAGACATGAAAGACTGGATGAATGCGGGAAGAAGGAGGAAGTTCCAATTTATAAGCAACGGACCCAATGTTCTGAAGAATCCGATATGGCCCATAGAACTTTGGAGCAAGCTTATGACGCCCTTTGAGTTTCAAGGAGGATTGTTTGTACGGCTGGAGACGAAGAAAAACCATATCGCCGACTTGAAAAGTGCGCTCTGAATGGTGCTGATCCGCTTGTTGCTTCATGCGATTTCTTGCCATGTGAAGATTGTCCCGCAAAATGTGAAGAATCTGATCGCGGTTGCGAAGGACCGTGTCAACTTCCTGAACTGGTGAACTGGTGGGGGTGTATGGAAGAAGAGCTGGAGGTGCTTGACCATAGACTGCTTCATATGGGGTCATTTTAGAGGCAGTGTGGTAAGAGGTATTGTACCACCATTCAGCAAGAGGGAGCCACTTTGCCCACTGATGTTGTTGTTCTGAGGTGAAGCAACGAAGATAAGTTTCCAAGCATTTATTGACAATTTCAGTCTGACCATCTGTTTGTGGGTGATACCCTGAACTCATCTTCAGTTTGGTGCCAGTGTGGCGAAATAGTTCTGTCCAAAAATGACTAGTGAAAGTCGCAACACGATCCGAGACAATGGAAGAAGGGATGCCATGAAGACGAAAGATCTGGTCCATAAAAATTTGAGCAACTGAGGAGGCTGTATAGGGATGACTGAGAGCACAAAAATGACTATATTTGGAGAGGCGATCAACCACAACGAGAATCACTGTCTTCCCACCAGATTTAGGGAGCCCTTCAATGAAATCCATAGAAATATCTGTCCAAATCCGTGTAGGTATGGGTAGGGGTTCAAGCAATCCTGGAATGAGTGTTGTTTCCCCCTTATTGCGCTGGCAGGTATCACATTCGGCCACCATCTGTTGAATTGTCCTTTTCATGCCCTGCCAAAAGAAGTTACGTCGTGCTCGTTCATATGTTTTGAGGAACCCAGAGTGCCCGGCCGATGGAGAAGCATGGAGTTCATAGAAGACAGCCTGTTGAAGATCTGTGCTCTGGGGAAGCACCAGACGACCCTTATATCTCAGAGAAGCACCATCCCAAGAGTAATGTGGTACAGCAGAAGGGTTGTTGGTCAAGCGTTGGATGATCTGAGATAAGGAAGAGTCATTGACATAACCCTGTTGAACAGATTACAACCAATTTGGAACAGGCATAGAAATAGCTGAAAGAGAACCTTGGGCACCAAATGTGCGAGAAAGAGCATCTGCCACGATATTGTCTTTACCCTTCTTGTAAGTGATCTCATAGTCATAACCCATGAGTTTTCTAACCCATTTCTGTTGTGCCGGGGAGGAGACACGATGGTCCAAGAAATATTTCAGACTCTGGTGATCAGTCTTGATGCAGAAATGATTCCCTAATAGGTATGGACGCCACTTCTGTACTGCATGCAAAATAGCCATCATTTCCTTCTCATAGGTAGAGGCAGCTAAATTCTTACCTGAAAGGGCTTTGCTGGTGAACGCAATTGGGTGTTCATCTTGAAGGAGAACAACACCAAGTCCATTGCCGCAAGCATCACTCTCAATAGTGAAGGGTTTGGAAAAATCGGGCATAGCTAGCACAGGTGTAGTACACATAGCTTGTTTTAGTTTGTCAAATGCACACTGAGCAGCAGGTGTCGATGTAAAAGCATCCTTTTTCAACAGAGCGGTTAATGGAGCTGCAATCTTCCCATAATCCTCGACAAACTTGCGGTAGTAGCCAGTCAACCCCAAAAAACCACGAAGGCTCTTGAGTGTCTGAGGACATGGCCAATTGTTCATGGCGTCGATTTTGGCAGGATCCACGCGAACCCCTTGTGGTGAGATAATGTGCCCGAGATACTCAACTTCCTTTTGTCCAAAAACACATTTAGACTGCTTGGCATGGAGATGATGGTCAGAGAAAAGTTGCATGACAAGATCCAGATGCTGGAGATGTTCGTCCCATGTTTTACTATAGATGAGGATATCATCAAAGAAAACCAGAATGAATTTCCGCAAGTAGGGTCGAAATATTTTATTCATTAAGGCCTGGAATGTGGAAGGAGCATTAGTGAGGCCAAAGGGCATGACCAAAAACTCATAATGGCCATCATGTGTGCGGAAAGCTGTTTTAGGAATATCATCCTCATGAACCCGAATTTGATGATACCCAGAATGAAGATCCAACTTGGAGAAAAAGTGAGCCCCATGAAGCTCGTCAAGAAGTTCATCAACAACAGGAATTGGAAACTTATCCTTGATGGTGAGGTGATTAAGTGCTCGGAAGTCAATGCAGATGTGCCATGACCCATCTTTTTTGCGGACGAGAATAACTGGAGAAGAAAAGGAACTAGTGCTTGGGCGAATAATACCTTGCTTCAATAAGTCCCGAACGAGCATTTCAATATCCATTTTTTGGTGGAATGGGTAGCGATAGGGGCGGATGTTGGGAGGAGCGCTGCTAGGAAGGAGCTGAATACGATGGTCTTCTGGTCTGGAAGGTGGTAATCCCACTGGTTCAGCAAATACACCTGTATATCGATCCAGAATTTGTTGTAGATCCCAAGGAGTAGTGGAGACCGCTGATGGTTGCATCTGGATGGAATGGATCTGAGCGATGACACCATGTGAATTCTTCTTGAGGAGTTTTTCCATGCGATGTGAACTGATGATGCTGAGAGAACCTGGTTGTAATACTGTCAATGTGTGTTTGTGTCTATTGAGGGAAAACTGCATCCAAAGTTCGGCAAAATCCCATAAGATAGGACCGAGTGTGCGTAGACATTGAGCGCCCAAAACCACATCACATCCGCCTAAGGGCAAGGCAAACATGTCAGAGCGCA
The DNA here is from genome assembly GCA_027924585.1 of Larix kaempferi. Classification (NCBI taxonomy): domain Eukaryota; kingdom Viridiplantae; phylum Streptophyta; class Pinopsida; order Pinales; family Pinaceae; genus Larix; species Larix kaempferi. The sequence goes on from BSBM01000445.1 coordinate 26,884,606, forward strand.
AGGTATAATCTCCCATAGAGATACGCACATTTCGACACTTCCCTTTGCAAGGTAAGGTACCCCCATTGGCAACCATGACTTCAAAGTTGGAGCAAGGATGGATAAAACAATCCGCTTGTTTGGCAATCCCAGGGTCAATGAAATTATGAGTGCTACCAGAATCAATGAGGATTGTAAGAGGAAGCTTCTTGAAGTAACCCCTGACCCGCATTGTTTGGGGGGTGGTGACTCCAGCTAAAGCATGGAGAGATATCTCTGGCTAGTCATCCTGAGACGGAGGGTCAATAAGCGGTTCCTGAATGTCGACCGGAGCATCCAGTGTTTCTGGATCTTCGTCACCCATTTCAGAGGCAGGTGGAGACTCCACATCCAGGAGATAGAGCTTTTGCTGAACACATCTATGCCCCCGAGTGAATTTCTCATCACAATTATAGCAAAGACCCTTTTCTCTGCGTGCTTGCATCTCTGTTTCCGACAAATGCTTGATAGGAGTCAGTCGAGGAGCCTGCGGTATAGGAGGTCGCTGAGACCCCATATTTCTGAAGGGAACAAAAGTGGGCTTGGAGCGTTGTTGGGCTGCAATCTTGTCTTCTGCCAATTTAGCCAACCCGAGTGCTTCCATCATTGTGTTGGGGCAGAACATTTTGACCTCGGAGCGGATGGTATCCTTTAGACCACTGATAAAACAACTCCGGTAAAATTCATCAGACAATCCTTCGGTGTGGTTGGCTAGATTCTCAAATTCGGTTTGATACTCTCTCACAGTGCCAGTTTGGCGAAGTTTAGTGGGGGCTCCTATGAAGTCATCAAAAGCACTAGGACCAAATCGTTGCAGAAGGAGCTGGCAAAAGTTTGGCCAGTTGGGCTCTGGATGAGCCTTGATGTACCAACGGTACCATTGAAGAGCTTCCTGTTCCAAATGAAAGGATGCCAACGGAACTTTGTTGACATCAAACGTATTATGCAGACTAAAATATTGTTCTGCACGATAGATCCATCCAGTTGGATCGGTACCATTGAAGCGAGGAAAATCAAGCTTCGGACCACGGAAATTGCTGGAAGAAGAGAACCCATTGTCTACTGAAGACTCGGACTGCCGTTTGTTGTTCATAGCTGAATGTTCCAGATGGAGACCATGAAATTTTTCATCCAGATCCTGGAGTTTGGCTTGGATGGCTGCAAGGGCTTCCTCCATGGTTTTTGCTCCTGCACGGGTGACAACCATAACCAGGGATTTTTTTTTTTTTTTTTGACTGGGTAGGAAAACAAAAACAGGAACTACTTCAGTAAAGGAAAATTTGGATTTGGAAAAAAATCGGAAGGGTAATTGGGGTTTGACTCGTTTTTTGGACACTGTTGGATAGACAGGGAAGCAAAAATGAGGATTTCAGCAGCGAGGTGAAAGGATGGGAAAATTTGGCAGAAGGGAACAAAGAAGCAGAATTCAGAAAGGAACTCTGTGGTAAAAATTGAAGGTGATTGGGTGAAATCTGAGGAAGTTATGGCAAACCCTAAAAATAGACAAATGTGGGATTTCGGGCTGTAGAAAAGGGAATTGAGGATAGGGTCCTTAGGGATGAAATATGCAGAATGGAATGATAGGGGTTCCCTGAAATTTTCAAGGAAAACAGAGGTAAAACAAGGGAGATATGGAGAAAAAACGGAATTTTATACTTTTTTTCAGACTCGAGCACTACGGCTCTGTATTTTTTATTTTTATTTTTATTTTTTACAGACTGGAGCGGCTACGGCTCTGCTTGCAGAATGGGATTTCCGGTTTGAAGGATTCTGGAACAACGCCGAACGGCTGGATCTGGAACGGTTTGCAAAATGAATCTGAAACGGCGCAGCAGTGATCGACAATAGTTCAGCTGAAAGTAGATATGGACCCCAGGTATGTGCGGCTTCCTAACAGTTCAGGGTTTTCACTCGGCCACCAATGCTGTCTGACGGCTTGCGTATTAGGGCAGTACCCCTCACTCCACGGCTCAGGTAAAACTGATAATCGCTTTGCCACAAACGACAGCTCTTGGTTTACCTCACGGGTGGGAACTAGTCATTCAGGTAGGGGTCGTTGCCCTTTTCGCCGGCAGGTCCTCTCAATGGGCCAGCTACTTCGGGGTTCATGTGGTACTCCTCACAATGAGTTTTAGGGATTATGCCCAAGTACTTCCCACAGTTAAGCGGATAGGGATTATTCCCAAATCCGAACCTGCAACAGATGTGAAAAAAAATTTTGGCAGAAATTTCACCCAGCGAGCCCAAGAAAGTGCTCTGATACCAGATGTAAGGCACCTGCAACAATTAATTAACAAGAATGCGCGAAATAGCAGAAATGACAGAACTCAGAATCACTTTTGTATTGATCACGGGCCACTTCGAGGGGGCAACCTCCTTTGAGCAAGCTCAATACAAATAACTTCACGGTGCCTTCATAGGTCTCAACACACACTTATATACTAATTCTAGGCGCCAATACTATGGGTCGAAACCATGGGCCGTTACAAACTATGGATCAACAATACTACGGGCGACTTACAAAGCATATGCGCCAACAACAATAACACAAACTATTGATCACAAATACTACGGGACGACTTACAAAGCATATGCGTCCAACAACAACATACTAACAAAGTAAAGATATGGGTTCCTAACAAAAACCGACGGCATGGGCACCATAAGGCAAAGTGGGGTTCTAACTAGGGCACCCATGTTCGGAAAGGCCCTATCGCCAAATAACGACACTTCTATAACAATGTAAAAGCTTCGCGTTGGTTAAGAAGCGGGGTCGCACCTAGGGTTAATGAAAATGGTCAAAAGGTCAAATGCATAATGCATGTGAAAATCACATCTAACCTATATGCCAGGTGTGAAATATAACCGCCGTAGGCACAAAACGGTCAAAAATCAACTCTCGTCGAAGAAATCTATTCAAAATACTACTCCAAGACATTACATTAATCCAAAACAGCTTAAAATGGCAAAAACTATAGACGAGTGGGTTTACAAAACCATAAATAGTAATAAAAAATTACAATTTACAATTCATTTTCACTTTTTACCCAATTTGGAGTATTTGGTTAGTTTTCACCTTAAACTTTAGTCGTTGATTCTGGGAGATACGGGCATCCGTTCGTCGAGTTGTCTGGAGTAGGTTAGCTATCTCATCCTTATCTTGCATTTAGTAGTTTTTATTTTTATTTTCAGTGGTCAAAACTTTTTATTGGGCAAGCCCTATTTGGTCATGGCGTTGTACGCGGGCTAAAAGTATACGGGTCGCAGGTAGGGCCTGCTACCCATGGTCAATGCATGCGTTGACCGCGAGTGCCTGCCTCTTTTTCATAAATAGCCCGCGGTTACAGCCGTGAAGTTGGTTTTTTAAATGTAAAAGGCTAAACTCTTTGTGTTTCTTCCTCCAGGATGGTTCTAGAATGGAGGGAAAGGGAACATGACCTTGTGGATGTGGCCATCCGCCATGATTTTCCTGTGCAACAAGCATTACAAGGATGTGGGATTTTCAATTTTTGGAGCATTGGAGGTTTGAGGGCCCAAAACCAATTTCTCTGTCACTTGATAGACTACTGGGACGTAGACGCACAAAATTTCAACCTGGATGGTCAAATACTCTCCTTGGAGGTAGATGACATATATTTCATTACAGGATTGTCCCATCAAGGGGAAGTGGCAAGTCTTCGATCTCATACTGTGGGTGGCGGGATCACCATTCTCGACTACATAGAGCGATACTGTATTCCCAACACCCGGAAGGTGGGGAGTCAGGTACCCATTGGAGCCATAGTCAGTCTGAGTATGAATATTATAGTATCCACTCTCGTCAGGATTACAGGTTCGACAGCTCTACTCCAGGCTTCAAGGCCAGTGATGTTCTATGCCTCACAGTGTATGCGACCCATGATATATGAATGGTGCACAACATTACTGGGGTCTATGAAGACTCAGTTAACGGAGTGCAAGTGTAGGGAGGCAAATTTTTTTGGATACGACAGTATACTATGCAGCTTTTTCTTTGAGAGGGTTCCGAGGCTCAGTCCAAGGGTTGAAGTCCCTCCTCATAGTCTCCGCGACCCAGCCCTAACCCAGTGGGAAGAGGTCTTGACATGACAGGGTGGTGGCCGATAGGCATCACCATACACAGATGAGTTCTTCCACTAGTGGGACCGACTAGTCATAGCCATTGACAACTACCCCTATGCAGGTATAGACTTCCGTGGTGACTGCGACATGCCGCTTCCTCCAGGGGAAGCATACAGAGACATCGGTATGTTACTCTTTTTATGTTTTTGTGTATTAATTTTTTTGGGATTTTTTATTATATATGAAAATGCAAAAATATTTTTGGGGGTAGTATCACATATTGACATTCAATTGTTTGCTCGCAGATACTGGTCCGCGAAGACCAGAGGGTTTCTCGAGACATCATCGTCAGGGTAGGGGTGGAGGGGTGGTTGGCGCTACAACAAAGCACACATTAGAGACCGTGCGGGTCAACCTATCCCACATGACCAACAGGGTACCCATGATCGAGGTAGCGCGACTGCCAGAGGATATGCAGCGCCATGTTGTGGGGGTACCGAGCCCTTGGGTGCGACTATTGCAGTGTATAGCCAACGCAGTACACTATTACTATCAGACACATCCTGCCGAGGAAACTAGGCCTCCATGTGGGGCTTAGACATCTCAGAGTCCCATATTTTGTATCGATATATATATTTTTGAGAGATATGGGCTCCAGTTTTGTATTGTGACACTACCATTTTGGACATATTATTTATAAAAAAAATATGGTTCTCTAGTTCTACTATATGTGTATATACAAATGTATGAATGTATGTTTATTTGTGTGCTTCATTATGAATGTGACAAATTCCAATCTAGGACATAGTTAGCATATGCATCATATACGTGATTAAAACATCTTGGAACATGAATGTATGTAATTGAAACAAAATGACGTTCCAAGAGTCTCGCCTTTAAGAATATCCGTAGTAAAGTAGGATCCCTCACATGGTACTGACCATTCAATTGAGACACAACCACTTATGAATCCATGCAGACTTCTAAACATTGGATACCTTGTGAAATGGAATCACGAAGTAGCTCTACAACGGCACTGTACTCAGCCACATTGTTGGATGTACGACCGATACAAGCACCTCCCGAAGACACAACTAGGTGGTCAGGCGAATAAATAACCCAAGCAACAGACGCGAGCTATTGCGTATGATGGCTAGCATCATCCGCGAATTCCAAGAAAATAGGAGATTCCGTTGACATATGTCAACCAAACGAAAGAGAATCAACAGACCCGAAAAACCAAAATAAATCTAAACTATGTACAGAAGCAAATATAAAATAGTATACAAAAGTACTAGCTCGAGCTAGAAGCTCAAGCGTAATACCGCTTGAGGTAGAGCCCATTTCTAGGCTCCTTCAAGGCATTCCCTTCATAATATTCCAATTCGTAGGCTCTTTTCTCAAGGACACGCCTCACGATGTAAGAACCGTGCCACATGGGATTAAAATTGCCTTCCCCCAAGAGTTCTTTAGCCTAGTCATATAAAAGGACCAAGTCACCTTCAACATACTATCGAGGACGGACAGACCTATCATACTGGACCTTGACACGACGCCTATTGGAATCTATAGCCATGGAGGCATCTCGACGCTGCTCAAGGAGGATCAAACGTTGCTCAATACTCGACGTATCAGGGAGGACCTCTATGGCTAGTTTTAACGAAGGGATTTTGCATTCAATCGGTAAAATAAACTCTACACCATGTACTAGCTGAAACGGTGAGAACCCGGTGGCAGACTTAACTATGGTTCGATATGTCCACAAAGCAAGATATAACATAATATGCCAGTTTTTCTTTCTCTATTGGATGGTATGTTGGATAATGGTCTTTAATGACTTATTGACTGCTTCAACCCGACCATTCGCTTGGGGGTAATACGAGGAAGAATGTTCCTGATGAAACCCAAGCTTGAGTGACAATTCCACCATCATCTTGTTCTGAAAGTGACTTCCATGGTCAGTGACAATCTCTTTCAGAATACCGAACCGAGTGATAATCTGATTGAACACGAAGTGGGCTGTTGTAGCACCATTGGCTTTTACGGTAGGCATGGCCTCAGCCCATTTGGAGAAATAATCCACGGCCATAATGATATGGTGAGCCCCCAGCCAAAGTTGGTTTGCAATCCATGAAATCCACCCCCCACTTGGTGAAGGGACCGACGGTGACGACCAGATGAAGGGGCGCTCGATGCGAGTGTACATTCCGAGAAAACACCTAGAAAGGGTGACATGTCTTTACGACGTTCATGCAATATTTGAAGATTGAAGGCCAAAAGTAACTAGCTCGCATAATGCGTTAGGCTGTTGCAAGCCTGGATAAGTGACCACCACATGCCCCAGTGTGGCAATCATTAAGAACACGCTCCACTTCTTCGTGATTCAAACAACGACGGAGGATAGAATCCTTTCCTCGATGATAAAAAGTGTCGCCAATGATGGTATAATCTTTAGCGTGGTGTTTCACACGCCGTCGTTCATCTTGTGAATAGTGCGAAGGAAATTTCAAAGTTTGAAGATATACAATAATATCCCCATACCAATGATCCTCAGACGAGATAAGAAGTAAGTGTTCATCCACAAAGGAATCTTCATGGACAATATCCTCATCAAGTCGCGGAAGGTCAGACATGAGCTTAGCAAAAACCAAGGATTTCACTGACTTCACCGAAGCAAAATCAAGATCAAAATCCTGAAGAATCACAATCCATTTATTGTACTTCCCCCCTATAAGACGTTGTGATAACACAAACTGAAATGGATTGATATGTGATATAACCATGGTTTTCCTAAGCATGATGTAGTGTCGTAACTGTTGGACTGCATGAACAGTTGCAAGTGCCAACTTTTCCACATGAGTGTATCTCAACTCAGCATCTACTAAATTTTGACTAAGGTAATAGATCACATGCTCCACGAGCACATCATCAACCCGAACTAAGACCATGCCAATCGTCTCTTGAGACGCGGCCACATAAAGTATAAAATCTCTTGCAAAGTCGGGTGGACTAAGCAGAGGGGCCGATACCAAAGCTTTCTTAAGAGCATCGAAAGACTGCTGGGCTCGCTCATCCCAGATAAATGGTGTGTCTTTCTTCAACAAGCACGTGAAACCTTTAGTAATACTAGCATAATTGACTACAAAGCGACGTAGAAAAGTGGCTCTCCCTTGGAGGCTCTAAAGTTGAAGTAAATTGCACAGAGGAGGCAACCGAAGTATTGCCTCAACTTTGAGAGGATCGACTCTGATACCCTCTTTCGAAACTATGAAACCTAGAAGGCAACCCATTCTCACAACAAAGATGCATTTATTGGGATTTAACCGAATCTTGTAGCATATGCATCTTTTGAGAATTAAATGGAGGTGCTTGGGGTGGTCCACTCTCTTGCGAGAATGGTCAGAAAGATCATCCAAGTATGCCTCCACTACGCATTTAAGGTCATGAAAGGCATAGGTCATAGCACGCTGAAAAGTGGCTCCGTCATTTTTAAGGCCGAAGGGCATTTTCTGGTACGGGAATGTACCCCAAGGACAAATGAAAGTAGTCTTATGTTGGTCCTCGGGTTTTATCCGTATCTGGTTATATCTTGAAAAGTCATCCATAAATGAAAATACTTCGCTTCCTGCACAAGCATCCAAGATCTTATCTATGAATGGAGTGGGGAAATTGTCTTTCGGACATGCACGGTTCAGGTCTCTAAAATCAGTGCATACAAGAATAGTTCCCTGCTTCTTATCCACAGGATTGGGATTTGACACCCATTCGGTAAGGGGAACTGGGTAGATGAAACCAGCATTAAGTAGTTTCTCCACCTCTTCCTTGATCGTGGCTACCTTTCTAGGGTTCACAGCACGAAGGCGTTGTCAAACCGGATTATCATTGGGATATGTTCTAATCTCGTGCTTGGCAATGCTGGGGTCTATTCCTGGCATCTCCTCATATGATCAGGCGAAAGCGTCCCGGAGTTCCCTAAACAATTCGGTGTAAATGCGAACCTCTTTAGGAGAGCAATCAACATCAATGTAAATGTTCTCAACCTTTCCGGGAGTACGATAAATGTTGATCGGTATGGTATGGGAAACATTATCCATGTTCCCCTCTGTGTAAATCCCATACGAATCCCAAGGAACCACAGGGTGACTAATCATTTCGGCAAGAGTCGTCCTAAACTCTTCTTGCTCGATGAGATCTAGGTTGGGAAGAAAATGAGAGCGATGATGCATGTCTTCCCAAGGTCTTTCACTACCACACATAGCCTCAATAATAGCTTCATCCGAAGGTAAAGTACTGTTAAGACAATTGTGTGAACAAGACGAGTTGACTGCCCATTCCGACAGCATAACAGGATCTTCCTCCTCTGTCCGTGAAGAAGAGAGATCCGGCTCTTCAGTGGCTTGTTGAATATCTTGATATGCAAGCTCAGCAGTAGACAGTGGCATATCCATTCCAACATGCGCAATGTCTCCAGACGTGGAATTCGTGGACGGTAATGTCCATGGATCATCGAAATACGAAGTCCGGAATGGTACATTATTCAATGGAGGAGGTGCCTTATTGGAAATGGTTCCAATAAAAGCAATGAGTGCAGGTAAATCAAAAGATCCCAACAATGAGGGGTACAATCTGACACCCATGTTCCTAGTTGCCGGTTGAGAATCTTTGACTTGGGGGACAACAGGTCCCGCGGATGCTGTAGAATAGGGACTAACAAAATCTAGTTAGTCGATTGTCACAATTTTGCCTTCATGTGGAAAGAAAATAATTCTGAATACAGAGGACACAATTTCTCTCATAGCGTAAATCCAATTCCTACCTAGGAGAAGGTTGTAGTCGATGGGTGCATCAACCACCTCAACTTCAATAGGCATGGGTTTCCCACCCAAGCGGACAACAAGGGAAAGAAGAATACCATGCAGCTTAAACGACCAACCGTCAAATGTAGTGAGCATGGTCATAGACTTGGATAAGGGAGGAGAGTCAAGAGCTTTCCAACAAGCTAAAGACATCACTGACGTAGAAGCACCTTCGTCAACCACCATTCTTTTGACGATATTCTATAGGCACTCGACATTGACTTGAAAAGACACATGGTAAGGTAAGAGAGGTTGAACGTCAATAGTATCAAACTTGATAACGTTAGGACTTCCCCCATCCTGAACTCCTAAAGCACTCAAAAGGGCATGCCTTTGAGAAGGACACGCTTGTAAAATATTGAGAGCCGACATGGCACACAGAGTTTGACCCAAATCTTCTACAATAGAATAGTTATGGGCCGCTCGAGCATTGGGATTATGCATAGAGCGCTTGAGAACACCTTTCGGTATCCACGGCATAGCAGTGGGCTTCTCGATATGCAAAGAGGTATCAAGAGGAGGAGGAGGCTCATTCCCCATATTCGGTTGTGGTGCGTCATAATCGCGTTGACGAGTAGCAACGCTAAACTCTAATTTAACCATATTCATGCAACCAAAGCCACTGGTATGGGAAGAAGGCGTTGTAGTTTCATGAGTCCCATAACTAGTAGAGGGAGCATTCAAAGCCATATTCTGATGATGTGGAAGGGGATCATTCAACATAGCTAGGCTCTATGCTAGGTGCTTCGATGCTTCTTCAAACTGAGCACACAAGTGAGTAGGATGATCTTCCCCACAAAGCTTGCAAGGGAATTTCACTTTACGCCTAGGTTTACGGTCCCCACCAGCATTTCCGCCATCCCGAGGAGGGTTGGCATTCTCTTTCCGAGGAGTATTACGATTAATACCATTGTTCCCATTATTTCCACCCTTACGATTATTTTTCCCCTTCTTCTTACCACCAGGCTGCTGGTTGCCCAATGGGTTCGTCGATTGCATAGCATGTACATCGGACAATGGAGTGGAAGTGGACAAGGTGTGGACCTGTCCGGGAGTAGATTGGTTAAGTGACAAATTTTGCATTTGATTAGAAACCAAATATACGGGTCGAGTACTTGTGGATCCAACAATTCCATTGGCATGTGGTCCAAGAACAGGCTTGTGCTCATGTCGTGATCGCAGTGCGTCGGGAATAATGTCATATAGGATGCCATATTGAGCATAGAGTAAATCTAGCTGATGGAATTTTAGTATATCTTATTCCTCAATTGTAATGCCGGACATCGAAACATCCTTAGAAATGTATGGAAGCAAAGACTTGAGAAACCATTCCAACAGAAACTCTGGAGGAATGTTGGCTTTCACTAACCTCTTCCGTCGACGCCACTCTTGAACGTGGTCAGATATATGTGTGGCCTTATTATGGCGTAAGGTAGAAAAAACTTCAGTTCCAGTATCGTAGTGAACCAGCAGCTAGAAATGATCCAGGAAAACCAAGGCTATCTCATTGAAACCCCTGTACGTGCCCCCAGGAAACTCAGCATACCACTTTGTGGCTGCCCCCATGAGGGTGCATTGAAATAGTCTCAATCAAACGGAATCATGATTTAATGAGTTTGATGAGCACCAAAGGTGAAAATTCATGATGTGATCACCCGAATCCTCACCAACCTTCCCCTCAAACTTGGGAATGTCCGAAGGGAGCTTGGTAGGGACCGGAGGCAAAGAAGGGTCGTGACACACCGGATCATTCGTGAGCTGGAAATGATCCAGGAGTCCAAGAAGATTCAATCGAGCAAGGAAAGGAAGCTGCGGCCGCAAAGCTTGATTATAAGCTCCCATAAAAGGTTGATTATACGGACCTGAAGGATAAGATGGACCATAAGCTTGACCATGGCCATAAGGCTGATAACTTCCCCCAACTTGACCCGTGTGAGAGTAAGCGGGTATATGCATATTATGAGCACTGTAATGAGGTGGGTTGTAATGAGGGCCAGCATAGACTGTAATATAGTAAGGGTTAACACCATAATTATGGGGCATATAAGTATTACTCGTAGCGGGAACAATATTGTAATGACCATAATTGTAAGGTATGTTCCCACCCCTGCATAAGCATTGCTAGTAGCAGGAGTAGTCGTGGTGTGACCATAAGTATAAGGGATATTTCCACCCCCTACATTAGCATTACTAGTAGTGGTACCAGACGTAAAAGTATATGGTATGTGTCCACTCCCGTTATTAGGAGGATTGTTAACATTAGCAAATGTAGTCCTGGGTTGATGTGTATGGGCATGTGTATTGTACTGTGGATTGTGAGTCGTATTGCGAACAGTATTCCCACCAGGATGGGTAGTCCTAGGAGGTGGCCTTCCTCCAAAATTTGCAGTGTTTGAAGGGATATGGCCAGTCCCCGTAGTATGTGTGTGAGCAGAAAATTTGGTGCCCCCAGTGAGGGTATTTCCCCCAGTGGGTGCAGTGTTGCGAACACCATGACTAGTGTTAGCATGACTACCAAACATAGTGGAGGGATTAACTGTGTTGTAATTAGGCATACCAAAAGAGAATGGGGTGGCATTCGTAGTGGTCGCAGGGCTTGTGTTAACATGTAAATTCGGCATCCCATGTAGGAAATTCCATGGATTCGAAGGATCTAATGGGTTGTCCTCTGGTGGAGTAGATCCAAACAGAAGAGGTTGAGTCTTTGGTATTAATGGATCGCCCCCCCATGCCTCTCTAGGAGTAGGAGGAGCAGAAGCGTCTTTGAATCTACCCTATAGAGTCGTAGGGATTTCTCCCATGACAAAACTAGTAATAATGTCAACGCAAAGTGCTTCAAAAGAATCAGAAGAATCGGAGAGAGCCTTCTAGTGTCCCCTCTGAACACGATGTGTAACTTCGGCGACCGGTAAACCAGCCAACCGACGAGACCGATGGAGAGTTGGACCTTGCACCATGATATCTATGAAAGGTCAATAAATCAAAGCATCCCCTAACGGCCAAACTAATGATCAAAGAGCACATACCTAAAGAAACTACAACCAAATGCACACAAATAGGACTGGCTCAAGGGACCTCCCGACACTACAGCTGGTATGTCTCGCCTAGGAGAGGCTTCAGACTCCCAAACTATAACCGTAGGTAATAGAATGTGTTATAAGGGTTCCCAGACTTCACTACGTGCACATGGTCAAGTCCCTATACAACAGGAAACTGTGTTATCCAACCCCTATCTAACTCAGGACAACCACAGTATAACCACTACGAATGCCCTAGGCGATACCTAGGTAAGGAAACTAAGGTCACCAGAATATAACCAATGCTCAAGAGGACAGTCGCAAGTGGGATCCGTCGTATGGAGAGGCTTCAGACTCCTAAACTATAACTGGAGGTAACATAATGAGTTATAAGGGTTCCCAGACTTCACTACGTGCACAGGGTCAAGTCCCTATACAACAGGAAATTGTGTTATCAAACCCCTATCTGACTCAGGACAACCGCAGTATAACCACTACGAATGCCCTATATGATACCTAGGTAAGGAAACTAAGGTCACCAGAATATAACCAATGCTCAAGCAGACAGTCGCAGGTGGGATCTGTCATATGGGCAGGGTAGCTAAGCCCAAAACTCAATAGGTACAGATCCCTCAAGAGTCCACGTATGCAAACAAATCCTGGAAATATCTCCCACGTTTGGCCAGAATTGGAGGGCTATCTTCGCAACCAACCTTCCGTGACCTCGTGCTTAACTCTGGTCTGAGTAGAGCTTCCTGAGAACACTGATGTATATTATGGAATTCAACACTCCCTAGTCAGACACATAATGTTTCGTCTAGTAGTCTTGGACTGTTAACTCACAATGATCTATTCCAAGACTCTAAACCTATACTAGTTGGGGCACCCTATAAAATAAAAATCGTTATAATCAATTTTAATATTAAGCGTTGATTTTAAATGGATGTAATTACTCAAAGGATATGGTCGTGAAACCGATGATGTATAGGACTCAATAGTATGCACAATCGAAAAAACTCTAGACTCATCTATCAATAAAAACAATGCCACTAAAATGATAATCAATCCAACGGTTCGAAATAAAATGCAATTCTTTTAAATTTCCAATGCACAAATAGATCCTAGATGAAAGCACAAGCACTCAGATGCAAAAGGCATTACTGAAAGAAAATATTTTTGTATTTTCTCTTATAATGGAAAGGAAAATGCAAAACTATGTTTTTGTATTTTTTCAATATAATGAAATGAAAAAATGCAAGCAAAATCTACCTATTCGGTTAAATAAATGTAGAACAGATCACTAAGACAACCCAAAAAATGCCAAACAGTGAGAATCAGCTAATGTAATGAACTATCAAATAAAAAATGGTGATAAATCAACAAGGCTCAAAACAAAGAGAAAAAGGAGTTTTTGGTCACAAACAGGACATGGAACAGTTAGGAATCAGGCCAATTAAGACTCAGGAACACTCAAAATCAACCCAGCAACAGTCCAAGGCCATAAATCAATCAAACCCGAAGTTGTACGCTACTCTCAAAGGTAAAAATGTGGGTATACGCAGGTTACAGTGCAGATAGAGGTGGGTAGATGCGGGAAAAACTAAGTTGACCCGTGTATAGGGAAAGGCAAATGAGCAAACAAAAGGTCCAATAACCCAGAAAAAGCTTGTTTTCTATAGTATATCCCAACGGCCAATCAATGACACAGAAGCTAGACACACAACAACTCTAAATAAGGACAAATGCCTAAAAATCCCCAAAAATGGATGTTCTCCCCAGCGGAGTCGCCATTTCTGTTACGGAGAAAAATTCCTATGGCTTGGGGCAGACCACAACAGACAGCTGGATACCAGAAAATGACTCAATTCCCAATGCAATGCTATATAAATGACAATGCTAAGATAATGGAGAAAATACTAACCTTCAACCGGATGTTCGAAGTAGATCCCCGTTGAGCTTTCAACCTCTACACTTGAACCTGCAGATTAGTCTCAACAACAAGTACAAGCAAGTGCATATAATATGTGAAATACATTAGGATAATCAATAGCATGATCCATGATATTATAATCAAATATAACCCAATGTAATTAAACAATATTGACAATATCAATTGGATGAGAAAATGAGTATTTCCATTAATAAATAACAAGAAGTACAATATATGACCTCTTGTCGACAACCAATCTGAACCAAGAACTGGGTCTCTCCACTTGTGCCTCCACCACTTCAATCCTCCATGTAATGGCAAACTCAAACTATGAAAGGAGTTTGGAAGGTGAATATAAGGAATTCACAACAACTAGGATCAATGAGTGTAGACTAAAGTCACGGCAAAAATCCACTAGAGTTATCTTTCTATCTCTTTCTCCTCCCTTCCATATACCATAAGAGCTCAATATATAGCCTTCCAAAGGTAAGTGAAAGGACACATCGAGTCGTTTCAGGGCATATGGAGGGCCAAAGGTCACCCTAAGACTGCTTTTTGTGAGGAAAAAGTAATTTTCTAATGATTTTTACCATTTTACTTGGTACCCACGGGCTATAGTGGAACAACTTGTGTGTATGCTAGCTATAATGGGAAAGCAAGCGTACATGAATAAAAATAGGGGAAAATGTGTTCTAGAGGACATAAAGTGAATCTGAGTCAGTAAAATGGATACTGAAGGCCAATCAATGTTTATGCTCACAAGGTGGAAAAATACGCTGTAACAGTAAGTTTTGAAGACTGAGATTGATTTATATAAATATAAGCCACTTTTATCTTATCTATTGTTTTTGTTTCTGGTCAGTTTGACCATTCAGCTAATGACTTCATTCCTTGTTTAAATTTTTATTCATGCGGATGCTCATGTGTTGTAGACAAAACCAGTAAATGTGCTTGTGATTGTGATGGTTTATGTTTATTCTATTAAACCTTAATATTTCAGTTCTTTGATATTATTGCATGATTTAGTACTTGTATTAGTTTGATGACTGATTACTTTCTTGAAAATGAAACCCTCAAACCAATAAATTACAAAGACAAAACCTATTTTCTTTTCATTGTATTGAGATTGTACTAGCTTGCTCCCTTTGTAGTCTGGGGACAATTTCTAGCACAAACACCTTTGGCACCGTTGTTGGGGATGGAGGTGAAGCATATATTCCCTGGGGTATTTTTATTGTTATGGTTTTGAGAAGTGAACAATATCATAAAAATTTTTAGACTACAATTTTTCACCGGGTGACTCTGCAGGGGAAGGATCTGTTGGCGGCTCCATGTTTGAAAATCCAGAAGCAACTTCACAATTTCAGAATGTCAAATACTTTTGCTACTATGTTGGCACAGAGGTTTGCTGCTTTTATCTTTGTTGATATTCCAATATTTCCAAATGATGTGCCTACTATGGACGAATGGGGAGACTTCCTCCCAAGATTTAGAGGAGATGATCATGACCATCCAGCACAAAACTTGATTGATTTTCATCAATACATGGACTAGCTCAATATTCATCATGAGGATGTATTGTTTAAAATGTTTATCTACTCCTTGGAAGGAGATGCTAGACAGTGGTACAGGTCTCTTCCCGTCTCTAGCATCTCTTCATTAAAATATTTTCATGTTGTCTTTCATTCATATTGTAAGAGGATTTATCCTGCTGATCTCCTTTTAGAGGATTGTTGTGAGCAATTTGAGTTCAAGAAATATCTTAGCAATAATGATCAAGATAGCCTTACTGATGAAATTCATGAAGAAATATTTCAACAAAACAAAGTTCAAGAAATATTTGACAGTTTACAAGAGTCATACATCATTATCATGTAGAGTTTATTGTTGAAAATCCTTGTGAAGATCAACTCTTTATTGAAGAAAATGTTGAAAATCACACCATTGATGACGATATTCGAATTAAAGATGCCCTTGATTCTATTTCAGAGGATGAAATTGTTGTTCCCAAATTGTTTGATGATCATCCCATTGTTCAAGACAATTTTCAACATATTTTTAATCATAAAACTATTGGAGATGTTTTTCAAGTTAACTGTGTCCAAGATCACCTTGACAGTTATGCAGGTCAATCCATTTATGGTATGTGTCTGAATGTTTTAGACCAACAGTCTTCTGAATCAACATCTATGGAATTTTCAGTAGTGAAGCGGTGTATGGTAAATATGAATTAGATTTTTTGGAAAGCGGTAAAGGAGATGGAAAGGAGTTAGAAGAGCAGCTTACACATTTTTCTTCTTCACCAGTTGTTGAGCAACAGTCTCCAGAAATCAATAAATTTGTATTTACCATTTTTGAATCTGAATTTGAAGGACACACTAAACAAAATTATTTTGTTATAGTTGAAGATAAGGGCAGCGATTTCTTCTTTTGTGTTTCTTCATTTGCAATGTTTGAAGAACAGAAGTCTAATGTCTTTCATGAAGTAGAAAATATATAGAGGCATCCTTCTCTTTTAGATCAACCTTCTGTTGAAGAAACTGTTGTTTTAAATCATTTTGAAGATCACCCTTCTAATGAATATAATGTTTGCAATGAAGAATGTTGGATAGAGAAGGAAGATAATATTTTTTCTAAGGTATTCTTTCATGATGATCCCATAAATAATTATTTTGAGTTTCTCAATGAAGAAAGGGTTACAAAAGAGATAGTTGTTCATGATTTCTATGACTCAATAGCAACGTATTTAGAGGACTTTCTTAGATCAAAGTTGATATTTACAGGCTATAAGTATCAACTTCCATGTTATAATTTTCCATGGTATACAATTTTCTTTTTTCTAATTAATGACATGGAAGAAATCCATTGCATGAGACAATTGTTGAAATGGTTACACTGACAGTCTGATATTAATTAATCAAAGAACTGAACTAGTTAGATTAGGATCTATATATAAATAAGCTTTCCATGCAAGCATTTAGTTTTGGTTTGAATTTTGGTATTCAATTTATAGTATGGTAGATTTGTTTTCTGCATAGAAGGCAGTCTTGTGAATAGTTTTCAGTTGCCAATAAACAACAATTGTTCTATCAAGGCTTGAAAAGGCCACAGTTTGCAGTATATGGTTGTTCTTCAGTCTACCAGGCAGATGGATTTGCAACTTGGATGAGTAGATTTCTATTGCAACACAGATGTAATTTCTTAGTAGCAATCACATAGTTTTTTGATAGCTATGGATCAGAATTTGAGGAAGGGAAAGTGTCTTTTCAACAGAATCTTGTTACAAGGTCATACAATAATCCCATCTTTTAAAAAAAATGTATGAGCAGGATTGCAAGTTTTGGAACAGGTTGGGAACCAGATACAAATGACTCCATCACCCAATGAATAAAGCACAAGGTCTACATGAACTTGAAACCTCACAAGGAGGATTTCATCCCCTAGCTGGAGCCAGGTGTTAGCACTAAAATTGTTCTCAATTTTTATGTATTTCTTTTAAATTGTTTGTTCCTTATTTACTTTTCATTTGTTTTCATCTTGAATTTTAATGATTTTGAATGCCTTTCTATTTTTATGTTATAGTTTTTTGTTTTATATTATTTTATCCTGAGTGGCTTATTAAGTATTATATTTATTTTCAAGGTCTTCAAATACTTATTTAAATTTACTTCAATGCTTATATCCAAAGCCTAACTTTCATTTTGAGCTCGTTTGCCCAATATTTTATGTTGAGGTATTCCCGCAGCGCAAAATCCAAACCACATGCACTAGAGCACTGCAACTATCAGAAATCATAGAGGAACGTGGTCAATTGATGGCAGAACATGGCCCGTTGCATTCGATGATGCTAGGAGACTTCCAGACACCTGTTTAGCGTATCATGGCACTTGTAAAAAAACCCATTGTGATTTATCATTGAAGAAATTAGGGATTTGAGTGGCCACGAGTTCGAATTTGGGGGTTATGAATTTCAGAAGAAGAGGATGGAGATAATAAGAAAGAATTAAAGTTACAATAGGTACAAACAACTATAAAGGAATATCATGTAATGATACCAGAAATAATAAAACACTGTAATGAAGTCTGTGATGAAGTTGTAGAAGAAGAGAACATTCCTAGTCTTGAACAAGGCATGTCTTCAAAAACTCCATTGTCAGAAGCAGCAGCAAGGAATAAATATGAAGCAGACCTAATTTTAAAGAAATTAGATATCCCATTGCTCTCAGATCTGGATTCAACATTGCAGGAAGGTGTTCAAATTGATTTTGAGATAGAAAATTTGAAGAAATCATTACAGCAGCATAAGAAACAGATTAGATTTTTGAGTGAATCAAATGAGAGATTCATAACAAAAAATAAAAGGCTGAGAGAGGATCTTGAAGATATAAATTCTCATTACAAAGAATTGATTTCAGTGTCTAAGGAATCTTTAAGAAGAAAAAGAGATGCATAGTCATGGTCGGTTTTAGTCATTGCAATTGAGCGTGGATTACGAGGTGATGGAGATGAATTTCAGAAAACAAAAAGATGTTTTTGTCCATAATAGACTCATTCACAAAAACCTCCCTCATTTTTGAAACATGTGTCATCATTTGAAAGATTCAAATTGATCTTTGCGACCTATTTTTCAGGGTTTAAAATATTTAATAATTTACTGTTTTAGTCAAAAAAATTTGGCACGTCTTCCGATCAATTGGAGAATAATTTTTAAAAACCAAGAGAGGTTTTTGTTCATCATGGACTCATTCAAAAAAAATCTCTAATTTTTCGCACAGGTGTTATGGATCGAGATATATGGAGGCGTTTTTTAGACACATTTTTCAGAAATTCACCAAATTTCCCCAAAATCCAATTTGCTATTTTTGGTTAATTAGTCTTTAGTTTTTCGAAAGTTAGTTTGTATAGCCACCAAATGTAACTGTTGATTAAAGAAGTGGTTATAGAGCTACTTCAGTTTGTAATTATAAAATAAAGGAGAAGATACATGATGAGGGTTCAATTTTTGTTTCAAGAAATGATATACAGTTAAGAGCATTGGAAGCATTTCAGATTGATACAAATAACTCTTATGTAAGTTTTGAAGACTGAGATTGATTTATATAAATATAAGCCACGTTTATCTTATCTATTGTTTTTGTTTCTAGTCAGTTTGACCATTCAGCTAATGAATTCATTCATTGTTTAAAGTTTTATTCTTGCGAATGCTCATGTGTTGTAGACAAAACCAGTAAATCTGCTTATGATTGTGATGGTTTATGTTTATTCTATTAAACCTTAATATTTCAGTTCTTTGATATTATTGCATGATCTAGTACTTGTATTAGTTTGATGACTGATTACTTTCTTTAAAATGAAACCCTCAAACCAATAAACTACAAAGACAAAACCTATTTTCTTTTCATTGTATTGAGATTGTACTAGCTTGCTCCCTTTGTAGTCTGGGGACAATTTCTAGCACAAACAGTATCTATCATTCGATCATCTTCACTTTTAGAGTCAAAATATGAACTTTCACGAGAGGATGCTTTGCTATCTTGTTCAATATGTTGTGGTGGAGTAGTTGGCAAGTTCTCTTATTCGACATGGTGGGAATCATGCAATTGACACTCCTCAAACTGGACACTTCTCTCAAGGAAGGTCTGCATGGTAGACAGATCTAGCAGTTTGTAGGCCTTTGCATTCTGTGCATAACCAACTAGTATTCACTCTTTTCTTTTTGTCTCTAAGGCTCTCCTCTTCTCGGAAGGAATCCTTTCCCAAGCTCTGGATCCAAAGACTCTCAGATGAGAAAAATATGGCTTGCATCCCATCCATGCTTCGAAAGGAGTTTTTCCTTGTAGGCCTTTGTGAGGAACTATATTTTGGAGGTATGCAGCACAGTTGATAGCTTCTTCCCAAATTCTTGAAGCCAAAGATTTAGACTCAAGCATGCAAGTTTCCATCTCTTTAAAGGTTATGTTCTTTCTCTCTGCTACACCATTTTATTGTGGTGTGTAAGGAAAAATGTGCTGCATATCAATACCCTCATATGCACAAAATAACTGAAAATCATTCTTCACATACTCTCCTCCATTATCAGTACGAAGGACCTTGATCTTCTTATAAGTGAAATTTTCTATAGAAGCTTTAAAAAATTTGAAGTATTTAAAGACTTATGACTTTAACTTAAGAAAATATACCCAAATTAATTTAGAATAATCATCTATGGATGTTAAGATGTATCTTGAATTATTCAAATATAGGTGAGGAAGAGGTCATGATATGTCACTGTGAATCAACTCAAGAGGAGATGAGGCTCTCTTTTCCTTTCATTTCTCAAACTTGTTCTCTGGATGCTTACCAATCAAGCAACCTTGACAGGTGCCTTTAGAAAATATGATGTTTGGAATCCCTTGAACCATTTTCTGGTTGTGCAGTTCTTGCAAATATTTGTAGTTGAGGTGCCCAAACCTCTCATGCCAAAGTCTGTTCGCTTCATTTGCATGAGTAAGAACTGCTCTTTGTTTTTAGTAAGGCAAGAAGTGAGAAAACTCATAGTGTTTAGAATGGTGATATGCAATGCCTTGTGCAATGATCTTCCCATAAGATATCTCTTGGATTTCAACCGAATTAGGAGTACATATTACTTTCTTGGGAACTCATGTATGGTTCATTTGATAAACAAAAAGGAGGTTAGCTTCTAGGGTAGGCACATAGAGCACATCATTGAAGTATCCATGTTCTATATTGATCATTCCAATCCCTTCCGAGGAAAATTCAGAATCATCTTCGATTAGGATTGAAGGCCCAATAGTGGGTTCGAATTCAGAGAATAGATCCTTGGAAGTAGACATGTGTCTAGATGCTCCAGAATATCTGATGAAGGAGTATTCATTCGAAGTTCCAGCCATGAGTGCATGACACCTCTCTTTGTCCTTTGATCTAGGATCGACGTCTTTTATTCTAGCATTTGGAGGTATTGGAAGATTTTTTTTCTCTAGAAGTTGGGCCATGAGATCAATAATATTCTTCATGCAAGCACTTTCTAGGTGAAAACCTCTATTACAGTATGGAAATTTGGTCTTATCCTTATGTTTTTGCTTGCCTCTCTTTGGATTTGAGGACCCTTCTGACTGGTTGGGAGTCTCCTTTGACTTCTTCTCATAAGGTTTCTTTTCCTTCCCCTTATTCTTTCCTTTACCATTCACATTCTTTCCTTCTCATGTAGCAAGAGCTTGATACCTCTTTGGTTTTATTACTCCCATCTGCACCAATTTGTCCCGCTCCTTTGTGAGAGAGAGGATGAATGCATCTAGAGTGGGAATTTTCCATTTTGGGATGGAAATATTTGTTTTTTGGAAGGTGGATACAAACACAAAATAGTATGATCCCAATTTTGAAAGAATAACAAGAATCAATTGCTTGTCTTCTTTCTCAATTCCACATAGTTTTAGTTGCACAACCAAGTTCTTGAATCTTGTGAAGAAAACTGTGATGGATTCGAAACTACTGGGGATCAATGAGATCAACTCATTTTCCAATTGATGCCCTCTCAAATCATCTTGTTTCCAAAATAAGGATTTGAGCTTTCTCCAAACCTCATTGGGTGTTTTCAGACCGTAGAGATGAAAGAGTAGATCTTTGGAAATATTGAGGCATAGTAATCCAACTGCTTCATCAAGTTTGTTTAGATACTTGGCCTTTTCTGTAGCACCATTTGGTTCAATCTCGGTTCCCTGTAACACTTTGTAGAGAACTCTACTAATCATGAACATTGGATATATCTATTTGTACCTTCCATTCAAATAAGTTGAAAGGAGTGAGCTTGGGAACCAAGGTTAGATCCATAGTAGTTGACTGAATGCGCTTCTGATGATGGAATAACTTGGAAAAAACAATTGAAATTTTTCTGGAGGATAGTTACATAATCTATTGAACACTGCTTTAGGACAGTAGGAAATTTTGTCCAGATCCTTCACACTTGGATAGATCTCAAAGGATTTCTCCAATGAATTCAATGAAATGGCACAAGGATTTGTTCTGGAAATCCATAGGATTCTGGTGCGCTACTAAAAACAACTGCTCAATAAACTGTTTCAACTGTTCTTACTGTTGAAACTGCCGCAACTCAAAAATATATCACAAGATCTGATACCATGTGAAATTCCACAGGGGGAGATCACTGAGCTTAACAAACCTCACAATTTCACAACGTAATTACTGAGAAGAATTAGACAAGAACATGGATCAATTCACTCATAAAAATGAAACACACATGAAAAAATGTTGTTGATACATTAATCAGTTGTGAGTTGGCAATCAAATAATGTTACAATAGAATGGATTTGATACACTTGGTAGGATTCGAATTCACCTCAAGTTTAGGCTTAGTTTGCATTGGAACCATCTCCCGATAAGGTCTAGTGTCCACTGATGATGAATAATCAGTCAATTGGAGTAGGAATGAGAATAATTGAATCATTTTTGCACCAAAAATAGGGGAGGAGACTCCAAGGGGGTGCATAAATATCTATCAGTGGTCAAGGAGGGTGCTCCTACACTTAGTAGCAGTCAACTAGGAGCTACAGTCAGTTAACTGAGCAATCAAGGGGACAAGGTTCCCTAAATCATGGAACTGACCGATATATCTCCTAAATCTATGCATGAGGGCGCATTGTAACTCCAGTGATGGAAACAAGGCATACTAACTGAATAGGATGGATAGTGATGGCCAAAAACAACTCCAGGGGGGGGAAATAGGGACTAGGTGCTAGGAGACTCAATTGTTAATGCATGGATGCATGGAGTGCTGCATGGAATGCATGCATGCAAAGCATGCAAAACCAAAATAATATGGTGAGAATATTCCAACACCATTAAGGGAATATTTTGATCTGAATATGCTGAATCCATTTGAATAGCTTGGTATGAAACTTGTATGGTAGATAGGGGTGTACTACTCTCTGTTTCACCATGTTCCATAGAACTAGGTAACTTTCCATCACTATTTTGGACTAAGGTGTCCTCCTTCGAGGATCCCTCTATTGAAGTGAGACCTTTTGTTTTGATGGAATTAGAGAAAACCTTCAATGGAAAGTAAACCTTTATAGTGAAAACTGGAGCAATTTGTTGGGTAGATATTGGTGGTGGGATCGTATAATTTCCCATGAGGGAAGCATATTTGCATAATACTACCCCAAAGTATTGATACTTCTTTGGTTCATCCCTAATGAAAGGAACATTTGATTGGATAGTAATTTTATGTGTGCAATAATCTAATTGGTCGATCATCATCATCACCCCCTATGAGGGAACCTAATCACTCGGGACACTAAAGACACTAGAGCCATCAATGCATGTATCCAACTACGTCCTAATAGAAAATTGTAATCCATAGGTGTGTCTACTACCTCTACATCCATTGTGACTATTTTTCCATCCCATTCAATAGGGAAGGATACAATGAATCCGTGAGGAGGGAACGAATGTCCATCAAATGCCTTTAACATAGTATGGGATGGAACTAAGGTGGGTGATCCTAATGCTTGCCAACATTTAAATGACGTTACACAAAACGAGTCCCTTTCATCAACTATGGTTTGAAAAATGTTATTTCCATGAGTCGTTACTATAATCTGAAAAGAAAATTCGGAATGGATCCTACATATTGAATGGTGTATGTCTAATGTGATCAAATTTGCATTGGATGGATCAACGACGCCAATTGTAGACAATAGTTTCGTTCTTTGCACATGACAACATTGCGATACCTACAAGGCCTACATGGCACATGGTGCTTGAGCTAGGTCCTCAACAACATTATCATTCTGAGCAGCTCACACATCAGGATTATGCATTGTTCTACATAGAACACCTTTAGGGGGGTGAGGTACTAAGTCTATGGTTGGTTTCTCAATGGAGAGAGAACCACTTGGTTGTGACACCAATTGATCTGATGTACTAGGAGGGACATCATAAGAATAAAGTCTTGTTTGAATGTTCACCTCATGATCACACATGAAGACATTGGCATTGGGATGATTTCCCCCTTGTGGGGGGGTTTATTGGTTTCCCCTTGGTGGGGGTGCCAGTGTCATAGAAACCATTTGTTGATGGTGCTGCGGAAAGGGTTGTGTCAAAACAATGGTTTGTTGTTTCCCACTACATTGAGCCATGTTTGGTGCATCTCCTTTCCCAGATTTGGCATTTTTCTTACTCTTATATTTCTTCTTCTTTCCTCTAAGGTCTCTGGATTGCACTATAAGGATTTTAGAAGTCTAGGAAGTACTATCACTTTTCTTACCCTTATATTTATTCTTCTTTCCTCTAAGTTATATGGATTGTACAGTGAGGATGTCAGAAGTCTTGGAAGGATTAGCAGGTTGTTGCATTGCATGGCTAGTTGTAGGTTGCGAAGTTTGAACATATATTTGTCCCATTTGCTGGGTAATCAACTCAAGTTGGTTGAAAAAATCCATCATACCATCGACATGTGTTCCATGTGGTGGCCTAGCTGGATCAAACACAGGTCTTGTAGGTTGAATCGAAAAAGATTGGTTGCTGCCCAGAACCTGACCACTCGATTGTGTAATGGGGTTAATGGTTGGTTTCCCCCCTTGCAAGGTTAGGCCCAAAAAATATTGGTTACTTTATGGAACCCAACCACTCCATTGATGTGGTCCTTTGGTTTGATAAGAACTCCAAGGTGGGTTTCTCCCTTGTGGAGACTGCCCCCAAGAAGATTGGGTACTTCTTGGATCATGACCAATGGGTGGATTGCCTCCTTGCGTATTTGGGCCCCAAGAAGATTGGTTACTTCTTGGATCTTGATCACACCATGGGGGTTTTCCTTGGGATTGAAAATAATTCCAAGGTAGATTTCCTCCTTGCATAGGTTGCATCCCAAAAGATTGGTTACTTATTGAAAATTATCCATTCCATTGTGGAACAGGATGAATGGATGGATTTCCCCCTTGCGGAGGTAGGCCCCAATAAGATTGGTTACTTGTCAGAAATTGACCATTCCATTGGTTGTTTCCTTGATTTTGATTAGCATTCCAAGTTTGATTTCCCCCTTGCAGATGTGATTCCCAAGAAGATTGGTTACTTCCTGGAACTTGCCCAATCCATTACGGAATAGGATTGATAGGTGGATTTCCCCTAGGCATTTTTCTAGGATAATTCGGAGGATAACCCCTTGAGGAATTTCCACTAACCTGCGGAGGATAACCCCAATTGGAATTAATGTTCCATGGCCCATTGCTTCCACTAGGAATATTACCATTCCATGGTGAAGGGTTTCCCCCAAAATTAGAACATGGTCAAGTGTTTGGTATACCAAGAGGATTTTGGATTACTCCTTTTGTGTTTTTACCTTTATTAACCGAACCATATGGAAAACCCATATTTCATAAGGAACACCCACTAGTAGGAATCCCTATAGACAAGATGGATGTACTTCAGATATTGAAACCCGAAATTGTACCAATTAGCAATGAAGTGCTAGTTGAACTTGTGCTAATAACAAGTATGTTCACTGTTGGGGTTAGTGTTGAGGTCAAAGTGGAAGCATTACTGCCTCCTACAACCATTTTGAGCTTGCATTAGTGTGGTCCCTTGAACTTTTGATGAAGCCAAAGGGTCAAGTGTTGTATTCTACATGTTATTCAAACTTTCAAAAAGAGGGTTAATCTTACCTAGTGACTCACAAATAGTAAGTACAACTGGTTCTTAAAGACTCATTAAAGGTGGATTTATGTGATTTTATATTGTCTTAATTTCAGCTAGAGTAAGATTATCAACTATTTCTGTATTCAGTTCATAATATAACGATGAACTCTCTAGGTTTGTTTGTTCTTGTTCTTCTCTAGTAATATTAACTGGGTTTAAAATCAGTTATGTTTCCAAGTCACTAGGATGTTGTTTTTGTGTTTGTCTATGTAATTTAGTAGGGCCTTCAAATTCCAGTGACACACCTCGTTGCTGCCATGACTAGCGGATTGGGAGAGTAGCCACTTCAAATTTTTTGATAAAATGATTTGTTTATAGTGGTATACTTAATAAAAAATATAATCAAACAATCATAAAGGAAATCTAGACTTGACAAAAAGAAAAATGTCCTATGAATCCAAGAAATTAATCTACTTTCCCAAAGAACTGAAAATTAGTGAAAAGATGGATTAGAGGGCCTTCCGAAACTAGTAGCTCTTGAGGGATATGAAACCTCAAACAATTACTAATAGCGAAGGTATGATAAACAGTTACAATAAAATTTAATCACCAAAGGTGCAATTATTGGTTCTTAACCAATCACCCTCCGAAGGAGTAAAAGATTCAAAGTTCGTCTCATGTACCACAAGTATCCCCTACTCACAATATCCCATGAGATATCCTAGGAACAACAACTGAGGTTACCACTTCACAATTGACGATCGAGCGGAAAAGTTGTAAGTCTAGGACAACTCTCATAATTAGGTACTCCAGAAAGTGATGTCACCTTGAGGACTTGTAATTTACATGGAATTATGTGATGAGCTCATATCCCACTAAACAAGCAAGAGGGGGGGTACCGCCCTTACTTATCCAGATTGACCTCATGCTTGACACATGTTTTAGATGCACTTTCTCGACAAGCGTTCTTTTCTACTAATGGATTTACACTATATAATCAATGCTAATTTCAAAATTCTTATGGTCCAAGAGTTTTAACTCTCCAATCCTAATCCAGGGCCCTAGCCTAACCTTGTTGGTGATATGAAAATCAAATCTTGGTTAGTTTTAGATTAAGCGCTAATTTTTAAAGGTACTTTGCTTAGTTTCAAGAATGGCAATGAAACTGTTGATGTGTAAACTCGAAATATTGGGCTCAACAATGAATAAATGCTCACTACTCTTTCCTTGAATTCAATGAACTCTCTAAACTAATGAAGAGTTAGAGGTTGTTGTAGGTCTTTCAAACATGCAAGTTTCAAAATAGAATTACTTCTACCAATTTGAAAAAGAAAATTTCTAAAGAAGTGATGTTTGATTGTCACAAATTAATTAACTTCTTATTTTCAATTTTGGTTTGCAAAATGCATAAAATCCTTTCCAAATGTTTGAATAGGTTTCCTAATCAAGTGAATTTCTTCATTTTCTTGAAAGGTGATGCAAAATTTTGGTGGATTGTTTGAGGTTTTGGAACAATTCTCTCTTGAATTATGGTTAATTATTGATTTCAAAAATCTTTTTAAATCAAACAATTACCTCAACTGAAATGAATCCAACTCTTTACATGGGGGATATTTGTTTCTCATTTGCAGGGCCACTTGAAAGTGCAAGCAAAGAGGATACGCATATCCCTCTGAATTTTTATGAATTAAACATTTATAAGTGAGATCTACATTCTCATTCGCAAGGCTGCCTGAAGATGCAAGTGAAGAGTATACTCATATATCGAGAATTGTACTAAAAAATCAAATATACTATGTTACGACTTGAGATCCACTTTCGCATTCACAAGATCACCCGAAATCCCAATTAAAGAGGATAATAATGGCTTGAAAATTCAAATCTAAACTATTACAATTGAGATCCACTTTCTCGTTCACAAGATCACCCAAAAGCCTAAGTGAAGAGGATAATAGTTGCTCGAGCACAATGTATCACAAGAAAATTGGAGGTTAAAGATATAAATCTCTCTAATTGTGAATGAGGAAAATCAAATTTGTAGATCCAAAAAAGAAATTTATGAATTAAAGTTGTTCCTTTGGTTTTGGAGGGAAAATATTTTCAAATTCTTTCAATGTGTAATGTTCAATTTTTTTTTGAATTTTTTATGCAATTTTCTTTATGGAATTTTTTCAAATGATCTTCTAATGTATTCTTGTCTATTATTTTATGTTTTTTTTTTCAGTTTTAGCAAGCATATGGAATTCAAAATTCAAAGGCCTAAAGGTTCATGAAATAATATTTGATGTTTTTCAATTTTTACCATTTGCAAACTAGTGATTTAACCAAAAATTTTAAGAGATCAATCAAAATTTCATCAATTAAATGTGGAATCAGGGATCTAAGTTCCAAATATTCCCTAAAACATTCATATCTAAGACAAATTATGAGAAAACATTGAATCCAAAGCTCAAAAATTTCAAATTAAGCCATTTTTAAGGGTTTTGGAGGGAAAATCCACCTTTAAAATTTTCAAATTAAATGCTTCCAATTTTTTCCAAATATGCTTTGAATTGATCCTAAAATGTGTCTACTACAATATACATTTCTACAAACTTCAAAATATTTCCTAAAGATTGCCCGAAAACAATGAATTATAACTTCCAGTTTTTGGACAATTTATTGCAATTTTGAACAAATTATTTAAAATCTTTAAAGAATCCTCAAATAAAATCCAAATAAGGTATATATAGGGTCTAATAGATTTTATTTAGAGTTCCTAATCCAACCACTACAAAAATAATCACACAGAACGGTGAAAAAATGAGAAAATTAAGCCCAAAAATCCAAGATTACATGGATCCTACTACATTCCCCCCCCCCCTTAACACTAAGTAAAGAGCGACAAACAAGGGATTCCCCCCCCCCAAACACTTATCAAGGAGAAAAAATCATAGGTTTTTCTCTCTTTGTCCAACTGTGACAGAGCAAAAATCTTGAAACCTTGAGAAACAACATATCCGAGCCAAAATCCTTCGATTTTTTTTTTTTTAAAGTGTTTAAGGGTTGATTTAGGCCGGCTTAAGGCTAAAAAAGGTTTCTAATATTGATTAATAGGTATTAAGAAATAATTTAAGCATGAATTAATGATATATTTAAGGTTAGAACAACAAATTTGATAAAAAAATTCAAATATAAACCCAAGTGGAGTCACCAATCTGTTGATAGATTTTAGTGTAGGGACTTTTCTACTCAATTATCTATCTTACTATGAATTGGTGAGATTCAATTGAAAAAATATGAAGCAATTATCTCTATTTTCCTAATATCATAACCAATTTTGAATTCAAAATAACTTGGAGGGAAAAAAGTAAACTCAAAATGGGGGGGGGGGATTGAATTACTTCATATAAAATCAAAGAAGCAATGATACTACAACCTTGATTGAGGTGAATCCATTCTCCTTTTATTTGAGCTATCCTTCTCCATCCATTCCTTTGATCATCCAAGTGCTTTGTTTTGAAGATGAGCTTTCCAACCTTTACTTTCCAACCTTTAAATCATTCCATCATGCATTTACTCTCACTTTCTGTATTTTACTATGCCCTGAATGTCTTTCTTTTATAGCATTGGGAATTGTGCATCCAATTGGTAAACATGAATGTGGGACTAAAATTTTCACTTTTTTTTTATTATTTTCATCTAAAACCCACTTTTCAATAGTTTTCTAGCATGTGACTTGATTTTCTAGAATTTTCAGGACAATTAATAAACATGTCATGTATTCTTTCCACTCCAGGATTTGTAGAAACTGGGTTTTGGCCCTTTAAGTGGTCCTAGACTTGGCCTCTTTAGAGCAACCTTTGTCTTCACATACTTCTTCCTTTGCGGAAGCAGTGGTCAGATGAGAGATTAAAGCTCTCAATTGTTCCATATTTCTGGTCTTCATGTTCTAGGAGAATGGTAAAATGTGTTTCCGACCTTCACTCGTTAAGGGTGTTAATTTGGTTTTTAACACTCATGTTGTTTATATTTTTCTCCTACATTAGGTGCATAGTCATAGCCATGCTCTTAATCAAGCATAGACTCACTTCTATGAGTAGAATATGATAGGGTGTATTGCTTTTAATTTTGATATTATATGTTATCAAGCACTTTTGGATTTGCTCCATCCTTCTCCAATATTATATAGATATGTTGCAACTCCAAACTTTGCAACCATATAAGGTAGCAGGAGTGATGAGAGCCTCAAAGAGGAGTTAATGCTTCATTTCCCAATGCTAGAGTTCCACAGATAAGTATTTTCAAGTCCATAATAAGCTTTCCATCCTCCATTAATTATTTTCTCAATTCTATAGTTCCAATTAAGCTTACGATGAATATCAATTCTGAGATACTTATATGAAGTCACTTCCTCCAAGTTGTTGTCATCATTACATGAAACCACCATAAGTGATCTTTTGGGATTTGATTATCATGACCTTTTTTTTTCTAGTGTTAATAATCATACCCATACTAGAGAAAAAATCCTTGAGAAGTTTTATTTTCTTTTTGATATCATAGGGACTCCTCTCCATAAGAACAATATCATCAACATAGAGAAGAAGGATGATGACTATATCAGCTAAAGTCGTGCCATCACTACCTTCTTCTTCCAAACAACCATTTATCATGTCAATGTAAATACCAAAAATGGTAGGGGATAGGGAATAACCTTCCTTGAGTCCTATATTAAAATTAATTTCTTCTAACCAACCCTCTGAGTCCCTAAACTTGGCAATAACCTTCTCACACAACCTTATCATATCATCTCTCAACTCGAAAGGGACTTTTAGCTCTTCTAATCTATTCCAAATGTTACACTTCTAGGCACTGCATCAAAAGTTTTTCTAAAGTCAACAAAGCAACAAAGATGATTAGTTTTAATATTGTGACACTCCTCAACAATGGTCCTAAAAGTAACAAGGTGGTCCATAGTTGAATGATAGCCCTGAAATCCTATTGGAGCATAGGCCACAACTATGGCAAAGTTGGCAAGTTTTAGGAAAAAGCACTAAGTTTTGAAGGAAAAGTGCTAATTTTGAGGAAAAGCACAATTTTTGGGCAGAAATGAACAGTGCGCGGTACGGCGCCAGATGGACGAGCTCACCGCAGATTGCGGGCTGGAAATCGTGGAGCTCGCGCACACAAGTCAAAGGAAAGAGTAAATAAGGTGGCCGAGTAGAAAGCTCAACCACCATAGTAAATGAAGTGGCGGAATAGAGGGCTCAGCTACCCTCATTAAGGCAAAGTACAGGAGTTATGGTTGCTCGGACCAAGGAAGAGCAACGGGCCGAAGCATTGAAGGCTGTTAGCACTCGGATTTTCCTTGGGATGTATCAAAGAAACCCGAGGTAACCTATTTCAAACCAATCTTTAGACTGAAAGTTGGCCTCCTTCAGCCAGAGAGGGCTCTCTCGGCAAATCTGCCATCCAATGTCACCACGACAGCAGTTTGACAATGAAACTCAAGGGCCAATTTGTAAAATAATAATAAAAACTTAAGGATTTTTAATGAGGTGGCTAGATCAACATGAATAAGATACCATTGGGCAATGGAGTCGAGAAACAGAAAAATATGGACCAGCAGTTAAACAAATATTTTCATACAAAGGCAAGATAGCTGTCTTATTACAGTCAATAAGATTTTTGCAGGTGATAGGGAAAGAAATAAAGATAGTCCATTAACAGCAGGCATCAATTTTCAGATGAATCTACCGTTAATTTTAGAGAAATAAATGGATGCTCAGAAGCGAATAAATTGAGGCATATAAACATGAATCTCAATCTATATAAACGTTCATCTAAGCATAGAAGAAAATGACATAATGAAAGGCATAACGCAGAAAGTAAACTTGCACGATTAGAGAAAGGGAAAGGCACAGACTGCAATTTTTAAACAACACATGAATCTTTTATGAAAAATCTGCTCATTTATGAGATCTGTATTAATTTCTGAAAACCCTGCAAAACACCCAAAATGGGTCTCTCCTTACAGAAAATCCAACCCTTTGCATGTTGTAAAATGCATAATTTATACAAAAATTTGCCCTCTAAGCAAACCCTAACTGTATTTTTCTAAAAATAAACCACCGATACTAAAATAATAATCAAATAACTAATCACTATTTTACAAGAATTAGTTTTTAAACGGTAAATAACAGAAAATCTGGAATATTGTTCTGTCATATCCTTGGAAACTAAAAAATGGCTGCCAGCTGCCTCTATTTTTTCACTTCTTCCATCGATATTTAATAATCTGCCACTTGTCGATATTCTACCTGGAATTATGGGTTTTCGGAGATTGATGAGTTGCCTCTGCTATGCTATAATGTATTAGGCGTGGATCTCCAGAGATGTGGTCACATCGTTCTACTAAAGCTCGATATACTCTAAAAACTCTTCGACCAAATATACCAACTTTTTATAGAACCTCTCTGCCCGTTTGGAAAATAAATCTGCATCCTCTTCGATTTGGATCTTTGATATCCATATCTGTCAGGGTTTCATGAAACCATTTTGAATTTTTAGGGTTCAAATGGATTTTCCCATTACTAAGAATAAGAACGGTGAGATTCTGATTGCAAGATAGCTGGTTTTATTGAGCCACAATATACAATACGTTTGAGACTGTAGGATTGCTTCCTGATGAGGCCGTTTCACTTAAACCATGTTGCATCATTCTCCAAGAACCTTTTTAATATTCATCATATGAAATGGATTGGACAAAAAATAGCAAACTCTCCAGCTCTTGGACAATGGCGTCTTATATCTTTGTATTTTAAACTTTTAGCCTTTAGCTTCTCGCTCAACATTTTGGCCAGGCTCATATCGCAGCAGTCAAAGACTCCATCGAATTTGGCTTATGGTTTTGGAGAGTGTGACGACTTTGGTCAAAAGAAGAAATAAATACTACAAATGGGACCACCTCCCTTTTATAACATTTCCAATGGATGGTATCCGCGCGGGCTCTGGAGTGGTTTGAAATACCATTCTTTCACATGCGGATGTATTAAACAATGACGCGTGTGATGGCGGTTTGTATTCCGCGACCACCAACCGTCGTTATCTCACATGCATGTAGGCAATGCGGGATAAATAGAAGACCGTTGATCTTCTTCTAATGGTCGATCAACCAAGAATCTGCTCCCTTTTTAATATTTCTACTATTTTCCTTTCGGGTCAAAGATTTTTACCAACAGCCGACGATCCATTGCTTATAGATCGTCTAAGAGATGGCTTTCGACTACTAACCCTGCTAATTGTTTGGAATCATGCAAATGTATTTCCATTTTATCGGGATCATTTATATATTATTCTTTGGATTGATGTACTTTCTGCAGACGTATAAGCTGGGGGTATGCCCCAGAAAGGTTCACGATGAGCTGGGAATGTGCACCCTTTTTAACAATAAAACCACGCTGGACCACAACAATCATATCAGCATTTCTGACAGTAGCCAGACGATCAATGCACCCCTTTTTTTTTCTTTTCACGCATGAGTTTGAATGCTTCTAAAATCTGTTCATTACAATCAATGCTAATGGCCTCGTCACTGCTGACTGGGTAATCACATTTTCCACGTATGGCTTATCCATTTCAATAACTGG
The DNA here is from genome assembly GCA_027924585.1 of Larix kaempferi. Classification (NCBI taxonomy): domain Eukaryota; kingdom Viridiplantae; phylum Streptophyta; class Pinopsida; order Pinales; family Pinaceae; genus Larix; species Larix kaempferi. Next base: position 26,917,784 of record BSBM01000445.1, read on the forward strand.
CACACTTCTTAAATGATATTTCGAAAGCAGCAGCAAGACAGTCAACATAGAATCATTTGGTTCCACAGGGAGGAATGGCATCCATCTGAAGGATGTTAATGATTGTCCCAACTTTGGTGAACTTGAATGGCTCTTCCTGAAAGACGACCTTGTAAAAGTCATCGCCTAGATAATCTGCTATATTCTTTGAAAATCTCCATCTTCTGCAAATTTTATTGAAAACATGCTACAACTATCCACATCACGATTTTCATTCAAAAAACAAAAACTTCTGAATCTGTAAAATATGTTATCTTGGAGTGAAGAAAATCCGGCTTCACTGTGTGAAGGTTTATGGCGTCCATACTCAACATTAGTCATGATCAGCCATTTGCAATTAAAACATTCCAACAAAAATTCTTCAATCGCATACCCTGATTTAAGCACGAAATTTTATGTAGTGCCAACAACTGGCTCCAACTGGGGATGCTGTCCTCCCAGCGAGGCAGCAAAGAACACCGTAGACCATGTGCCTGACCATTGGGCGGCTCCCAATCCTGAAAACCTAAAACCTGCAACCTGTATCCTGTATCCTGTATCCTATAACCAGTCCTCCATCCAAAACTGTAACTGAAAACCATTTAACTATAGAAAACTGAAAACTCACATGCTGAAACTGAACTGAAAACACCACTGTACATACTAAAGACTGCTTGCGTGGCAAACTTATTTCTCCTACCTACCCTACCTTTAGAATGTCAAAGACTTTCCATCAATCAAGTAATTCGGAAACACCAATAAAGCCAATCCATTAGGTGTTCAAACAAGCTAATTCCTTTGCCGTGTTTGAAATAAGCCAATAACAGAAAATATGACAGTATAGGCAACCACTGATAATCTTTATTCTCAAAATAAAAACCCAGCTGCAAATCGAAACTGAGAAATTTCTTCATATACTCAAGTATAGGATCAAAAAAGATACATGTTATTTGAAGTACCTTTGGATTTTTTGCAACTTGACGGGAGAGCTGGAATAATCTTTCTTCCTTAACATTCTTTTCCAGAAATGAATGATTATCCTCATAATCTAATGCATCCTCAAATAGAAAACACTCTGCAAGATCATTAAATATGACAGCTCTATCTTTTTGATGAAAGAAACTGGTGTCTAATAGCTGATTTTCTTGCGACGGATCGTCTTCAAAAATGGATTCCTTCATAAAAACATCATGATTATCATCATTCAAATTCAGATTTACATGCCCAAAACTGGAAGAAGATTGACTTACATATCCCGGACTATGTGAAGACTGCAAATCTGTATTAGCAGGGGTCGTAGCATGACTCTGCAGGAGCCGATCTATTTCTTCTTCTGTTAAAAGAGGAGGTGGCTTGTGCATTTTCTGAATCAAACAACTATCATTTTCCTTCTCTTCTGCAGATTGATCATGATGCTGAATACATTCTTCATTCGTACACAAAGGAGCAGATGAATCATCATTTGTTTCTGAATAGAGCTCATGGGAATCTACTATTATTTCTTCATTGATTTTATCTGCAGCTAGCTTCTCTTGTTCATCATGGCTATGGACTTGCGAAGAAAAATGATAAAATATTTCAGACATGTCTTCATCATTCATACCTTCCAGATCTTCGTCAATATTTTCAAGATATTGTATGAAACCCTCAAACTGATCACAACAGTTTTCCACTAAAGATAAAGCTGGAAAATCTACTGTATAATGCTCATAAAATGCTATGTGAAAATCTTTTAAAGAAAACAAGCTACCAGGTCTTAAAATTTCATACCAATCCCTTGCTTTTCCTTCTAAAGAAGCCATGAACATCTTCATCAGACAGTCCTCATGAAACCTAATCTTCAGCTTGTGTATATGCGCATGAAATTTGATTAAATGTAAAGCAGCATTATCACTGTTTTCATCTCTGAATTTAGGCAAATAAGACTGCCAATCTATTTTAGGAATTTGATTCGGAAAACCGGGAATATGAGACCTGCTCATAGGAGCATACCTTCTTAATAACGAGTCCATCTCGAAATACTGGAGCTGTAGATTTTGATCTGAAAACTGAGGAGACTAGCCTGTGAACCAATGCAAAACTGGATTTCTTTAATATGGAGTCGCCAGGTGAAAGATGCACAGCCTGTTTGATATCTGACCGTTGTTCACCATCAACAATCAAATCTGGAAACTTTGTCGTTCATACCCAGGGAAAATGAAACCCTCGTCCCCGGCAACGGCGCCAAAATGTTAGCACTCGGATTTTCCTTGGGCTGTATCAAAGAAACCCGAGGTAACCTATTTCAAACCAATCTTTAGACTGAAAGTTGGCCTCCTTCAGCCAGAGAGGGCTCTCTCGGCAAATCTGCCATCCAATGTCACCACGACAGCAGTTTGACAATGAAACTCAAGGGCCAATTTGTAAAATAATAATAAAAACTTAAGGATTTTTAATGAGGTGGCTAGATCAACATGAATAAGATACCATTGGGCAATGGAGTCGAGAAACAGAAAAATATGGACCAGCAGTTAAACAAATATTTTCATACAAAGGCAAGATAGCTGTCTTATTACAGTCAATAAGATTTTTGCAGGTGATAGGGAAAGAAATAAAGACAGTCCATTAACAGCAGGCATCAATTTTCAGATGAATCTACCGTTAATTTTAGAGAAATAAATGGATGCTCAGAAGCGAATAAATTGAGGCATATAAACATGAATCTCAATCTATATAAACGTTCATCTAAGCATAGAAGAAAATGACATAATGAAAGGCATAACGCAGAAAGTAAACTTGCACGATTAGAGAAAGGGAAAGGCACAGACTGCAATTTTTAAACAACACATGAATCTTTTATGAAAAATCTGCTCATTTCTGAGATCTGTATTAATTTCTGAAAACCCTGCAAAACACCCAAAATGGGTCTCTCCTTACAGAAAATCCAACCCTTTGCATGTTGTAAAATGCATAATTTATACAAAAATTTGCCCTCTAAGCAAACCCTAACTGTATTTTTCTAAAAATAAACCACCGATACTAAAATAATAATCAAATAACTAATCACTATTTTACAAGAATTAGTTTTTAAACGGTAAATAACAGAAAATCTGGAATATTGTTCTGTCATATCCTCGGAAACTAAAAAATGGCTGCCAGCTGCCTCTATTTTTTCACTTCTTCCATCGATATTTAATAATCTGCCACTTGTCGATATTCTACCTGGAATTATGGGTTTCCGGAGATTGATGAGTTGCCTCTGCTATGCTATAATGTATTAGGCGTGGCTCTCCAGAGATGTGGTCACATCGTTCTACTAAAGCTCGATATACTCTAAAAACTCTTCGACCAAATATACCAACTTTTTATAGAACCTCTCTGCCCGTTTGGAAAATAAATCTGCATCCTCTTCGATTTGGATCTTTGATATCCATATCTGTCAGGGTTTCATGAAACCATTTTGAATTTTTAGGGTTCAAATGGATTTTCCCATTACTAAGAATAAGAACGGTGAGATTCTGATTGCAAGATAGCTGGTTTTATTGAGCCACAATATACAATACGTTTGAGACTGTAGGATTGCTTCCTGATGAGGCCGTTTCACTTAAACCATGTTGCATCATTCTCCAAGAACCTTTTTAATATTCATCATATGAAATGGATTGGACAAAAAATAGCAAACTCTCCAGCTCTTGGACAATGGCGTCTTATATCTTTGTATTTTAAACTTTTAGCCTTTAGCTTCTCGCTCAACATTTTGGCCAGGCTCATATCGCAGCAGTCAAAGACTCCATCGAATTTGGCTTATGGTTTTGGAGAGTGTGACGGCTTTGGTCAAAAGAAGAAATAAATACTACAAATGGGACCACCTCCCTTTTATAACATTTCCAATGGATGGTATCCGCGCGGGCTCTGGAGTGGTTTGAAATACCATTCTTTCACATGCGGATGTATTAAACAATGACGCGTGTGATGGCGGTTTGTATTCCGCGACCACCAACCGTCGTTATCTCACGTGCATGTAGGCAATGCGGGATAAATAGAAGACCGTTGATCTTCTTCTAATGGTCGATCAACCAAGAATCTGCTCCCTTTTTAATATTTCTACTATTTTCCTTTCGGGTCAAAGATTTTTACCAACAGCCGACGATCCATTGCTTATAGATCGTCTAAGAGATGGCTTTCGACTACTAACCCTGCTAATTGTTTGGAATCATGCAAATGTATTTCCATTTTATCGGGATCATTTATATATTATTCTTTGGATTGATGTACTTTCTGCAGACGTATAAGCTGGGGGTATGCCCCAGAAAGGTTCACGATGAGCTGGGAATGTGCACCCTTTTTAACAATAAAACCACGCTGGACCACAACAATCATATCAGCATTTCTGACAGTAGCCAGACGATCAATGCACCCCTTTTTTTTTCTTTTCACGCATGAGTTTGAATGCTTCTAAAATCTGTTCATTACAATCAATGCTAATGGCCTCGTCACTGCTGACTGGGTAATCACATTTTCCACGTATGGCTTATCCATTTCAATAACTGGCACACTTCTTAAATGATATTTCGAAAGCAGCAGCAAGACAGTCAACATAGAATCATTTGGTTCCACAGGGAGGAATGGCATCCATCTGAAGGATGTTAATGATTGTCCCAACTTTGGTGAACTTGAATGGCTCTTCCTGAAAGACGACCTTGTAAAAGTCATCGCCTAGATAATCTGCTATATTCTTTGAAAATCTCCATCTTCTGCAAATTTTATTGAAAACATGCTACAACTATCCACATCACGATTTTCATTCAAAAAACAAAAAATTCTGAATCTGTAAAATATGTTATCTTGGAGTGAAGAAAATCTGGCTTCACTGTGTGAAGGTTTATGGCGTCCATACTCAACATTAGTCATGATCAGCCATTTGCAATTAAAACATTCCAACAAAAATTCTTCAATCGCATACCCTGATTTAAGCACGAAATTTTATGTAGTGCCAACAAAGGCGAAGGACAAGGAGCAAAGAACGATGAAGCAGCGCCCATACCCGCGATCTGCGCTGGAAATCACGGAGTCTGCAGGAAGCTGCGACGTGACTGCAAGAGGCGCCTATAGTACATCTAGCCGTGTCCGTGGTTAGGGTTTTTGGGGATCACTGTTGGGAAAGGCCCACAGTTTTGTAAAGGTGTGATCCTCAGGGCCACCTATATGTATGTGTAATTGAAAAGGGAAAAGGGTTAGAGAAAGAGTTAGATAGTTACTGAGTTACACAGACAGTCTAAGTTGATGTCTGAGTCATTTGTATTGCTGTATCTTTTAATTTGTTAATGATCATTTTGTGCATATAAGAAGGCCGCGATCTCGCAGGAAGACCGCTTGGTGTAAGGGCCATTGCATGTATCAACCAGTCGCAAGAGGACTAAGAGGGGAATGTAATTGTATGTCTTGTTCATGGTAATATCTGGAGAAGAAGAGAATAGATCTAAGAGAAGGGCTCCTAGCTATGTGCATGGAGTTTCCCAGAAATATCTAAGGCTGCAGCTGTGTGCATAGTCGAACTGTGTTATCCCCATCTCAAGATAATATAAAACACAGTTCCCGTGGACGTAGCTTCCCCCCTGGAAGTGAACCACATAATTCTTGTTGTTGTGGTGATGCTTTATGTGATTGCATTTCTTTGCTTTACTGTCTATGTTTCTATGAATGTTTCGCTATCTTTATGAATGATTATGTAAAGTAAATCCTGGAAGCTCCCTTAGAAGTTGTACTTGTGCATTGTCGAAGGAGTCTGTAAGAACACTGTCGTCGTAGTGCTAAAGGAGTGTGTTACTGCACTGTGGTGAAAGGGCAGAGATGATACATAGTGTATCGGAGGTAGCGGTTAAAAGACTCGTGCGAAGGTGCAAAGATACCGTGCAGCTCGACTGAGAAGAGTGAGTTCCAGCGCTGTAGCGCTGGGAGACCTGTGAAAGAGTGAGACACCCTGTTCAGGGGTTACCTCCAAGAAGGGAAAAGAGAAGACTGTAGACTCCACACCACCTAGGTTAAGGAAACTTGATTCCTTAGCCCCCCATAGCCACTTCGGGTGAGACTTCGGGCTGCTGCACAGTTCGTTGCCAAAAGGGCCAGTGCGCCAAAGGGGTGATTGTTGCTGCACATCCTGAAAACCCGGGTCTGTCCAGAAAGCAGCCAACAAATGGTTCTGTTGCCGACTTTAACCCTATTATTTTGAAGGAAATGTGGTGCTGGAATCCTACAGCTAAAGAAATTCAAGAGTGGTTTGATTCAAAGGCTAGAGAGTTCGCTGAACGTGAAAATAGAAGCCCTAGGCTTCAGACAGAGGACTGGTTGCAGAAGCATATTTATACTGAGCTTCACGAAATCTTCTTTGTAACATTTGCACTTGAGTTGCATGAGTGGGTATCCAAGCTAGCAGATACTGGACCCACTGTGCATGTTGATCAACCTATCGTTTGGACGCCTGAGCTAGTTAGCATTTTGAAGCGGGTAGATAATCCTGTGTCCCGCGCAGTAGACTTTTGGTTGAACAGTCTGCTGGAAGGCTTCATCATCGAGTTTGCAGTAGATACGAGAAAGAGCTTCAGCGAGGCTGAGAGGAGCTTCTTCAAAGCATACAGGGGTAAGTTCTTAAATTATCTGAACTTGTGGATTAAAATGCTCTTATATGAAAAAGGAAAACTATGCATAGCTTTCGATGAATAGCATAGACAAGTAATGTCCACAGATTCTGATAGTGATCGTGAAGTTATTGGTTGCACTCGTAGCGGAAAACAGTATAAAGTAGGCCTCGACCAGCATTCTTTTGAGTCTAGCCCAGAAGATAGCCGAGCTCGTAGAGCAAGCCATATAGAGAGACAAGGGAGTGCTCATATCCCTTATCACCCTTTTACACTGCAAAATCCAGACGGGGCTCAGCATAACCCCGTAGTAACATCCTCTAGTAGCCCGCACGGTACTTCTAGTACCTTAGCCCCACCTTTGTTTAACCATCTCGGAGGCAGTTCCACAGCACCTCCATGTCAACCTAGCGCAAGAAGGATGGGTGATGACATGAAGCTACCAACCTTTAGAGGAACAGGGCTAGAAGACCTTGAGCAACACTGGTTTCTATGTGAATCCATTTGGACGATTAAGCAAATTAATGATGATGCTGTTAAGTTGGTTCAGTCAGCAACCACACCAAGAGAGAGAGCCTTAACCTGGTTTATGAAATACTCAGCAGCACAGAATAGGACTCTTGCTGATGTAAGAAGTGCTATGATTAAAGAATTCAAGAAACCTAAATCAGAATCACAGTGCATAACAGAACTCAAAGACATAAAACAGTTACCTATAGAATCAATATGGGACTTTGACCAGAAGTTCAAAGCCTTGATAGATCAAGTAAGCTTTGAGTTTGCACCGCAACAACATAAGGAATGGTTCATTGCTGCGTTGCTTCCTCATATTAGACTTCCTCTTATGCAACAGAATCTCACTACTCAAGAACAAGCTCTAGAGATGGCTATGAAACTAGAAGCTTCACGAATTGCTGGAACAAGCAACGATGTTGCGCAGTTGCAGAACCAAATAGCAAACCTAACTTTGCAAGTGCATGATATTAAGAAAGGAAAGGATGTTAAATAAGAAATTTGGTGTACAAAGTGTAGAGCACAAGGACATTCAAAGGACCATTGTCCTGTTTTCATAGATTATATTGCAACCGGAGCACCTAACCCTTTACCATAGGCTCAGGGGCCTTGGTGTGAAATCTGTAGAACTAGAGGCCACAGAACACAAGAGTGTCACTTGTTACAGAAATATGTACAAACTCCAAAGAATCTATATTGCAATTTCTGTAAATTAGTAGGCCATGATGAGAACAATTGCAGAGCATATGACCTTATGATAGAAAGACAACATGATGTTTATAGAGTACAGTCAGAACCACAAGGACCCACAGCAAGTCCGCAGTATGACCCAGCTCACGAAGGCTGAGGAGGAAATTACAGGGGCCGAGGACGAGCAGGAGGTTTTGGTCATGGAAAAGGACAAATCACTTTCTATAATTGCGGAGCTCAAGGCCATTATGCAAGGGATTTCCAAAACCCTACAACCACCTGCAGGTACTGTAAATCTTATGATCATGTCATTGAAGAATGCCCTCAGTTGATGGCCAAGATGCAAGAAAAGAAGCCACAAGTTAACCAGAATATTCAGTTGATTGTAGCAGAAAAAAGAGAACCAGATCCCACAGTTAATATAGTGACGCACAGTGGTGCAACCACTCGTGCGCCAGAGTCGGGAACTGGAAAGACAACAACACAATGGGTGCACCGCGCTAATATTAAACGATCCCCGCTCGACTTACAGAAGCAAAAAGAAGCATTCAAGCAAGCTCAAGAGTATTTCTCAGATCCGCGAGCTTCAAGTTCTGTCACATTACCCCACAATGATATCAGACCGCATGTGCCAAGTCAAGAGAACCTGGTACAAGAGCAGGCTACTACATCTGGAAGGCCTGATGAGGAGGATACACTAGGCAGTGTTCATGCTTTCCTGAGAAGCTGCTTAAAGTTGTTGTGCAATGAAAAAGCAAGTATGGAACTCCAACACCCGTTGGATTAGTGTCAACAATCTGCTTCGATGAACACAACATAGCGTGCTGTCCATCAGATCAGGAGTCATATTAGAATTGGAAGAGAGATGAGACTCACAGTGCAGATTGGAGCATTTGAAATGGACGAAGTCATTTTGGATTTAGGCTCAGAAGTTAATGTTCTCACCATGCAGACTTGGGAACAAATGGGTAGTCCTCAACTTATCAGATCCCCTATCCATCTAAGGCTAGCAAATCAGCAATGAGTTTCTCCATTGGGTAGATTACCCAATGTACCCATTGATATTGAGGGAGTAAGAAGTTCTGCAGACTTTGAAGTAATCAAAATTCTGGATGACAGTAGACCTTACCCAACACTTTTAGGCATAGACTGGGCATTTGATAATCTGGCTGTCATTAATTTGAAGAAAAGACAGATGACCTTTGAGGATGACCAGATTAGGGTCATTGCACCACTTGATCCCCTTCAAGGACCACGGTATATTGAACCCATTCGAGCAGAAGAAGAAGTGCGCCACATGGAAAGTTTGTATCAGATGATTGCTAGTCATAATGATTATTTCAATCCCACAGTGGACGGCCATATCAGCTAGCGATGCGATAGCTCGTGTGCATCAGATTCAGAAGCAGGACTAGAAAACTGGCAGAATCGCTTACATGAGGTTTCTGCAAGGTGTTGCGCCCTGATGACTAAATCCATTCGATGGATTGGCACAGAATTGAATAACACTCTAATCTTTGATGGTTTAACTGGAGTAAGTGAATTCATATATGCATATGAACAAGAAATCCCAGATGAACAGCGCATACAAGCATTAGATGTAGCACTACGCGCTACACCCGCAAGATGGTGGGGTGCGCATAAAGAAAATATCGACACATGGCAAGACTGTCGCATGTTGATACTGCACAGATTTCAAGAGACTACAGCAGGAGTTTTGCGCAAATATGATGGACAAAGTGACCCCAGGTCACACGTTAAAGCATGTATTCAGCAATGGTCAGATATTCCAGAGGATGAGTGGGTTCACCTATTCATCCACACGTTGGATATAGTTCCAAGGAACTGGTACACTGAAATAGAATTGCGCAGAGGCACTATCACTTGGCCTCTCATGATTGAAAGTTTTCAACTCACTTTTAGCTTTGAGTCAGAACATCCAAGCATCGATCAGGCTTTAAAGTGTATTAGAAATAAGATATTTGGACAATGTCCTTTACCAGAGTATTCTCAACCAGATTGGGCTGTCCAGATGGAACATGCCCTGGAATGCTATAATTTCACCACTGGAGAAGAGGATGATGATCCTTGCAACATCAATATTCCAGAGTCAGAAGGGATGCGCAAAGTGGAAGGCCCTCAGCTTGATATCCCTGCCATTACAGAACACATCAAGCTCAAGAAGATTAACATTGGTAGAGAAGCCGGACCCAAGTTTGCCTCTATAGGAGATTATTGGGATGATGAAACTGTTGGCCATATTGCAGATTTACTACATGAGTACTAGGATATATTTCCTACCAAGCTTATAGAAATGAAAGGCATCCTAGGATATTTAGGAGTTATGCGCATACCTTTGAAAGCGGACGCTAAGCCAATAAAACAACGCCCGTACAGGTTGAACCTGCGATATAAAGAAAAGGTCAGAGAAGAAATTGATAAGATGCTCGCAGCTGGTATCATTGAGCCAGTAGAGGAAAGTGATTGGATTAGTCCTATGGTGGTACAAGAGAAAAATACAAAAGGTGAAATAAGAATCTGCGTGGACCTGCGCAAGCTCAATGACGCATCAGCGCATGATCCATTTCCTACGCCCTTTACAGACGAAGTGCTTGACAATGTTGGAGGACAAGAGGCTTACTCCTTCACTGATGGCTTTTCAGGATACCATCAGATCATAATCCATCCAGAGGACCGCCATAAGACCACTTTTGCGACTGAATGGGGCTCATTCCAGTATATGGTAATGCCCTTTGGTCTTAAAAACGCTCCTGCTATTTTCTCTAGAGTCGTTGTTGCTGTTTTTAAAGAATTCATTCATAAGTTTCTAGAAGTCTATTTTGATGACTGGACTGTGTTTGGTTTACTAAAGAACCATATAGGGAATCTAAGGATGATGTTAGAAAAATGTAGACAGTATCAGATTTCCCTTAACTTGAAAAAATGTATCTTTTGTGCTCCTTTTGGTATTTTGTTGGGTCACATTGTGTGCAGACAAGGACTCATGATGGATCCTATGAAGGTTGCCATCATTGCTAACTTTCCTGCACCCAACTCAGTCAAACAATTGCGCACTACATTGGGACATACAGGATACTACAGGAAATTTATCAAGGGTTATGCAAATATCACTGTGCCTATGGAAAGACTGCTGAAAAAGGATTCAAAATTCCAATGGACAGAAGAATGCCAACAGAGCTTGGACACACTTAAAGGAAAGATGGTCACAACACCTATTCTAGTTTTCCCAGACTGGAGAAAACCCTTTCATGTTCATGTAGATGCTTCTTCCATAGCATTGGGGGTTGTACTGACACAACCGGGAGAAGGAGGTATTGACCACCCCATTGCTTACTCTAGCAGAAAGCTGTCTATAGCTGAGAAGAACTACACCACTATATAAAGAGAAGGAATCGCTATGGTGTATGCCTTACAGAAGTTCAGACACTATCTATTGGGTGCTCATTTTAAAATGTATACGGACCATTCTGCTTTGAAGTAATTGGTCAATAAGCGAGTGTTAGGGGGAAGAATTTGCAGATGGCTACTCCTCTTCCAGGAGTATGATTTTGAGATTATTGTGAAGCCAGGTAGATTGAATGCAGGACCTGACCATTTATCTAGGATAGAGTCAGGGGAGGAACCTACAAATTTGGAGGACAATCTGCCTGATGCGCAGCTGTTTTCTGTTCAAGCAGTAGACAAGTATTATTCCGATATTCTTGAGTTTCTCACTACAGGGAAAGCGCCAGTTGAGTTCACAATGCAGCAGAAGAAACAACTTGTTGTCAAAGCCGTAGACTTCACTTTGATAGCAGACCAGCTCTATAAGTTGGGCCCTGATGAAGTCTTGCGCAGATGCATTTTACCGCATGAGAAGAATTCCATAATCGCAGAAGTGCACTCAGGAACTGCAGGAGGCCATTTCGCAGGAAAGCCGACTGCATAGAAGATCTTAGCCACAGGTCTTTGGTGGCCAACATTGCACAAGGATACTAAGGAATGCTGCAAGTGTTGTGATGTGTGCCAGCGAACAGGAAAACCTTTAAGAAGAGATGAAATGCCGCTAAGACCCTAGATAATAGTGCGTGCTTTTGATAAGTGGTCCATTGATTTTGTGGGACCTATCAACCCACCAGGAAAGAGAACCGGCGCAATATACATCATCACAGCTACTGAATACCTCACCAGATGGGATGAGGCGAAGCCAGTTAAGAATTGCGACGCTGTCACTGTCGCGTAGTTCATTTTTGAGAATATTGTCACTAGATTTGGATGTCCACTGATTCTAATGAGTGATCAAGGCACACATTTCCTGAACGAGACTATAGAGGCCCTTACTGAAGAATTCCACATTAGTCACCATAAGAGTACACCCTACCACCCTCAAGCTAATGGTATGGTGGAGGCATTCAATAAGATTCTAGAGAATGCCCTGACCAAGATCTGTAATCAACAAAGAGATGATTGGGACCTTAGAGTCACAGCTGTGTTATGGGATTATAGGACCACATGCAAGAAATTAACAGGTCACACACCTTTCAGTTTGGTGTATGGACAAGAAGCAGTCATGCCCATGGAATACATTGTTCCCAGTCTCAGAATTGCTCAAATTACAGAAATGGCAGATACTGATACTATGAGTGAAAGGCTGTCACAATTGGTTTCCTTAGAAGAAGATAGGATTTTAAATGGATTCCATCAACAAGTGCAGAAGGCGAGACAGAAGGCTTGGCATGACAGGCATGTTAAGAATAAAGTCTTTCAGGAAGGAGACTTGGTACTCCTCTATGATAGTAAATTCATCAAGTTTCTAGGCAAGTTTCGTGTACATTGGTTAGGCCCTTTTAAAGTGATGAAGATAACAGAAGGTGGAGCAGTTCAACTTGCGAAGCTTAATGGAGAGTTGCTTCCCACAATGATCAACGGGAGTCGGCTCAAGCTTTATCACGACGACCACTCCGCCCTGTCGACCTAATCAGCTATTAAAGTCGTGTAGATGTCCAGTGTAGTTGAAAGAGGCATCACATTTATCACAGTCTACACGGAAGTAGCGAGACATTTTCAGTCTCTGACTTCCCGCGCAGTTCCTTGAAACATCCGCGCAGTCAATAACGCCTGTTCTGAGTGAGCCTACTTTCGCTCTTGTGGATTTCTCCTCGCCGTGGAGCCCTCCATGTGCACAGTTACCCATGCTGAAGTTACCCGTCGAAAATTTGAATTGTGGTAGTTCTATAGCCATGTCTGAGTCTTAATGAAGGATGAGACCGCCATATAATTGTACTTGCTCTGACAGATTCGGCTTGATTTCCCTAACATTCGCATTTAATTAAGGAGCCGAAGGCCTTAGCACATCTCCCAAAGGATGTCAGAGCCCATCCCTCGCATTTAATGCACTACAGAGGTGCGGGGGGGGGGGGGGTTGTCAACTCATCCGCTTAGGCACCAACGATTATTAGTGCCACCTGTCCGCACCTACTACTACCCTCAGCTATAAATACCCCTCATTCGTATATGCTTGGGTTACTTTCCTTGCTATTGAGTTGTATATTTGTCTTGTTTGAGAGTCAAAGCCATTGTTTTCAGAGCCGTGTCGTGCAGACTGCTTCCCTCTGTTTTCAGAGTTCACATCCTATGTTGTTCTGCCCTTTTCTGTTCAGTGTTTGTCGTGTATACAGGTTCATGTCGGAGAACCTGTCAACTGAAGAATTCGTCCGTCACTTCACATGCACAGGGTTAGAATTCGGTATGGCTACCCCAACTAAGACTGTCAAGCTTCCTAGTTTCTCTGATCCCAGACAGTCCCCGGGCACAAGGGCGTCTCAACAACATCCCCAGCAGCAGCAGTAGCCAGAGGAACCCGTTCCAGAGCCCTTGGCCACTCTGGTTAACTACAATCCTCCGTTCCCAGATGATGCTCCCGAGGTGCGTATTCCCAAGAATGCCAAGTATTCGATTCCGCTGCCACCAATGGCAGAAATCGTGGAAGAAGAAGGATCCCTGCTTGGACATCTCCCGCTGGTTAAGTTTTCTGACTTCAACTTGGGAGATTATAGAACGTATCCTCAATTCACACCATATCACTATCTGAAGTTGGTCCATAATCCTGTTAAGAAGATTGTTGAATTCGTCCCGCAGAAATTTGCAGTAAATCTAGAAAAGCCTGGATTGTTGAACCTGTTGAAGCTACCGCACTTCGGGTGTAGCAATGAAGTTAATGCGGTTGTCAAGGTCATGTTATCCTGTGTTCACGGTGGTTATCTTTGGCTAGGGAGGCCAATTGATCTGAATGTGGACCTGATTCATCGAATTACCAGCCTATCTAAGGTTGGTAAGGACCCCAATGTCCATTTTGTTGGTAAAGACAAGGACCGAAAGCTGGCTGCACAGGTGGTGCAGAAATACAAATTGTTGAGAGGAGGTCAAGATTATGACCTCACTGTAGTTGAAGATGAATCACTCAGATTCACAGCCAGTCTGCTCGCAGGTAGACTTTAACGAAATGCCGACCTAAAGAAGTCCCTGGAGCTGTTGTAGAGCTCGCAATTGCAGCTACGGAGGGAGAGTAGTATAACTGGTGTCTCTTCCTCTTGAATTCATTCTTGGAAGACTGCCAGAATGTTCAGGACACCGCCAATCAGTTGTTCCATTTCTCTTGGCTCCTGATCTTATGTGCCTTTGTCGGGTGGAAGGAACCGCCCAACACTCAGTTTCTTCCCCGCCTCTCAGGAGATGTTACAGGGATGCACTATGTCAACCTCTGGGATGTGCTAGTAATCCCGTGAAGCGCAAGATGAACCGCACCGTGTTCTTCGAGTATTATCATCTTCTTAGGGATACCATCCTGGAGATGCCGAGGCTTACTGAGGAGACGACAGAACTCTATGGAACGAAGTTGGTCTTTTCTGCCAACTTGCATGAAATCTATTTCTGCCCCCATGGAATTCAGTCGGAAGAATGGGCCGTAGAGCTCTACCGAATGACTACCCAGGATGTGGAGGACACTGTGAAGTCTTGACCAGATGAATGGAAGCAGGCCACTGAGGCCGCTGCCACGATGCCACCCCCTGAGGCGCCAGAGAAAGATAAGGGAAAGGAAAAGATCAGGCAAAAGAATGATGAAGGTCTGTCAGGACCGGCTACCAAGAAGCAGAAGCTGTCGCACCCCGCAAAAGCGACTGGATATCCCTATGAGATATTTGCCGCGAGACTCAACCAATGCTTGAAGAAGCCATTTCAGGAGCTGCGTGCCTCTCAAGCCAATATCAGAAGTGCTCTGGATCTGCAGCTTGTGGAGTTGAAAGGTCTCGCAGGACGAATTACGCAGACCCATGCGCCAGCATCCGGCTCGCAGACGCCGCAAGCATCTATAAGCATCGAGCAGGTTGAAGTACCTACAGAAAGGCACACTATCGTCCACATCCCGCCCGCAAGCATGACACTCCCGGATCCTCTAGCTGCACCGCAGGTAAGCACGATTGGCCTTGTTGAAATAAATTTATCACTAATTTCGTTGGAAACTCTACAGTTGGTTCACGAATAGGTCTCTACTGAGTTGAGAGCTAGGGAGCTCTCCACATTCCATGCTAATCAAAGACTGCAGATGTAGGAAGTAGAGCTAAGGGCAGGCTATAAGGAGATCTCTGTGCAGCTTGCACTTCATGAAGCGCAAGACACTGGACTAAGGAATGCCGTCGATGAAATCGCCCAGGAGCTGTCGGCCTGCCAGATTCAACCAGACCTTCCTTTAGTTGAGAAAGTGCAATGCATTGGCAGAAGGGCGAAAACCCTAGAACAACAAGTAGTTGCTATAGCTGAGGACCATAGAAAGCAGCTTGCCGAGTTGGAAGCTCGTGTCGTAGTGCCTCCTGCAGATGATAAGCAAGAACGACTTGAAGCACTACGCATAGCTTCTACCCAAATGAAGTGCAGAACAGATGAAGCCCAGTAGTTAATGACGGAAGCTATGCAGGCTTGGGATGAGCTCGAGAAGCTCCCCTCTAAAGTTTCCCTTTTGGAACAGGTGAAAGCAGCAGAATAGTCCCTAGCCGTTTTGAACGAAGAAGTTAAGCCCTTGGAAGGCTTACCCAAAATGAGAAAGATGAGCGAAGTCCGCAAAGTCCAGCAAGAACTGCACAGGCTCAGAGACAAAGATGCTACTCTCGCCAACATCATTCAGCCATTTATGGATGAGTATGCTGAACTTGCTGCCCAAGCAGAGGCCAAGGTCAAAGCATTTGCTGAGTCTCAAGAGTTGGTCGATGGCGCAGAAGGAGAAGAAGCTACTTCATACCTGGTGCAGACAGCCACGAAGTGCGTGCAATACATGGACTCCGCTATTGCACAGTGGAAGCAAGCCTTCGCTGCGACCCAAGCAAAGTCAGATGCACAAGTAAAACGATCGCAAGCTAGTGCGAGTGGCTCGAGGACGAGCCAAAAGTAAGTGTTAGGGGCCTGTTGGAGCATAGGCCACAACTATGGCAAATCTGCCAAGTTTTAGGAAAAAGCACTAAGTTTTGAAGGAAAAGTGCTAATTTTGAGGAAAAGCACCATTTTTGGGCAGAAATGAACAATGCACGATACGGCGCCAGATGGATGAGCTCACGTAGATTGCGGGCCGGAAATCATGGAGCTCGCGCACACGAGTCAAAGGAAAGAGTAAATAAGGTGGCCGAGTAGAAATATCAACCACCACAGTAAATGAAGCGGCGAAATAGAGGGCTCAGCTACCCTCATTAAGGCAAAGTACAGGAGTTATGGTTGCTCGGACCAAGGAAGAGCAACGGGTCGAAGCATTGAAGGCGAAGGACAAGGAGCGAAGAACGATGAAGCGACGCCCATACCCGCGATATGCACCGGAAATCACGGAGTCTGCAGGAAGCTGCGACGTGACTGCAAGAGGTGCCTACAGTACACCTAGCCGTGTCCACGGTTAGGGTTTTTGGGGATCACTGTTGGGAAAGGCCCACAGTTTTGTAAAGGTGCGACCCTCAGGGCCACCTATATATATGTGTAATTGAAAAGGGAAAAGGGTTAGAGAAAGAGTTAGATAGTTACTGAGTTACACAGACAATCTAAGTTGATGTCCGAGTCATTTGTATTGCTGTATCTTTTAAGTTGTAAATGATCATTTTGTGCATATAAGAAGGCCGCGATCTCACAGGAAGACCGCTTGGTGTAAGGGCCATTGCATGTATCGACCAGTCGCAAGAGGACTAAGAGGGGAATGTAATTGTATGTCTTTGTCATGGTAATATCTATAGAAGAAGAGAATAGATCTAAGAGAAGGGATCCCAACTGTGTGCGTGGAGTTTCCCAGAAAGATCTAAGGCTGCAGCTGTGTGCACAACGAAACTATGTTATCCCCATCTCAAGATAATATAAAACACAGTTCTCGTGGACATAGCTTCCCCCCTGGAAGTGAACCACATAATTCTTGTTATTGTGGTGATGCTTTATGTGATTGCGTTTCTTTGCTTTACTGTCTATGTTTCTATGAATGTTTCGCTATCTTTATGAATGATTATGTAAAGTAAATCCTGGAAGCTCCCTTAGAAGTTGTACTTGTGCATTGTCGAAGGAGTCTGTAAGAATACTGTCGCCACAACGCTAAAGGAGTGTGTTACTGCTCTGTGGTGCAAGGGCAGAGACGATACATAGTGTATCGGAGGTAGCGGGTAAAAGATTCGTGCGTAGGTGCGGAGCTACCGCGCAGCTCGGCTGAGAAGAGTGAGTTCCAGCATTGTAGCGCTGGGAGACCCGTGAAAGAGTGAGACGCCCTGTTCAGGGGTTACCTCCAAGAAGGGAAGAGAGAAGACTGTAGACTCCACACCACCTAGGTTAAGGAAACCTGATTCCTTAGCCCCCCATAGCCACTTCAGGTGAGACTTCGGGCTACTGCGCAGCTCGTTGCCGAAAGGGCCAGTGCGCCAAAGGGGTGTTTGTTGCTGTGCATCCTGAAAACCCGAGTCTGTCCAGAAAGCAGCCAACAAATCCTGCCTAACATTTATCTTGTTTTATGTTCCTCTCTAGCCATATGTTGATTTTCTTTTCCCGAATAATTTCATATAATATCGTTAAAAGAGGAATAGTCATAATGATCATATAATTAGATGGATTGTGTTTATCTCCACTTTTAAAATAGGAACAACGAGGATTTCTGACTAGGGTTTAGTGAAACCCTACTTGACTACTAAATTGAAGAGACAGTGAATGTGAGGGATGAGGATAGTCCCACCAATATTTAATACTTTTGCTTGGTACTCTTCAAGGTCCTTAGATTTTCCTTTTGTGGGTGGCTTAACCCCAGACCCTAAACTCTATGTCGTCTAAAGAGAAAACTTCTTCCTTTGTAGAATGGTTTTAAATGTTGTTCACAACATCAAGTGATTCATTAATATTTTTAAGGTAGGAATTCCAATCTCTTAAGGGAATCATATTACTTTCATTCGGTTTACGACAAAGAATTTGTCTCCAAAATTTCTTATGATTTATCTTAAAAAGATGTAAAAAATTAAGTGGATAATTTAATGAGCAATTTATTTATATTCCAATGATTTCTTTTCTCTGAAGGGCATGTGTTTCTACATAATTTTGCATGATCTATGTATCATGTTTTAAATTTTAAATAATAAATTTTAAGTAGATTATGTATATATAAATATAATGAGTAATTTATTTCTATTTCAATTAATACTAAATAATAATTAATTAAATATAATATAGTATTTTATAAATTTAATAATCAAATTATTATATCAAATAAATAAATAAAAATAATAAAAAATAATTGTTAATATTTTTATATTTTAAAATAAAAATTAAATATTCTATAAAATAAGAAATTTTCTAAACATATATAATTACACCTCTTACATTTAATATGCTTTAAATCTAAATAAAATTCTAACAATGCTCTTTAAAAAATGATACTTTAATCTCCTAAACAAATCTCTAAAATGAATGTTTTAAAGTTTAATCTCTATGGTGTTTAATACTTTATCTATTAATATAAAATGAATGTTTTAAAGTTTAATCTCTATTGTGTTTAATACTCTATCTATTAATATAAAATGAATGTTTTAAAGTTAATATTTACTTTGTTTCATATTTTATCTTTTAATATAAAAAAAATGTTTTAAAGTTTAATCTTTACTTTGTTTAATATTTTATTTATTAATATATAGATATATCTATTAATTATGGTTTATTAGATTTGAAAAAAAGTGAATCTATTGAATTTCTTTAGAATTTTATTATTGTGACTAAAAAATTTAAGAGAAACATTCCAATATGGATATCCTCATATAGTGTGATGTATTAAAAAGTTTGGAAGATTAATAATGTAACAAATAGTTTGAAATTATGTTTTAAAGTGGATGTACACAAAATATTTTATAAGAAAGTTTTTTCATCTTTAACCCTCTTACTCTCACAAAGTTGACAAATTCTTTCATCTCATAAGGTTTAAGGAATTGCCCAATGTCATTACAGAGCTCATAAGAGTTTGTTCTTATTTTAAAATTTTTGATTTTCTTCTTTACAGTAATAAAAAACTAAAGATATTTTTGATCTTCTAGATTAGGGTTGATCACTTCCTTCTAATATCTTTATTTTCTCTTCTCCTCTAATTCTTTATAATGCCACAACTTCTCCTTAATTTTAGATGTGATAATACTTTTAATAATATTATCAAATTTAGTGACCTATTCCTTCACTCCCCAATGATTTAGCCAAGACTTGGTCTCTTTATGCCAACCTTCCATGTGGTTTTGACTAGATTATAAAGCAATCATAGGAAGCCTCTTGTATCTCATGTTTATCTTATTCTTGTACATTAAGTTGGCCATAGTCATGTTCTTAGAGGAGAAGAGACTTGCTTTTATGAAGAAAATAGGATAGAGTATATTGCATTTAACACTTTGAGATTATATGTTATAAAGCATTTTTTGATTTGCTTTATCTTTCTCCACAATTCTTTAGTAATGTTGAAACCCCAACTTCACATCCATTTCAAAACAACAAAAATAAATAAAATATTTTTTTTTCTTATATCAAAAACAAACTCTATTAATTAATAATACTAAAATATTTACAGTATTTTAACATCCAAAACAACTATATATCAATATGTATTAAAATAATAGATATTATAAATACTTTGAAAATATGACAAAGACAATTTCTCCCAAGGATGAATCATATTATGGATTCGAAACGGCGATTACTAAATATGGATACTGTGGATTCTCTAAAACCTCCCGAAATCAATAACCACAGAAATCTTGCTACATGAACTTTGAAAATAATATATAATCTTTTATAACAAGAAAACTTAAAAAAAAAGAGAAGGCTTATTCTTTTATCAGTCGGTTATGTTTATAGAAACTTTATCCGATGTATCTCCTTTCAAACAGTCGATCGGCCATTCATAATAATTATAGTCTCTGTAGTCGATTGGAGAAAACGAAAGCATTTCAATTATTGAATCACCTCCTCGACAATCGGAAACAGAAATGCGACCTGTCAATAAATACTCATTATTATGGTTGAGCTTTCGATAAATTTGTTGTTGCCGAGTTATCATCCATCCATTCTTAGTCACTTCTTTACTTTACTTCGGGTCCACGAGACAGACGAGCTTCCAGAAATCCACGAGTGTAATGCGGGAATATAGAATAACTTCTGACTTGCAGTTGCGCTCTTTGTAAAAATGGCTTCTAAGGATTCGAAAAAGACAAATTACAGTAAGGAGAGGAATCAAGAGAAGTATACTCACAATCACAACAAAAATGACTTTGATTTCTCGGAATTAGGCAGAGGTAGAATCGTTCAAACTGCAATTTTGGTGGTTCAAATAGTGATTTCTAGGTTTGACTAATTAGCAATTAGTTAGTAATTAGTTTAGGGTGAGTAACTGCAATTTTGATGGTTCAAATTGTGATTTTACAATCAAAATACTTTCATTTCTCGGAATTAGGCAGAGATAGAATCATTTAAACTGCAATTTTGGTTATTCAAATAGTGATTTCTAATCTCGACCAATTAGCAATTAGTTAATAATTAGTCTAGGGTGAGTAACTGCAATTTTGATTAACTGCAATTTTGATTGTTCAAATTGTGAGGGTGAGTAACTGCAATTTTGATTAACTGCAATTTTGATTGTTCAAATTGTGATTTGGACGAACTGGCAATTATTCTATTATAAGATTGCTGAAATTAAAAAATTGGATAAACTACAATATTTTGACGGGAAATTGGAAAAAAAACGCCAGAATAATGGGACATTTTAATTGCTCTTTATCCCACGCGGAGGAATCAAAACAAACAAAGTACAACACTTCCAAACAATTACAGCATGTTCGCCATGAACATGAATCCCCTCCAGAAATTCTGGAGATTTTTCACAACTGTACCTCAACAACAACGGGAATCAATATATGACGTCATATTCGCAGATTGTTGCAACTATCATTTCAGTAACGTACGACAGTTTCTTTAAGCAATTAAAACTTGTTCCTGTTTCTATTTTCGCTTTCGCTACATACAATCATTTCACATATTTGAAAAGAAGAGAAACACAACGCTGCATGGCTTGCCAGATAAAATTTCCTGCAGTCTGCCTGTGCCACCCTTATTATTATTGTGACGTCTCAACATCTGCTACCCGCCACTCCCGAAATTCTTGTCGACAGCTCAACAACTGTGGCCAGGCCAGGCAGTCACTTTTTCAGACTAGATTGGAACTTTGGAACTTTTGCCAGAAGGTCATAGTCCTCCGAGGAGGTGGGAGGGCTCCATCTGTTGGAATCTTTCCAAAAAATAAGAATAAGACACACCACTCGCTCGGTCCTTTCTGCCCTAATCCACACTGGACACCACTATCCTGACATTGAGAAACATTAATGTACATTTCTGAATTTCTGTCATGAATCAAACTTTTATATATATTAGAAATTTGTCCTTGAAAATTTTGCTTTATACTCTAAAAACCTATCAAAATTCTTAATCAAACAGAGCTCTACCTTCTAGAATCTTTAAATTCTAAACGGGAAAGAAAAGGGCCTACATTAATAGAATGCTTCATATTGATGGGAAAGAAAGGGCCAACATATGATTATTGTGTAGCTATACTTTACTGGATGGGAATGTGGTCTTCAGGAATCAAATTTGAAGGGTGGGTCCCATTTCACTTTGAAGGGATAGGAGATATTGAATCCTTCAATGCTGCTATGTAAAAGCAAGTCATTTTTTTCATTTGAAAATGTACTAGTATATCAAAATTTCATTGTTTACTTACGTCGAGAGGCTTTATTTTGTAGTGGATATGGCATCACTGAATGTTATATATATGTCATATAACACAACCATATTTCGCCCCGATCTAGCGGCTCGGTCTCTAGGCCACTATGCCACCTTTGCCATCTTAGCAGTTTCCCAAATTGATCTTGCCTCTTAAACTTTTAACCAGTATAATAATACAGTTAACTTGCTAACCACATTCCAATCCAACTTCCATCCTTACAGCCCAAATTAATACTATTTTACTCTTTCATGATGTGCTTGAACATGACGAATTTATTAGTGAAACATAACTTAGGAGACACAGAAAATCCACTTTCCAGATGTTCAATGTGAATTGCCATAACTAATTTTATAGATCTTTTTTTCTGCATTAGTGCAACTACAATTAGCTTGCTAGCCCAATTCCAATCCAACTTTTAACGAGTATATTAATATTTAATACCTTTTAAAATGGGTTCCTAGGCTGCTTCGAACAGTACAAGCTCGATGAAGAATTTGGGTTCTTCAACTCTTCTTAAAGCAACGTGATGCTTATTCTTGGGAAAGTTCAACCTTTGTAAAATCACTACCATTCTTCAAACTAATATAAATTCTAGCCTACATAAAATCTGGCCTACTTAACAATGGAAAAAATGATCATGTAAGCAAAAAAATGAATAAATTGTTTCAGAAGCCAAAAACATTGGACGTTGAGTCTGGTCTGTATCTGTTGCTAAATTAGTGAACAATAGAGATGTATGCAGAAAGGCGGTAAAAAAGGTGAAGGAAAATAATCTGAATGGTAACTTTTTTTTACTTTGTTGAATTGAGGACCATAATTCACTTTCATGCACCTGTATCAAACAACTGCGTTGCCTATGCCATTTATAATCGTCCTTCATGCAAGTCTATTAGAGAGAACAGTTCAACAAAGAAGTTGGATTGGATTGAAAACTAATAGCAAGTTTCTTTGTCACTCTAATTGTGTACCCTACGACAGAATTGAATGCCAATGACAACAATATATGTTTTAATTTTTCATTAAACACTATGAATGCCACACGCACTTGGGATAGAATAAGTTTACGCACTCCTTACATGTTACATGCTATGTTATGGTTTGAGCAAAGAGAACTATCCGATTCCAGGCAACTTTTGTTCTCAATAGCTGATTAAGGACCCTTGATGCTTCTTCTCTATATCCCTCCCCTTACATCTCGTTATACATACTAACGAGCTATGGTATGATGGAGTAGAGGATGGGTTGTGAAGCATAAGTAAAACGTAGGTAGACCAAGTAGAGAGGAGATGCATAGATGGTTGAAGTTCATGTTCTATTCCAAACCAGTCAATAAGGGAAACAAAATCAAAAGGTGAAGTAGCACCGTCTTTCTAAAAATGAAGATTACAAAAACATTTTTGTCCCAGTTTGTACAGTCGAACGCAAGAGTGGGCACTGGGAATTCTAAGAAAATTGCAAGCTTTCAACATTGTCCTTCACCAGATGTTGTTGCATATTCTCAATCATATTGAAATTCAATAGCTAGTTGGGATTGTAAGTGTAGTAGCATTGATGGTATTCATATTAATAAATACCAAGAATCTTAAATCATGTACTAGAGGAAGGTGTCATATCGATGACTGAGCAATTGGGGAAAATAGCTCGTGCAATACAATTTTAGATACAAAGTCTAGATTCTTGATTTGACTCATTAACTAGATGCATGGAGGTTGGCAGAGTGGGAATTTCCCCAAATGGGATTTTTGGTAAAGCTAGGGGGCGTAATGCACACACCTGTTTCCCGTAGGGCTGCAACCATGGCTAGTGGCAGCTGCACGGGGAAGCACTCGGTTTCAGAGTGAAAAAAATGGTCTTCCTTGTCCCCTCCATTTCAGGAAAGTTAAAGGGCAGTTAAATCCTTTAAGAGCTTCGATCGAGCGACAATGGAAAATAGGGCAAGGCAAGGAGCACATGGAATCATATGTGTACACACAGGACATATGAAGAAAGAAGCAATTGTTGTTGTTTCTATAATTGGGAATTGATAAATGTTGTTCCAAACAGCCTCTGACGAAGATTTGTGAAAAACCCACTCTCGGGCCCATTTGAAGTAACAAAATTTCAGTCAAATAACAATATTGTGTTTGAACTTTGAAGTTACAGAATTTTTAATAAAATAACAAAAAATTTAAATAATTGATGGGATCGTGAATGGATAAAATGATGTACATACTTGTAAATTCATAGGATGTCAGCAATCTAGTCAACCCTGAAGTTGAGCTCCTCAAAGAAAATGAATTTCTGTATATATGTTCATGGCAGGTTGGCATTGGCAGCTTCGCTCTGCAAACTCTCCTAGAGGACTGGAGGAGATAGGGTAGGTGGAACTTGGAAGTAGATCAATCACAATGGAGTAGGGGTATAAGAAAAAGCTTGTTTGTATTCCTGTAATATTATATATTGATGGTCAGAGCCATGGAAGCATGGAATTTGAGCATTGACTTGATACAACAAAGAAAACACAAGGTGTGACTTGGGAGCTGCAGGATTGACTTGATACAACAAAGAAAATACAGGGTGTGAGGCTGGGAGCCATAGACAGTAGGATTAACTTGATACAACAAAGAAAACATAGGGACGTGGGTAGGGGCCACGGGCGGGAGCAGCATCCTGCAACATTACTAGAAGTTTCTGGATTGTAGATTTTGTCTGAAATGCCAAATTCGGGGCACAATAACATAATATATTATACATTGAATACTCAATTAACTCATGGAGTCAGAATTCACGAATTGGTATGTGATAACTGGTAACTTGGTAAGTCCGCTGCCAACAACATGTATGAGCCACCAACCATGTTTAATAAATTTGTTGTTGCCATTAAATGTGTTAAACACGTAAGTGCTCACTGCAAACACTAGAACTTAGAAGCGTTCAAGCCATGGGATGCAAAGTGTAAGGCCATTCACATAAGCTATTCAATGATATTATTAGAGGCCCAATGGTCCATGATCTATCGATGATCGAACACGTGGATATTGGAGAGTAACCGAGTCCCACTCCCAAGTCACCTAGCTAGTAGACACATTCCCAATTTCCCAATGAAAATTGTCGATGGGTGAAATTTGAAGCTACCCTTTTGTTGCAATTTTAAACAGTAATGATTATTCTTGCAATTTTAAACAGTAATGGTTATTCTTGCAATTTTAAACAATAATGGTTAATTTAATTATTGACGAGCTTAGCATGAAATTAATTTTTTTTATATGATAAAATTTGAAGTGGTCTTCTATGACATGTAAAATGGCATCTAAAGGACCCTGAATGCCTCAAATTTGAAGCCTGATGGCCTTTCCAAAGCTTCCCAACTGCCACCCAAAGCTTCCCAACTATTTTGTTGCAAGTACCAACATTTTCTCACCCATTAATAATTAATTACCAAACCTAAGTAGTAAATAACTAAACTTTATAAAAGTGACTTAAGAATATATGATATATATACCAAAGAAAGTTGATATTTTTTAATTTTTTTAATGACCCTGAAGAAACTATTTCCTAAAACCATTTAGACCATTGAATTTATTTACCAAATATATAGTTGGCATCACTTTGTGAATTATTTATAGAATCGTATGACTAATGGCATATAGACACATCAATACATGTTGGCAAAAACGAGCTCAAGAACAATGTTCAGTGAATATCTTTTAGTTATGGTTTGATTACTCATTCAAATGTATGTTTTACATTTTTAATATTTTTTTCACTTATTGATTTGGCGAGTATTATTTAGAAAATGGTATTTTTTTATAATACATTTTTTTATTTGGTAAATACACATTTTGGATTCAAAATTGATTTTTTTATTGATTTGGTAAATATTATTTAGAATTATGGATCGAGTGTCCACAAGCTTTGTGTATGAGAAGAAAGGGCCTCATTCTCTTTAGGAGCCAGATGTTGACCTTATGCTAGTATTTCTAGTTTCGTGATGCTATAATAATTATACCACCTAGTAGAAGGATCACTCTCCCATACATGAAAATGAGGTTTACGCGTGGGTTCAGTTTGGTTCGATGATGGATTGGAGAGGAAATCATGGCAAAAGCTACCAGTGGCGAGGAGGTTAACAAATGGCATCATTGTGTTGATAGGAACATCAATTCATAGGAAATGTGTTTGGTAAAGGTGAGCAAGGGATTTAGCACAATTACGATGCAAGCAAATTTGAAATAGGTTGGTCCCAGTTTAAGGAGCTCTGCTACATTTCATGTTCAGTTTCAATAGTTGTGATTAATGGATTTGCAAGGGATGGGTTAGTTCTCTAGATTGGCCTTTTTTCGGACTCATATACATCTATTCCACTATGCTTTATAAGTCATATAAATTGGGTAATGCAACAACCCTTTAATTGGTGCAATTCTCAGTCTCCCTTCCCATCAAATACCAACCCTAAACATGGAAATCCTATGACTTTGCATCTAACATTACCCCCTTCGAGCTCGCCTCCTCTGCTGTGAATATGGATAGAGGCCTTGAAGCCTGAGACCCCCACAAAGGAAAATTCCTAGCCAATGACCTTCGGGTCCAAAAGGAAATTGTTGTACGAAAGACCTTATATTTTTGCTAGACCCTTTCCCGCATTCAAAGAGAGCTAGCAAAGAATGAAGAATGGATCAAAATTGAGCATGACTACACTTAGTATGATGAGATATAGGAAAATATGGGTACCTTTGTCCTAGATGCTAGGACCACTAGAGCTCAGGAGACAAAACACTTCAAAACCATAGAATTTTATTGGCATATTAAAACCTTGTTGAGCAAGGCTCTACTGGATACAAAAGAGGAACGCAATGAATTAGTCTTACTGATGGAAGAATGTATATATCAAAATAACAAAATCCAAGCACATAACAAAAAATATAAAGAAAAAGTTGGATGCCATTTACAAGGCTACTTTAGGGAGGGAGCTTGGTTCTAAGGAACCTCCGAGTACCAGTGAAAAGAAAACTCCAACCAACCACCCTCCTAAAGACTATGTTGCAAACATATTAGGTTCTTTAAATTTGTTTTCCCTGGTTATAGTAGATATTTTCAAAACATAGAAACTTTACCTAGACTTAATATCAATATTATTTATAAACTTAATTCAGTAGATAGAAGTAAAAATGACAAAAAATTGTTTGATATGTGGTTTGAGTTTTCTTCCGACCCGACCATAAAACTAATATTATAATTTTAACTTTTTATTATAATTATAATTCAAACGCTTGTTTATAATTTTTTTTTTAAATTTAATTTAAATATCATTTAGAAAATGATATTTTTATGAGAAATTGGGATTGCTTTTTTTTTCGGTTGAAAAAAAAAAGCAATCCCAATTTCTCATAAAAATATCATTTTCTAAATGATATTTAAATTAAATTTTAAATTTTTTTTATAAAAATAGAAATTGGGATTGCTTTTATTTACATCAACATATTAAAAACAATAAAAATAGAAACGGTCCTAAATCACTTCTTGCCGTAAAAAACATTACATCAATTTCAAAGAATAATCACTTTAAATGTGTGTTTGAAAACCTCCCTATATATTCAAGGAGAGTTAAGAAGAATGATGACTTCAAATGCTTCTTTACAAGTTAAGAATATTATGTTGACTTTAAATGCTTCTTTACATTGTTTTATGAGGCATAATGAAAAGATTAAAATCTTAGAACATGGATATATTTATATTGAGTGAAAGTGAAAAATATTAAAATTTTAGAATATTTACAATTTGTTGAGTATTATAAGTATTATAGTAATTATTTTATTATTATTATAAAGTGGCAAAGTTTATCATAATTTAGTTGTGAGGAAAATTATTATTGATTGATTTATTATTTTTATTCAAGAAAAACCACATTATTTTTGAGGAAGAATTGCTATTTCCAAATACTAGGCTATTAACATGTTTCCTCACATCTAAGAAGAAGAGTTAACCAATAAAAAATAGTTTTAGGTCTTTATTTCATGACCCTATAACTTATCCCCAAGATACCTATTGTCATATGTTCTCTATCATTACTAAGGCTAGGAAAAGGTCATTTGGTATCAAGTATCCACAGATATTTAAGTTTGTACATGAAATGAGACTACTATATCTTCTTGAGAAAAAGTAGTTTTTTTTCTACATGTGAAGGCCAAAAATAATTGAATACTAAAGTGTTTAATTTAGTTTATAATTTAATATTTTTAGGTGAATCAAGTAATGGTTATCATTAAGTCATGGTTACCATTGTTAGGCTTAAGGAATATGATTATGGGTTAAGGGTCAAACATGTCATGGTGAAATTTTAATGATTAATGGATAAAAGTTAAGGGTTAATTAGGTTTGAGGGATAAATCGTAAGGTTAAAGGATGGGTTGTTTAATGTCAATGATGAAGAGATAAATGTTAAATGTTAAAAAACAAGGATATTAAGGTATGGATAATGGTTTATGACTTATATTTAAGGTTAAGATGTTGTGAATGCAGTAGAGGCTAAACATTATATGATTTGAACATTTTCTAACATTAGTGGTTTAGATTACACAATCTAGGTGTAATAGGAGTATTTAGGGGGTTGAATCCATTTATGCATTTAAAAGTGAAATTTAAGTAATGAAAAAGTTCAATTTAAACAAAGATTGTATAATTGAATTTTAATAATGATAGTTAGAAAATGTCTAAATTCTATAACATTTAGACTACTCATGTTGGGAATTATAGTGATGTAGGGATTTCCGTGGGATCAAATTTAAAAAAAAATAATGCAAGGATTTCCAAGGGTTATAACTTTTGACCACTAACTTATAAAGCTAAGAATGAGAGTCATGCGAGAATTTTCTAAAATTAACAATTTTCTAAAATCTCACATAGTAGTTATAAAGGGTTGAACCTTCATTTAATAGTTAGGTTGAAGAAGGAATAAAAGATTGTTAATTTTACACTCTCATGTGTTTGCATGATTTTAAGATCTCGTGAATAAGTTAAATTTTATTGGCTACATCATCTGGTACCAAAGCAGGAAGATGGCTGGGAGAGGAAGGGGAAGAGCAAGTCTTGCTCAGATGCCTAGAGATATGCAAAATCTCCAAAGGAAAGTAGTGGATCTCACAAATGTGTTGGTTAATTAGAGAATAATATGAAGAGATGTGTCTGATGAGGAGACAGAC
This sequence comes from Larix kaempferi, assembly GCA_027924585.1. Lineage (NCBI taxonomy): Eukaryota > Viridiplantae > Streptophyta > Pinopsida > Pinales > Pinaceae > Larix > Larix kaempferi. The sequence continues at coordinate 26,947,102 of BSBM01000445.1, forward strand.
CAAGGAGATGCGAATCAACATATAGAAGATGAAGAAGAACAATTAGAGTGCATGCCTTTCGAAGAAAGGATGCTCAAGGCTTTAGAAGGGAGAAATGGTGGGATCAAAATGGAAGTTTCAGAATATGTAGGGAGTCTCAAAACATAGGTGTTAATAGATTGGATGAAATCCATGGAATTTATTTTTGAATGGAAGCCAATGACGGAGGAAAAGAAGGTGAAATTTGCATGCACCAAGTTGAAGTGTCACACCATGATCTAGTGAGATCATGTGCAAAAGGATGGAACAAAAAAAGGAAAATACAAAATCAAGACTTGGAATAACATGGAGAAATATTTGTGAGATTTTTTTTTCCTTTAGACTATGCACAGACCCTTTCGTGCATATTTTAGAATTTGAAGAAAAACCTGTCCACGGTGGAGGAAATCACACACAAGTTTTATCAGTTGTCCATTCATGTGGATCACCATGAAACTGATGAGCAGCTGGATACAAGGTATGTGACTTGTTTGAAATTTTCTATTCAAGATGAATTGAGCATACATAAGGTTCGTAGCGTGGAAGAGGCATACCAATTAGCCTTAGAGGCCGAGGAAAAACAAAACCAGCAATTTTCTCAAAGGAATAGAGGAGCAAGGAGGGGTACATTGTCTACCTGGTGAGGTGGTTTTAACTATAGCAGAGGCGAATCATCCCAAGGAGTTGAGAAAGCAGAAGATCCTTGACAATATAACCTGAATCAACTACAAGGAAGAGGATTTCATAGGGGTAGAGGTTATGGTGGTGCTAGAGGAAAACCTTAAATGTGTTTTAGGTGTGGTGTACAGGGTCATCGAGCATTTGAGTGCTCAAGTTATAACATGCAAGAGCCTAATCAAGGAAAACAACCTAGTTTAAACTTAGTCCAATATGAGAATGAAGAATACGGAGTTGAATCTGAAGTCTCGCTTGATATGGGACATAATGTCATGATGCAAAGGTCAATGGTGATTCCCGAAAAAGAGAAAATATAGTTGCTGACAATGAAGACTCGTAGCTTCAGAAAAAAGATTTTTCGAACCAAGTGCACTTCTGAGGGAAAGGTATGTCAGGTTATTGTTGATAGTGGTAGTTGTGAGAATATGGTTTCCAAAGAGATGGTAGAAAAGTTGAAATTACGCTATGAAATACATCCCCATCCTTACCGAATTGCATGGTTCAAAAAAGGGAATGAAGTCACCATTAATAAAAGATGTTTGATCAAGTTTTCCATTGGTAAGAATTATAATGATGAAGTATGGTGTGATTTCATTCTAAAGGATGCATGTAATCTGTTATTGGGGAGGCTTGGCAACATGGCATAAAATTCATGAATGATGGAGAAAAAAATACCTACACCTTTTGGAAGGATGGATCAAAATTTGTCTTATTGCCCCTTAAGGATGAAGGGAAAGATGAGAATATGCTTTTAGAAATAGATCTTGTCAAGGAAATGAAAGCAATAGGATTCTTTTATGCATTAATAGTGCAAAAAGAAGTTGAGGAAGACATACCAATACCTACTCAAGTGGTCAAGGTACTAGACGAATATGTTGATGTTATCCCTAATGAACTACCTGATGGTATTCCACCAAAGAGGGATATTCAACATCACTTGAGATAATCCCCGGATCATATTTTACTAATCAAGCAGCCTATAGGATGAGTCTTACACAACATGAAGAGCTCAACTGGAAAGTAACATGTTAAATTTTCAGAATTTACTTCAACTTGATCTAGGATCTTAACTGAGAGAACAACATGTAGAGCAAATATACAACATATCAATCATGGACACAATAATGCAAGCACACAAGAGACACAGACTTTACTTGGGGAAAACCATAAAGGTGAAAAACCCCAATAACTTCCTCAGAGAGATAGAGCAATGATACAACTAGAATACAAGAGATAATCTTCTCTTAGCAGCAGAGCCTCGTCCTCCACAAGTGCGCCACTCTCCACAGTGTGAGTGAGAGAATAGAATGTGTAAAATGAGAGAGACACACTCTCTATTTATACACTAACTTGACTTGACCTTTACTCAACTAGGTCGGCCTCAACTTAACCACTTAACATAATGCTGACTGGGCCGACCTCCACTAGGGTGGTCTAATAACCCTTTGACCCACATGACTTATACAGGGCTGACCCCAACAAGGTGGTCTAATAACCCATAAAGTATAAGTTACGACACTTACAATATAAATGACGACCCTTCCGTATAGAGGAATAATAACATCTCTATAGGAATACAACCACTTCTGTATAGAGGAATAATAACATCTCTATAGGAATACAATATACATATATGTGAAATACATTTCGAAGTTACATATACATCAACACTCCCTCTTAACTAGGAAGGTATTTCTCAACACAGGTCTTCTAGCACAAGTCATCTTCTCTAGATCATCGTCACTACTGCTGCTATCTCAATCAATCTTTGAATCTACTCGTCATAGAAAGTTCTACAGAGCCAGTCCTTTTTCATACTAGATGTTGGCCCACCACCTGCAGGTCTTTGTCATCACTGGCCATACTGTGGAAATCTTATGACTTATTACATGTGTCACAAAACCTTAAAAGAGTCTCTTGACTAGCAAGAACCTTAAAGAGCATCTGAGGCCTTTTTCATCTTGTCTAGATCTCCAGGACTTATTACATGTGACCCCACCACAAAAAATCGAAAGAGAATCCCAGGACTGATTACGAGCACAAGGCTCAACCTATCAGATCTCCCAGGGCACAAATTACATGTGGTCACCACAAAACCTTGAAAGAGCATCCCAAGACTGATTATGAGCACAAGGCTCAACCTATCGGATCTCCTAGGGCACAAATTACATGTGGTCATGGAAAAACGTCGAAAGAGCATCCTAGGATTGATTACGAGCACACGGCTCAACCTATTGGATCTCCCAGGGCACAAATTACATGCCATAGGACAAAACCTTGAAAGAGCATCTGCCAGATATACCAGGGCACAAATTACATGCCATAGGAAAAACCTCGAAAGACTATATGCAGATCTCCTAGGGAAAAAATTATATGTCCTCCCAAGAAAAACCTCAAAAGAGCATTTGCCAGATATCCCAGGGTACAAATTACATGCCATAGGAAAAACCTCGAAAGACAATCTGCAAATATCCCAGGGCACAAATTACATGCTTATCTGCACAACCTGTTCCATGACCACAGAGTATTAACATGATACTCACCATACATCATCCTAATGTACACATGATCATCCTGATCATCATCACTGCAACATCCTGCTGCATGTCATCTGGAGCAACATCCTTAAGCTCGTCATCCATGATCATCCTGATCATACAATGCATCTACCTGATGCATACCAAGTATCTACCTGCTACATATCATCATACATGATCCACCTGATCATACAATGTATCCACCTGATACAAATACAAATACATGATACATATCACCATACATGATCCACCTGATCATACAATGTATCCACCTGATACATATACAGATACATCGTCCAAGCATCCAACATGATGCATATACAAAAATACATACAAATGATCCAACTGATCATATCCAGCATCCAACATGATGTGTACATACATATACATATAAATGATCCAACTGATCATATCCAGCATCCAACATGATGCGTACATACATATACATATAAATGATCCAACTGATCATATCCAACATCCAACATGATGCATATATAGAGCATTAACTAGAGTATCGTCCTGATGCTCATCATCCAGCGCTTATATCCATAGCCATGTGAAGGATCCTCCTTCCAACATGCTTGGAATGGCTTCTGCAAATGTGTCCATCACTTCTTCCTCGAAGTGTCATCAATTTGAAGAACACCAAGCCTCTCCCTGAAGTACTCGAACTTCACCCTAGCTAGTGGCTTCGTCAGCACATCTGCAATCTGCTTGTCCGCCACAATGTACAGGAGCTTCACAGCTCCTCTCTGCACCATATCCCTGATATAGTGATATTTGATCTCTATGTGTTTCGACCTGTCATGAAACACTGGGTTCTCGGAAAACTTCAAACAACTTTGGTTATCACAAAAGATACCAGTAGCATCCAACGGAAGATCAAATAACTCAGATAGTATCTTCCGTAGCCATACTGCCTCACAACTAGCTGAACAGGCTGCAACATACTCTACGTTAGCTGTACTCAGTGCTACGTAGGACTGCTTCCTGCTAAACCAAGAGATCACACCTCCCATACTGAAGCAGCATCCAGATGTGCTCTTCCTATCTACAGAACTGCCAGCCCAATCTGACTCAACATAACCCTGCAGGTTAAACTTTTGATTCACTTCATACTTGATCCCATAATCCACTGTACCCTTCAGGTACCTTAGAACATGTTTTACAGCAACCAGGTGAACACTCTTCGGATCCGTCAGGAACTGGCTCAATGTGTTCACCGCAAAGCAAATATCTGGTCTCGTGTTCGTTAGGTACATCAAGGACCCAATCATCTGACAATACATAGTGATATCAACTGACTCAGATGAAGCATCACACAGATGCTTCAGGTTCGATGCCATAGGTGTGGCCATAGCCTTGCAGTCCATCATCCTGAACCTCTTCAGGATATCTACTGCATACTTCCCTTGTCCAAGGAAGATTCCATCACTTTGCCACACCTCCATGCCAAAAAAAAATAGTGCATCATCTCCAAGTTCTTCAACTCGAACTCGGCAGCAAGATTTCGCTGCATGTTGGCAATCAATCTATCCTCACCTGATACAAATAGGTCATCCACATAGTAGTATCACTGGATTCCCTTCCTCAACCTTGTAGTAAAGGTTGGAATCCGCTTTATTCTTGGTAAAGCCCAAATTGGATAGAAAGTTGTCTATCCTACCATACCAAGTTCTGCACATATATGACTCCCTATCATGTGTCTCAGAACCAAGTGGCTTCTCTACATACACTTCTTCTTCAACTACACCATTCAAGAAGGCTGTCTTGAAATCCATCTGGTGTATCTTCCACTTCATCACTGCAGCCAGAGCAAGTACGGATCTAATGGAAGTGTATCTAGCTCCAGGAGAAAAAGTCTCTATGTTACCACCTGCAGCATGCTTGATCTTGTAGATCCTCTTTGAAGTCACTACAAACTACCCTTTGGGACTGCATCCCAAACATCTTCATGATCGACTGGTACTCCTCGATCATGGCATTCTTCCTAGATCCTGGGAACTTCAATATCTTCAATATTTTCAATAGATAACTTTGTTGCTGAACAAATGTTGTAGTCCTTCTTTTGTAGGTGATGGTATACGATCTTTCCTACACAACAAGTTATATTGCATGATTAGAAAACATCTCATAGTTTTCAGAACAAATTCCTACACATAAAGAAATATGTCATACAGTCATGCAATTATCTTAGCCAATGCTTCAATACAACACTTATCCATATTCCGTAACTTTCTAGATGCCTTCCAATCTCTACCAGAACATTGTTAAGAGTGTGCACAACTCCTAACATGTCAGCAAAGAGGTTTCATTCTAGATAAGTAGCAATGGAATGTTGTACAGTTCCATAGGCCACTTACCCATGTATATTAGTAGTATACTGTTCATCATTGCAACTATTCTAATATGCATAATACACAACCTAATTCTAGGAACATAAGCATATACATCATTAAATAACATTATGTAAGAAATGACAATTCAAATACTTATCTTTGTTTGGTTGCTGGGTGGACTCCCTCTGAATCTTTGCAACTCCATTCTGATGTGGATTGTGAGAAGTGGTCAACTCCCTCTGAATATCTGCATCCTTGTAGGAACTACTAAAGTGTGCTCCTTTACTTTCTTGCAGGAACAACTGGAATGTGCTCCCTCTTGATATTTTCTTCCTGGATTACCTGTTCTTGAACTTATATCCATCCTTAACCACTATGCATGCTTATTAGTATCATCATTGTGTTATCTTGGATTAGCATGCTATCTAGTTATGTCTAACATACCCGCATAATGTCTTCTGGTTCTCTTCAATGACTTGTGTTAGTAACTTGCATGTCTCATAAGTTAACCATTGTAGAACCAAGTTATACATACCTCGAAAGTAGATCTTCTATGTGATCCATGATAATGGATGAATCTTTGTCTTCATGTCACCATGATCATATGTTCTTGAAGTAGAACATGATTTGCCTTTCTTGGTGTACCTTTTATGTCAGCAGACAACATAAACCTCATACAACACCATAATGCATTAGTACAATCATAAGTGTCAACACCCTAACCAATGAATATCTTCTATCATGCATTCATAATTTTGTTAAGGTGATACGACAAATCTAAAATCAAGATTTTACTAACCATAATAACATGAAGACAAACATACCATAAACTTAATCATGAACAAATCTCGAAACATACCTCGATGAGTCATACCTGTCAAGATCGCTTGTAATCTTCTTATGTAAGGCCTTAGCCTCATCTCCCTCTGAAACAGGAACTTCTTCACTTATGTAGGTGACCAATCCATCTTCTTCTAGGATTAACCCAATCCACTTGATTTGTAGGAACTGGATCAGGAGCTGTAATAGGGTTTGACAGAGAAACCCCAAAAATTCAAACTTTGAATTTCAAACTTCCAAAAGGATAGAAATATGCGCCTTTATTAGCTAATCAAGCTGGTATATTTAGAATTTGAAAACTGGAAAGTTTCACTCCTCAATTTTGCCTTTGAAACTTCTGGATTCACTGGACGTGACCCCGATGTTAAATTTTCAGAATTTACTTCAATCTTATCTAGGATCTTAACTGAGAGAACAACATGTACAACATATCTACATCATATCAATCATGGAGACAATAATGCAAGCACACAAGAGACACACAGATTTACTTGGGGAAAACCATAAAGGTGAAAAACCCCAATAACTTCCTCAGAGATAGATAGAGCAATGATACAACCCAACCATAAGAGATAGACATATCCTAGCAGCAGATCCTCCTCCTCCATAAGTGCACCACTCCTCCTTGAGTGCATGAGTGAGAAGTGAGTGATCAAATAGAGTGCCTCCTGCACTCTATTTATACTTGACTTGACTTGCCTTTTACATAAATCATGTAGGCTCGAACTTAACCACATAACATAATGCTGACTGGGCCGACCCCCATCAAGTATAAGTTACGGCATTTACAATATAAATGACGACACTTCCGTATAGAGGAATAATACCATCTCTATAGGAGTACATACAACATACATATATGAAATACATTCCGAAGTTACATATACATCAACACTCCCTCTTAACTAGGAAGGTATTTCTCAGCACAGGTCTTCTAGCACAAGTCTTCTTCTCTGGATCATCGTCACTAGATAATCGTCATTGAGTCATCATCATCGTCACTACTGTTGCTATCTCAATCAATCTATGAATCTACTCGTCATAGGAAGTTCTACAGAGCCAGTCCTTTTTCATACTGGATGTAGGCCCACCACTTGTAGGTCTTCGTCATCACTGGCCATACTGTGGAATCCTCAGGACTTATTACGTGCGTCACAAAACCTCAAAAGAGCATCCCAGGCTGTTACGAGCACACGGCTCTACCTATAGGATCTCCCAGGGCCATATTATATGTGACCTCACCACAAAACCTCGCAAGAGCATCCCAGGATGTTACGAGCACGCAACTCCACCTATAGGATCTCCCAGGGCACGAATTACATGTGGTCACCACAAAAACTCGCAAGAGAATCCCAGGCTGTTACGAGCACACAACTCTACCTATAGGATCTCCCAGGGCACGAATTACATGTGATTATGGCAAAACCTTGCAAGAGCATCCCAGGACTGATTATGGGCACACAGCCCAACCTATCGAATCTCCCAGGGACAGATTATATGCCATAGGACAAAACCTCGAAAGAGCATCTTCCAGATATCCCAGGGCAACGAATTACATGCCATAGGAAAAACCTCGAAAGACTATCTGCAGATCTCCCAGGGAAATGAATTATATGTCCTCCCAGAGCAAAACCTCGAAAGAGCATTTTCCAGATATCCCAGGGCAACGAACTACATGCCATAGGAAAAACCTTGAAAGACTATCTGCAAATATCCTAGGGCAAGGAATTATATGCTCATCTGCACAACCTGATCCACAACCATAGAGTATCCACCTGATACTCACCATACATCATGCTGATGTACACATGATCATCCTGATCATCATCACTGCAACATCCTGCTGCATGTCATCTGGAGCAACATCCTAAAGCTCGTCATCCACGATCATCCTGATCATATAATGCATCTACCTGATGCAAACCAAGTATCTACTTGATACATATCATCGTACATGATCCACCTGATCATACAATGTATCCACCTGATACAAATACAAATACATGATATATATCACCATACATGATCCACCTAATCATACAATGTATCCACCTGATACATATACAGATACATGGCCCAAGCATCCAACATGATGCTTATACAAAAATACATACACATGATCCAACTGATCATATCCAACATCCAACATGATGCGTACATATAAATGATCCAACTGATCATATCCGACATCCAACATGATGCGTACTTACATATAAATAATCCAACTGATCATATCCAACATGTACATACATACATACATAAAAATGATCCAACTGATCATATCCAAGTAGAAACCAGAACATCATCCTGATGCTCATCATCCAGCGCTTACATCCACAGCCATGTGAAGGATCCTCCTTCCAACATGCTTGGAATGGATCCTCAATCTGAAGAACGCCAAGCCTCTCTCTGAAGTACTCGAACTTCACCCTGGTTAGTGGCTTCGTCAGCACATCTACAATCTGCTCGTCCGTTGCAACATATAGGAGCTTCACAGATCCTCTCTGCACCATATCCCTGATATAGTGATATTTGATCTCTATGTGTTTCGACCTGTCATGAAACAGTGGGTTCTCGGACAGCTTCACACAACTCTGGTTATCACAAAAGATACCAGTAGCCTCCAATGGGAGATCAAATAACTCAGACAGTAGCTTTCGTAGCCATACTGCCTCACAACTAGCTGAACAGAATGCAACATACTCTGCCTCAGCTGTACTCAGTGCTACGAAGGACTGCTTCCTGCTAAACCAAGAGATCACACCTGATCCCATACTGAAGCAACATCCAGATGTGCTCTTCCTATCTGCAGCACTGCCAGCCCAATCTGAATCAACATAACCCTGCAGGTTAAAATTTTGATTTGCTTCATACTTGAGCCCATAATCCACTGTACCCTTCAGGTACCTCAGAACATGCTTTACAACAACCAGGTGAACACTCCTCGGATCTGTCAGGAACTGACTCAATGTGTTCACAGCAAAGCAAATGTCTGGTCTCGTGTTCGTCAGGTACATCAAGGACCCAATCATCTGATGATACATAGATACATCAACCGGCTCAGATGAAGTATCACATAAAAGCTTTAGATTCGATGCCATAGGTGTGGCCATAGCCTTGCAGTCCATCATCCCGAACCTCTTCAGGATCTCTACTGCATACTTCCCTTGTCCAAGGAAGATTCCATCACTCTACCACACCTTCATGCCAAAAACAAATAGTGCATCATCCCCAAGTTCCTCAACTCAAACTCGGCAGCAAGATTCCGCTGCGTGTCGGCAATCAATCTATCTTCACCTGTAACAAACAGGTTATTCGCATACAAAAGTAGTATCATTGGATTTCCTTCCTCAACCTTGTAGAAAAGGTTGGAATCCGCTTTATTCTTGGTAAAGCCCAAACTGTATATAAAGCTGTCTATCCTACCATACCAAGTTCTGCACACATATATGACTACACCATGCTGTCTTGAAATCCATCTAGTGCATCTTCTATTTCATCACTTTTATATTTCTCAATGCTGCCATCTGCAACATGCTTGATCTTGATAGTTCCATTTGGAAGTCACAACAAACTTCCCTTCACGTCTTGGCACCGCATCCCAAACATCGTTCTTCATGATCGACGGATTATGGCATTCTTCCCGTATCCTGGGAACTTCAATATCTTCAGTAGATAATTTTGTTGCTGAACAAATGTTGTAGTTCTTCTTTTGTAGGTGATGGCATATGATCTTTCCTACACAACAAGTTAAATTGCATGATTAGAAAATATCTCATAGTTTTCAGAACAAATTCTTACACATAAAGAAATATGTCATACAATCATGCAATTATCTTAGCCAATGCTTCAATACAACATTTATCCATATCCCGTAACTTTCTAGATGCCTTCCAATCTCTACCAGAACATTGTTAAGAGTGTGCACAACTCCCAACATGTCAACAAAGAGGTTTCATTCTAGATAAGTAGCAATGGAATGTTGTACAGTTCCATAGGCCACTTACCCATGCATATTAGTAGTATACTGTTTATCAATGCAACTATTCTAATATGCATAATACACAACCTAATTCTAGGAACATATGTATATACATTATTGAACAATATTATTTAAACAATAAGATATGCAAGTAATGACAATTCAAATACTTATCTTTGTTTGTTTGTTTGTTGGGTGGACTCCCTCTGAACCTTTGCAACTCCATTCTGATGTGGATTGTGAGAAGTGGTCAACTCCCTCTGAATATCTGCATCCTTGTAGAAACTACTGCAGTGTGCTCCCTTTTGATCTTTGCTTCCTGGATTACCTATCCTTGAACTTATATACATTCTCGATCCCTATGCATGCTTGTTAGTATCATCATTGTGTTATCCTCTAGGTCTCATACATAATTCATTAGTATAATCTTAATAAACACAATAATCTTAAACATGTATATTCATGATCATTCACAGATAATAAACATTAGTATTCAAGGTTTTAGGGAAGTCTTCTTTTACTCATACATTTTCTTATTTGATCATAGGACTCTTCTGGTTAGTTGAATCATCAATCAAGATAAGAGATATAATATGCATAAAACCTATGATAATTCAAACCTATACCTTCATGATTCTTCTGGTTAGTCATATCATCAATTATGGTAAGAAACATAATATGCATACAACCATGATTATTCAAACCTATGACTTCATGAATAATCATCATCAACAACACAACAGTATAGGATCCTAACACAAGGTAGGATTCTAGCTTGATATAGGAAAAACATACCTGGATTAGCATGCTAGCTAGTTATGTCTAACATACCCACATAATGTCTTCTGGTTCTCTTCAGTGACTTGTGCTAGTAACCTGCATGTCTCATAAGTTAACCATTGTAGAAACAAGTTATACATACCTCGAAAGTAGATCTTCTATGTGATCCATGACAATGGATGAATCCTTGTCTTCATGTCACCATGATCATACGTTCTTGAAGTAGAACATGATTTGTCTTTCTTGGTGTACCTTTTATGTTAGCAGACAACATAAACCTCATACAACACCATAATGCATTAGTACAATCATAAGTGTCAACACCCTAACCAATGAATATCTTCTATCATGCATTCATAATTTTGTTAAGGTGATACGACAAATCTAAAATCAATATTGTACTAACCGTAATAACATGAAGACAAACAAACCATAAAATATCAAAACATACCTCGATGAGTCATACCTGTCGAGATTGCTTGTAATATTCTTATGTAAGGCCTTAGCCTCATCTCCCTCTGAAACAGGAACTTCTTCACTTATGCAGGTGATCAATCCATCTTCTTCTAGGATTAACCCAATCCATTTGATTTGCAAGAACTGGACCTAGAGATGGATATGGGTTTGTCAGAGAAACCCCAAAAATTCAAACTTTGAATTTCAAACTTCTGAAAGTATAGAAATATGCTCCTTGATGAGCTGATCAAGCTGGTATATTCAGAATTTGAAAACTGCAAAGTTTCACTCCTCAATTTTTCCTTTGAAACTTCTGGATTCACTGGACGTGACCCTGAACTGGGGTTTGATGAAGCCCACTCTCCTGTCCCATCAAAAGGTTTGATCCAAAGCTCTAAGCTTCTATTTTTATGAGGAGCTTCCAGCCGTGGTCATAGATTTCAAAAATTCCCATTTTTGTAGAAGCCCTAATTTTCCACTTTTCTGATCAAAGTCCCGAACTAGGGTCTGATCAAGCCCGACCTTCTGCCCAACCAAAAATTCTGATATTGGTCTCTAAATTTTGATTTTGATGAGTAGCATCCAGCCGTGGTCTCTGATTACAAAAATTCCAACTTTCTTCGAAGCCCTAAATTCTGGAAGCCATGAATGAAGGTACTAAAAAAAAATTCTGTTTTGATAGAAATATGTACCTGATTGTTTCTAGTCTACCTCCGAACTTTTCAATCCACAGGGTCTGAAAAAGTTTCCTGAGATAGCCCGACCTGTTATCTTTCCATCCTGACAGGTATGACCTCAATTGGATTCTCTGAGAGAGAGTTATGCCAAGTGTTGCAACGTGACTTGTTTATGGGATAATACAGGAGAGCGAACTTGTACGACATGCCACGTGTCACTGTTTCAACTTCGGCCTCTGCAAAATTTTCTTGAGATAGCCCGACCTGTTATCTTTCCATCCCGACAGGTCTGACCTCCATTGGATTCTCTGAGACAGATTTATTCCAAGTGTCACAACGTGACCTGTTTATGGGATAATACAGGAGAGCGAACTTGTACGGCGTGCCACATGTCTCTGGTTCAACTTCGACCTCTAAAAACTTTTCTTGAGATAGTACAGTCTGTGTACTACCTGTCACTTTTTACACAATTTCATTTGGATCTTCATATCTCAAGTTATGACCTTTTTCCCAAGGTCACCATATTTTGACTCAGATCTGGAAGAGGCAGAAACCCTATATTGTACAGATCATAAATCACAATGTACAATGAATTAGAGGTTTTCCTTTGGACACACGGTACATGGGGATTTAATATTCGACCTGTAAAGATTTCAGATCCAAGAACTTTGCCAAAACGGATTTATAGAAAAATATCTATGATGAATGGTTTTTGCTATATCAAGCCCTAGCATCGTAAGTGCAACAAGTGTCATACATGCCATATCATGCCTTCTTTCAGGCTAGCTCTGATACCATGTTAAATTTTCAGAATTTACTTCAATATGATCTGGGATCTTAACTGAGAGAACAACATGTACAACATATATACAGCATATCAATCATGGAGACAATAATGCAAGCACACAAGAGACACAAAGATTTACTTGGGGAAAACCATAAAGGTGAAAAACCCCAATAACTTCCTCAGAGATATATAGAGCAATGATACAACCCAACCATAAGAGATAGACATATCCTAGCAGCAGATCCTCCTCCTCCACAAGTGCGCCACTCCTCCTTGAGTTCATGAGTGAGAAGTGAGTGATCAAATAGAGTGCCTCCCGCACTCTATTTATACTTGACTTGACTTGCCTTTTACATAAATCATGTAGGCTCGAACTTAACCACATAACATAATGTTGACTGGGCCGACCCCCAATAGGGTGGTCTAATAACCCTTTGACCCACATGGCCGACCCCTAATAGGGTGGTCTAATAACCCTTCAACCCACATGGCCGATCCCCAATAGGGCGGTCTAATAACCCTTCGACCCACATGACTTATACAAGGCCGACCCCAACAAGGTGGTCTAATAACCCATCAAGTATAAGTTACGACATTTACAATATAAATGACGACACTTCTGTATAGAGGAATAATACCATCTCTATAGGAGTACATACAACATACATATATGAAATACATTCCGAAGTTACATATACATCAACACCCAAACTAGGGTTTGATGAAGCCCACTCTTTTGCCCAATCAAAAGGTTTGATCCAAAGCTCTAAGCTTCTATTTTTCCGAGGAGCTTCTAGCTGTGGTCACAGATTTAAAAAATTCCCTTTTTTGCAGAAGCCCTAATTTTCCACTTTTCCGATCAAAGTCCCAAACTAGGGTCTGATCAAGCCTGACCTTCTGCCCAACCAAAAATTCTGATCTTGATCTCTAAATTTCTATTTTGATGAGTAGCATTCAGCCGTGGTCTCCGATTACAAAAATTCCAACTTTCTTCGAAGCCCTAAATTTCGGAAGCCATGAATGAAGGTGCTCAAAAAATAATTCTATTTTGATAGAAAAATGTACCTGATTGTTTCTGGTGTAAATCCAAACTTTTCGATCCACAGGGTCTGAAATGTTTTTTACGATAGCCCAATTTGTCATCTTTCCATCCCGACAGGTCTGACCTCAATTGGATTCTCTGAGAGAGAGTTATGCCAAGTGTTGTAACGTGACCTATTTATGGGATAAAACAGGAGAGCGCGCTTGTATGGAGTGCCACATGTCACTGGTTCAACTTCGGCCTCTAAAAAATTCTTCTGAGATATCCCGACCTGTTATCTTTCCATCCTGATAGGTCTGACCCCAATTGGATTCTATGAGAGAGAGTTATGCCAAGTGTCGCAACATGACCTATTTATAGGATAATACAAGAGAGTGAACTTGTACGGAGTTCGATGTGTCACTGGTTCAACTTCAGCCTTTGAAAAGTTTTTTTGAGATAGTACAGTCTGTGTACTACCTGTCACTTTTTACGAAATTTCATTTGGAGCTTCCTAGCCCAAGTTATGACCTTTTTCCCAAGGCCACCTGATTTTGACTCAGATCTGGAAGAGGCTGAAACCCTATATTGTACAGATCATAAATCACAAAGTACAACGAATTATTGGTTTTCCTTTGGACACAGGGTACATGGGGATCTGATATTCGACGTGTAAAAGTTTCAGATCCGAAAACTTTGCCAAAATGGATTTATAGCGAAAGTGGTACGATGACTGGTTTTTGCTATATCAAGCCCTAGCATCGTAAGTGCAACAAGTGTCATACATGCCATATCATGCCTTCTTTCAGGCTAGCTCTGATACCATGTTAAATTTTTAGAATTTAATTCAATCTGATTTGGGATCTTAACTGAGAGAACAACATGTACAACAAATCTACAGCATATCAATGATGGACACAATAATGCAAGCACACAAGAGACACAGAGTTTACTTGGGGAAAACCATAAAGGTGAAAAACCATAATAACTTCCTCAGAGAGATAGAGCAATGATACAACCAGAATACAAGAGATAGTCTTCCCCTAGCAGCAGAGCCTCCTCCTCCACAAGTGCGCCACTCTCCATAGTGTGAGTGAGAGAATAGAATGTGTAAAATGAGAGAGACACACTCTCTATTTATACACTAACTTGACTTGACCTTTACTCAACTAGGTCGGCCTCAACTTAACCACTTAACATAATGCTGACTGGGCCGACCCCCACTAGGGTGGTCTAATAACCCTTTGAACCACATGACTTATACAGGGCCGACCCCAACAAGGTGGTCTAATAACCCATCAAGTATAAGTTACGACACTTACAATATAAATGACGACACTTCCGTATAGAGGAATAATAACATCTCTATAGGAATACAACCACTTCCGTATAGAGGAATAATAACATCTATATAGGAATACAATATACATATATGTGAAATACATTCCGAAGTTACATATACATCAACATAACATAGCTTATAAAGAAAGGTCTAGTAAGAGAATGCATGAGTACCTTTGTTGTACCAACATTGTTGACTCCAAAAAAATATAATACATGGAGGATGTGCATAGATAACAGAGCAATCAATAAAATTGCCATCAAATATCAGTTTCCTATATCGTGCTTGGATGACATGATGGATGTGCTAGCTCGAGCTAAGTATTTTAATAAAATTGATTTGTGAAGTGGATATCACCAGATACGGATTCGTGAAGGGGATGAACGGAAAAAATCCTTCAAGACCAGGGATGGACTATATGAATGGATGGTGCCGACATTCGGTATGTCCAATGTACCTAGTACATTCTATGAGATTTTGTGAAATTCTCATAGAGAACTAGAGGCAAAGATCAAATTCACACTAAGTCTAACATAGATCAAAATAATTGAGCAGGAAAAATAGAGAAGGAAAAACCGTGTTACAACACAAGAGAATGAAGAACAATTGGAAAAAATTCCATCACCTCTATTATTCAGTAAAATGTGTACATAAATAATACTTCTCCAAAGGATAAATTCATGATCCCAAAGGGTCAATTGGAATCCACACATGTGGCAGGCTTAGTTTACATTGAAACCATCTCTCGATAAGGTCTAGTGGCCACCAATGATGAATGATTAGTCAATTGGGGTGGACTAGAACTTAACTGAGTCATTGGGGCTAGAGATTAGGGGATGAGACTCCAAGGAGGTGCAATACTAACTTATAGTGGTTAAAATAGGCACTCCTACAGACAATATCAATGAAACTAGGTATAACAATCAGTTAACTAGGCAATCAAGGGGACAAGGCACCCTAAATCATGGAACTGACTATGGTAACCCGTAAAATCATGCATGAGGGTGCCTTTGGACTTCAGTGATGTAACTAAGGCACTCTAAGTGGATAAGAGGGATAATGATGACCAAATTTAAGCTCTAGGGAGCCTAAATTAAGGACTAGGTGCTAGGAGACTCAACTACCAATGCATGGATGCATGGAGTGTTGCATGGAATGCATACATGTAAAACCAAGATGAGATGGTTAGAATATTCAAACACCTTCATGCAGTTGATGAATACCATTCTTCAATATTATATTGGTAAGTTTGTTGTCTTTTATTTTGATGGAATTCTAATTTTTAGTAACAACAAAGAAGATCACTTGCAACATTTAAAGATTATTTTGGATACATTGAGAAAACATCATTTTTATGCAAACTTGAAGAAATCTAGGTTCCTGTAAGAAAGTTTGGTATTTATGGGTTTTTTCATCTCAACGGAAGGAGTCAAGATGGATTCAGAGAAGGATAGAGAAATTTTAGAGTGGCCTAGTCCTAGGAGCATAACAAAGGTAAAAAAAATTTCTGGGTTGCCACCTTTTACCAAAAATTTATTCGAAATTTTAGCAGTATTGTAGCACCCACAACATATTGCACCAAAGGCATGGCATTCAAGTGGACCAATGCAACTGAGTAAATATTTAAGTTACTAAAGAAGAAGGTAATTGAGGCACCTATATTATCCTTACTAGATTTTGATAAAGTGTTTGAGGTAGATTGTGATGCCTCACATGTAGGCATTAGAGCTGTACTTAGCCAAGAAAGTAGAGACCAATTGCATTTTTTAGCGAAAAGTTGAATAAGGTAATAAATAACTACTCCACATATGATGTAGAATTTTATGCAATAGTGCAAGCATTGCGAGCCACATTGGATACATTATTTAGTGTCGAAAGAGTTTTTGTTATTTACCGATCACATTGCATTAAAAAATGTAAACACCCAAAATAAATTGAACAGTAGACATGCAAAATGGGTCTCTTTTTTACAAGGAGACACCTTTGTTATGAAGAACAAATCAAGAAGGTAGAATCAAGTTGCAGATGCTTTGAGTAAGTGCACTGTTCTTTTGAAAACCATGGAAAATCAAGTAAATGGGTTTGTTTCATAGAAGGATCTATATGCATCCGATAATGATTTTTGCGATATTGTAGAATAGTTGAAGAATCCAGTCGTCGAGAACATGGATCTTATTCAGGATGAATATTTTCTACAATATGGAAACCTCTTTAAAGGAAAACAACTACGCATTCCAATTGGTTCTATGAGAGAAAGTATTATCAAAGAACTTCACAGTAGTGGCTTGGAAAGACATTTTGGAAAGGATAAGATGCTAGCCTTAATCGAAGATAAGTATTACTAGATGAATATGAAAAAGGATATAACCAGGTATTTGGCACGGTGTAGGAATTGTCAAATGGCTAAAGGAAATTCACAAAATACAGGGTTGTACATACCACTACTAGTACCCACAGGCCCATGGAAATATTTGAGCATGGACTTTGTGTTGGCGATCCCAAACAGAGAGCGAGTTAATTATTCTATTTTTTGGTTGTTGATAGGTTCTCTAAAATTACTCATTTCGTTGCTTGCAAGAAAACTAGTGACGCGTCAAAGGTGGTAGAATTTATTTTCCAAATGTTTTTTGATTGCATGGTGTTCTAAAAAATATTACCTCCAATAGATATACTTGGTTCTTGGGTCAATTTTGGAGGAATTTATGGAAGAAAATGGGGACTAAATTACAGTTTAGCAGTTCCTTTCACCCCTAAACAGATGGGAAAACCGAGGTAGTAAATCATAGTTTGGGAAACATGTTACAGAGCATTGTTGGAGAGAATCCCAAACAGTGGGATTTGGATTTACCTCAAGCTGAATTTTCCTACAATAGATCAATGAATAGATCTATAGGTAAATCTCCATTTCAGGTTTTTTATGGTAGAAATCCTATGGGTGTCCTAGATTTGATGCAACTACCGCTTGGTGATAGAATCAGTGATGATGGGGAAGCATTTGCAGAACACATTCAGCAGTTGCAGCAACAAGTGAGACAAAAGCTACGAGCCAGTAACGAGCAGATCAAAATTATAAAAGATGCTCAGTAACGACATCAGGTATTCAGTGAAGGTGATTTGGTGATGATTTATTTACAGAAAGAGTGGTTTCCTAGAGGAACGTACCACAAATTAAAATATAAGAAAATTGGTCCTTTCAAGATTCTCAAGAAAATTAATGGAAATGCTTATAAGGTCGATTTACCAGCTGATATTGATATTTCCGCTATGTTTAACGTTTTCTATTTATATATATTCCATGGGGATGACCTGGGTAATGATAGTGACGTAGAGGTGGATTGGAAATAGGTCATTCCAAGCAATAAAAAGGATAAGATTGCACATATTTTAGATAATAAGACCCTTCACACTTGGTTAGGCCAACACAATCGATATCTGGTCCAATTGGAAGGATTAGCACCAGCAGAGAGTACATGGATTACAAAGGGGGACTTGATAAATATAGATCCGGTTAAGTGGAAGCAGTTTGAAGATAGTAACTTGTAGGAGATGCGTTCTTTTCAACTAGAGGAGAATGATGCAGGGATTTCTGTGGGCTGAAATTAAAAAAAGAGAGAGAAACAAATAATGCAAGGATTTATGAGGGTCATAACTTTTGACTCCTTTATCCATTTGGGATCACATTTAACAAGAAGTTTTTTTCGAAGAGTTCACTGCAGTGACCGATTAGATCCTTCTAATTGGACCTTTTTTTGACATTTTTATGGGTCCAAATTACTTCATATAGTGCCTCAAATTGGGGTTTGAGTGTTTTTGTGGGATTTTTTAAATTTGTAATTATCAGTTATCTATTAGTTATGCACCTAATCAAAAAAGAAAGTTGAAAAATAGTGTCACTCTAGTTAGCTTTAAGTTAGTGGTTAGTTTTAGAGTCATGTAAGAATTTTCTAAAATATCAATTTTCAAAAATCTCAGATAGTAGTTATAAATGGTTGAACCTTCATTGTAATAGTTAGGATGGGGAAGGAATAAAAGATTGTTATTTTTTTACTCTCATGTGTTTGAATGATTTTTATATGTCATGAATAAATTAAAGTTTATTGGCTCAAGGGTCATGGTTTGCAGTTAAAGGTTGAAGGTTAGACTTTAAATTTTTAAATTCAAACAAGGGAAGGCTAATGTTGCGATGGTGAATCTTTTTGGGTTAAAGGCTAATCATCGTAGTTTAGGTTTGCATTTGTCATGTACGACATTTATCTTGAGGCTTACTAGTGAATGATTAAGAATTGGGGTTTAGGATTAAATGCTAAGGATTAAAATTTAGGGTTTTAGGTTCAAGATAACGAATGCTAGTGTGAGGGTTAATATTTTTGGGTTAAGTTGTAACAGTTGTAGTTTTTCAAGGATTTGATAGTGGTGTAGGGGATCAAGTTTATGGGTCAAGGATTAATAGTTGGGGATTGGGATCAAAGAATAAGGATTGGAATTTAGGGTTTTGGTTTCATGGCCAAGACTAATAGTGTAAAGATTGAGATTTTTGGTTCAAGAAAAATTGGTTTTGGTTCAAGGGTTATTCATTTGTTTCTTACCATGATTAAACTTTTGACCCATTTTCAACCATGTCCTATTAATTTCATAGTTATTTAACATACATGGTACAAATTACTAACCCTCTTGACCCTTTTTAGTTAACTCTATAACAACACATTTGACATATACTAACTACTACCATGTACCACTAATTTGAATGATCTTTTACATGCATGGTCCAAAATTATTAATCCTCTCAATCAATTTTAGTTGGATCTATGACAACATGTTTGAGATATACTAACTACCATGAAAAGGTAATATGTTCATTCTCCAACTTCTCTGGCATTTTCAAATTACGTTGACAACCTTATAGATAAAAAATGCATTTGCATAGCCAAACATGGTATAATCTACTAAATGCTAAATATTTGTCTCCACTTCATCAACCATTTTTATGTTTAATGGTTTTAGGTGTATGGAATTTACCCAGAATTAGTAAAGGCTAATGTTGGCGCTACAGTGTCATAAGTTTTTGTGATAGAAATATGCAACATTGTAAAGAAGTGCACCACACTATTTAATTAATAATGTGTTTTGTAACTAAATAGAATAGTTAAAAGACAGTTGGAAAGAGACATAATTGTATCAATTTTGTATAAAAAGGGAAGAAATGGGACTGTCTTTGGTTGGTATTTATCCCCATTTTTGAGTTTATGACTGTAATATGATCTTTGATAGAATGAATGAAAGATGAACCAACTGTTATCTTATTTCTTGTGTTTGAATTTTTACTACACATGAATTATTTATGAGTTGATTGTGTGAATGAGATGTTGAATGTGAATGATGAACTTATGCAATTCCCTTTCCTAAATTTAGTCTCTGTAATTCCTATGTGTTTCCCGGGTGAGACTGTATCCTTCTGGGATGCTAAAAATACCTATACTCATAGGATTATTGTTGATAACTTAGTTTAGAACCCTCGGTCTAAATTTGATCCAACAAATGGTTCAGTTGTCAGGACCTGAATAGCTTGGGATTGCATAAAATGAGTTGGAAACCAATGAGCGAATAACTACAAGATTGGTAAACACATAAGGAGGAAAAAATTGCGCAAAGGGAGACATGGAATTTAGACATCAATCTGCAGCACTAGTTACAGAGGTACATTTATGCAAATGAATATGTTCTTTTTTTCTAAATTTCCTAGTTTGTTGTCTAAATGGTTGAAAAGACAAGTAGAGTTGAATGTGGTTTGGAGGAACGAAAAAGTAGTTATTTGAGATCAAGAAAAGGTATAAGAATTGAAGAATATTGATAATAAGTGGACTAGGGTGATATATTTCTAGTTTTATAGGGACAAAGAAGGATATATTATTGAATTTTCTATAGAATAACACAAAGCCTTTGGCCATGCAAGGGATAAATTTGAGACAAACCCTACAAAGAGGTTGTTGTCATAGATCTCCATTTGGATAAAAATTTTGTTTGTAGAAAAATAGATTATGTGCATGCAACAAGATAAGATGGAAGAGTAGAATCCCTTCATGTTGGGAGGGAGGGAATAAAGAAGAGGGGAAGAAGGATGAGATGAAGAATTAAAAAGAGAGATAAAATGGATCCAGATGAGAAAAGACGAAGGAGAGATGAACGACATGAAGAAGAAGTGCACTAAAGGAAGCTATGTGGAAAGTTAGTTTTGATATAGATAGAATAGATAGCGAAGACATTGCAGGAGGTAGTGAAGAGGTGAAAAGAAAAAGGGACTCATTAGAAGAGAAAAATATAGAGGGCATAGTTCTCCGGGAAAGTAGCATAGAAGGTGAGAAAGAGGAAGAAGATCAGACAGTAAAGAGGCGTGGAACATAAGAGGCCATGTCAGAGGATGATGTGGAATAATGAGGGATGCATGATGAACCAATGAAATGGAGAAGCTATGACTTGGAAGAGTCGGAAGAAAGTGATGAGGAGTCTTAGTGGATTTAGGTAGTGGATAGTTCATCTGAAAATGAAATCATAGAGAATGAGGATGTTGTGGGATTGAGAGATTTATTTTGTCAAATAGACATTGAAGATTCATTTGGATCTAGGAGTTAATAGAATAATGAAATTGTGTTGTATAACTCCCCCCTTGAACCACTCTCTCAACACGTGTTTATAACAAGAACTAAGAATTCAATACAAAGTGAAGTTAGATTTATTTTATAGCATAGATTATAAGAAGGGAGAAGAGTAGAAGACAAACAAAGAAGTGGAAAACTAGTAAAAATATTGAAGATGGAAGGAATGATGATAGATTCATTGTTGAGACTTCCAATTCTTCATGGAATTGGAAAGGATGATGCAAAGCAACATTGGTTCACTTATGAAGCAGTGTGGGAAGTAAAGCAAGTGTCAGATGAAAGAGACAAAGTAGCGTAGATGGAAATTACTTTGAGAGATTGCACACTTACATGGTACATGAAATATAAGTAAACTATTCTGTGAGGATATACAAGGACGTTGGTTGAGATCAAAGAGGTGATGTTAAAGGAGTTTCAAAAACCGAAGTCAGAGTCACAATATATCATTGAAATTAAGGAAATAAAGTAGTATCCAAGAGAGATAATTTGCGATTACAAACAAATATTCAAGATTATGTTGGATACATTCTATTTTCAAATCCAAGATGTGCAACATAGGGAGTGGTTCATTGCAGGACTTTTACTTCACATACAGATCCGTATAACTCAAAAAAAGGTTCTCACGTAGATTGATGAAATAGAAATTGCAATGTGGTTGGATTCTAAACTAGGGGGTGAATCTTCTTCAAGAATGGTGCAAGTCCAATCACAACTAGGGACACTAACTATGCAGTTGCAAAAAATATCCAAGGGGAAGGAAGTATGAGAAAATATATGGTGTACACTCTATTGCATAGAAGGAAACTATTGCAATGAATTCCATATATTGAGAGCGTATATAGAAATGGGTTCCCTGAATCCTTTCCTGACAAGACATCATGCAAACTACTGAGAAATATGTAAGAAATGGGGTCACTCCACTCTGCAATGTCCTATGTTACAGAAGTCTCATACTATTACTAATACCCCTTTTGTGAATTATGTAAATCAATGTGACATGATGTTAATGGATGTTGTGCATTACAATTGATGGAAGAGCATTTTGTTGATGCCTATAGAATACAGGGCACATAGAATAATGAAGCTAGTAAGGGATGTGATTTCAGACGAGGATTCTATGGATATGGTAGAGGAGGAAGACAACCTGTTAGCTTCAACTGCGAAGAATTGGGCCATGGAGAGCGCTTGTGTAAAAAAATGAGAGCGTTGTGTGGATATTGTTGTAGTGTTGAACATGATATAGAAGATTGTCTAGAATTAATAGCCAAGTGGGAAGCGAAAAAAAGTCTTTGTAATATGGTGGTTACAGAGGCACACAATGGCCAAAATTTAAGGGATCTAGTGAATGTCTAGATAGTAACTAGAGGGGTAGCTAGAACAATGGAAGATTGTGGCAAACAAGGGTATGTAGAATAGATGCTAGAAGATAAAATTAAGAAGGCCCCAAAAACCTTATCAAAGTTTGATGCTACGCATCAAATGAAGTTATTGTCTGAAGGAGAAGAAGTACTTGAAGAAGCACAATGACATATGGGAGAATTTCAAATGGATTGCAATAAGGAAAGTGACTCTAATATCTATGTAAGCGGATTTTTGCGTTGTTGTGGGAAAGTACTTAATGTTTTTCTAGTAACTAGAAAATTGACACAATTATTAACAAAATATATGGTTGTGAGAAAAGAAAAGATTCCTATTATTGCATCATTGCCAGAAAGGAACGTTCAACATGTAACGAGGAAAAAGAGAACAACAAAATAATTTAAGATGAAACTAAATATTGGAGTTTATGAAATGCAGGATGTGATATTGGGTTTGGGATATGAGGTAAATGTTTTACCAAATAAATCTTGGGAATTGTTGTGAAGACCGAAATTGGCTTGGTCACCAATACAGTTGAGGTTAGAAAATCAGTATAGAGTATTTCTAGTAGGAAGAATGGAGGATGTGGAGGTATATATATATATATATATGGGATTAAGACTAAGGAAGAATTTGAAGTGATTGATATTTTTGATGGATCAAATCCATATCCATCCTTTTTGGGTATTGACCAGGCATTTGAAAAAAATGTTCCCTTGAATTTGAAAAGGAGAACTATGTCTTTTGAGTTAGAAGAAGTGAGAGTAGTAGCTCCTTTGGATCCTAATGAAGGGGAGAGATACTATGAACCTGTCAGAGATGCAATGGAGGATGACGAGATATAAAATATTTCCAATAATACAAGGAGAAGGGAATATTATATAAATTTGTAATGTCCCTTTTTAGAAATTTATTAAAATGGTGAAATTTTCAACTTTTTCCACTAGTTCGACCTTTGACTAGTATTGGTCTCTTGGTCTCCAAATGACTCCAAATGCTCCCAAATTGTTATAGAAGGTGTATGGATGATATTAGGACATAATTATGAGTTTCATGGATGATTTATATTCTTCAAGAGGCTTATGAAAATCTCCTTTAAGTTTTTTCCAAAGTAGGGAGTTTGACTAGCAATTTCTCTTTGACTAGTATTGGTCTCTTGGTCTCCAAATGACTCCAAATGCTTGTATAATGGGTTTGAAGGTATTTGAGAGGTATTAAGACATATAAAATAGGCTTATGGATACTTAAAAACCCTTAAAACACTTCTGCAACATTCATTTACAATCTGGACAAGGCAGGGAAGATTACTAGTAATTTCAAACTTCAAATCCCCCAAGGGTAGTGGAAAAACATGGCTTCCCAAATGCTGTTAAAACCTTCCAAATTTATGAAAAGAGGTATGGTACTGATAAGTGGCTTTAATTATCTCCCCAATGTATCCTTAATTATTTCTTATGGCCTTCTGCAACTCCTTGAAATCATAGGTTTATATGCAAGATTTCACATAGGGGGAAAAGCTAGTTATTTTCACCATGACTTATGAAATTCGAATTTTTGGTGCCAAGTTCTTATGCTCTGTTAATGAAAATTCTTCATAAATTTACTCCATACATAAAAAAAATGACATAGGATAGCTGATATAACTCGAAATAGTGTCTCTTCAAACTCCAACAACAAGATCTAGTGGAAATGGCATCATTTATGCATTGTTTGGTATTTTTACATAAATCCACTTAGTATTTCAACCTGAGAGTCTCATGAGAAGTAAAAAAAGAGTATATATATCAGATTACAAATATATGGGGCCTCAAGAGCTATCCCAAAGAGTTCATCACCTCAACAAGTGTGCATATCCTCAAGGAGCAAGAATATGCCAAGAAATAGAAAAATGGTTGTAGAAGCAAGATGAAAGAGATGCGACCATGAGCTTCCCTGTAGCTTCAAACTGTAACAAAAGAATCCATTAAATATCCAAATGAAATTTTTGAATGTCCTTTCCAATTACCAACAAGGATGGGAATCTTTCACCCTAGGAATTGGTGCTAAGGCAAGTAGAGTAGCACTCCACTAGCTCTCCTCTCCCAAATGCAAAATGCAAATTCTAAAATGATAAAAAGCTACCATACTTTTTTGTTATTGTCTCTTATAAACTTCTAAGGCCCTCCATGGGTCTAATTCCTCCCAAGAAATGTTAAATTTTTAGAATTTACTTCAATCTGATCTAGGATCTTAATTGAGAGAACAACATGTACAACAAATCTACAGCATATCAATCATGGACAAAATAATGCAAGCACACAAGAGACACAGAGTTTACTTGGGGAAAACCATAAAGGTGAAAAAATCAAATAACTTCCTCAGAGATAGATAGAGCAATGATACAACTAGAATACAAGAGATAGTCTTCTCCTAGCAGCAGAGCCTCCTCCTCCACAAGTGCGCCACTCTCCAAAGTGTGAGTGAGAGAATAGAATGTGTAAAATGAGAGAGACACACTCTCTATTTATACACTAACTTGACTTGACCTGTACTCAACTAGGTCGGCCTCAACTTAACCACTTAACATAATGCTGACTGGGCCGACCCCCACTAGGGTGGTCTAATAACCCTTTGAACCACATGGTAGAACCCCAATAGGGTGGTCTAATAACCCTTTGACCCACATGACTTATACAGGGCCGACCCCAACAAGGTGGTCTAATAACCCATCAAGTATAA
This sequence comes from Larix kaempferi, assembly GCA_027924585.1. Lineage (NCBI taxonomy): Eukaryota > Viridiplantae > Streptophyta > Pinopsida > Pinales > Pinaceae > Larix > Larix kaempferi. The sequence continues at coordinate 26,973,289 of BSBM01000445.1, forward strand.
GTTACGACACTTACAATATAAATGAGGACACTTCCGTATGAAGGAATAATAACATCTCTATAGGAATACAACCACTTCCGTATAGAGGAATAATAACATCTCTATAGGAATACAATATACATATATGTGAAATACATTCCGAAGTTACATATACATCAACACTCCCTCTTAACTAGGAAGGTATTTCTCGACACAAGTCTTCTAGCACAAGTCATCTTCTCTGGATCATCATCACTGCTGCTGCTATCTCAATCAATCTCTGAATCTACTCATCATAGGAAGTTCTACAGAGCCACTCCTTTTTCATACTGGATGTAGGCCCACCACCTGCAGGTCTTCGTCATCACTGGCTATACTGTGTAAATCGCAGGACTTATTGCGTGCGTCACAAAACCTTAAAAGAGTCTCTTGACTAGCAAGACCCTAAAGAGCATCTGAGGCCTTTTTCATCCTGTCCAGATCTCCAGGACTTATTACATGTGACCCCACCACAAAAGCTCGAAAGAGAATCCCAGGACTGATTACGAGCACAAGGCTCAACCTATCGGATCTTCGAGGGCACAAATTACATGTGGTCACCACAAAACCTCGAAAGAGCATCCCAGGACTGATTACGAGCACAAGGATCAACCTATCGGATCTCCCAGGGCACAAATTACATGTGGTCATGGAAAAACCTTGAAAGAGCATCCCAAAACTGATTACAAGCACACGACTCAACCTATCAGATCTCCCAGGGCACAAATTACATGCCATAGGACAAAACCTCGAAAGAACATCTGCCAGATATCCCAGGGCACAAATTACATGCCATTGGTGAAACCTCGAAAGACTATCTGCAGATCTCCCAGGGCACAAATTATATGTCCTCCCAAGCAAAACCTCGAAAGAGAATTTTCCAGATATCCCAGGGTACAAATTACATGCCATAGGCAAAACCTCAAAAGACTATCTGCAAATCTCCCAGGGAACAAATTACATGCTTATCTGCACAACCTGTTGCACGACCTCAACCTGATACTCACCATACATAATCCTGATGTACATATGATCATCCTGATTATCATCACTGCAACATCTTGCTGCATGTAATTTGGAGCAACATCCCGAAGCTCGTCATCCATGATCATCCTGAACATACAATGCATCTACCTGATGCATACCAAGTATCTACCTGATACATATCATCATACATGATCCACCTGATCATACAGTGTATCCACCTGATACAAATAAAAATACATGATACATATCACCATACATGATCCACCTAATCATACAATGTATCCACCTGATACATATACAGATACATGGTCCAAGCATCCAACATGATGCATATACAAAAATACATACAAGTGATCCAACTGATCATATCCAGCATCCAACATGATGCGTACATACATATAAATGATCAAACTGATCATATCCAGCATCCAACATGATGCGTACATACATATAAATGATCCAACTAATCATATCCAACATCCAACATGATGCGTACATACATATACATATAAATGATCCAACTGATCATATCCAACATCCAACATGATGCATACACAGAGCATTAACTGGAGCATCGTCTTGATGCTCATCATCCATGATCCTCCTGATCATCATAGCATCGTCCTCTTCAGATCATCTCATCGTCCATGAAGCACAGCCCAGATGCGCATCATCCAACACTTACACCACCGACATGGGAGAACACATCTACCACCATTCGGGGAAGGCTCCAGCCCTTACTTTTTCACCATGGGAGAACACATCTACCACCATGTGAAAAATGGCTCAGCAATTACATCACGAGAAAGGGAGAACACATCAACCATGTCAGGAAAGCTCATGTGCATCTGCATCTTCCGGACTCATCACTTCCCTTTGGAAGGAACCTCGATTTGAAGTGCACCAAGTCTCTCTCTGAAGTACTCAAACTGCACTCTGGCCAATGGCTTGGTCAATACATCTGCAACCTGCTCATCCGTTGCAACATACTCTGCTTCGGCTGTACTCAGTGCTACGTAGGACTGCTTCCTGCTAAACCAAGAGATCACACTTGATCCCATACTGAAGCAGCACCCAAATGTGCTCTTCCTATATGCAGCACTGCCTACCCAATTTGAATCAACATAACCATGCAAGTTAAACTTTTGATTTGCATCATACTTGAGCCCATAATCAACCGTACCCTTTAGGTACCTCAGTATATGCTTTACAACAACTAGGTGAACATCTCTCGGATCTGTCAGGAACTGGATCAATGTGTTCACCGTAAAGCAAATATCTGGTCTCATGTTCATCAGGTACATAGAGGACCCAATCATCCGACGATACATCGTGACATCAACCGGATCAGATGAAGCATCACATAGAAGCTTCAGGTTCGATGCCATAGGTGTGGCCATATCTGATCCAGGTGGATATCGGTGGCAGCCCACCTCTTCCAACTGGCTCAAAACAGTCTTCTGGCAATTTTGGTAAATTACTATTTTTAGCAGTTTTTCGGGTCCTGAACTTCCGGAGCCATTTTGAGGCCCTAAACGACATTTTTTGGCGATTTGGGGGACCAAATGGTTGCCAAAGGCATACATTTGGGCCCAGTCGAAAGTTGTAAATCTCGGTTAGACCTTTCCAACGAGCTATCGAGCGCCCTAAACGGAGATCGTATGCAAAATTTATGACCTCGGGAAGTTGACTGTTCAACTAACCACCTTGGGGCCACAAACTTTATGACGGTTCATCTTCTAGGGTTAGGTTTTTGGATGTTTGGGATTCTTTCCCTCATGCTTATGATAAATAGGTCCTTTCGGCCTCTCTTTGTATTCATCTTGGCACGAATGAGCATAGCGGCCACATCTCTTCTTAGAGATAGCTACCACCATTCCAGCTATTGTATTTTACAGTCTGTTCTATTTCTGCTATTTAATAGAATATGTGTTTACTGTATCACTGTGTTATTTGCAATATATCTCTGTATATGATTCTGTATATGCTATCTTTTGTTTCGTTCCCACATAAATCCGAATCAATATCCTTGCAGTCCATCATCCCGAACTTCTTCAGGATCTCTACTGCATACTTCCCTTGTCCAAGGAAGATTCCATCTACTCTCTGCCACACCTCCATGCCAAAAAAAAATAGTTCATCATCCCCAAGTTCTTCATCTTGAACTCGGAAGCAAGCTTCCTCTACGTGTCGGCAATCAATCTATCCTCACCTGTTACAAACAGGTCATCCACATAGTAGTATCATTGGATTTCCTTCCTCAACCTTGTAGTGAAGGTTGGAATCCGCTTTACTCTTGGTAAAGCCCAAACTGGATAGAAAGCTGTCTATCCTACCATACCAAGTTCTGCACATTTATGACTCCCTGTCATGTGTCTCAGAACCAAGTGGCTGCTCCACGTACACTTCTTCTTCAACTACAGAAAGCTATCTTGAAACCCATATGGTGTATCTTCCCTATCATCATTGCAGCTGGAGCAAGTACTAATCTAATGGAAGTAGATCTGGCTACAGGAGCAAAAGTCTCTATGCTACCACCTGCAGCATGCTTGATATTGTAGTTCTCTTGGAAGTCACTACAGACTCCCCTTCAGGTCTTGGGATTGCATCCCAAACATCTTCATGATCGACTGGCACTCCTCGATCATGGCATTCTTCCCAGATCCTAGGAACTTCAATATCTTCAATATTTTCAATAGATAATTTTGTTGCTAAACAAATGTTGTAGTCCTTCTTTTGTAGGTGATGGTATACGATCTTTCCTACACAACAAGTTAAATTGCATGATTAGAAAACATCTCATAGTTTTCAGAAAAAATTCTTACACATAAAGAAATATGTCATACAGTCATGCAATTATCTTAGCCAATGCTTCAATACAACATTTATCCATATCCCGTAACTTTCTAGATGCCTTCCAATCTCTACCAGAACATTGTTAAGAGTGTGCACAACTCCTAACATGTCAACAAAGAGGTTTCATTCTAGATAAGTAGCAATGGAATGTTGTACAATGCCATAGGCCACTTACCCATGCATATTAGTAGTATACGGTTCATCAATGCAACTATTCTAATATGCATAATACACAACCTAATTCTAGGAACATCAGTATATACATTATTGAACAGTATTATTTAAACAATAAAATATGCAAGTAATGACAATTCAAATACTTATCTTTGTTTGTTTGTTGGGTTGAATCCCTCTCAGTCTTTACTTCTTTTCCGCAACTCCATTCTTATGTGGATTGTGAGAAGTGGTCAACTCCCTCTGAATATATGCATCCTTGCAGAAACTACTGAAGTGTGCTCCTTTGCTTTCTTGCAGGAACAACTGAAGTGTGCTCCCTCTTGATCTTTGCTTCCTGGATTACTTGTCCTTGAACTTACATCCATCCTTAATCACTATGCATGCTTATTAGTATCATAATTGTGTTGTCCTTGAGGTCTCATACATAATCACACATTTATTAGTATAATCTTAATACTATCAAAACACAATAATCTTAAACATGTATATTCATGATCATTCACATATAATAAACATTAGTATTCAAGGTTTCAGGGAAGTCTTCTTTTACTCATACATATTCTTATTTGATCATAGGACTCTTCTGGTTAGTTGAATCATCAATCAAGATAAGAGATATAACATGCATAAAACCTGTGATTATTCAAACCTATACCTTCATGATTCTTCTGGTTAGTCATATCATCAATTATGGTAAGAAACATAATATGCATACAACCATGATTATTCAAACCTATGAATTCATGAATAATCATTATCAACAACACAACAGTATAAGATCCTAACACAAGGTAGGATTCTAGCTTGATATAGGAAAAACATACCTGGATTAGCATGCTAGCTAGTTATGTCTAACATACCCGCATAATGTCTTCTGGTTCTCTTCAGTGACTTGTGCTAGTAACCTGCATGTCTCATAAGTTAACCATTGTAGAACCAAGTTATACATACCTCGAAAGTAGATCTTCTATGTGATCCATGACAATGAATGAATCTTTGGCTTCATGTCACCATGAGCATATGTTCTTGAAGTAGAACATGATTTGACTTTCTTGGTGTACTTTTTGTGTTAGCAAACAACATAAACCTCATACAGCATCACAATGCATTAGTACAATCATAAGTGTCAAAACCTTAATCAATGAATATCTTCTATTAAGGTGAGACGACAAGTCGAGTAATTAATCAAGATTGTACTGTAATGATATGAAGACAAACATATGATAAACTTAACCATGAAGCATACCTGTAAGCCATACTTGTCAAGATTGCGTGTAATCTTCTTATGGAAGGCCTTAGCCTCATCTCCCTTTGAGACAAGAACTTCTTCACTTATGCAGGTGACCAATCCATCTTCTTCTAGGATTAACCCAATCCACTTGATTTGCAAGAACTGGACCTAGAGATGGATTAGGGTTTGTCAAAGAAACCCCCAAAATTCAAACTTTGAATTTCAAACTTCCGAAAGGATAGAAATATGTGCCTTGATGAGATGATCAAGTTGGTATATTCAGAATTTGAAAACTGCAAAGTTTCACCCCTTGAAATTGCCTTTTAGAATTCCAGATTCACTGGGGAGGACCTTGAATTAGGGTTTGAGTTTCCCAGAGCTTCACCCAACCAAAGGATTTGATTCAAAACTCTAAGCTTTGATTTTTCTGAGGAGATTCCAGCCGTGGTCACAAATTTTCAAAATTCCAATTTTTTGCAGAAGCCCTAATTTTCCACTTTTCTGATCAAAGTCCCGAACTAGGGTCTGATCAAGCCCGACCTTCTGCCCAACCAAAAAATATGATCTTGGTCTCTAAATTTCAATTTTTATGAGTAGAATTCAGCCGTGGTCTCCGATTACAAAAAATCCAACCTTATCTGAAACCCTAAATTCCGGAAGCCATGAATGAAGGTGCTAAAAAATAATTCTGTTTTGACATAAATATGTACCTGATTTTTTCTGGTGTAACTCTGAACTTTTTGATCCACAGGGTTTGCAAATTTTTTCTAAGATAGTCTGACCTGTCATCGTTCCATCCCAATAGGTTTGACCTCAATTGGATTCTCTGAGAGAGAGTTATGCCAAGTGTCACAACGTGACCTGTTTATGGGGTAATACAGGAGAGCGAACTTGTACAACGTGCCACGTGTCACTGGTTTAACATTGGCCTCTAAAAAACGTTTCTGAGATAGCCTGATTGTTTATATTTCCATCTCAATAGGTCTGACCTCAATTGGATTCTCTGAGAGAGAGTTATGCCAAGTGTCGCAACGTGACCTGTTTATGGGATAATACAGGAGAGAAAACTTGTACGGCGTTCCACATGTCACGGGTTCACCTTCGTCCTATGAAAAATGTTTCTGAAATAGTACAGCCTGTGTACTACTTGTCACTTTTTACGAAGTTTAATTTGGAGCTTCCTAGCCCAAGTTATGACCTTTTTCCCAAGGTCACCTGATTTTGACTCAGATCTGGAAGAGGCCGAAACCCTATATTGTACAGATCATAAATCATAGAGTACAACGAATTAGATGTTGTTCTTTGGATACAAGGTACATGGGGATCTGATATTCGACCTGTAAAAGTTTCAGATCCGAAACATTCACCAAAATGGATTTATAGCGAAAGTTCTACGATGACTGGTTTTTGCTATATCAAGCCCTAGCATCGTAAGTGCAACAAGTGTCATACATGCCATATCATGCCTTCTTTCAGGCTAGCTCTGATACCATGTTAAAATTTTTAGAATTTACTTCAATCTTATCTAGGATCTTAACTAAGAGAACAACATGTACAGCAAATCTACAGCATACCAATCATGGACACAATAATGCAAGCACACAAGAGACACAGAGTTTACTTGGGGAAAACCATAAAGGTGAAAAACCCCAATAACTTCCTCAGTGATAGATAGAGCAATGATACAACCAGAATACAAGAGTTAGTCTTCCCCTAGCAGCAGAGCCTCCTCCTCCACAAGTGCGCCACTCTCCAAAGTGTGAGTGAGAGAATAGAATGTGTAAAATGAGAGAGACACACTCTCTATTTATACACTAACTTGACTTAACCTTTACTGAACTAGGTCGGCCTCAACTTAACCACTTAACATAATGCTGACTAGGCCGAACCCCACTAGGGTGGTCTAATAACCCTTTGACCCACATGGCCGAACCCCAATAGGGTGGTCTAATATCCCTTTGACCCACATGGCCGAACCCCAATAGGGTGGTCTAATAACCCTTTGAACCACATGACTTATACAGGGCCGACCCCAACAAGGTGGTCTAATAACCCATCAAGTATAAGTTACGACACTTACAATATAAATGACGACACTTCCTTATAGAGGAATAATAACATCTCTATAGGAATACAACCACTTCCATATAGAGGAATAATAACATCTCTATAGGAATACAATATACATATATGTGAAATACATTCCGAAGTGACATATACATCAACAAGAGATTCATGCCAACTCAAGTTGGGAAGAGATTCCCAAGTATACCACTTGTCCCTCCAATTCTAGCCCTCTCCTTCTCCAAATTCGAATTGGTGTCAATTTGGCTGCCCTAACTCACTTGAGTGCCCTCTTGGAGGCTATTTTTAGCCCGGACATGTCATATATGTCATATTTCATCCTTCAGGTCTCATTTGTGTCATAGGTGTCATAACATCTTCATCATTGTTGTCATAGAACTAGGGAATCTAGTCCAAGTGTCTCACTAGCTCCAAAATGCCTCTTCCTCTTCCATGGGAGTTACTCTTCCACTCCAATTCGACCTTAATTGATTCATGCCAAGTATATTTACCTTACAAATCATCCCAAGAACCTTGGGATTCTTATGGATTAAAAATGACAAGACGAGGATGCCATGTGGCATATAAAATCTAGCTTGTGTGGTCCCACATCCTCCATGTGTCTTCATGATCAATTGCCACTTTGATTTTACCTTGTATTTATTTATTTAGATACTTTATTAAATATTTATTCCATTCTAATGTTCAAACATCATTTATTATCCCCCTTATTTCAAATCCCAAAGCTTCCACCCCCCAACCTAGGGAACTAGTAATTTTCCTCCATGGCAGTTCATTTGGATGGGTATATTACAACTTTGAATTGGAATTTCTCTTAATGTGACCCACCTTGTCCATTTGGATATAATTTCACATTATTACTAACTTGGACTTCATTCTTGGCATTTATTTGTCCCTTAGCATCCATTTTGACAAACTATCATGAGTATGGCCAAGGGGCTTAGGCCATTGTGACCCAATGCAAAATTTTGGGACATGACAAAATCCAACCACTGATGGTGAAAGCAATTGGAGTAGAATATGCTCATTTGAGACATATTCCGAAGATGTAATAGAAATATGGAAAAACATAATGTATGAAGTATCTATATAAAGGTGCACAATAACTAAAAAATCATTGCACTGGGTAGGGACAGAGCTACGCGATACTCCACACTTTGATGGGAATGCATAGTAAGAGATTTTATACATGAAATGGAGAAAAAGGTGCCTAAATTGGTGCAAATTCAAGGATTGGATATTGCTTTAAAAGGGACACCCACCTAGTGGTGGGATACCATAAAGAAAACTTGGACAGTTGGTAGAAAGTAGTATAGACTATTTCTGTAATATTTAATCCAGAATCTAAAAAGGAGATGTTGAACAAGTATAAGGGAATGCACGATCCTACCGAACATATGTGGTTCTGCAAAAAACAATGGAAAGATAGAAATGCCTCGATGGAATAGTGAGTTCATATATTTATTCATTCATTGGATACTGCACCAAAAATTTGGTACATACATCAAGAAGTTTAAAGATACACTGGAGATTGGGAATGCAAAAACAATTTTGTGACACATTTAAATTTTCTTCAGAAAGTACATTATTGAACATTATTTTGGGAAAAATAAAAAGATTATTATTTTTGAGAAAAACACAAAGATAAAATGATAAAGTGGTTTGTGCAACACATAAGAAATTGGTGGAATTAAATAAACCTATTTTTTGTTGGCATATTTCAGAAGAGGGACAAGAGGAATAAGATGATCCAAAGAAGTTACATATTAATGAAACAAAATGGGAATGCACAATGCAAGATACCGGTGTTGATCACACTGCACAGGAATATTTACAACCTTTAAAGAAAAAAAAATATAATATTGGGATGGAAGAGCAACCAAAGATGGCACTTTTGAGAGATTATTTGGACAAAGAAATAGTAACACAAATAGTAGACCTCTTGAAATAATGTGAGGATATGTTCCCTAGAAGTTTCTCGGAAATGAAAGGCATTGTATGACTATTGGAAAAATTGAAAATCTAGTTAAAACCAGATGATAAACCAATCAAGAAAAGACCATACAAGTTAAATACTAAATAGAAAGAAAAAGAATTAGATAGGATGCTTGAAGTAGGAATAATAGTTCCAGTGGTGGAATTTGAATGGGTAAGTCCAATGGTGGTGCAAGATAAAAATACTGGAGGGAAGAATCTATGTGGATTTAAGGGATTTAAATGCTGCACGTATAAATTATCCATTTCCCACTCCATTTACGCATGAGTTTTTGGAAAATGTAGGAGGACAAGAGGTGTACTTTTAATTGATGGGTTCTCTAGATACCATCAAGTGAAGATTGCAGAGGAGGACCGCACAAAAAAAACATTTGTGACAGAATGGGGTTCTTTTGCATACACAGTGATGCCATTCACTTTGAAGAATGTGCCAGTGGTTTTCTCGCGTATTATGGTGACAACTTTTAAAGAATTCATGTACAAATTTTTGGAAGTGTATATAGATGATTGGATGGTGTTCATCATGTTAAAGGATCATGTACAGGTATTAAGGATAATGTTAGCTAGATGTAGACAGTTACATATTTCTTTAAATTTGAAAAAATGTGTTTTTTGTACACCAATAGGAGTATTATTGGGGAATGTAGTTTGTAAATAATGGTTGTTTGTATATCCATCTTATAAGATTGTTGCGATAGTGAATTTTCCAACACCAACCTATGTAAAAATGCTACATACTACTCTCGGGAACATGGTATATTATACGAATTTTATAAAAAAATATGCCAAGATTACTACACCATTGGAAATACTGTTCAAAAAAGAGAACAAATATGAATGGAATTTAGAGGGTTAAGAGGCATTTGACTTGTTAAAGGACAAGTTGTTGACAACACCGATAATGATTTTTCTAGATTGGATGAAGATATTCCATGTCCATGTGGGTTCTGCATCTATAGCTTTGGGGATTATGTTGACAGAGTCTGGAGAAGGAAATATTTATCATCCTATTTCTTTTGCAAGTAGAAAAATGTGAGATGCAGAAAGATACTACACCACTATGGATAAAGGACTAGAAATGTTATATTCCTTACAAAAGTTTTGACACTATTTTTTGTGGAATTTCTTTAAATTTTTTACTAATCACTCTACTTTGAAGTATTTAGTTAACAAGCTAGTTTTGGGGGAATATTTGTCACTTGTTATTTCAGGAGTTTGATTTTGAAGTCTTGTTTAATCCTGGAAAACATAATGTCAGACCAAATCACTTATCCAGGATAGAGAATGAAGAGATAGAAGGAAGCATTGATGATCAGTTGTTGAATGCGTAGTTGTTTTTTGTGGATGTTGTACCTAATCAATTTACATAAGTTGCAACATTTTTAATGGAAGGAAAAGCACCTGATGTTTACATAGTGGTACAACGACGACAATTGGTTACAAGGAGTGCATATTATTAGTTGGTAGATAGACAATTGTACAAGTTGGGAGTTGATGGCATGCTGCGCAGATGTGTGATGGAGTATGAACATAATGCAGTACTATATGAAGCATGTGAAGGAATCATAGGAGGTAATCATGCAATAAAGGTGATAGCATGAAAGGTACTCCATGCAAGTTTGTGGTGGTGTTCAATTTTTGTAGAAGAAAAAGAATATTGTAAAATAAGTGATGTATGTAAGCACATGGGAAAGTTATCAATGCGCGATGAATTATTGTTGGTTCCAGTTACTACAATGGAGCCTTTTGAGAAATGGACAATTGATTTTGTGGGTCTCATCAACCCACCAACAAAAATATCTTGCATAAGACACATCATTACAACAATAAAGTATTTGACACACTAGGCAGAGGCAGTGCTAGAGAAAGAATATACAACAAAAGTTGTTGTGTGGTTTATTTTTGAAAATATTATCACTAGGTTCAGTTGTCCTAAAATTTTAATGAGTGATCAAAGTACACATTTTTTAAATGCTACTATTTGTGACTCGTTAATGTAGGTATTTATGATTCATCATCAAAAGATTACACTCTATTATCCATAGGAAAATGGAATGGTTGAATCATTTAATAAAGTATTAGAGCGTGCAATGAAAAAGGTTTGTAATGTTGAAAGGGATGAATGGGACCAGAGAATTTTAGCAGTTTAATGGGCATATTGGACTACTTGTAAGTGTTTAAAAAAAATTGCACCATTTCAGTTAGTTTATGGAAAAGAAGTTGTGATGCCGGTGGAGTTTGTAGTTCCAATTTTACGCATTACACTTTCCACGAACATAACTGATGATGAATCTTTACAAAGTCAATTGGAGAATCTGATCGAGCTAGAGGAAGACAAGTTACTTGTTGGATATAGTCAAAAGGTGGAAAAGCACACACAAAAGGTGTGGTGTGACATAAATATTCAAAAACATGATCTTGAACCTAGCCCTTTGGTACTACTTTATGACAAGAGATATATTAAACACACGGGAAATATGCACATATGATGGATGGGACCATTCTATATTTCTTACATCATTGAAGCTAGAGCCGTAAAGTTGCATACTTTATGGGGTGATCCATTGAAGGGACTGATTTACGGGAGTCAATTGAAGGCATATTATGGCCTGCAAGGGTCGGAGGTATGAAATCTAAGGAAATGATTGATAAGTCATGTACATAATAGGGAAATTAGGAGCTACTTAGTTGGAAACAGTACGCTATTTAAGCTCGTTTATGGAAAGTTTTGACATTTGATAGCCATAAATTAGGGAAATTTTTAAACTTGAAAAAGTAATAAGTACAACGCATCACACCTTTATGATAAGTGGTTAATAATGATATTTCCTGGAAAAGTGGATCAACGGATGCAATAATGAGGAGATCGAAGCGACAATTGGATGAAATGGTAAGAAGATTTTGATGATCACATCGGATTGAAGAAAAATTTAATTTTTGGAGTGGGGGCAAGAAGAAAGACAAGGAATTTTTAACTAATTGCAAAAATCTTTTAAAAGGGAAGCTAGTTGGTTGCATTAGGTTGAGTGTCTAAATAGTGATTGTGGAGCTTGCAGAAGATATATCTAAGTTGTAGTGTGGAATTGTTGTTGTTATTTAAACAAATTTGATCATGCCTACTTCTGTAAAACCCAAACCGAGGCCAAAGGCTAAATAAGAGAAGGAGGTAGAAATGCTTGTTGTCAAAATTGATCATCAGGTGGATATTCAAGGTAAAATACTTAGATAGATGTCGTTGATAAAAATTTTGGACTTTAATCTTCAAGATACATTGATTTTTCCCGAATTGGAAGAAATTAATTATGATAAGGTTGTAGTTGAAGATGATGATATATAGAATGTAGTTCCAAAAACCTAGGTGCATAAGATTTTAAAATCAGGGATTATGTCTCTCCTAGATGTTCTGCACTTTGGAAGAAATCCAAGTATTACAAAATGTATAAGGTTCATGTTGAGTCAAGTCCATCAAGGAGTGTTATGGTTGGATAAACCCTATCCAATAGATTTGGATGTAATTAAAAAATTCTCAGGATTACCATGTGTGGGTGAGGATTTGGCTAAAGCGATTGCAACCAAGGATATGAAAGAAGACTAAGTCTATGCAAAGTATGGTGCACTCAATGGGGTATACAAGGCATAATTATATCAATGATCACAAAGCAACAGGTCAAGTTTGCAACACATATTTTAGTAGGAAAAATAGTAATAAAATTATGTAAGGATGAGTTCCTTGTGGGAGTGAAAAGTAGTATAGTATACTGTAATGTTGATAGCAGAAATGACTGCACGCTATGCATACATGAAAAAATTTCATGGTGACTTGCAACATGTTCATTCAAAAGTCATTGCATAGAATTCTTCTTTGACTACAGAAGTGGAAGACTTACATTTCGAACTATGCCCGGAGGAAATGTTTTCTACTATTGTTGAATAAAAGTGTCAAACTATTAAAGAATTGATATAAGGTTCGTGTGCATAGAATGAGACACTTAGAGAATAAATGTCACAGAGAAAGTAGAATTGAAACAACAGATTTTCCAGGTAGAGGAGGCATTTGATAAAGCAAAGAGCGCAGTGAAAAGTTTTTCAAAGTTGGTGAATACAAGTTTTTGAATTTGGGGTCATTTGCAGGACATACCTAAATCAATAGAAAAAGAAGCAAAGCCAAAGTGATAGAAGAAGAAGTGAGAACCAAGAAGCTGTATTTACAAATATCACCAATGTCTACCATAATGGGGGCTATGAATGAAATTTCTAGCCTTAGCAAGAAGATTAATATGATGAGGACAGAGCAACAACAAGTCACTGCTCAGGCATGGGGTCTTCACACAATAAACTTCTATCATAGCACGTTCGTTCATGGCATATGAAACAATACCCCTAATTTCACTAAATATTGGCAAACACCTTCTAAAATTGTTTTTTTAACCCCCTCCCAATATGCATTCCCAATTTAAAAAAACCCATATTTTCACTCGATATTGTATGTATCAATTTTTTCATTAACATTTTTTTATACCCCTTTATATTTCTACCTAGTATATTGATATGATACCCCTCTTATGACCCCACATGCATTCTACAATGCATCTTGCTTCTTTCGATGTATATTGTGGATGCACATTACTTCACCCACAATGCAATTACTCAACCACATATCATTATGATTTGCAACATCTAATGGTCTAATGAAGATATAGGAGATCACTTCTTGTATGTCACTAGAGCCAATGCACATAGTACAACATTTAGATTGCATGTTGCAGTTCCCCAATCGCTGAATAAGCCTGTTGTGGGATAGGTATCCAAGCCCCCAGGGCATGTAACAAGCTTTAGGAGGCTGACTAAACCTCTCAAGGCCTGTAATAGGCACGAGTGGTTGGGTATTCAATCTCCCAAGGCCTATCGAGGGCCTATATCAGGCCTTGGAGGCTTAGAGCCTCTCAAGGCTATTGGTAACAACTGACTGAGTGCCATTGGTAACAATTGGTTGTTAATGACCACTGTCTCTCGACTATGATCGACTGGAAACCCACTTCACCATGAAACCCCTCGCCTCAAGCATTCCTCAAGATGCGATATCCCTGCGTACTTGTAAGCCCAAGCCTTGCCTCAACCCGATTTCTCATCTGGACGTGATCCTGCCATCTCCATTTGGCAGATATTTGTCAGTCCGCCCATATAAAAAAGACCCCAAAATATTTTTTTATTGTTACATTAAATAAAAAAACCCTTTGCCCCTTAATATATAAGCAATATATTTTTTAGGTTTTCATGAATATTTAATACCGCAATATGAATGAACATGATATTATATTGCCTTCTAGTGAAGCCCACGTGTGCTCAGGTTATGGACTTGCAAGAAAAATCCAATATGCATTATGTTAATATTGCACAAGTTTATGAGAAGTGTCAGAAAGATGTTGACATAGGTGAATCTACGTAACCTAGTTAGCAGCCTATCACCAAGGAAGAAGTAGTAAAAATTCATAATGATTTTGATACTTTGTTGTGGTATGTGGAAGAAATGAACAGTCAATTTGATGGATTTGCAGTGCAGCTAAAATAGGTCTTCCGATTAGTTCAACAAGTGATTCTTGAGTAATGATGGGCTCAAGGGTGATCCCAACATAGTGTTGGGGGGATATTGGCACTGTAGTTTCATAAGTTTTTGTAATAGAAATATGCTATATTGTAAAGAAGTGTGTTTCGTTGTTTAGTTAATCATGTGTTTTGTAACTAAAATAGAATAGTTAAAAGACAATTGGAAAGAGACATATCTATCTCAATTTTGTATAGAAAGGGAAGAAATGGGAATGTCTTAGGTTGATGTTTACCCCCATTTTTGTCAGCAATCTCGGTTCCGTAGTACGGATTGCGGGTTGCGGAAACGCAAAAATTTGAAATTTGTGTTTTGGAATTTCCGCAATTCCAGTTCCATAGTACGGATTGCGGGTTGAAGAAACACAAAAAATTAAAATTTGCGTTTTGGAATTTCCGCAATCCTGGTTCCACAGTACGGATTGCAAGTTGCGGGTTGCAGGTTCAAGTTAAAAAAGAAAAGAAAAAAGGAGCATGCGGAATCAGAATTGGATGAGTTCACTGGCATTCTGAGGCCATTGACGAAGGCCATGAATGAACCAGTGAAGATCCTGAGCCCATTATGCTCCAATTTGGCATAAAATTTGAATTAATGGCTTTTACATATTGGTGTCTCGACGCTTGACAGAAGGTCCAATTGGGATGAAACTGATATGGAGTAGTCATGGAGTAGGCATGGTGTTAATGTTGGAAGCTTGGAACCAAACTTCAAAGGATGTGGAGTCGAGGTGAGTGAGAAGGCCAAAAAGCACTATTCCGGGCAACTTTTTGGGGATTTTGAAAAGCTTGCAGTGGAGGAAAGAAACCTTAGATGAAGGATTCAAGAAATTTACTAATCTCAACATTTCATATTCTCATTAAAACAAAAAATTCACATTAGACAAAGATTTTCCAGAAATGCACCGTTTGGGAAATAGCCATTTTTGGCTCAAAATTTGAAATTTTGGAAAAATGTTAAAAGTGAAAAGTAGTCAAACCCATAATTTTATAAAGGATGAATGGTTCATCAGAATAGAGATCCGCAAGTTGCTGAGTGTTCCTTGTTGTATGGACTAACTTCTCCCTGTAGAAATGTTTTGCTGACTCTTTCTAGATTTGCTTCTACAGGTAGATGAAGTTGGCAGTTCAGGATATTTTGCAACTGTGTAAAAAGTGCAGTATTGTGGTGAAAATTGTCATTTTTGAAGTGATGTGGTTTCCACACCCGAAGTCAGAATGGAGCACGTGGATAGGAATTGGAAAGCTTATCCAGAAAGGGACAATGGTGAATGAACAAAATTTGAATGGGGCTATCATACATCATATATTTTTAGAGCAGAAAAGTGCCAGTGACTGTTTTGTCAAATTGTTGATAATATGGGCAATTTCCAGAATTGCATGAATGGGAAAAATAAATGAATGCATAACAGATATGTGAATGATTCCATGAGTTTGATTATGTTAAATATTGATTTTTTATGTTTCTATAAGTATTCCTAATATGTCTAACAAATATTTTCATAATGCACAGTGCTTGCAACTCATAAGATTTAATAGTGTAGCAGAGGCAACCTATAGGAAAATGGTGACCATAAATGATGCTTAGGATCCTTATGAGCATGAAGAGGATGTGCTAGGAGACAATGTGCAAGAAGGGAATGCTGAGACTGAATCTAATGGGATAAGGGAGCAAGTAACTCCTCAGAATTTGGTTGAAACCATGGTGAGCTTCAATGAAAGTGTTATCCCTAAAGTTTGCACCCTGATTGCTTGGGTAAAAGCTTAAGGAAATCTTGAATAGAGATATCAGACATCTACCCAGTAATTCTATCAGTTTTGGTGACAGATGAGTATATGACAGAGAACAAGCAACTCAATAATCAGGTAGCAGGGAGTACATTGGTTTCAGTACTTAAACAAGGACAAAGAATGACTGTGAGAATGAATTTATGATTGTAAAAACTCAGGTTCCATCTTAGGATAGTGGCATAGTTGTATACTATTCAGAAGAATCACAACATGAAATTTAGACCATGTATAAACAGAATACTAAAAGCATATACTTCATAGATTAAAACAAGACAAGGCTCTAAGTTCATAATCCATTGCAAAAACCAATCATCTCTGATCAATATGAAAATAAAGACCACATACATGCCTACAAATATTTATATCAAACTATACTAACCCTTGTCTCAACCCTCTTGGCTGGAACTCTTCTCTCTCACATTAAAAATGTTAAGCTTTTATAGAAAAAATACATAAACTTAGTTGTTGCCAACTCTTGAGAATCGAGTCTATCTAAAAATAAACGAGATCTAAGTTGAATCACAAAAATCTATGACTATGTTCAACTGCCAATTGATCCTTCGACTCTTGGTACAATTTTGATAATCTGGGATTTGTTGTTGACATCTAGACTTGCAATTCATCATTTGGTTTACAAATTACCTGGAGGAATGCTAACAGTATTGATTTGCTGTCGAGAATGCTCAAATTCTAAAGTGTTGGAAATCCTCTACCACCTGCACTTGAATCTGAAATGGAAAGCACATAGGATGGCTTAGAATCTAGGTCAATCTTTGACTGGTAACTTTATGTTGCCAAGTGTTGGAACTGCTGAATCAATATTATTCCTAAAAATCTGGAATTGACATTTTTATTGCGGCTAAGAATTTGGGATATGTGATAAAAAAAATCATTTTTTTTGGCTCTCACTAGCATTTGAATATCTTCTGTCATCTCCTCGTTGAACTTAAAATTTTACTGAAGCTTTTCATGTGGGAGATGACATCCTAGCAATAGCTGACATCAACTAGAAATAGATGGCAGGTGTTGAATATAAACATCCTTTGATAAGATTTGATTACAACAAAAATGTGCTGGGACTAAGAAGCAGGAACTCTGTTTCAAAATTCTAGTTTTATGGAGATCTTTTGACCCAGCTTTAAATCTATTCAATCATGAATTTCTACTGATTGGAATATGGTGACAGGTGTTTGAGAAATACTATGCATTTGATATTTAGATTGACTCGACGCTCTCAATACTTTTTTGATAGTTGCTTGGACATTTGACTTTGGAACACTTTTGACACTTGAATGCTTTGGTTCTGGCGGTTTCCTTTGGTGTTGGCAGTTTGTTGTTTGCATATTCGTTGGCTATGGAAAATATCCCATATGTAATGCACAAAAAAACTCAAATATTTTGAATTACAAACTGTTTTATCTTCATACCTTCGTGTTGTGCAAATAAAATACACCCATGAGTTCTCACCTAGTAGGATTTGACACTTGTGAACTTGGAATAACGACTAGTAGAGATTATGGGATAAATCTGGAGATAACAGAAAGGTTGATGAAGGCTCAAGAAGAAAAAAACCAACTCAATGCTGTTATTTTGCAAAGCCTCACTGATATGTAGCAGAAGATAATCCTTGGGTCCAACCCAAGCAATGCAGGTGAAGAAGGAAGAGATGTATAGAGTCACTCTAGAGGCCGTTCAAAGAAGAGGAATCCAAGCCCAAGGAAGATATTTGTGAGCAAGAAGCATATAACACCTTCCTCTAGATCTTCTTCTAGAAAATCATGTGACTCCAGAGGTTCTCAAAGAAGTCCAAGGCATATGCCCAGGATATTTGATGTAAGAAAGAAGTTCAAAGGCATCCCACAGGGAGAATTCAGGAAGGAAAGGCCTCCCACATTTGATGGAGAAGACAAGACTGGCCAAGAGGTAGAGGCATGGCTTCTTGGAATGAAGAAATATTTCAGAATTCATGACTACTCAGGAAATGAAAAGGCCAGAATTTCCATTTACAATCTAAATGGTAGAGCTTAAATTTGGTGGGACAACCTCTTGCAAGTGAAAGGGATCAGTGAAAGGAAGATCAACTGGGAGAGATTTAAGAAGTACTTTAAGGAAAAATACCTTTCTGCTAGGTATTATGACAGTAAGAGAAAATAGTTCAATGAACTTAGGTTGGGACAAAAATCTATGGAAGAACATGTCCATACATTTTTGGAATTATTGAGGTATGTGGATTACATTAAAGATGAGAGAGTGAAAATACAATGCTTCCTTGGGAGTCTACCTCAAAATTTCAGAGATAGAATTGAGTTTGTTAATCCACCAAGTCTTGATGAAGCCATTAGAATGACAATGCATTTCTATGAGCAAAGTAAAGGAAAATAGAGGTTAACCCAGCATTGAAAGGAAATCCAAGAGGGAGGTTTGATCAAAAGAAAAGTGGCTTCAAGTCACCATTCAAAAGGTAACCCAGGACCTTTCCACAGGGGCAGCAAGCAAGGAGTGGATTCAAGCCAGCAATAGCAGTAGATAAGACATCAAAAGGGCCACTTCAATGTTGGGGATGTGGAGAAAACCACATGCTAAAGGATTTTCCACATCGGAAGGAGAATCCCCAAAGGTTTCAAAACTTAAAGGGAGCAGGAACAATGGAGGACATGGCAAGGGAAACACCTCAAATTTATGCAGCGTTGGATAATCATCAGGAAGATCATCAATCATCAGTGGTGGAAGTTGAAGGTAAGATTGCTAAGCAATCTATTTCTATTTTGATTTATCCAACATCTACTCATAGTTTTGTTTCTCCAAAAGTGGTTGAAGGTTGTTCTCTTAGAAAAGTGAAGCACAATAAGTCTTGGCTAGTTCAATTAGCCACAGGGACCAAGAGAAAAGTTAGCGAAGTAGTGGTGGAGTGCCCCATAGAATTGAATGGACTCCACACACATGCAGATTTAAATGTACTACCATTAGGATCTTATGATGCCTTAATTGGCATGGATTGGTTGGAAAAGCATAGGGCCAACTTGGACTATTATGAGAAAGCACTTGAATGTATTGATGAAGAGGGAAGACCAAGATTGGTAAAAGGAATCCCCAAGCAAGTTTCAGGAAGACAGATTTCAATCTTATAGTTGAAAAAGTTTTATAAGAAAGGTTGTCAATTATATGCAGTTCATATATCAGATTTGTTAGAGGACAAAGGACCAAGGATAGAATATTTCTCATTGTTGCAAGAGTTCCAAGATGTGTTTCCAGATGAAGTACCGGGACTAACACCAAAGAGAGATATTGATTTTACCATCGATCTTGTGCCAGGGGCAGCACCAAATTCCAAAGATCCTTATAGAATGAGCACACCGGAATTGGTAGAGTTGATGATGCATCTACAAGAGTTAATGAACAAGAGGTATATCAGGCCTAGTGTGTCTTTTTGGGGAACACCGGTGTTATTTGTCAAGAAGAAGGATGGGAATTTAAGGTTGTGTATTGATTATAGGTAGCTCAATAAAGTGACAGTCAAGAACAAGTATCCATTGCCAAGAATTGATGACTTGTTTGATCAAATGAAGGAAGCTAAAGTGTTTTCCAATATTGACTTGAGGTCTAGCTACCATCAAGTGAGGATAAAATAAGAAGACATCCACAAGACAGATTTCAGAACTAGACATGGTCATTATGAGTTCACTATGGTGCCATTTGGTCTTACCAATGCACCTGCTACATTCCTGTGTCTCATGAATAGTGTATTCAACAAATATTTCGATAAGTTTGTGATTGTGTTCTTGGATGACATTCTTGTCTATTCAAGGAATGAAGAAGAACATGAGGAGCATCTAAGGATGGTGTTGCAAGTTCTTATAGAACATCAGTTGTATGCCAAGTTAATCAAGTGTGATTTTTACCAAAAGAAGGTGCAATATTTGGGTCATATCATTTATGAAGAAGGAATTGCAGTTGATCCAAAGAAGATTAATGCCATCATGGATTGGTCTACTCCAAAGAATGTTTCAGATGTTAGATCTTTTATGGGTCTTGCTGGTTACTACAAAAGGTTTATTGAAGGCTTCTCCAAGATAGCTCATCTAATCACTTCATTGCAAAGGAATAATATCAAGTTTGTATGGTCTGAAAAATGTGAGAAAAGTTTTCAGCAGTTAAAATAGTTACTTACTAGTGCTCCTGTTTTAAAGATAGCAGATCCAAAGGTGGATTTTGTAGTTTGCACAGACTCTTGCATTGAAGGGCTAGGTGGAGTGCTCATGCAAGAAGGATTTGTGATTTGCTATGAGTCAAGGAAATTAAAAGAGCATGAAAATAATTATGCCACACATGATTTAGAATTAGCAACCATAGTACATGCTCTCAATATGTGGAGACATTATTTGTTGGGAAGAAGATTCGAGCTTAGAACAGACCACATGAGCTTGAAGTATTTGTTTGACCAACCAAACTTGAAAGCTAGGCAAGCTAGATGGATGGAGTTTATTTGTGAATTTGATTTTGAAATTAAGCATGTAAAAGGGAAAGAGAATAAGGTTGCATATGCTCTTAGCAGAAAATTTCATGTTGTAGCATTAAGTGTGTGTAAATCACATTTGAAGACAAGAGTTCTTGAAGCCCAAAACGGTGATGAAACTTGCATTCAAATTAAAGAAAAGTTGCAGCAAGGTAATGTGGATGAAGCATGTGCAAGATATCAACTGGGTGATGATGATGTTCTCATTTATCATGATACCAGACTGTACATTCCAAAATATTGCAGATTTGAAGAAGCTTGTGATGGATGAAATACATCAAATGCCATACTCTGGGCACCCAGGATATTAGAAGACTATAACAGCAACAAGAAAGCAATACTTTTGGCATGGTATGAAGAAGGACATAGCTGAGTACATTTCTAGGTGTCAAAAGTGCCAACAAGTCAAGGCAGAGCACCAACATCCAGCAGGATTGTTGCAGCCCTTACTCATTCTAGAGTGGAAGTGGGAAGTGATCTCTATGGATTTTATAACAGGTCTGCCCATGATAGTGAAGAAGTATGATTCAATCATGGTTGTGGTGGACAAGATATCAAATGTATCTCACTTTATTCCAGTCAAGTCCACTCACAAGGCTAATGAGATTGCAAATATCTTCATGAGAGAGATATTCGGATTGCATGGATTGCCCAAGGCAATAATTTCTGATCGTGATACAAAGTTCACTTTCAATTTCTAGAAGGGATTATTTTAGTAATTGGGAACTAGATTGAATTTCAATACAGCATATCATCCTCAAACAGATGGCTAGACTGAGAGGGTGAATCAGGTTCTTTAGGACATGCTGACAATGTATGTGATGGATAAACCATCCAAGTGGGAAGATTACCTACACTTGGTATAATTTGCATACAATAATGGACACCATGCATCATTGGGGATGAGTCCATTTGAGGTATTGTATGGAAAGGGATGACAGACTCAGTGAATTGGGATATCCCGGTGAACAGGGTAGTACTTGGACTGGAGATGATCAAGGAAATGGAATAGGAAGTTGTTAAGATCAGGCAAAATTTAAAGGCAGCTCAGGACAGGAAGAAGAGTTATGCAGATTTGAAAAGAGTGCATAAGGAATTTCAGATTGGGGATCATGTTTATTTGAGAGTGAGACCAAGGAAGAGTTCTCTCAAGTTGGGGAGTTGTGCCAAGTTGTCACCAAGATATTGTGGGCCATTTGAAGTCTTAGATAGGATAAGGCCAGTTGCATATAGAGTTGAATTTCCTGCTAACATAAGAGCTCATAATGTTTTCCGTGTATCTTTGCTTAAGAAGTATGTACATGATCCTAATCATATGATTGATTGGAATGTGATACAGCTGGAATCCGAGGGAGAGTTCCAAGTAGATCCTATGCGCATCCTCGACAAGAATGTCACTTTGCTCTAGAACAGAGCCATCGGGCAGGTAAAGGTCCAATGGGAGCACCTTAGTCCCAATGAGGCTACATGGGAGCTGAAGGATGCCATGAGAGAGGCATTCCCATTTTTGTTCAGTTTGAGAACACCAAGGACAGTGTTGTTCTAAGGGGGAGGGGAATGTAATACCCCAATTTTGCCCCTTGTGAAATATTGGATTTTAATGTAAATATTGTGTACATGCAATGTATGTTTCCCTAGCGTGGATCTCAAGGCCAAGGCCCCGCTAGTGTATGCTCATATTTGATTTAAAATGGATAAGTATTTGACATTTTTCCATCCATGTGCTATTAAGCCATGGAACATTGTAAATGATGTAAATATTTAATATTTCAATAAAATACCAAAACTGGATATGGAAGCAACGAATGTGAAGGGGCCATGTGTATTCCACTAGGGAGTGGTGAGGGGGTTGTGGGATTAAACCATATGCTGCCAAATGCCATCTTGTGAACCCATTTGACTTTCCTTGCTGATATTTAATTTTGTTGTAAGGAAGCTGTTGAAGAATTCAGTCCATGGCTTCAATGGAGCATGGGCAGCCCATAAATTCGTATGGCAGGTATGGGATCTACTTTTATTGTACCACAAGTCACTCTACCTCATGGGAATGGGTTCTTCCTCATTCCCATTCCATTGTGGAATATCCCATCTTCAGTTTCATCCATTACGAATGCCCAACAGTGAGAAAAACAAGAAATCACAACTTTGCAAGAACCCACGTTTTGAAGAGCCATAAACGCTCAAAATTTGGTATTGACAGTAAAATCCAATGGGAGATACATAGATATGAAACTTGGCATGAAATTGAGAGTATTAGATACCCCAAAATCCATTGGAGAACCCATTTTTTATAGCCCATAAATCCAGTGACGGGATTGAGTTATTTTGATGACAAAATTGTGAGAAATCCAAGTGTGAATGACTGAGCAGAGGTTGGGAATGCTTGATAAACCTAGTGAATGCTGGAATCTCAAGGATTTAGCAGCTTGGAACTTTCTATTCCCATCCTGAAAAGCACTAGAGGGAAGGGGATCCTGAGGGACTATGCAACAGAGAAGGGGACCTTCCTTGTGTTGGGTGTGGTAGGTACTATGGGTGCCTTGACTATTTGAATTATCTTGAGATGCATGTAGTTCTGTGGTTGAGCTCACTGGCTTAGCATTTCCCTCCTTTGTATTTTGTATGCTTGATAAACCCAATTGTTTGTTGGATTAGCATAGTTGTTGAGTGAAACCATGGCTGTGAGTGAACCCATCTAGTTCCTCCTTAGTGGATACACAACCCAGCTTGGGGGTGATCTCTGAGCTAAAAAATATAGGATGGACAGAGATCTATGGTTGGGTGGAATGTTTCTCTCACATAGCCAATTGTTTGGACAACTTCATCTCAAAGATAAGTGTTCTTTGTTGTTTAAGTTATATGCATTCTGTGTACTGCAATGTGTTAATTCTGAATGATAATTGTTCATGTTGATGAAATGAAAGGCATCATGTTTTATGAAATGTGATAATTGATGACTGTTATATGCATGATGAAACTGTGTGTATATATATAGTGTTTAATTCCGTTGTGTTTTTTGAGTATGAATATGTAAACATAAGTTTTTATTTATCCATGAATTTCTTAGTAATGTATGGGGCTGAGATTGCCAAATAAACCCAGTGTGTTTGGTCATGTTTCCTCCCTTGCACTGGATTGATGGAAGGGGATGTGACAATATGAACTTTGATACTATGAATGAAAGATGAACCAACTGTTATCTTATTTCCTGTGTTTGAATGTTTATTGCGCATGAATTATTAGTGGGTTTATTATGTGAATGAGAAGTTGAATGTGAAGGATGAACTTAAGCAATTCCTTTTCCTAAATTCAGTATCTGTAATTCCTATGAGTGTCTCGAGTGAGACTATATCCTTCTAGGATTATTGTTGGTAACTTAATTTAGAACCATGGGTCTAAATCTAAGCCAACAATTAACAATTTATGTTTATAGTCTACGAATTAGCTTATAGTTAACGATGTGAGATTTAACAATATGATAGGGGTTAAAGCTTGAATGTTAATGGTTAAGAGTTAGAGTTGATGGTTAAGTTTCAATTTTTAATTAAGGTTAGTTAAGTTACAATTTTTAATTAAAACACCCATTTCATTAAATATGAATTTATTCTAGTCCAAGCCCCTTCGAGTATAGGTAAAAAAAAACCTTTCTAAAGTGCAAAAAAGGGTTTCAAAATTATAGTTGGGTTCCAAAACTGCACTTTTGGATTTGAAGTTGACACTTTCATAACTAGATTTTTCACATTTTGAACCCAATATTAACACTTTTGGAACCAATTTTCATGATTTTGAAAGTTTATATTAGCACTTTAAAAATTGGGTTTCAAGCACTTTTGAAAGTTGAGATTGACAATTTCATAATATGATTTTTTCACATTTTAATTCCAATAATAACATTTATTTAATATGATTTGCTCTTTAGAAAACACATTTTGGGGCTTTTTAAAATTTCTAATCGCATTGAGAAATATACTATCCATAAAGTATAAAATTGGTAACTCATTAGTAAAAGGTGCTTCAAAAAATAAAAATAAACAACTAAATAACGAAGCCATAAATAGAGAATACTATCAAGATAAAAAAAAATCTATTAGATTACTCAACAAACTAATTTCATGTTTTTTACAATAGAAATCACATCATTAACACCATTTAGGTGTACCAAAGAAGGCCACATTGATATAAAAAGTATGTGTCATTCTCCCTCGGATGGGGTGTTATAGCGTAGGTGGATGACAAAGCAAAATGGGGTAGGACACCTTGACACAATTATAGCTTTATGTAATTACATAGTTCTATTCCTCATTACAAACATGTTTTTATTTTGAGTAATATACAATCAATGTGTTACTAGCATCCTGTTGAGATATTGTAACTTCAAAGAATATTATATTTGTACTTTATTATTCCGGAGATGTTTCATTCCTCTGTGAAGATCTTATTGTATATCCGGAGATGTTTATTCCTCCGTCGGAATGTGGTAACTCGGGTTATTAGACTTCCCCAGTGGGGGTCGGCCCCTGTATGTGTTATGTGGGTCAAAGGTTTATTAGACCACCCTAGAGGGGTCGGCCCAGTCAGTTGTAGTGGGGTATTTAACCCATTGGTTAAATACGAGCCTACGTGTACTTGTGTAAAAGATATGTCAGAGCAGTGTATAAATAGAGGAGGTGTGTTCCTCATTTGACACTCACTCACTTGAGGATGGCACACTTGTGGAGGAGAGGTATGCTATGGAGAAGAAGGAGCTTATGCTCAGGGTTTGCATCTTTGTATATTGCTGGTCATCTATATTGAGGAAGCTTTACTGGGTTTTCTACCCCATGAGGGTTTCCCAGGATAAATCCGTGTCTCTTGTGTTTATGCTATGCTTGCTGTTTCTTCAGTGATCTTGTATATTCTATTATTGTGAAATGGAATGTAATGCTGCTATTTTCTGTCTTAGAATATTGAATTTTAACATGGTATCAGAGCTAACCTGAAGGAAGGCAATGTATGGCACTTACGACACTTGCTTCTCTTGCGACAATTTGAAGGTTAGGGTTTTATATAGCAAAAACCAGTCATCGTGGAACTTTCACTATAAATCCATTTATGCAAAGTTTCAGGATCTGAAAAGTTTACAGGTCGTAGATAACATCCCCAGGTACCATGTGTCCAAATAGCACCCTCATATTCGTTGTACTTTATGAGTTATGATTAGTACAAGTTAGGGTTTCTGCCTCTTCCAGATCTCAGTCAAAATCAGGTGACCTTGGAAAAAAGGTCATAACTTGGGCTAGGAAGCTCCAAATGAAATTTCGTAAAAAGTGACAGGTAGTACACAGACTGTACTATCTCAAGAAACTTTTTCAGAGGCCGAAGGTGAAACAGTGACACGTGGCATGCAGTACAAGTTTGCTCTCCTGTTTTATCCCATAAGCAGGTCACGTTGCGACACATGGCATAACTCTCTATCAGAGAGTGCAATTGAGGTCAGACCTATCAGGATGGAAAGATAACAGGGCGAGATATCGCAGGAATATTTTTCAGAGGCCGAAGTTGAAACCGTGACACGTGGCATGCCGTACAAGTTCACTCTCCTGTTTTATCCCATAAACAGGTCACGTTGTGAAACTTGGCATAACTCTCTCTCAGAAAATCCAATTGAGGTCAGACTTGTCAGGATGGAAAGATGACATGTCAGGATACTGCAGAAAATGTTTTCAGACCTTGTGGAGCAGAAATTTTAGAGTTATAGCATAAACAATCAGGTGCATATTTCTGTCAAAACAGAAATATTTTTGGAGCACCTTTATTCATGGCTTCCAGAATTTAGGGTTTCGAAGAAAGTTAGAATTTTTTGGAATCGGAGTCCACGGCTGGAAGCTCCTCAGAAAAATAAGAGTTTAGAGCCTTGGATCGAAACTTTTGATTGGACAGAAGGGTGGGCTTCATCAAACCCTAGTTCGGGTTCTTGTCTAGAAGATCCCGAAGTTTCGAAGGCAATTTTGAGGGGTCAAATTTTGGAGATTTCAAAATTGAAGAATGCTAGGTTGATCAGCTCAGCAAGACACATTCTTCCATCCATTCAAAAGTGTGAAAGTCAAAGATTGAATTTTTAGGGTTTCTCTAGCAAACCCTAATCAAGCTCCAGAACAAGTTTCAGGGGGAGTTGAGGCTAAGGCCTTACATAAGAAGACTACAAGAAGTCTCGACAGGTATGACTTAAGGAGGTTCAGGTATGTCTTGAAATCTGATTCTTGATTAAGTTCATAATGTGTTTGTCTTTATGTTATTTATTAGTACAATCTTGATTAATGTTAGAATTGTCTTATCACCCTAGTAACAGTATGAATGCATGTGAATGATCGAAGACATTCATTGATTAGGGCTATATGATTGTACTAATTCATTATGGTGTTGTATGAGGTTGATGTCGTTTGCTAACAAGATATAGGTACATCACAAAAGAAAAATCAAGGTCCTTAAAACATGACAACATGAATACAAAGACTCATCCATAATCTTTGTTCTACTTACGAGGTATGCATGACTTTGTTATATTATGCAACCTATGAGACATGCAGGTTCTAGCTCAGGACCTCTAAATGATTGAAGAGATTGTTTAGGTATGTTGTACATAACTAAGCAGGTATACTAATCCAGGTATGTTTTCCTATGACAAGTTAGAATCTTACCTTAGGATCCCTTATATAAGTATACTTGGTATGATTGGCTATGCTTATTCATAAAGTTAGTAATCAAGGGTTTATGCATATTATGTCTCTTATCTTGATGATCTAATTAACCATAAGAGTACTATGATCAAATAAGAATATGCAGAAGTAAAAGAAGACTTCCTTGAAACCTTGAATATTATCTATAATCATGACTATACATTTTCAAAGATTATTTAGAACTAGAATGTTTTGATAATATTGAGAATATACTAATGAATGTATGTCTGTGTATGAGATCATGAGGATGACACTAGTGCACACTTGAGCATGCACAGTGGTACAGAATGAATAGAAGTTCAAAAGACATATAGAAGATCAAGCGGGAGGCAACCACACAAACATAAAAGATAAGTATTTGAGTTGTTATTTGAAATAGTAAATGATATTGCTTGTATGCATATTTGTATTCCTAGAATATATCATGCTGAGTGTAAACATTCATAGAGCATTGAACAATATACTACTAATATGCATATGATTGGTAAGTTGGACAAATATTCCATTGTTGCTTGTCTAGAATGAACCTCTTTGCTGACATGCTGAGAGCTGTGCACACTCTCAATAGTATGTTCTGGTAGAGATGGAAGGCATCTAGATAGCCACTGTATGCATACAGGATATGGGAAAGTGTTGTGCCAAAGTATTGGTCAAAATAGTTACATAACTATGTAAATGATATCTGTATGCATAATAGGTTATCATGTCAATATGATTTGATGATTATGAAGTATTACTAATCATGTACTTAATTTTGATTTGTAGGAAAGATCATGATGAATGATGAACACTGAACAAGCGATGGATGTTCAAACAAAAGGATTTACAAATCAAACACACTATAGAAGGCTTGTGGCTAGAAAATTCTCTTAGAAAGAGGAAGAGAATCATGATAATATGTTTGCTCCAAGTGGCTAGATAAGACCATTCTCTTAATGGTGTAATTAAAGAAGAAGTGTGAATCAGGTTCTGTATGGGTGCCCAGGATCGATAATCAATTGATGAGCTTAATGATCACCATGGGTGATGAGGATATCAACCTTTGCTACAAGGTTGAATATTGTTTCTATACACAGACGATATGGTGTAGAAAGGAACCAAAAGTTTGAATTTGTAACAATGTACTAACCAAACCTCTACCGATCCGATGTACTAACCAAACCTCTACCTCAAGTAAAGTTTTCTGAGACAAACTTAATATAGTTCAGAAGGACCCTCCTCGAAAGGGGGAGTGATGTGATAACTCATGATGAGATTGCCTGCATCGACAGTGAGGTCGATGATGAGGATACCTATATTAGTGATGCCGACAGAGAGGTTGGTGGATGGTCCTTAGACAAGGTCTAAGATGACAAGAGGATTGCATCATCCTTGAACATATACTCTAAAAGAGGCCGTAGACATGATGTCTATGAAAATGAAGTCCTTGGTGGACATATAGGATTGCATCATCCTAAAGAGAGCCGTAGACATATGTCTTCGACAATGAAGTCCTTGGTGGACTTGAGGGGATTGGATCATCCCTAGACTTTAGTCCTAAAGAGAGCCGTAGATGTATGTCTTTGAGAATGAAGTCCTTGGTGGACTTGAGGGGATTGGATCATCCCTGGACTTTAGTCCTAAAGAGAGCCGTAGACGTATGTCTTCGAGAATGAAGTCCTTGGTGGACTTGAGGGGATTGGATCATCCCTGGACTTCAGTCCTAAAGAAGAGCCGTAGACGTATGTCTTCGAGAATGAAGTTCTTGGTGAACATGTGAGGGGATTGGATCATCCCTGGACTTCAGTCCTAAAGAAGAGCCGTAGACGTATGTCTTCAAGAATGAAGTTTTTGGTGAACATGTGAGGGAATTGGATCATCCCTGGACTTCAGTCCTAAAGAAGAGCCGTAGACGTATGTCTTCGAGAATGAAGTCCTTGGTGGACGGTTGAGGATTGAGTCATCCTTGGACATGGTCCTAAATGTATGGTTGAGGATTAAGTCATCCTTGGATGTGGTCCTAAATGTACGGTTGAGGATTGAGTCATCCTTGGACGTGGTCCTAAATGTACGGTTGAGGATTGAGTCATCCTTGGACGTGGTCCTAAATGTACGGTTGAGGATTGAGTCATCCTTGGACGTTGTCCTAAATGTATGGTTGAGGATTGAGTCATCCTTGGACGTGGTCCTAAATGTACGGTTGTGGATTAAATCATCCTTGGATAGTAAATCCAGTAATTCCGAAAGGAAGGATAGTCCTAAATGAATTGAGTGGATTAAATCATCCTTGGACAGTAAATCCAGTAATTCCGAAAGGAAGGATAGTCCTAAATGAATTGAGTGGATTAAATCATCCTTGGACAGTAAATCCAGTAATTCCGAAAGGAAGGATAGTCCTAAATGAATTGAGTGGATTAAATCATCCTTGGACAGTAAATCTAGTAATTCCGAAAGGAAGGATAGTCCTAAATGAATTGAGTGGATTAAATCATCCTTGGACAGTAAATCCAGTAATTCCGAAAGGAAGGATAGTCCTAAATGACTTGAGTGGATTAAATCATCCTTGGACAGTAAATCCAGTAATTCCGAAAGGAAGGATAGTCCTAAATGAATTGAGTGGATTAAATCATCCTTGGACAGTAAATCCAGTAATTCTGAAAGGAAGGATAGTCCTAAATGAATTGAGTGGATTAAATCATCCTTGGACAGTAAATCTAGTAATTCCGAAAGGAAGGATAGTCCTAAATGAATTGAGTGGATTAAATCATCCTTGGACAGTAAATCCAATAATTCCGAAAGAAAGGATAGTCCTAAATGAATTGAGTGGATTAAATCATCCTTGGACAGTAAATCCAGTAATTTCGAAAGGAAGGATAGTCCTAAATGAATTGAGTGGATTAAATCATCCTTGGACAGTAAATCCAGTAATTCCGAAAGGAAGGATAGTCCTAAATGAATTGAGTGGATTAAATAATCCTTGGACAGTAAATCCAGTAATTCCGAAAGGAAGGATAGTCCTAAATGAATTGAGTGGATTAAATAATCCTTGGACAGTAAATCCAGTAATTCCGAAAGGAAGAATAGTCCTAAATGAGATTGAGTGGACTAATCATCCTGTAAATAGATTGGGATTGCCTCGTCCCTAGACATGGTGAGATGTCTTAAAGTGATAAGGACTAATCATCCTATAAATAGATTGGGATTTCCTTGTCCCTAGACATGGTGAGATGTCTTAAAGTGATAAGGACTAATCATCCTGTAAATAGATTGGGATTGCCTCGTCCCTAGACATGGTGAGATGTCTTAAAGTGATAAGGACTAATCATCCTGTAAATAGATTGGGATTGCCTCGTCCCTAGACATGGTGAGATGTCTTAAAGTGATAAGGACTAATCATCCTGTAAATAGATTGGGATTGCCTCGTCCCTAGACATGGTGAGATTTCTTAAAGTGATAAGGACTAATCATCCTGTAAATAGATTGGGATTGCCTTGTCCCTAGACATGGTGAGATGTCTTAAAGTGATAAGGACTAACCATGCTGTAAATAGATTGGGATTGCCTCGTCCCTAGACATGGTGAGATGTCTTAAAGTGATAAGGACTAATCATCCTGTAAATAGATTGGGATTGCCTCGTCCCTAGACATGGTGAGGTGTCTTAAAGTGATAAGGATTGATCATCCTGTAATTTGATCTGGATTGCATCATTCATAGACATGAGAGTTGTCTTAAACCGAGAGGGACTGATCATCCCGTAAGCGGATAAGGATTGTATCATCCTTGGACCTATATCCTAAAGTGAGAGGGATTGATCATCCCGTAATTGGATCTTGTGTGTTGCAGGGTATGTTGCTATTGTGTATACTTGTATTGATGAGGATACTTGTATTGATGATATGTATACTTGTATTGATGAGGATACTTGTATTGATGATGTGTATACTTGTATTGATGAGGATACTTGTATTGATGATGTGTATACTTGTATTGATGAGGATACTTGTATTGATGATGTGTATACTTGTATTGATGAGGATACTTGTATTGATGATGTATACTTGTATTGATGAGGATACTTGTATTAATGATATTTATACTTGTATTGATGATGTTGTTGATTGTGATGATCTAGATGACGATGTTGTTGATCGTGATGATCTAGATGACGATGCTGCTGATCGTGATGATCTAGATGACGATGCTACTGATCATGTGATGACGATGCTGATGATCATGTGATGACGATGCTGATGATCATGTGATGATGATGCTGATGATCGTGTGATGACGATGCTGATGATCATGTGATGATGATGCTAATGATCATGTGATGACCATGCTGATGATCGTGTGATGACGATGCTGATGATCGTGTGATGATGATGCTGATGATCGTGTGATGATGATGCTGATGATCATGTGATGACGATGCTGATGATCGTGTGATGACGATGCTGATGATCGTGTGATGACGATGCTGATGATGATGATGCTGATGATGATGCTGATGATCGTGTGATGACGATGCTGATGATCGTGTGATGACGATGCTATGATCATGAGGATCCAAATGTTGATGTTGCTGTAGTTGTTCGAGTGCTACAGAAGATAAAGAATCAGTACTGAAGATGTTGATGTTCCAGTATTGAAGATGTTCCAGTAATTGCTTGAGTTACTGATGATGTTGAGAAAGCTTCCAATGATTTATAGATGTATCATGTATGATGTTGATGACTCCTTGCTCGTGCAGATGCTGTTATAATATCCTTCTCGTTAAGGGGGAGTGTTGAGATATTGTAACTTCAAAGAATATTATATTTGTACTTTATTATTCCGGAGATGTTTCATTCCTCCGTGAAGATCTTATTGTATATCCGGAGATGTTTATTCCTCCATCGGAATGTGGTAACTCAGGTTATTAGACTTCCCCAGTGGGGGTCGGCCCCTGTATGTGTTATGTGGATCAAAGGGTTATTAGACCACCCTAGAGGGGTTGGCCCAGTCAGTTGTAGTGGGGTATTTAACCCATTGGTTAAATACGAGCCTACGTGTACTTGTGTAAAAGATATGTCAGAGTAGTGTATAAATAGAGGAGGTGTGTTCCTCATTTGACACTCACTCACTTGAGGATGGCACACTTGTGGAGGAGAGGTCTGCTATGGAGAAGAAGGAGCTTATGCTCAGGGTTTGCATCTTTGTATATTGCTGGTCATCTATATTGAGGAAGCTTTACTGGGTTTTTGTTAAATTTTCATAATTTACTTCAATCTGATCTAGGATCTTAGCTGAGATAACAACATGTACAGCATATCTACAGCATATCAATCATGGAGACAAAAATGCAAGCACACAAGAGACACAAAGATTTACTTGGGGAAAACCATAAAGGTGAAAAACCCCAATAACTTCCTCAGAGATAGATAGAGCAATGATACAACCAACCATCAGATATAGACACAACCTAGCAGCAGATCCTCCTCCTCCATAAGTGCGCCACTCCTCCTTGAGTGCATGAGTGAGAAGTGAGTGAGTAAATAGAGTGCCTCTCGCACTCTATTTATACTTGACTTGACTTGCCTTTTTACCTAACTCATGTAGGCTCGAACTTAACCACATAACATAATGCTGAGTGGGCCGACCCCCAATAGGGTGGTCTAATAACCCTTCGACCCACATGGCCGACCCCCAATAGGGTGGTCTAATAACCCTTTGACCCACATGACTTATACAGGGCTGACCCCAACAAGGTGGTCTAATAACCCATCAAGTATAAGTTACGACACTTACAATATAAATAACGACACTTCCATATAGAGGAATAATAACATCTCTATAGGAATACAATATACATATATGTGAAATACATTCCGAAGTTACATATAAATCAACACTCCCTCTTAACTAGGAAGGTATTTCTCAGCACAGTTCTTCTAGCACAATTCATCTTCTCTGGATCATCGTCACTGGATAATCGTCATCAAGTCATCATCATCGTCACTGCTGCTGCTATCTCAATCAATCTCTGAATCTACTCGTCATAGGAAGTTCTACAGAGCCAGTCCTTTTTCATACTGGATGTAGGCCCACCACCTGCAGGTCTTCGTCATCACTAGCCATACTGTGGAATCCTCAGGACTTATTACGTGCATCACAAAACCTCGAAAGAGCATCCCAGGATGTTACGGGTACACAACTATGACCTGTAGGATCTCCCAGGGCATCGAATTACATGTGACCTCACCACAAAACCTCGCAAGAGCATCCCAGGCTGTTACGAGCACACAGCTCTACCTATAGGATCTCCCAGGGCAACGAATTACATGTGGTCATGGCAAAACCTCGCAAGAGCATCCCAGGACTGATTACGGGCACACTGCCCAACCTATCGGATCTCCCAGGGAACCGAATTACATGCCATAGGACAAAACCTCGAAAGAGCATCTGCCAGATATCCTAGGGCATCGAATTACATGCCATAGGAAAAACCTCGAAAGACTATTTGCAGATCTCCCAGGGCACTGAATTATATGTCCTTCCAGAGCAAAACCTCGAAAGAGCATTTGCCAGATGTCCCAGGGCACCGAATTACATGCCATAGGCAAAACCTCGAAAGACCATCTGCAAATCTCCCAGGGCACCGGATTACATGCTCATCTTGCACAACCTGATCCACGGCCATAGTGTATCAACCTGATACTCACCATACATCATCCTGATGTATCCATGATCATCCTGATCATCATCACTGCAACGTCCTGCTGCATGTCATCTGGAGCAACATCCTGAAGCTCGTCATCCATGACCATCCTGATCATCAATGCATCCATCTGATGCACACCACGTATCTACCTGATACATATAATCATCCATGATCCACCTGATCATACAATGTATCCACCTGATACAAATACATGATACATATCACCTCACATGATCCACCTGATCATACAATGTATCCACCTGATACATATACAGATACATGGTCCAAGCATCCAACATGATGCATATACAAAATACATACACATGATCCAACTGATCATATCCAGCATCCAACATGATGCGTACATATAAATGATCCAACTGATCATATCCAGCATCAACATGATGCGTACATACATACATAAAAATGATCCAACTGATCATATCTAGCATCCAACATGATGCATACATACATACATAAAAATGATCCAACTGATCATATCCAGCATCCAACATGATGCGTACATACATACATAAAAATTATCCAACTAATCATATCCAAGCAGAAACCAGAACATCATCCTGATGCTCATCATCCAGCGCTTACATCCACAGCCATGTGAAGGATCCTCCTTCCAACATGCTTGGAATGGCTTCAGCAAATGTGTCCATCACTTCTTCCTCGAAGTGTCCTCGATCTGAAGAACGCCAAGCCTCTCTTTGAATTACTCGAACTTCACCCTGGCTAGTGGCTTCGTCAGCACATCTGCAATCTTCTCGTCTGTCGCAACATACAGGAGCTTCATCGCTCCTCTTTGCACCATATCCCTGATATAGTGATACTTGATCTCTATCTGTTTCGACCTATCATGAAGCACTGGGTTCTCGGACAGCTTCACACAACTCTGGTTATCATAGAAGATACCAGTAGCCTCCAACGGGAGATCAAATAGCTTAGACAGTAGCTTTCGTAGCCATACTGCCTCACAACTAGCTGAACAGGCTGCAACATACTCTGCCTCAGCTGTACTCAGTGCTACGCAAGACTGTTTCCTGCTAAACCAAGAGATCACACTTGATCCCATACTGAAGCAGCACCCAGATGTGCTCTTCCTATCTGTAGCACTGCCAGCCCAATATGAATCAACATAACCCTGCAGGTTAAACTTTTGATTCGCTTCATACTTGAGCCCATAATCCACTGTACCCTTCAGGTACCTCAGAACATCCTTTACAGCAACCAGGTGAACACTCCTCGGATCCATCAGGAACTAACTCAATGTGTTCGCTGCAAGGCAAATATCTGGTCTCGTGTTCGTCAGGTACATCAAGGACCCAATCATCTGACGATACATAGTGATATCAATTGGCTCAGATGAAGCATCACACAGGCACTTCAGGTTCGATGCCATAGGTGTGGCCATAGCCTTGTAGTCCATCATCCCGAACCTCTTTAGGATCTCTACTGCATACTTCCCTTGTCCAAGGAAGATTCCATCACTCTGCCACACCTCCATGCCAAAAACAAATAGTGCATCAACCCCAAGTTCTTCATCTCGAACTCGGCAGTAAGCTTCCGCTACATGTCAGCAATCAATCTATCTTCACATGTAACAAACAGGTTATCCGCATACAACTATTCAAGAAAGCTGTCTTGAAATCCATCTAGTGTATCTTCTATTTCATCACTTTCATATTTCTCTATGCTGCCATCTGTAGCATGCTTGATCTTGATAGATCCATATGGAAGTCATAACAAACTTCCCTTCAGGTCTTGGGACTACATCCCAAACATCATTCTTCATGATCGACGGATCATGGCATTCCATTTCTTCATCCCAGATCCTGGGAACTTCAATATCTTCAATATTTTCAATATATATCTTTGTTGCTGGAACAAATGTTGTAGTCCTTTTGTAGGTGAAGATATACGGTCTTTCCTACACAACAAATTAAATTGCATGATTAGAAAA
The DNA here is from genome assembly GCA_027924585.1 of Larix kaempferi. Taxonomy (NCBI): domain Eukaryota; kingdom Viridiplantae; phylum Streptophyta; class Pinopsida; order Pinales; family Pinaceae; genus Larix; species Larix kaempferi. Next base: position 27,009,907 of record BSBM01000445.1, read on the forward strand.
CATCTCACAGTTTTCAGAACAAATTCTTACACATAAAGAAATATGTCATACAGCCATGCAATTATCTTAGCCAATGCTTCAATACAACATTTATCGATATTCCATAACTTTCTAGATGTCTTTCAATCTCTACCAGAACATTGTTAAGAGTGTGCACAACTCCCAACATGTCAGCAAAGAGGTTTCATTCTAGATAAGTAGCAATGGAATGTTGTACAGTGCCATAGGCCACTTACCCATGTATATTAGTAGTATACTGTTCATCAATGTGACTATTCTAATATGCACAATACATATCCTAAGTCTAGGAACATGAGCATATACATCATTGAACAATTTTATTTAAACAAACAAATATGCATGAAATGATAATTAAAAATACTTATCTTTGTTTGTTCGTTGGGTGGACTCCCTTTGAGTCTTCGCTTCCTTGCAGGAGCTGCTGGAGTCCTAATCTGAAGTAGCTTCTTCTACACCTTTCTGTTGTGGGATGTAGAGAGATGGTCAACTCCCTTTGAATATCTACATCCTTGCATAAACCACTAGAGTGTACCCCCTCTTGATCTTTGCTTCCTGGATTACCTGTTCTTGAATCTCATATTCATCCTTGGTCCCTATGCATGCTTATTAGTATCATGAATGTGTTATCCTTGTGATCTCATATAAAATCATACATTCATTAGTATACTATTAAAACACAATAATCTCAAGCATGTATAGTCATGATCATTTCAAACAGAATTAATAAGCATTAGCATTCAAGGTTTATGTAGGATTCTTATGGTTAGTCAAATCATAAGAAACATAACATGTCTAAACCTATAATTACTCAAACCTATGACTCTTCGGGTTAGTCATATCATCAATCAAGAGAAGAGATATAATATGCATAAAACCATGACTATTCAAACCTATGATTTCATGATTCTTCTGGTTAGTCAAATCAATCAATATAAGAGACTTATTATTTTACTTATATTCCTATTTGACCATAGGACTTTTCTGGTTAGTCATATCAGTAAAAAAACATAATATGCCTAAACCCATGATTACTAACTTCAATGAATAATCATAATCAATCATGCCAAGTATACTTATATAAAGGATCTTATCACAAGATGAGATTGTAACTTGATATAGGAAAAACATACCTGGATTAGCATGCTAGCTAGTTATGTCTAACATACTCACATGATGTCTTCTTGTTCTTCTTCAATGACTTGTGCTAGTAACCTGTATATCTCATAGGTTAACTATTACAAAACCAAGTTATACATACCTCGTAAATGGATCTTCTATGAGATCCATGACAATGGATGAATCTTTGTCCTCATGTTATCATGATCATATGTTCTTGGACCAGAACATGATTTGTCTTTCTTGGTGTACCTTTCATGTTAGTAGACAACATAAACCTCATACAACACCATAATGCATTAGTACAATCATAAGTGTCAACACCCTAATCAATGAATATTTTCTATCGTGCACTCATAATTTTATTAAGGTGATATGACAAGTCTAAAATCAAGATTGTACTAACTGTAATAACATGAAGACAAACATACCATAACTTTAATCATGAACAAATATCGAAACATACCTTGATGAGTCATACCTGTCGAGATCACTTGTAATCTTCTTATGTAAGGCCTTAGCCTCATCTCCCTCTGAAATAGGAACTTCTTCACTTATGCAAATGATCAATCCATCTTCTTCTAGGATTAACCCAATCCACTTGAATTGCAAGAACTGGACCTGGAGCTGGATATGGGTTTGTTAGAGAAACCCCAAAAATTCAAACTTTGAATTTCAAACTTCCGAAAGGATAGAAATATGCGCCTTGATGAGCTGATCAAATTGGTATATTCAGAATTTGAAAACTGCAAAGTTTCACTCCTTAATTTTTCCTTTGAAACTTCTGGATTCACTTGACGTGACCCTGAACTAGGGTTTGATGAAGCCCACTCTTCTGTCCAATAAAAAGGCTTGATCCAAAGCTCTAAGCTTCTATTTTTCTGAGGAGCTTCCAGCCATGGTCACAGATTTCAAAAATTCTCATTTTTACAAAAGCCCTAATTTTCCACTTTTCTGATCAAAGTCCCGAACTAGGGTTTGATCAAGCCCGACCTTCTGCCTAACCAAAAATTCTGATATTGGTCTCTAAATTTCTATTTTTATGAGTAGCATCCATCCGTGGTCTTCAATTACAAAAATTCCAACTTTCTCCAAAGCCCTAAATTCTGGAAGCCATGAATGAATGTACTCAAAAATAATTCTGTTTTGACAAAAATATGTACCTGATTCTTTTTTGGTGTAACTCTGAACCTTTTGATCCAGAGGGTCTGAAAAGGTTTCCTGATATAGCCTGAACTGTTAGCTTTCCATCCCAATAGGTCTAACCTCAATTGGATTCTCTGAGAGAGAGTTATGCCAAGTGTCGCAACATGACCTGTTTATGGGATAATACAGGAGAGCGAGCTTGTACGGCGTGCCACGTGTCACTGTTTGAACTTCGGCCTCTGAAAACGTTTTCTGAGATAGATCGGCTTGTTATCTTTCGATCTTGACAGGCTGACCTCAATTGGACTTTCTGAGAGAGAGTTATGCCAAGTGTCGCAACGTGACCTGTTTATGGGATAATACATGAGAGCGAACTTGTACGGCATGCCACGTGTCACTGGTGCAACCTCGGCCTCTGCAAAATTTTTCTGAGATGGTACAGTCTGTTTACTACCTGTCACTTTTTACGAAATTTCATTTGGAGCTTCCTATCCCAAGTTATGACCTTTTTCCCAAGGTCACCTGATTTTGACTCAGATCTGGAAGAGGCAGAAACCCTATATCGTACATATCATAAATCACAAAGTACAACGACTTAGAGGTTTTCCTTTGGACACAAGGTACATGGGGATCGTAGCTTCGTCCTGTAACCATTTCAGATCCGAAAACTTTGCCAAAATGGATTTATAGTGAAAGTGCTACGATGACTGGTGTTTGCTATATCAAGCCCTAGCATCGTAAGTTCAACAAGTGTCATACATGCCATATCATGCCTTCTTTCAGGCTAGCTCTGATACCATGTTAAATTTTCAGAATTTACTTCAATCTGATCTAGGATCTTAGCTGAGAGAACAACATGTACAGCATATCTACAACATATCAATCATGGAGACAAAAATGCAAGCACACAAGAGACACAAAGATTTACTTGGGGAAAACCATAAAGGTGAAAAACCCCAATAACTTCCTCAGAGATAGATAGAGAAATGATACAACCAACCATCAGAGATAGACACAACCTAGCAGCATATCCTCCTCCTCCATAAGTGCGCCACTCCTCCTTGAGTGCATGAGTGAGAAGTGAGTGAGTCAATAGAGTGCCTCCCGCACTCTATTTATACTTGACTTGACTTTCCTTTTTACCTAACTCATGTAGGCTCGAACTTAACCACATAACATAATGCTGAGTGGGCCGACCCCCAATAGGGTGGTCTAATAACCCTTTTACCCACATGACTTATACAGGGCTGACCCCAACAAGGTGGTCTAATAACCCATCAAGTATAAGTTACGACACTTACAATATAAATAACGACACTTCCGTATAGAGGAATAATAACATCTCTATAGGAATACAATATACATATATGTGAAATACATTCCGAAGTTATATATACATCAACAGTTTTCTACCCCATGAGGGTTTCCCAGGATAAATCTGTGTCTCTTGTGTTTATGCTATGCTTGCTGTTTCTTCAGTGATCTTGTATATGTTATTATTGTGAAATGGAATGTAATGCTGCTATTTTCTGTCTTAGCATATTGAATTTTAACACATCCCAAGATCCCATTTAGAGTTACCATCCTTTATTTAAAGGTCCCAACCGCAATTTTGTTTTCCCTACTCCAACATATCCCTTTATTGGATTGGCATCACAATCATCTTGTGCTTCTGAGTGTAGGAATTTACTAGATTCAGATAAGGAATTTTCTTATAAAAACCTCCAAGTAATCTAAATTATGCATATGGCCATGATTGATACATTAATTTTAAAGGGGTGGTAGGTGCTTGGGGGGTTTTTCTAGACCCTAGAGGACATCAAGAAACTACCTATTCTTGGAGTTTGAGAGTATCCACGAATAACCACGCGGAGGCTTTAGCACTTTGGAAGGGTCTATATCTAGCTAAGACAAAAGGGATTACCAAGGTAATGGAAATTGGAGACTCAAAAATCATCATCCAATGCCTTATTAAGAATTTCATCCCCAACAATTCAATCATGGGAAAACTTGTTGAAAGAATAAACCAAACTGTAAATAGGTTTGATGGGGGGGAATCTTATTTCATGTCAAAATAATTCTAAATGAAAAGGTTGATCGTTATGCAAACTTGGAAGGTCAACTTCCCATAGGGATGCTTCTTGTGGAGGGGGAATCTTATCCTACCCATATTTCGTAATGTTTGATCAGATATTTATTAGGCCATCATGGAAGACATAGGCAGTGCCAAGGTGATATTATGATTCCGGTGCATCTTGTTAGAATAATATTCCCAACATAGACATGCCATGGACCTTATGTTGTTCTACCTAGTTTTGTTTGGTTCATTAGTGCCTAGTATAGTGTCTTGGACCACATGTTTGTTCACATTTGACTACCTAGACTAGTGATATGCCTTATCCACCTTGTATGTCCACAATTCCACCATATTTATATAGTTTTGGGAGTCAATGCGCCCATTCCCTAGTTCTTAGGATGCGATTATGACAGTTTCCCTATTTTAAGGAGTCCAAGGGTGCTACATGCATGATTTGGTATTTTTGGTGTATTAATGGCCACTAGTGATCATAAAACCACTACTACACTGATTTGGTCCACATATAGGTTCATACTTATCCACCCATGGCTCTCATAGTTGTTATTGACCAATTCGTGAGATCCAAGTATGATTTGGATGGTGTTGGAGGTGTTATTTTTTTCAGAATTTTCAATGTGATCTAGGATCTTAACTGAGAGAATAACATGTACAACATATCTACAACATATCAATCATGGACACAATAATGCAAGCACACAAGAGACACAGAACTTACTTAGGGAAAACCATAAAGGTGAAAAACCCCAATAACTTCCTCAGATATAGATAGAGCAATGATACAACCCAAGCATAAGAGATAGGCATCTCCTAGTAGTAGCTTCTCCTCCTCCACAAGTGCGCCACTCTCCAATGAGTGTGTGTGAGAATAGAATGATGAAATAGAGTGCCTCCCACACTCTATTTATACTTGACTTGACTTGCCTAATAACCTTTACTAGGTGGGCCTCAACTTAACCACATAACACAATGCTGATTAGGCCGAAACCCAATAGGGTGGTCTAATAACCCATCAAGTATAAGTTACGACACTTACAATATAAATGACGACACTTTCGTATAGAGGAATAATAACATCTCTATAGGAATGCAATATACATATATGAAATACATTCCAAAGTTACATATACATCAACACTCCCTCTTAACTAGGAAGGTATTTCTCGACACACGTCTTCTAGCACAAGTGTTATTCTCTGAATCATCGTCATCAAATCATCATCATCATCACTGCTGCTGCTATCTCAATCAATCTTTGAATCTACTCGTCATAGGAAGTTCTATAAAGCCAATCCTTTTTCATACTGGATGTAGGCCCACCACCTACAGGTCTTCATCATCACTGGCCATACTGTGGAATCCTCAGGACTTATTACGTGAGTCAACAAAACCTCAAAAGAGCATCCCAGGACTGATTACGAGCACACAACTCAACCTATCGGATCTCCCAGGACCTTTTACATGCTACTGCACAACCTGTCCACGGCCACAAAGTATCACGAAGCACAGCCCAGATGCACATCACACAGCACTTATATCTACGCCATGGGAGAACACATCTACAACCATGCGAGAATGGCACAACACTTATATTGCAGCCATGGGAGAACACATCTACAACCATGCTCGAATGGTCCCAACACTTATATCGCATCCATGGGAGAACACATCTACAACCATGCTCGAATGGCCCCAACACTTATATCGCAGCAATGGGAGAACACATCTACAACCATGCTTGAATGGCCCAACACTTATATCATAGCCATGGGAGAACACATCTACAACCATGCTCAAATGGCCCTAGCAATTACATCATGACCATGGGAGAACACATCTGCCACCATGTTGGAAAATCCCAGCAATTACATCGCGACCATGGGAGAACACATCTACAACCATGTCCGAAAAAGCTCATGTGCATCTGTGTCTTCGAAACTCATCACACATAATCCAACTGATTATGTAATGTATCCACCTGATACATATCATCACATATGATCATCCTGATCATCATCACTGCATCGTCTTGATGCATGTCATCTGGAGCAACATCCTGAAGCTCATCATCCATGATCATCCTGATCATACAATGCATCCACTTGATGCATACACAGTATCTTCCCGATACATATCATCATACATGATCTACCTGATCATACAATGTATCCACCTAATACATATACAAATCAGGGTAATTTTTAAGGGCGAAATTTCACCAATTGGCTAATTTTCAGGCTTTTTTTTAGAAAATAAATTCGCTATTTGATCATTTTTAGTCTCTACTATCGCCTATATTTACTTAAAATCCATTTTTTTTGTCATAATATTCGCCAAAATTTACATATTTCAGGAGCAAATTGTATGTTTCATATTTAGTATTCGCCTACCTATCTATATACATGTGTTTTTCAATCCAAAATAATTGCCTAGGATACTATACTTAAGTATAATATTAGAGTCCTTAAAAAATACCCTGATACAAATACATGATCCACCTGATCATACAATGTATCCACCTGATACATCTACAGATACATACACATGATCCAACTGATCATATCCAACATCCAACATGATGCATATACATATAAATGATCCAACTGATCATATCTAGCATCCAACATGATGCATATACATAGCAGTAACTGGAGCATCGTCCTGATGCTCATCATCCAATGCTTACATCCATAGCCATGGAAGGGTGCTCCTCTCACCATGCTTGGAATGGCTTTAGGAAATGTGTCCATCACTTCTTCCTCGAAGTGTCGTCAATCTGAAGAACACCAAGCCTCTCTTTGAAGTACTCAAAATTCACTCTAGCTAGTGGTTTCATTAGTACATCTGCAATATGCTCATCCGTCGCAACATACAGGAGCTTCACTGCTCCTCTCTGCACCATATCCCTGATATAGTGATATTTGATCTCAATGTGTTTCGACCTGTCGTGGAACACTGGGTTCTTAGATAGCTTCACACAACTCTAGTTATCACAGAAGATACCAATAGCCTCCAATGGTAGATCAAATAACTCAGACAGTAGCTTCCTCAGCCATATTGCCTCACAACTAGCCGAACAAGCTACAACATACTCTGCTTCATCTGTACTCAGTGCTACGCAGGACTGCTTCCTACTAAACCAAGAGATCACACTTGATCCCATACTGAAGCAGCACCCATAAGTGCTCTTCTTATCTGCGACACTGCCTGCCTAATCTAAATCAACATAACCCTGCAGTTTAAACTTTTGATTCACATCATACTTGAGCCCATAATCATTTGTACCCTTTAGGTACCTCAGAATATGCTTTACAGCAACCAGGTGAACACCTTTGGGATCCGTTAGGAACTAGATCAATGTATTCACCGCAAAGCAAATATCTAGTCTCGTGTTCGTCAGGTACATCAAGGACCCAATCATCTGACAATACACAGTGGCATCAACCGGATTAGATGAAGCATCACACAAAAGCTTCAGGTTCGATGCCATAGGTGTGGCCATGTCCTTGCAGTCCATCACCTCAAACCTCTTCAGGATCTCTACTACAAACTTCCCTTGTCCAAGGAATATTGCATCTGCACTCTGCCACACCTCCATACCTAGAAAGTAGTGCATAATACACAAGTTCTTCATCTTGAACTCAGTAGCAAGCTTCTGCTGCATGTCAACAATCAATCTATCCTCACCTATAACAAACAGGTTATTTGCATACAAAAGTAGTATCACTGGATTTCCTTCCTCAACCTTGTAGTAAAGGTTAGAATCTGCTTTACTCTTGGTAAAGCCCAAACTGGATAGAAATCCATCTATCCTGCCATACCAGGTTCTGCACATATATGACTTCCCATCATGTGTCTCAAAACCAAGTGGCTGCTCCACATACACTTCCTCTTCGACTCCACCACTCAAGAGGTCTGTCTTAACATCAATCTGGTGTATCTTCCATTTAATCACTCGCTTGTATTTCTCCATGCTACCATCTGCAGCATGCTTGATCTTATAAATCCACTTGAAAGTCATGGAAGACTTCCCTTCTGGTTTGGGACCACATCCCAACCATCATTCTTCATGATTGACAGATCATGGCATTCTTCCATTACTTCATCACAGATCTTGGGAACTTCAATATATTCAATATCTTCAATATCTTCAATATATATCTTTGTTGCTGGAACAAATGTTGTAGTCCTTCTTTTGTAGGTGATGGTATCTGATTTTTCCTACAAAACAAGTTAAATTGCATGATTAGAAACATCTCATAGTTTTCAGAACAAGTTCTTACTCATAAAGAAATATGTCATACAGTCATGCAATTAATTTAGCCAATGCTTCAATACAACATTTATCCATATCCCGTGACTTTCTAGATACCTTCCAATCTCTACCAAAACATTGTTAAGAGTGTGCACAACTCCCAACATGTCAGCAAAGAGGTTTCATTCTAGATAAGTAGCAATGGAATGTTGTATAGTGCCATAAGCCACTTACCTATGTATATTAGTAGTATACTGTTCATCAATGCAACTATTCTAATATGCATAATACACAACCTAATTCTATGGACATCAGTATATACATCAATTAACAGAATTATTTAAACAATCAAATATGCAAGAAATGATAATTTAAATACTTATCTTTCTTTGTTTGTTGGGTTGACTCCCTCCCAGTCTTTGATTCCTTTCTGCAACTCCATTTTGATGTGGATTGTGAGAAGTGGTCAACTCCCTCTGAATATCTACATCCTTGCAGAAACTACTGGAGTGTTCTCCCTCTTGATCTTTGCTTCTTGGATTCCCTGTCCTTGAACTTATATTCATCCTCGATCCCTATGCATGCTTATTAGTATCATTATTGTGTTATCCTCGAGATCTCATACATAATCATACATTCATTAGTATATTCTCAATACTATCAAAACACAATAATCTTAAGCATTGTAAAATTAGTCACAGCAGATCTAATGAACAAGTAAATCAATCACAACAGATGAACATAGAAAATATGGTGCAAAACTGTGCAAAACATGCAGCAGTGCTCACTATCCCAGAAAGGGTGAATGAATTACAATAGAATACAATCTCTGTCAATGAGCAATTCGAATTGACTAAGTAGGCCATTCGAATCACTGAATAGAGTAGCTTGACTCTATCTAGGAGTCCTCATCAATCATCGGTGGTGTTCATCAATCACAATAACCAGTCATCCAGGTGTCAAACTGAGTCTAACTGAGTGTAATAAATGTAACTGAAGTGTGTAGCACTGATATAGGATCTGGAGGCTCAGTGGGGGCGCATGGGAGGCTAACTGAAGTCAGAACAAGTCACCTAATCAAACTGGAGGTCAAACGGAAGTGATACAGTCAGTCGGGAGTGAAACTAGCCTCAAATCAGGGAGAATCAGAGCTAACTGAATGTAACTGAAGTGGAACTGCAGTGGTAGGTGAACAAGTGCGCCCTTCTCTGGCAGTAGGTGAGAAGTGGGCGCCTTTCAGCTTAGGAGGGCTAAAAATCTGTGGTAGGTGGCTCCCGGGTGCTAGAAGAAGGTGGATAAAGTGCTGGAGGCATCAAACTGGTGACTGGGATGCATGCCTATGCATGCAAGATCCTGAAATAGATCATATCCTGAAATAGATCATGCAAGATCCTGAAATAGATGATGTATCCCGAAATAGATGATGTGGATATCCGAACACCCCCCCTCAAGCTAGACTATGATGTGCCAACAAAAATAATGTGGGGCCCTGGTAACTAAGACCAAAGGTCACCCCAATACAATAATCCAAAAACTAATAACAGTCAATAAACCGAGGAAATGGGGAAAACCTCATGGGAAAAATACCCCCCCTCAAAATAGACTGTAGTACACCAAAAGATTAATTGCTCCAAAATCAAGTAGATATGTCTGGAGGTATCTTACTCTTGGGAGTAAATGGATCATGCTCCAAAAACATGTGCTTGAATTCTCCATCTGTGGATGCAAGCGAATGTGGAGACTTTAAGAACTTGCTCTTCATACCGAAAATGGTGAGAACAAATCTGAAAATATGAGGATGATCCTGGAACCTGTGATTCGAACCAAGTGAGGTAGGAATAGCTCCAATCGGATCAAATAGATCTTGAAACTTGAACTTCTTATCAATAGAAGTTAAATCAGCTCCAAAAATAGATGAATTGTTTCTTGAGATCTCCTTTGAACCAACCAGGGTGAGATCAAAACCAAAATCAGCAAAAAGTGCATGAGAATTGAACTCAAGCGAATGGTAGTGCTCTTTATCTTCATTAAAACTCTGAGAAACTTTGCAAATGATAGAACATAAGTTTATAGAAGGCATGCAATCAAGGAGGGCGAATGCTTCACCTCCAAAATCAGATTTTACCTCCAAAACATCAAGTAGATCATTATTCTGCATGCCGACAAACTCATGTGAAAGAGAGGATTCAAGAACCTCTTCGGAATCTAGAGTATGAGCTTGTTTATCTTGCTCAGAATTCGAAATAGAAGACTTTGAGAGAATGAGTGTTGAATCTACAGTTTCTTCTTCATCTTGAACAATTGTTGAGGCCAACACATGATCGGAAAGAACACATAAGGAGATCTCACTGGGCTTGTTCTCCAAAAGGCTAGCATGATCCTCTTCTTCCTGCTTTCCAAATTCTCTGTCAAGTTGGACCCATAGATCACTTGGATTTTCAGCAGTCTTAATGAGGTAGCGCATACAAGGAGACATAGCAAGACATATTGCTCCAAAAGCTCTATCACAATCATTGAGCCAATCATTCTCCTCTTCATCGGAATCAAAATCTCTTGTATTACCAATGCACATATCAAAAAGACATTGTCTCTTCAAGAATGCAATCATCTTTGGTTTCCATTCATCATAGTTGAATGGAGTAAGAATATTTTGTGAAGAAGAAGTCTCCATCTTTGCATTAGCAAATGCACATGGAGGAAGTAAGAAACCTGCAAATCACACACAAACAAACACTATGTTTTCAGCCTTGCATGCACATGAGCGAATGCACATGAGATTTTGCATGCCGCTGCTGAAATATATTTGTGAGCAAAGATTGCTCTCTCTTCATGTAGAACACCTGTAGAAAAGAAATCTTGTCCCTGTCATGGCTCTGATACCATGTAAAATTAGTCACAGCAGATCTAATGAACAAGTAAATCAATCACAACAGATGAACATAGAAAATATGGTGCAAAACTGTGCAAAACATGCAGCAGTGCTCACTATCCCAGAAAGGGTGAATGAATTACAATAGAATACAATCTCTGTCAATGAGCAATTCGAATTGACTAAGTAGGCCATTCGAATCACTGAATAGAGTAGCTTGACTCTATCTAGGAGTCCTCATCAATCATCGGTGGTGCTCATCAATCACAATAACCAGTCATCCAGGTGTCAAACTGAGTCTAACTGAGTGTAATAAATGTAACTGAAGTGTGTAGCACTGATATAGGATCTGGAGGCTCAGTGGGGGCGCATGGGAGGCTAACTGAAGTCAGAACAAGTCACCTAATCAAACTGGAGGTCAAACGGAAGTGATACAGTCAGTCGGGAGTGAAACTAGCCTCAAATCAGGGAGAATCGGAGCTAACTGAATGTAACTGAAGTGGAACTGCAGTGGTAGGTGAACAAGTGCGCCCTTCTCTAGCAGTAGGTGAGAAGTGGGCGCCTTTCAGCTTAGGAGGGCTAAAACTCTGTGGTAGGTGGCTCCCGGGTGCTAGAAGAAGGTGGATAAGGTGCTGGAGGCATCAAACTGGTGACTGGGATGCATGCCTATGCATGCAAGATCCTGAAATAGATCATATCCTGAAATAGATCATGCAAGATCCTGAAATAGATGATGTATCCCAAAATAGATGATGTGGATATCCGAACAAGCATGTATAGTCATGATCATTTCAAAAGGAAATAATAAGCATTAGTATTCAAGGTTTATATAGGACTCTTATGGTTAGTCATATCATAAATTAAAGTAAGAAACATAATATGCCTAAACCCGTGATTACTCAAACCTATACTTTCATGACTCTTCTGGTTAGTCATATCATCAATTAAGGTAAGAAACATAATATGCATACACCCATGATTATTCAAACCTATGACTTCATGAGTAATCATTATCAATCATGCCATGTATACTTATATAAGAGATCCTATCACAAGGTAGGATTCTAACTTGATATAGGAAAAACATACCTAGATTAGCATGCTAGCTAGTCATGTCTAACATACCCGCATAATGTCTTCTTGTTTTCTTCAATTACTTGTGCTAGTTACCTGTATATCTCATAGGTTAACCATTATAGAACCAAGTTATACATACCTCGTAAGTAGATGATCCATGACAATGGATGAATATTTGTCTTCATGTCATCATGACCATATGTTCTTGAAGTAGAACATGATTTGTCTTTCTTGGTGTACCTTTCATGTTAGTGAACAGCATAAACCTCATACAACATCACAATGCATTAGTACAATCATAAGTGTCAAAACCTTAATCAATGAATACGACAAGTTTAAGGTTAATCAAGATTGTACTAACCTTAATGAAGACATACATACCATAAGCTTAATTAGGAATATATCTCAAAACATACCTAGATAAGTCATACCTGTTGAGATTGCTTGTAATATTCTTATGTAAGGCCTCAACCTCATCTCCCTCTGAAACAAAAACGTCTTCACTTGTGCAGGTGACCAATCCATTCTCTTCTAGGATTAACCCAAACCACTTGATTTGCAAAAATTGGATCTAGAGTTGGATTAGGGTTTGTTAGGGAGACCCTAAAAATTCAAACTTTGAATTTCAAGCTTCTAAAAGGATAGAAATATGCGCCATGATGAGTTAATCAACCTGGTATACTTAGAATTTGAAAATTGCAAAGTTTCACCCCTCAAATTTTCCTTTGAAACTTACAAATTCACTAGACATGACCCCGAACTAGGGTTTGATAAAGCCCACCCTTTTTCCCAATCAAAAGGTTCGATCCAAATCTCTAATCTTCTATTTTTCTGAGGAGCTTCCAGCCATGGTCACAGATTTCAAAAATTCTCATTTTTGCAGAAGCCCTAATTTTCCACTTTTCCGATCAAAGTCCCGAACTAGGGTCTGATCAAGCCTGGCCTTCTACCCAACCAAAAAACCTGATATTGGTCTCTAAATTTTGATTTTTATGAGTAGCATCCAGCCGTGGTCTCCGATTACAAAAATTCCAACTTTCTCCGAAACCCTAAATTCTCGAAGCCATGAATGAAGGTGCTCAAAAAATAATTATGTTTTGACAGAAATATGCACCTGATTGTTTCTGGTGTAACTCCAAACTTTCTGATCCACAAGGCCTGAAAAGTTTTCTTGTGGTTTCTTGACCTGTCATCTTTCCAACCCCATAGGTCTGACCTCAAATGGATTCTCTGAGAGAGAGTTATGCCAAGTGTCGCAGTGTGACCTATTTATGGGATAAAACATGAGAGCGAACTTGTACAGCATGCCACGTGTTACTGGTTCAGTTTCGGCCACTGAAAAAGTTACCTGAGAAATCAAAGTCTGTGCAATACTTGTCACTTTTTACTAAATTTCATTTGGAGCTTCCTAGCCCAAGTTATGACCTTTTTTCCTAGGTCACCTGTTTATGACTCAGATTTGGAAGAGGCAGAAACCCTAGATTGTACAGATAATAAAACACAAAGTACAACGAATTAGAATTTTTCCTTTGGACACAAGGTACATGGGGATCTGATTGTCGACTTGTAAAAGTTTCAGATCCGAAAAATGTTCCAAAATGGATTTATAGCGAAAGTTCTACGATGACTAGTTTTTTCTATATCAAGCCCTAGCATCACAAGTACAACAAGTGTCATACATGCCATACCATGCCTTCTTTCAGGCTAGCTCTGATACCATGTTAGTTTTTTCAGAATTTTCAATGTGATCTAAGATCTTAATTGAGAGAATAACATGTACAGCATATCTACATCATATCAATCATGGACACACTAATGCAAGCACACAAGAGACAGAGTTTACTTGAGGAAAACCATAAAGGTGAAAAACCCCAATAACTTCCTCAGAGATAGATAGAGCAATGATACAACCCAAGCATAAGAGATAGGCATATACTAGTAGCAGCTTCTCCTCCTCCACAAGTGCGCCACTCTCCAATGAGTGTGTGTGAGAATAGAATGATGAAATAGAGTGCCTCCCACACTCTATTTATACTTGACTTAACTTGCCTAATAACCTTTACTAGGTCGGCCTCAACTTAACCACATAACAAAATGCTGACTGGGCCGAAACCCAATAGGGTGGTCTAATAACCCTTTGACCCACATGACTTATACATGCCGACCCCAACAAGGTGGTCTAATAACCCATCAAGTATAAGTTACGACACTTACAATATAAATGATGACACTTCCGTATAGAGGAATAATAACATCTCTATAGGAATGAAATATACATATATGAAATAAATTCTGAAGTTACATATACATCAATAGGAGGAGCCTAAGTCGACCACTCGAATAGGTTCTCCGTTTGACCACTTCGTAGAACATGTCGAACCATTGTATTGGTGATTACATATCAAGTTGGTTAGTGAGCTGATAGGTCGTTATGTAACTGTCTATAAACCATATTTATAGGCTGGAGATCCAGATACACGAGAAGCACTGATAAATTGTAACGCACTTATGTACTTATTCTAAGTAATAGAAATATTTGTTGGTTCTGCCACCATTACTTATCTTTTGTTCATATATATGTATTTTCTTGCTTATTCTATAACATGTATCGTTGGTAACTATCCAATCCACTTGACTAAAACATTGGTTACGTTGCTGGTGATACATGCATAGGACGATAATGAGCATGATATAATGATATTAGAACATGAGATAAATTAATGGTGGGAGAGAAAGATAGCAAACTATTTGCAAAATTATGCTAGAAGAAACAATTTGACTATCTCTCAAGGAAGGGAGAAGTTCTTTTCTGAAACACATGAAAATTTCGTTGAGTCCGTGCTGTTCTCATTGAAGAAGCTCCTCGATGAAAAGACCGATAGATGAAAAAGATCAACAATTGCTAAAAAAACTAACCAGAGGAGGCCGCAAAAATTTGTCTGAATGCTACGAAAGAATTGATGATGAGTTTTGCAAAGAATGTGCAACTGAGGAGAGAGTATCTATCGATAACGTGAAGCATAGGTTCTATAATGACCTTACCGAACAATTTCTTTGTTCTCTCCCGACGCTTTTGTTCAAATTCTTGATCAACAAGGGAGAAGTGCATATTTTCTAATCTCAACCACTGTTGTTACCACCGCTCCCAAACATGAACTGGGAAGAAAAACAAAGAAAGTGAGAAAAATTCGTGAAAGAGCGAGAGTGGGAATACTTCTTGAGAAAATGAATTGCTACATTACCCTATTTCTTTAAAGAACTTTCGGGTCAGAAATGGGGGGATAGCCTACCACGTTCCGGATGGGGTAGATGAATAACAGTGACAGATGAAAAACACAATATGGCTAGCAGTGAGAAATACCAAAAATTCGACAATGATATAATATTGGTCCACAAAAGCATCTCGTATATCCAAAATATTGAATGAGAAAACAAAAGGAAGCAATGCGAGGAGTTAAAGGAGAACGATAGTGTGCTCCAGAAAAAAAAAGAAGGTCAAGTATAGTGATAGATGCAGTAGGAAATCTGCTAGAGTGGATTCGAGCTCGAAAGAAAGAGGGCAATGATGAACCACTGTCATCGATGGATGAAGACCATGTTGAAATATTGTAACTTCTAAGAATATTATATTTGTACTTTATTATTCTGGAGATGTATCATTCCTCCGTGAAGACCTTATTGTATATCTGGAGATGTTTATTCCTCCGTCGGAATGTGATAATTTGGGTTATTAGACTTCCCTAGTGGGGGTCAGCCCTATATGTGTTATGTGGGTCAAAGGGTTACTATACCACCCTAGAGGGGTTGGCCCAGTCAGTTGTAATGGGGTGTTTAAACTAGTGGTTAAAGTTGGGGCCGACCTAGTAAGTGTAAAGTCAAGTTGGAGTTGTGTATAATTAAAGGAGGTGTGTTCCTCATTTAACACACATTGCACTCACTTATGAATAGCGCATAAGTGAGAGAGAGATATACTATGGAGGAGAAGGAGCTCATGGTTGTGGATTACATATTTATATTTGCTGGTCATCTATATTGAGGAAGCTTTGTTGGGTTTTCTACCCCATGAGGGTTTCCCAGGATAAATCTATGTCTCTTGTGTTTATGCTGTGCTTATTGTTCTTTCAGTGATCTTGTATATGCTATTATTGTGAAATGGAATGTAATGCTGGTATTTTCTGTCTTAGAATATTGAATCTTAACATGGTATCAGAGCTAACCTGAAGGAAGGCAATGTATGGCACTTACGACACTTGCGACAATTTGAAGGTTAGGGTTTTGTATAGAAAAAACCAGCCATCGTACCACTTTCGCTATAAATCCATTTTGGAGAATGTTCAAGAGAGGAAACCTTTAAAGGTTGTAGATAACATCCCCATGTACCTTGTGTCCAAAGGAAACCATCAGAATCATTGTACTTTGTGAGTTATGATCAATACAAGTTAGGGTTTCTGCCTCTTCTAGATCTCAGTCATAATCAGGTGACCTAGGAAAAAATGTCATAACTTGGGCTAGGAAGCTCCAAATGAAATTTCGTAAAAATTGAAAGGTAGTGCATAGACTGCACTATCTCAAGTAACTTTTTCAGAGGACGTAGTTGAACCAGTGACACGTGGCATGCCATACAATTTCGCTCTCCTGTTTTATACCATAAACAGGTCACGTTGCGACACTTGGCATAAATATCTCTCATAGAATCCAAGTCAAGTCAGACCTATGGGGTTGGAAATAGGACAGGTTGGGATACCACAGGAATAAGTTTCATACCCTGTGGATTCATAATTTCGGAGTTACACCAGAAACAATCAAGTGCATATTTCTGTCAAAACAGATTTGGATTTTGAGCACCTTCATTCTTGAATCGTCACTGCTGTGAAAAATTAGGGTTTCGTAGAAAGTTGGAATTTTTGGAAGCGGAGTCCACAGATGAATGCTACTTCTCAAAATTTAAATTTATAGACCAAGATTGAATTTTTTGGTTGGGTAGAAGACCAGGCTTGATCAAACCCCAGTTGGGATTTTGATCGGAAAGGTGGAAAATTAGGGCTTTTGCAAAAGTTGGAATTTTTTAAGTCTGTGACCATGGCTGGAAGTTCCTCAGAAAAATAAGAGTTTAGAGCTTTGGATCGAACCTTTAGATTGGGTAGAAGGGTGGGCTTCATCAAACCCTAGTTCGGGATCCTGTCCAGAAGATCTAGAAGTTTCAAAGGCAATTTTGAGGGGTCAAATTTTGGAGATTTCAAAATTGAAGTATGCTAGTTTAATCAGCTCAGCAAGGCACATATTTCCATCCATTCAGAAGTGTGAAAGTCAAATTTTGAATTTTTAGGGTTTCTCTGACAAACCCTAATCGAGCTCCAGATCTAGTTTCAGGGGGAAATGAGGCTAAGGCCTTACATAAGAAGACTACAAGAAATCTCGACAGGTATGACTTAAGAAGATATAGGTATGTTTTGAAATCTGATTCTTGATTAAGTTCATAATATGGTTGTCTTCATATTATTTAGGTTAGTACAATCTTGATTAATGTAAAAGTATGAATGCATGAGAATGATAGAAGACATTCTTTGATCAAGGTTATATGATTGTACTAATGCACCTATGCTGTTGTATGAGGATGATGTTGTCTGCTAACAAAAGACAAGTACATCAAGAAATACAAATCAAGTTCTATGACCATGATGACATAAAGACAAAGACTTATCCATAGTATTTAGAAGTTATACTTACGAGGTATGTATGATTTATTTCTACTATGCTTAACTTATGAGGTATGCAGGTTACTATCACAAGGTCTCCAAATCATTGAAGAGACTAAAGATATTGTTTGGGTATGTTAGAAATAAATAAGCATGTATCTAATCCAAGTATGTCTTCCTATGTTAGAATCCTACTTTGTGCTAGGATCTTAGATACCCATGTATTGAATGATCATGACCATACATATTCAAGATTATTTAGAATCATAATGTTTTGATAATATTGAGATTATACTAATTAATGTATGTTTGTGTATGAGATCATGAGGATGACACTAGTGCACACTTGAGCATGCACAGTGGTACAGAATGAATAGAAGTTCAAAATACATATGGAAGATCAAGCGGGAGGCAACCACACAAACATAAAAAATAAGTATTTGAGTTGTTATTTGAATCTCTGGAATAGTAAATGATATTGCTTGTAATGGTTGTATCATGCTGAGTGTAACTCATATAGCATTGAACAATATACTACTAATATGCATATGATTGATAAGTTGGACAAACATTCCATTGTTGATTGTCTAGAATGAAACCTCTTTGCTGACATGCTGAAAGCTGTGCACACTCTCGATATTATGTTCTGGTAGAGATGGAAGGCATCTAGATAGCCATTGTATGCATACATGATATGGAAAAGTGTTGTGCCAAAGTATTGGTCAAGATTGTTGCATAACTATGAAAATCATATTTGTATGCATAATAGGTTATCATGTCAACATGATTTGATGATTATGAAGTATTACTAATCATGTACTTAATTTTGATTTGTAGGAAAGATCATGAAGAATGATGAACACTGAACAAGTGATGGATGTTCAACAAGAAGACTTACAAATCAAACATACTATAGCAAGCTCGTGGCTAGAAGATTCTCTTAGAAAGAGGAAGAGGATCATGACGAGATGTTTGCTCCAAGTGGCTAGATAAGACCATTCTATTAATGGTGTAATTGAAGAAGAAGTGTGAATCAGGCTCTGTATGGGTTACTCAGGATCGATAGTCATTTGATGAGCTTAATGATCACCATGGGTAATGTGGATCTCAACCTTTGCTACAAGGTTGAAGATGGTTTCTATATACAGATGACATGGATGCAAGAAGGAACTCACCACATAGTTCAAATGATATTGAGGCTCATATCACTAGACCCATTTGACGAGAGATGGCATGGATAGATATGCAGAATATCACTCAATGCAGAGTGTGAATGATGTTCAGTCATAGAGGGAGAATTGACAGCTTCTTGACAAAGCTTGGGCTTTACCAGAAGTAAAGCTGATCCTAACCTTTACCTTAAGGTTATGGATGATGAACCTGTCATACTATTATTGTATGAGGATGATCTCTTTCTGACAGGGAATGAGCAACAGATCATGGAAAGCAAGAAGAAATGGCTACAGAATTTGAGATGAAAGATCTCAAATTGATGCATTACTTCCTAGGTCTGGAAAGATGGCAAGGCCTAGAAGGAATCTTTTTCAACCTGGGAAAGTATGCTGTGGAAATCATGAGAAGATTTGATATGTTGGAATGTACAACCATGTCCACTCTCATGGGTTCCGACTTGAAGCCATTAGCTGATGAATCATCAGAGTTAGTGGATGTGACTCTATATAGACAGATTATTAGGTCATTGATGTATTTGACAAATACTAGACCAGACATATGCGTTGCCATAAATACCTTGAGTCAGTATCTAGTGGAACCTAGAAGAGTTCACTTAATAGCTGCAAAGCATGTGATGAGGTATCTAAAGGGTATGATAGATTTTGGTCTATATTATCTTGGAGATCATGACTTCAGATTACATGGCTACTCAGATGTTGATTGGGAAGGAAGTGTCTCAGACAGGAAGAGTACATCAGGTGGATGTTATTGTCTTGGATCTGCCATGATCTCATGGTTTAGCAGGAAGCAGTGTAGTGTGGCTCTCAGCACAACTGAAGCGGAATATATAGTTGCTTGATCTACTAATTACGAAGCGATATGGCTTCATAAGTTATTATCTGGTTTATTTGACTTAGAGATGGAACCCACTGAGATCCTATGTGCCAACCAGAGTTGTATCAATATGATAGAGAATCCATTGTTCCATGATAAGTCAAAGCACATAGACATCCGATATTTATATATATGGGATATGGTGCAAAAAGGAGCTATCAAGCTCAAGTATGTAAGCATTGACGAACAAGTTGCTGATATATTGACCAAACCTCTGTCTCGAGTAAAGTTTGAGTATTCCCGAGACAAGCTTGGTGTAGTTCAGAAGAACCCTCCTCGAAAGGGGGAGTGATGTGGTCACTTATGATGAGATTGCCTGCATCGACAGTGAGGTCGATGATGTGGTTACCTATATTGGTGATGCTGATAGTGAGGTTGGTGAATGGCCCTTAGATAGGGTCTAAGTTGACGAGGGGATTGCATCATCCTTGAACACATGTTCTAAAAGGATCCGTAGACATATGTATCCGAGAAAGAAGAGGGATTGCATCATCCTTGAACACATGTTCTAAAAGGATCCGTAGACATATGTCTCCGAGAATGTGGTCCCTAGTGGACAAGAGGGGATTGTATTTTCCCTGGACTTTGGTCCCAGAATTGATCCGTAGACAGATGCCTTCGAGGATGAAGTCCTTAGTGGACAGGTGGGGATTGCATCTTCCTTGGACTTCGGTCCCAGAATTGATCCGTAGACATATGTCTCTGATAATGAAGTCCTTAGTGGATAGGTGGGGATTGCATCATTCCAGAACCCCTTGGTTCAAAATGTACATGATAGGACTGCATTGTCCCTGGACCTTTGGTTCAAAAGGTACGTGAGAGGACTGCATCGTCCCTGAACATTTGGTTCAAAAGGTACTGTAGCTAGGGTTTTCACCCTTGCTTGTGCAAATGAGCACCTACTAAGGAGAAGGGCCTCCTTAGTAGCAGTTCAGAAAATACAGTAAATAAAAGACAGTATAGTAAAACAGTAAACTACTCTAAGCATGTGCATAAAATAACAGAAAGATAATAAAAATGATTTTTTTTGTATTGATTATACCTCCAATGTGAAGGTTTATGAAGCCTTTGCAATAGTCCAAGAGGGTTTCTCCAAGCTCCGGTGTTGTTCCTTTCTCTTTCTCCAAAGGGTTTTGGAAATGGGCCAAAGGGGCACTCAAATGTGAAAGTAGCTCAAGGGTGAGCTAGGGTTTCAGGAGTGATTCTGGAAGAGTAAGGGTGTGGTTGACTGTGGATGTGAAATGAGGGGCCTCCATCACCTATTTATAGGTTTTTAGTGGTGGAGTGCTGGCCCATGGTTTTGGGCACCATATGGTTTAGGTCAGTTGTATAGGGTTTTTGCTTCCTTTTTCCCTCTTTTTCCTTTGTTTTGTATTTTTTATTCCATTTTTAGAGGGTTTTTGCTATTTTGGAGGAATTTTGTATTATTTTGGGGGAAAAAGGGGGTTTTGGGCCTTTTGGAGGCTTTTTTAATGTTTTTTTGGCCTTTTGGAGGCTTTTGAATGGGTTTTAAGGTTTTTTAGGAAAATATTGTAGGAAATATGGACAAATGAGTCATGTAATGGGGTAGATGAGGTAGTGAGCACTTTTTGGGTGTTAACAGATTGCCCCCTGATGTGTGAGGGAAGGAGCTCATCGTATGGCTGATAGACATCATAAGTCTTTTATGGTTTTCCTGTGTTGATGTATATGTAACTTCGGAATGTATTTCATCTGTGTATTTTATATATATTTATTGTACCCTTATAAGAGATGTGTCACTCCTCTATAAGGAAGTGTCATCATGTGGATTGACAAGTGTCGCAAGTGTGTGTACTTGCCGATGGGTTATTAGACCACCATGTGGGGTCGGCCCTGAATCATATATATTATAATGTGGATGTACCTAGCTAGACAAGTCGGCCCCATAAGGTCACTGGGAAAAAAGGTTAGTATAAATAGAGATCAGAGATCTCTATTTTACTCACTTGGAAAAGTAACTCACTCTCACTCAGAAAGTGGCGCACTAGTGAGGAGGAGGATCATCTGCTACTAGGAGACTATCTCAGTGTATTTTGGTTGTACTTTGGTTGAGCCATTGCTCTCTCTATCTCTGAGGAAGTTGTGGGGTTTTCCCCACAGAAACTCTGTGTCTCTTGTCTCTTATGCTTTTGATTCTTGTGATGCTTGTCATATTGTGATTGTCATGCATTGATATACTATATATGTTATTCTCTCAGCAAAGATTCTAGAGTATTGTGAATTAATGCTCAAAATTTAACATGGTATCAAAGCTAACCTGAGAAGAAGACATTTTGTAGTGACGAAAACTTGAGTTTCTTGTTTATTGGGTTTCTCTCCACAGATTTTGGAAAATCAGTATAGTAGATTGACTCTACTCATCAAGGCGCATCTATCTGTCCAATCAGAATTCAATTATGATCATTTTCTGATTTGGCCCTAAAAATTAGGAATTTCTGGAATCTGAAGACACAGCTGGAAGCTCCTTGAAAAAATCAAAGTTTAGAGCTTTGGATCGAGATTTTTGGCTGGGTAGATCTCCGGGAAACTCAAACCCTAATTTAGGGCTCTCCCTAGTGAACCCGGGAGGACAAAAGATCAAATTTGAAGTGTAAAACTTTGCTGATCTCAAATTCTGAATGCACCAGGATGATCAGCTCATCAAAGCACATCTTTCTATCCTTTCAAAAATTTGAAATTCACATTTTGAATTTTTAGGGTTTTTCTGACAAACCCTAATCCAGGACCAGATCCAGTTTTCAGCATTTCAAGTGGTAAGATCTAAATCTTTTCTATTTCCATTTGAAGTACTCTTTAATATGTCTCACCACACCAAGCTTGAGGATAAGCTTGAAGGAGCTGATAACTTCCGAGCTTGGAAGTATAGGATTGGGTTAATCCAGGAAGAGAATGAGTTGGACTCATATGTGAAAGAAGACATCCCTATCCCAGAGGATGAAGAGGCCAAGGTATTGCATAAGAAGAACTTGGTCAAGGCAAAGAGAATCATTGCTGATTCTATCAAAGACCATCTCATACCCCATGTGTCTTCTCTTAAGACACCCAAGGAGATGTTTGACTCTTTGACCAAGCTATTTGAAGGAAAGAACATAAATCAGAAGATGACACTGCAGAACCAATTGAAAGGAGTAAAGTTTCAGAATGGAGAAACCATTCAATCTTATTTTTCAAGGGTCTCCCAGATCAAGGAACAACTAGAAGCAATGGATGAAATGGTGGAGAATGGTGAAGTGGTGATGGCCACTCTAAATGGACTACCCAGGTCATGCGATTCCTTTATCCAAGGAATTTGTGCAAGGAAGAAGTTGATCTCCTTCAACAGATTGTGGGAAGAATGCTCTCAAGAAGAAGCTAGACTTATAGCTCGTGAGGAAAATATGGGAGGTGAAGATCAAGCTCTTGCAGCTCACACCAAAAGAATCAATCCCAAGAAGGAGCACTCTCGCCATAGGAGATCTTATCAAAAGAATAAGAAGGATCTAAGATGCTTCACATGCAATGAGAAGGGTCACTTTGCTTCAGATTGTCCCAAGAACAAAAGGGATAGTAACAACAACTTCAGCAAGAAGAAGAAGGGTAACAAAAGAAGATATCATGCTCATGCTACTGAAGATGATGAACCCCCAAAGAAGAAGTCTAGGGTAGAAAGTGATAGTGATGATGACTCATCAAGTGAAGAAGAATATGTTCTAATTTCTACTCTCACAGGTACTATCTCCCATGGTTGTAATGATTGGTTAATTGACAGTGGGGCTTCCAAACACATGACTGGGTTTAAGGAATCTTTTGTGAATCTATCTGAACATGAATCACCCCATAAGGTGAAACTTGGGGATGATTATCAATACCCAATCAAAGGAAGTGGTGAATCCTCCTACAACCTAGATTCGGGAAAATCTTTGAAGATGAAAGAAGTCCTTTATGTACCTGGGCTCAAGAAGAACTTACTCTCCATCTCTGCGTTGGATGCAAAAGGTATGAGGGTTGCATTTGTGGATGGCCAAGTCCTAATGTGGCCAAAAGGAAAGAACATAGATGATGCAGTAGTGATTGGAGAGCAAGAGGGAGGTTTGTATAAATTGAAGGGACAACTTGAACATGCCATGGTACATGAATCCATGGAGCCAAGTGAACTTTGGCATAGAAGACTTGCTCATATGCACTATAGAGCACTTCCAATTGCAAGCAAGGCTGTAGAGGGTCTTTCTGAAATCAAGACCAAACATGAAGGTGTTTGCAAAGGATGTGCAAAAGGTAAGAACATTAAGAAGGATTTCCCAAGCAGTGAAAGCAAGGAAAAAGACATCCTGGAAATCATCCACTCAGATGTATGTGGTCCTATGTCATCCAGTTCTCTTAGCGGGTATGTCTACTATGTCTCATTTATTGATGACTTCTCTAGGAAGACTTGGGTATACTTCTTGAAGAACAAAGATGAGGTGTTTGATAAGTTCAAGAAATTCAAAACCTTGATGGAGAATCAAACTGACAAGAAGATCAAAACATTCAGATCCGACAATGGTGGAGAATTCACCTCAGGTGACTTCAAGAAGCTTTGCAATGATTCAGGGATTAAGAGGGAGTTGATTGCTCCTTATAATCCTCAACAGAATGGAGTTGCAGAAAGGAAGAACAAAAATATCATGGATGTAGCAAGGGCAATGCTGCATTACCAGGATCTACCTATGCATCTATGGGCAGAAGCAGCTAGAACAGCTGTATATGTGAAGAACAGAACACCCCACAAGATATTGGACAACAAGACACCATAAGAGGTATTTTCTGGTAAGAAACCTGAAGTCATCCATCTCAGAATATTTGGTTGTCCAGTATACACTCATGTCCCAAAGGAAAAGAGGAATAAACTAGATCCTTCAGGAAAGAAGGGTATCTTTGTGGGTTACAGTGAAAGCTCGAAGGCCTACAGAATATACTTTCCAGGGTTCAAGAAGATTGATGTCAGCAGGGATGTAACATTTGATGAAAACTCAACATTCATCAAATAAAGAAAGGCACCTATCGAAATTTATGAAGAACCTAAGGAAACTAGATTTCAAGATACTACCATGACTGAAGTAGTTCCAGAAGTTGTTCGTGAGTCTGAAGATCCGCATGAACCTGTAGATCCACCCCGTGAGGATAACTCTCACAAGAGGAAACCTGCATGGGCTAGAGAGCTCATTCAAGATGCAAAAATATTTGGCATTCCAGAAGAAGAACACAGAGCAAAGAAGAGAACCAGATCACATACCAGCTATGTTGCTTTACTCTGTGACATTATGAACAAAGAGCCTTCCAGTTATGAAGAAGCAGTAGAAAAGAAAGAATGGAAGGATGCCATGGTTGAGGAATACCAATCAATAATGAAGAATGATGTTTGGGATATTGTCCCAAGACCTAAAGAGAAGTCTGTTGTGACTTCTAAATGGATCTTCAAAATCAAGCATGCTACAGATGGCAGTGTAGAGAAATACAAGGCAAGATTCGTAGCTCGTGGCTTCTCTCAGAAAGAGGGAATAAATTATGAAGAAACTTTTGCACTTGTAGTCAGGTATACTTCCATCAGAACAGTACCTTCCCTGGCTGCAGCAATGAAATAGAAAATACACCAGATGGATGTCAAGACTGCTTTTTTGAATGGTGTAGTTGAAGAGGAAGTATATGTGGAGCAGCCACTTGGTTTTGAAATACATGACAGGGAGTCATATGTATGCAGATTGAAGAAAGCCTTGTATGGCTTGAAACAAGCTCCCAGAACTTGGTATGGTAGGATGGACAATTTCCTATCTAGTTTAGGATTTACCAAGAGTAAAGCGGATTCCAACCTTTACTACAAGGTTGAGGTAGGGAATCCTGTGATTCTACTCCTGTATGTGGATGACTTATTTGTAACAGGAGATGATAGATTGATTGCAGATACTAAGAGGAAGCTTGCTCCTGAATTCGATATGAAAGATTTAGGAATGATGCACTATTTCCTAGGTATGGAGGTGTGGCAAAGTACAGGTGGGATCTTCCTTGGTCAAGGGAAGTACACAGTAGATAGCCTGAAGAGATTCAGGATGATGAATTGCAAGGCCATGGCCACACCTATGGCATCGAATCTGAAGCTTCTATGTGATGCTTCATCTGAGTCAGTTGATATCACTATGTATCGTCAGATGATTGGGTCCTTGATGTACCTGACGAACACGAGACCAGACATTTGCTTTGCTGTGAACACATTGAGTCAGTTCCTGAAAGATCTGAGGAGTGTTCACCTGGTTGCTATAAAGCATGTTCTGAGGTACCTAAAGGGTACAGTGGATTATGGGCTCAAGTATGAAGCGAATCAAAAGTTTAACCTCCAGGGTTATGTTGATTCAGATTGGGTTGGCAGTGCTGCAGATAGGAAGAGCACATCTGGGTGCTGCTTCAGTATGGGATCAGGTGTGATCTCTTGGTTTAGCAGGAAGCAGTCCTATGTAGCACTGAGTACAGCTGAGGCAGAGTATGTTGCATCCTGTTCAGCTAGTTGTGAGGCAGTATGGCTACGGAAGCTACTGTCTGAGTTATTTGATCTCCCGTTGGAGGATACTGGTATCTTCTGTGATAACCAGAGTTGTGTGAAGCTATCTGAGAACCCAGTGTTTCATGACAGGTCGAAACACATAGATATCAAATATCACTATATCAGGGATATGGTGCAGAGAGGAGCTATGAAGCTCCTGTATGTTACGACAGACGACAGATTGCAGATGTGCTGACGAAGGCACTAGCCAGGGTGAAGTTCGAGTAATTCAGAGAGAGGCTTGGCGTTCTTCAGATCGAAGACACTTCGAGGAAAAAGTGATGGACACATTTGCTGAAGCCATTCCAAGCATGTTGGAAGGATGATCCTTCACATGGCTGTGGATGTAAGCGTTGGATGATGAGCATCAGGATGCTGTTCTGGTTTCTACTTGGATATGATCAGTTGGATCATTTTTATATGTATGTATGCATCATGTTGGATGCTGGATATGATCAGTTGGATCATTTTTATATATGTATGTATGCATCATGCTGGATGCTGGATATGATCAGTTGGATCATTTTTATGTATGTATGTATGCATCATGCTAGATGCTGGATATGATCAGTTGGATCATTTATATGTATGTACGCATCATGTTGGATGCTGGATATGATCAGTTGGATCATTTGTATGTACTCATCATGTTGGATGATGGATATGATCGGCTGGATCATGTGTATGTATTTTTGTATATGCATCATGTTGGATGCTTGGACCATGTATCTGTATATGTATCAGGTGGATACATTGTATGATTAGGTGGATCATGTATGGTGATATGTATCATGTATTTGTATTTGTATTAGGTGGATACATTGTATGATCAGGTGGATCATGTATGATTATATGTATCAGGTAGATACTTGGTTTGCATCAGGTAGATGCATTATATGATCAGGATGATCGTGGATGACGAGCTTCAGGATGTTGCTCCAGATGACATGCAGCAGGATGTTGCAGTGATGATGATCAGGATGATCATGTGTACATCAGGATGATGTATGGTGAATATCAGGTGGATACTCTATGGCTGTGGATCAGGTTGTGCAGATGAGCATATAATTCGTTGCCCTGGGAGATTTGCAGATAGTCTTTCGAGGTTTTGCCTATGGTATGTAATTCGTTGCCCTGGGATATCTGGCAAATGTTCTTTCGAGGTTTTGCTCTGGGAGGACATATAATTTGGCCTTGGGATATCTGCAGATATTCTTTCGAGGTTTTTCCTATGGCATTTAATTCGTTGCCCTGGGATATCTGGCAAATTCTCTTTCGAGGTTTTGTCCTATGGCATATAATCTGTCCCTGGGAGATCCGATAGGTTGGGCTGTGTGCCTATAATCAGTCCTGGGATGCTCTTGCGAGGTTTTTCCATGACCACATGTAATTCATTCCCTGGGAGATCCTATAGGTAGAGCTGTGTGCTCGTAACATCCTGAGATGCTCTTGCAAGGTTTTGTGGTGACCACATGTAATTCGTGCCCTGGGAGATCCTATAGGTAGAGCTGCGTGCTCGTAAAAACCTGGGATGCTCTTGCGAGGTTTTGTGGTGAGGTCACATATAATATGGCCATGGGAGATCCTATCGGTAGAACCGTGTGCTCGTAACATCCTAGGATTCTCTTTCGAGGTTTTGTGACACACGTAATAAGTCCTGAGGATTCCATAGTATGGCCAGTGATGACGAAGACCTGCAGGTGGTGGACCTACATCTAGTATGGAAAAGGACTGGCTCTATAGAATTTTCTATGACGAGTAGAGTCAAATATTGGTTGAGATAGCAGCAGCAGTGACAATGACGATGACGATGATCCCGAGAAGAAGACTTGTCTAGTAGATCTGTGTCGAGAAATACCTTCCTAGTTAAGAGGGAGTGTTGATGTATATGTAACTTCGGAATGTATTTCATCTGTGTATTTTATATATATTTATTGTACCCTTATAAGAGATGTGTCATTCCTCTGTAAGGAAGTGTCGTCATGTGGATTGACAAGTGTCGCAAGTGTGTGTACTTGCCGATGGGTTATTAGACCACCATGTGGGGTCGGCCCTGAATTATATATATTGTAATGTGGATGTACCTAGCTAGACAAGTCGGCCCCATAAGGTCACTGGGAAAAAAGGTTAGTATAAATAGAGATCGGAGATCTCTATTTTACTCACTCGAAAAAGTATCTCACTCTCACTCAGAAAGTGGCGCACTAGTGAGGAGGAGGATCATCTGCTACTAGGAGACTATCTCAGTGTATTTTGGTTTTACTTTGGTTGAGCCATTGGTCTCTCTATCTCTGAGGAAGTTGTAGCGTTTTTCACCTTAGGGTTTTCCCCACGAAAACTCTGTGTCTCTTGTCTCTTATGCTTTTGATTCTTGTGATGCTTGTCATATTGTGATTGTCATGCATTGATATACTATATATGTTATTCTCTCAGCAAAGATCCTAGAGTATTGTGAATTAATGCTCAAAATTTAACATCCTGGGGTGTGGAGAGTCTAAGAAACGAACTAGAGCTCGGAACAATGGTCCCGAATAAACTGCAAAAACTGAAAGTACATGAACTCAATAATGAATGAGGAATAATCTGAACATATGGACAAGGCAGGCATTCCCATGCTCGTATCAAGATATAGAACAATGATAACAATGGGGTCCAAAATATGGGGACCTGAAGTATACATGGCCTCAACTAATGAATGAGGAAGAATCTCAATATATGGATGAGGCGGGCATACCCATTCTCGTATCAAGATACATTTAAGATACATAGAGAACCATTGTGTACATCATAAGGGTTCAGAGGGTCTGAGCTGAAGAATTGATACACTGGAATAACAACAGTGATACTGAGTGTGGTACCAGAGGAACTGAGGAGTTGCTGGATCATAGTGATGGGGAGTCATACCCTCAATGATACACTGAACTGGAACTGAACTAGGACTGAACTGGGTACTCAAGGAAGTATATAATAGGATGGCTTCTGAATACAATCTCTAATGCAACCCGGACATCCACGGAAACATATAACTGGGCGTTCTGAAGTGACTCACCAATGTGCTAGAGTCAGGGGAAATCCGGGGTCTTCGACCAATAACTGAAGGGATATATACCCTACGCAATTCTCAATGATGCGATCAAGGTGTTGAAGTCGAGCATGTGAGAAACAACCACTCGGAGAGGCAATGATGACTCGTCTCAAAATGTTCCGTAGGCACTCACCATAGATGGTGATGGGTCCAAGGCGCAGGGACCTCTGGGTCTATCCTCTGGAATAGAGGGGCTGTCGTTGACAGAGGGAGACCTACAACTAGCAAGGCAATGATGTTTTCTTGATAGGAATGCGAGGTGGAGAACCGAAGTGTGAGAGTACTGATGGTAGGACTGTCATATTGTGGGGGATAACTAGGCAAGTAGAGTGGGTGGACTCAAACTTCCTTTTTTTAGAGTATGATGGTGGCGGATGATCAGACAGCATAGGAAACTGACTGGTGGGAAAGGGATCATAGCTGTAATGGATCAAGGATAGTGACTGGGTTGAGTGATACTCAAGTTGGTGTAAAATGGCAGGAGACTCCAGAATACTCTGAACAAAGGTGACCTGATTGGGGGTGCTGCCGAGATGATTGATCATAGTGCCGAGAGGCACGGGGGGAACTTCTTCATGGGTTAAGGAACTAGAAGAAGTGTGTTCAAAATGATACTATCATGTGGATTTATACGATCCCAGGACAATTCATGCTCGTGGTTGCTTTCAATTTTAAGGAGTCTGAAAGCGATAAGAAGACTCTGAAATAATGGAATGGTACTGTCCTGTGGATTTGTACGAGCCCAGGACAGTTCATGCTTGTGGTTTCTTTCAATTTTAGAGAGTTTGAAAGCAATAAGAAGACTCAAGGGGGTTGCTTTTTCGTGTGTTAGTCTCCAAGGCCCAAAGAAGCATAAAAGGATGCAATGAAAAACTCTTATAGCCGGTGTGACTAGAGTATTCCTTTTTCGTAATTAGTCTACCATGTCCAGAAAAGGGTTAAACTTATACCAGATAGACACCCTTTCAGGTACTTTAACGAGCATGAAAGGAAGCAAGATTGCTCGGTGATATTTTCATTGTTTTAGGAGTCAGAAAAGAGCTTAACAGAAACTCCCTAATTGCCTTTTTCGTAAAGGACTTGTCTAGCATGAAAAATGGATAAAATTATACCGAACAAAAGGAATGGTCAGGCAAGGAGGAAGTGTTCAATCAAGGAACATTGATGATGACCAATAACAAGGGTAGGGGGGAACACTGGTGGGCCTCTTTGTGGGATAATGAATGGTGGAAAAATAACGAAATAATTGCAGTATGGAAGGAGTGAATGGCTCATGTAAAAAATGTGGAACAATCCAATGGCAGCCGATGTGGCACGCAAACCAAGGCAGCAAGGTGTTGGGAGACAATGTTGAAATTGTACTTGGTGAGAGTGAGAAATGATCTCAAGAATCATCATGAGCTCGGAAAACTGAAATCGACGATATAAAATGTGTCAAAAATGGATAACAACTGAGGTGGCACGCAAATTGAGGTGACGGGGGGCATTTTGGGAAAAATAACCAAAAAATATGGGGGTGAGAGCGAGAAATGATCTCAAATATCATCACGAGCTCAAAAAAATGAATCCTATGATATAAAGTATATAAAAAATGGGCTACGGCCGATGTGGCATGCAAACTGGGGCGACAAGGTGTCGGGACACAATGTTGATATTGGTCCTGGTGAGAGTGAGAAATGATCTCAAGCATCATCACGAGCGTGAAAAAATGAATCCGGCGACATAAGATACGGCTAATACAGATAATGGTCAATGTGGCATGCAAACCGAGGCGGTGAGGGGCATAGGAAAAATGCCCTAAATTTTTTCGTGAGAGCGAAAAATGATCTCAAGCATCATCACGAGCACGGAAATATGAATACGACAGTGCAAATGGTGCGAAAAATGGAGGTCATAAGGACTCCAGAATGGTCAAAGGAAAGAACTAGGTTAAAAAATGGCTACAAATAAAGGTGAGCCCACCAAGTGAAGGATGCAATGGTGGGGAGAAATGATGACCCGTGGGGGAAGAATACTAGGTGTATCGAATCAAATCAAATACACAAGTGACACGTGACCTCAAAAATGGTTGAGATCACAAATGTGAAAAAGTGAGTAGGGTTAATGACCTGCCCCCATGCTATGTGCATGGGGTTTGTGATTGTGGATCACATATGTGTTGGTTTGAACGATGGGTTCATTGACGTGATGAGATAGATGTGATGGGGTAGGTTCAAAATGATTGATCATTCCCCCTATCCCAGGGTCAAGGTAATTTATTATGCTCCCTAACTCAGAGGTGTCAATGTGGTGGTCGATGATAGCGGGTTCAAGACCAGGCATTTTGGTATAGGACCAGGCAAAGACATCACGAAACTCTTGGAAAATCTTCTTGTACTCTCCGATCTCATACTCACTGCAGGAGGCTCCTAATGTAATGAGTTCAGGGGCACCTCCTGGGGTAGAGATATCAATTTGGATTGTGGGTGAGATATTGGCCATGTTACCTTCCTCAAAGGCATCAGGAGCGGGAATGGGATCCTTAAACCAGTCGACTTTGGTGGGAAGGAAATATTTGGACTCAACTGCAAATTGGGTGGCTATGGTGGAGGAGGACTCTTCTAGGAGGAAATAGGAATGATGGTGCATGTCTTCCCAGGGATAATCTGGGGCAGTGAGAGCCTCTAGAATCTCTTCATCATTGCGGAAACTTTGAGTTGTCAAATCGGTTGACGAGGGAGTGGTAGTCGAAGAGATCATATAGATGGTGTTAATCTCTCCAGATGAGGGTGATACTCGGGGGTGGATCTCCTCAATTGTGGGGGGTGCTGTCTCAAGGTCCAAACTATTCATCTCGTAGAGAGCTGCTTTGTAATCTAGGAGATCAGGACAGTGATGTGAGTAATGGCCATAAATACCGCATATTGCACAAGGGTGGTTGGTACGCAGTGATTTATCACGAGGCTTAGGGGTTGGATCGAGTTGGACAACTGGAATGTTGGGGTCATCGTCAAGCATTTGCATGTGTTCCTGTAATGCAGGTAATTTTGGACATTGATGAGTCGGATGGCCCAATTCATCACCCAACGAGCATTTGGGAGGAGCACAAAACACGGGGGGGGTTTAACTGTTTTGGGTGGGGGTATAGCAGTGTATGGTTGTGGGCCTATGCCCCCAGTGTGCTTAATAAGAGGGGGGGGATTTGTAGATGACGAAGGGGTAGTGACACCGGGTGGTGGTTGACTAGTAGTGGCGATGGGTTGCACCGGTTGTAGGACGAAATTTGGTGTCGGCAGGGGAATGGGAGGAGAAATATACCACATGGGTAATCCTAAGGTTAACCCGGGGAGGCTATGAGTAGCCATAACCGTGGCACTTACTACTCCCGAGGGAGGGAATAGGAAGGGGATTGTGTGGATGGGTGTAACACCAATGTGACTAGGTACCAATAGTGGTTTGGGGTAACAAGGGAAGTTGATTGTTGGGTGTTTGTGTATTGTGGGAAAGGGTACATAGGACAGATATTTCAGTCGCTGGTGACGGGGGTGGAATGGATTGAAATGTTGAGGTCATTGGCATATCTGAGTAAACTTTTGGTCACGTGTCCGTCATGGGGGAACATCATGGTACGAAAAATGGATGAGGCAACCACTCGCATGGCATACATGTAGCTGCGGGAAAGTAAGAGGTTATAATCAAGTTGGGTGTTGATGACCTCTATGTCAATGAGCATGGTTTTTCCAGCCAACTGGATGGGGACATTAGCTAAGAGACCTTGGGGTTGAGCTCAATGACCGTCGTAGGCTTGCAACACAGTGGTGGATTGCTGGAGAGTAGGGGATCCCAACTTCTGCCAAACGAATGTGGACATAACGCATGTAGAGGCACCTTCATCGATAATGCACTGATGGATGACAAGATTCCGAATGGAAACAAAAACTTGGAACGCTAAAGTGGAAGGAGGGTGTGGTTCAGATTGGTCCAAATCGAAGGCCATCAGTTGTGAATCATTGGGGTCAATAGCACCAATGGCAGAGAGCAAAGTCTTGCGCTGTGAAGGACAGTATTTTAAGACTTCTAACGCAAACATGGTTGCAGGAGACTGGGCTAAGTCATCTACAATGTTGTAATTAGACGTAGCGCGAGCATTGGGATTATTGTTGATGCGACGAAGTGGGAAGCAAGGTGCTTTGGAGGTGCCATCTAGTGGAGCTGGAGGTATACGTAACGTCTGATCAGTGGGATGAGCGTTAGTGCTTTTGTCGGTGGGAGGGGCTTTAGGGGTGGAGCCATATTGTTTTCGATGGGTTTGGAGGTTGACCTCATTAACAAGTGGTGGGTACTTGATTCTATCGTGGGTTGATCAAGAGCAGCATAAGTGATCTGCTGTTGTGGTGGTGTGTTTCCTTGAAGGGGAGATAACAGCTGAGTGTTCACTATGCCTTGGGTTGGTAAGGGGTTTTGTAACACCAAGTGTTGATGTTGAGGTGGTGGGGGGTTGGGTGGTGCCTGAGGAGCCGCATGCCCTTGGCGTTGGGCATCATCGGTCCAGAGTTGCCAAGCTTGCTCCAAATGTGGGA
This sequence comes from Larix kaempferi, assembly GCA_027924585.1. Lineage (NCBI taxonomy): Eukaryota > Viridiplantae > Streptophyta > Pinopsida > Pinales > Pinaceae > Larix > Larix kaempferi. The sequence goes on from BSBM01000445.1 coordinate 27,044,464, forward strand.
AAGCATGTGTGTAGTGGCCATAGACCCTGCAAATAGAACAAGGATGGTTTGTTCGCAAATTAGGATTTTTGGCCTGCTTGGGCAGCCGATCAGGGTTCTGGTTGGAAGGTGCCGCGTTATTGTTGTTGGGGGGATTGGGAGGTTGACCGCCTTGGTCTGGAGGGGGGTTGTTCCCATAGTTACGGCCTTTTCCACGGTTTTGCTGGCCCTGTTAGCACTGATTATTTTGGTTCTGCTACGGATTCTGTTGGGCGTACACTTTCCCTTGGGCAGCAGGTGGGTTCTAGGGTTGTACAGGTGCGGGAGTAGGCTGCGGTGGATAATAAGTAGGTGGAGGTGGCACAGGTGCTGAACCTTGTGGGGGTTGCTGATATGTCTGGAGAACGGGTTGTGGGTTGGCTGCAAGGGCTGCCTATGGCGGGTAATAAGTAGGTTGGGCTTGAGAGGACATAGGAGTTGGTGTAGCCTGTGGGTGGTAATATGGCTGAGCTGCGATTGGTTGGGCGTAAGTGGGGGCGGCATGGCCAAAGCACTGAGGTGGACATGAGGGTCCGTGGGAATGATGGTGATGTGCCATGGGAGCATACGAATTGGTTTCTCCGGACTGAGATGTAGCTAGAAAAAGGTTGGGGCCATGGCTATGACGTGCTATGGAAAATGGTTGGGGATGCGAGGCAATGCGGCCAATGATGCCATCTGCAGCATGGGATGCCCCCAGTGCATCGTGTTGGGAAGAATCATCATGAGGGGTGTCAGGTATGATGGAATACCGATAACCTGACTGGGCGTAAATATGGTCAAATTGTCGGGCTTTGAGGATGGCCTCTTCTTCGGACTGGGGTCATTCGGATGCCACATCCTTGGCAATAACACGGAGGAGGGATTTTAGAAACCAATCTAAGAAGATACGGTTGTCTAACTTGATTTTGCAGAGGCTGCGGCGTTGACGCCACTCATGAATGTGGTTAGTGATGTGGGTAGCCATGTTCTGTCTGCAAGATAGTAGGATCTCAACTCCCACGTCACAGTGGATAGGTAACTGAAAGAACTATAGGAAATTTGAGGCAAGGGAAGTAAAGGTGGCATGGGTCCCATGGGGCTGCTCGATGTACCACTTAGCTGCAGAGCCAGTGAGGGTTCGTTGTAACAGACGGAGGTGGATAGAGTCATCCACTATGGAGTTGGAGGAACACCATAGATGGAAGGACATAATATGGTTCTGGGGGTCTTCACCTGCCTTGCCCTTAAACTTAGGGATGTCGGAGGGGAACTTGGTGGGAATGTGAGGCCATGCAGGGTCGTGTCTGATGGGATCTTTAGTCAGTCTAGCTAGGTCAGGAAGGTTGAGACTAGCCATGAATGGCAAACTAGTAGAAGGATGTGACATACTAGTGGTTGTGACCATGTTGGGGCCAATTCCCCCAAGTGGAGGGGCTGGGTTTGGGATGTTTCCCCCAAGTGGAGGAACGAAAGTGGTATGGGACGGTCCTGTACTGCCTAGGGTAGTGTGAGTCACTGATGTAGTGGGGATAGGTATGCTAGCTACTGGAATGGGTACAGTGATCAGAATGGTAGATGTGGGCCCCATCGAGGGCATACCCAAAGCAGGTGTGGTAGCTGGTGTGGTGGTGGATGCTCCACCAATAGTCCCTATAAAGAAAGGGGTGGAATTCATGCCAGCCATGGGGCTGGTTGGTGCAGTGTAAGTGGGGTTCTCGGACTCTGCCTCAAAATCAGAGGTAAAATAATGGGCATCTAGATCGGGTGACGGAGTTCTATGCCATTGATGAGTGGAGTCAAGTGACAAAGCTCAAGATCTATAATGAGTGGTATCAAGTGATGAAGATCTACGTCTATGATGGGTGATGTCAAGTGAACTGTGCTGTGGGGGCTCGCCCCGGAGGCACCGAGAATGTCTCGGGGACTCAATGGTGACAGATGGTGTCAAGTATCTGGGGGTTGTGTTTGAGTGAAAAACAACTCAAAAACCCTAATGCAACCGAGTGTGCAAAAGGAGAGCTCAAAAAATATGGCACTCAGGCTAACAACCAACTCAAAACACTTATTGTAACAACTGTGCTACAATAAGTGGAGTATCAATAGAAATGGTCAGAATACCAACAAGCAGCAGGTTTCCTAAAAAATAAAAATAGTGGACTCGCTAGACCAAAAAGAGGTAAGGGAGCATGCAAACACCTAGCTAAATAGTATTCTGACTCAACTAGACATATCCTCTGCAAGGTGATGAAATCCAAGTCAGACAATATGGATAGTAGATCCAAGTGGCTAAAGATACCCCCCTACCGTAAGGGAAATCAGGTAGTGAATCCTAGAAGAAAAGCAACTAAAATACCCCGTTCATGACACGTTCGGTTGGGTGAATCTGCCATTTGGTTCTATCGTCGTTGTATCCCCATACGGGTGATACACCGAGAACTGTGAAAGGTATCCTTCGGTTACTGAATGGATTGCGGTATTCCACTCAGGCTTCCGGAACCAGTCTGGCGACTTCAACCCTCCTAGGGGAGAGGCCTTCCCGATAAATTGGTTTTAAACCATGTCAAAATATACTAGGGGATTTTGGTTCCCTAATGGACAACAGCTATGTCTCAAGTGTAAGCAACCGAGGGGTGTTATTTGGATTCCTATCCCCCCGATCCTACCTAACTATAAGATTCTTATGTGTTCCCCAAGTGGGGTTAGAATGTTGGTTGTGTTAAGTAGTATTTTAGGGCTCACTTGAATTAGGTGACAGAGTGTGTGCATGTGAGATGATGAACCCAAGTAAAAGTGCCACGGGGTGGGCAACTTTCTAACTAAAAATATCAATGCAAAAATTAAACTTTAAAATGCAAAATTTTATCTTTTCAATTAAAATGCTGAAATTTAAAAAATGTTCTGTAAATGGAACATAAATAATACTGTAGAAAAAAGGATGTAGGGAAGTATGGCTGCAGATAGGACAGATGGTTATGCAGGTGCAGAAAATATTGCAACAAAGTGCTGGGTTCAAAACAGTGAAAAAAATGCAGAAAACAGACCGCGGGTCTGTGGCAAATTTGAGCAGTCGGACCACGGGAAACAGGTCGACAGTCGCAGACAGGTTGTGAGAATTTGGCCGAAAGACCCAGGCGGATCGCGGGAAAAGGGTCGAAAGTCGCAGGTGAGTTGCAGGAAAATTGCTGAAAGCCACAGGCGGGATGCGGGAATTTGGCCGAAAGACGCAGGCAGACCGCGGGAAAAGGGTCGAAAGAAGTAGGCGGGTTGCAGGAAAATGGCTAAAAGCCACAGGCGGGACACTGGAAAAAGGCCGAAATCCACAGGCAGGTTGTAGGAAAATGGTTGAAAGCCGCAGACGGGTTGCAGGAAAATGGATGAAAGCCTCAGGTGGGACGTGAGAAAAAGGCCGAAATCCGCAAGTGGGTTGTAGGAAAACGACTGAAAGTCACAGGTGGGACGCAGGAAAAAGGCCGAAATATGCAGGCGGGTTGCAGGAAAACGGCTGAAAGCCATAGGTGGGTTGCAGGAAAATGGCTGAAAGCCGTAGGCGGGACCCAGGAAAAAGGCTGAAATGCACAGGCGGGTAGCACAAAAAGGGCTGCAAGCCACAAACGGCCCGCGAGAAAATGGGTTAACAGCCGTGGTCGGACCGCACAAAACAGGCTGATAGCTACGGTCAGATCGTAGGTAACAGACTGAAAACCATCGATAGATCACCGGAAATAGTCCGAGAGCTGTGGTCGGATCGTAGGTAAAAGTCTGAAAGATGCGGTCAGAACGCAACTGCGGGGGGTAAAAGACATGGTTTACGGTAGCCGAAAGGGACAGCCGAAAAGAAAAAACAGAAAACTATTGCAGAAAATTAAAAACGTTTAAAACTATAACTAGAAATTCAAAGGAACACAAGGGGAGTCACCAAAACTGTAGCTAGGGTTTTCACCCTAGATTGTGCAAATGAGCACCTACTAAGGAGAAGGGCCTCCTTAGTAGCAGTTCAGAAAATACAGTAAATAAAAGACAGTATAGTAAAACAGTAAACTACTCTAAGCATGTGCACAAAATAACAGAAAGATAATAAAAATGATCTTTTTTGTATTGATTATACCTCCAATGTGAACGTTGATGAAGCCTTTGCAATAGTCCAAGAGGGTTGCTCTAAGCTCCAGTATTGTTCCTTTCTCTTTCTCCAAAGAGTTTTGGAAATGGGCCAAAGGGGCACTCAAATGTGAAAGTAGCTCAAGGGTGAGCTAGGGTTTCAGGAGTGATTTTGGCAGAGTAAGGGTGTGGTTGACTGTGGATATGAAATGAGGGGCCTCCATCACCTATTTATAGGTTTTTAGTGGTGGAGTGCTGGCCCATGGTTTTGGGCACCATATGGTTTAGGTCATATGTATAGGGTTTTTGCTTCCTTTTTCCCTCTTTTTCCTCTGTTTTGTATTTTTTATTCCATTTTTAGAGGGTTTTTGCTATTTTGGAGGAATTTTATATTATTTTGGGGAAAAAAGGGGTTTTTTGTCCTTTTGGAGACTTTTTAATGGTTTTTTGGCCTTTTGGAGGCTTTTGAATGGGTTTTAAGGTTTTGGAGGCAAATATTGTAGAAAATATGGACAAATGAGTCATGTAATGGGGTAGATGAGGTAGTGAGCACTTTTTGGGTGTTAACAGGTACGTGATAGGACTGCATCATCATTGGACCCTTGGTTGAAAATGTACGTGATAGGATTGCATCGTCCCTGGACCTTTGGTTCAAAAGGTACGGGAGAGGACTGCATCGTCCCTGAACATTTGGTTCAAAAGGTATGTGATAGGACTACATTGTCCCTGGACCCTTGGTTCAAAATGTACGTGATGGGATTGAATTGTCCCTAGACATGAGACTTGTCTTAAAGTGATAAGGAATGATCCTCCTGGAAGTTGATCTGGATTGCATCGTCCATAGACATGAGACTTGTCTTAAAGTGATAAGGAACGATCCTCCTGGAAGTTGATCTGGATTGCATCGTCCATAGACATGGGACTTGTCTTAAAGTGATAAGGAATGATCCTCCTGGAAGTTGATCTAAATTGCATCGTCCATAGACATGAGACTTGTCTTAAAGTGATAAGGAATGATCCTCCTAGAAGTTGATCTGGATTGCATCATCCATAGACATGAGACTTGTCTTAAAGTGATAAAAAATGATCCTCCTGGAAGTTGATCTGGATTGCATCATCCATAGACATGATACTTGTCTTAAAGTGATAAGGATTGATCATCTTGGAACTTGATCTAGATTGTATCATCCATGGACCTATGTCCTAAAGTGAGAGGGATTGATCATACCGTAATAGGATCTTGTGTATTACAGAGTATGCTACTATGACGATGCTGTAGATCGAGATGATCCAGATGCTATAGATCGAGATGATCCAGATGCTATAGATCGAGATGATCCAGATGGTGTAGATTAAGATGATCCAGATGTTGATGTTGATGTTGCTGTAGTTGTTCAAGTGCTGCAGAAGATGAAGACTCAGTACTGAAGATGTTGATGTTCTAGTAACTGCTTGAGTTACTGATGATGTTGAGAAAGCTTCCAATGATTTATAGATGTATCATGTATGATGTTGATGACTCCTTGCTCCTACAGATGTTGTTATAATATCCTTCTTGTTAAGGGGGAGTGTTGAAATATTGTAACTTCTAAGAATATTATATTATTACTTTATTATTCTGGAGATGTTTCATTCCTCCATGAAGACCTTATTGTATATCTGGAGATGTTTATTCCTCCATTCGAATGTGGTAACTTGTGTTATTAGACTTCCCTAGTGGGGGTTGGCCCTGTATGTGTTATGTGGGTCAAAGGGTTATTAGACAACCCTAGAGGGGTCGGCCCAGTCAGTTGTAATGGGGTGTTTAACCCAATGGTTAAAGTTGGGGCCAACCTAGTAAGTGTAAAGTCAAGTCGGAGTTGTGTATAAATAGAGGAGGTGTGTTCCACATTTAACACACATTGCACTCACTTGTGAATAGCGCATAAGTGAGAGAGAGATCTATTGTGGAGGAGAAAGAGCTCATGGTTGTGGATTACATCTTTGTATTTGTTGGTCATATATATTGAGGAAGCTTGGCTGGGTTTTCTACCCCATGAGGGTTTCCCAGGATAAATCTGTGTCTCTTATGTTTATGTTGTGCTTGTTGTTCTTTCAGTGATCCTATATATGTAATGCTCATATTTTTTGTCTTAGCATATTGAATCTTAACAGACCAGTGTATGGAGCATGGAAGCGCTCTCCATGTGAGTATACCCAAGGTTATAACTCTGCACTCCCCATTACATCTGACTCAGAGTGCCCTAGTATAAGAAATTATTGAAGAAGATTTAGGACTTCATGCTGGCCAATATGGAATCTGGAGCCGACAGAACGATGAAGGTAGTGAGGTTGGTAGATTGTTGATCCATCGAATGCAATAAGGGAATTAGGTCACTTTTCAACTTAAATTTTCCAGCCGGATTTTTCATCTACTCTATTCAGATCGTGAGAAAGCGCCCCCGGTCACTTCCAACATTGAGTGATTCATCGAGTTAGTCGGGATCCTCGAAAAGAAGTGCAACATAGATAGAACAGAACTTTACCTGGGTATTGACAAATGCTGTCAAAGAAAGTTGACACCCAACTGTCGACGAAGACCCGACCAGTGATATTGTTGTCGAAATTGAAGAATGTGCATTAATTCCTGTCAGTGCACATCAAGAAATAACACTTGTCAAAAAAAATTGTAACAACATTTCTACCATTGGAAATAATCCACCATTACCACCTTTGAGCTTAGAAGTCAAAATCACAGTAGATATGGCACACATAACGACACACCTTCCTTTCTATGAAGGTGATGAAGACCCAAGAAGGAATTGGTTTGTTTGTGAATCAATATGGGAATCCAATTCCATTGTCAACGAAGATCGACAAATGGAACAATTCACTGGTGTCCTTCGAAAATTAGCACTTACATGGTACATCACTTATAAAGAAAGAACACCTACTGCATCAAAGGCTCAGATAAAACAACAATTTGTTTCTTTCTTCAAGACCCTGGAAGCAAAATATCTAGGTGCTAAGAAGTTGGAAACCACAACTCAAAAGCCAACAGAAACTATCAGGGACTATGATAAAATATTCAAAGACATGTCGAGACATATTGAGCACAATATTGAAGAATCCTTATTGGTCCAACGGTTTGTGGCTGGATTAATAAAGAAAATTAGAGTGTGCATTTGTTTGATCGGTTTTACTACATATGAAGATGCATTGACGAAAGCATTACAATTAGAAATGGATGATGGCTATCCTATAGCTCCTGTCGACCGCCGTATTGAAGAACAACTGGAGAATATGCAAAAATCCATTCGCAAAATCAGTCAACGAGGAGCTAATCTATGGTGTACAAAATGCTCAACAGTCAGCCATACAAAATATTATTGTCGAAAAGATGACCGCCGATAGGATGTCTGTTTTGTACAAACAAAATGTTTATGTGACATATGTGAAGAACACGACTCACATTCAACAAAAGATTGTCCCTACAATATGAAGAATGATCAAGCTCGATGGTGCATAATATGTGACGTAAAATATTATTCCACGGCAGAATGTAACTTAAATTTAAAGAATAAAACAGAATTATTACGCATTTTATCAGACCAATGCTGTCGAAAAGAGAAATTATAGAAACGACAGGAACGACAGTTGACGATATGATCGAAGAAATGACAACTTCAATCAACAAGGAGGATTCCAAGGTCATGGAAGAAACAATGGAAATCGAGACCCCCAACCACGTCGATGACTACAGTGATGTACATGCCTAAGTGAAGAACATATTTTCACAAACTATCCCTTCAAACATCAGACATATCTCAAATTATGTACGAAGTGTGGTGTGGGTGATCACTTCTTTGAGGATTTCCCCACCATACTTGAAAATATTACTAATAAAAAGAATGTTAACATCTTTTCTAGTTTTCCTAAGTCTGATATTGTTAAAAATAAGAATATTCAGATTGTAACTCGTCAAGGGACTAAAATTGGTGCTGATAATCCACAAATTAGCAAAATAAAAAGTAAATATGACTACCCTAATCCAATTGAACAGACGCACTTATATAATAATGCTGCAATTTTTTTCAAGAATTAGCACTCCAAGAAGACAATGACGAATCTCGACAAATAAATATTAATGAAATCATTAATTTAATAAACAAGGAAGAATTTGTCGCAAAATTTATAGATCTAATGCACAACATCAAAAGTAAATCTGTCGAAGACAAACAAACTAGAAATCTCTATTGACTAAGTGAGAGAGATAAAATTGATGCATACCCACTTTTCGACTTAGAAATTGAAGGATACTTTGTTCGACAAGTCGTTCTTGACTTTGGCTCACAAGCAAATATCATGACTCGAGACACTTGGGAACATCTTGGTTGACCACAACTACATGATTCAGGAATCTATCTAAAATTAGCCGACCAATGACTGATTGAACCAATTGGGGTATGGAAAAATGTCAACACATCCATTAAGGGCATAACAACATGAGTTGACTTTTAAATTATTGACCAAAAGGAAGGTTCCAGTTCCTTTCCTGCCCTAGTTGGCTGACCATGGGGAAGAAAGATTAAATCTTCAATATCACTTGATAAAAATAGGATAAAACTCAAAGAAAATTGGAAGAAAGTGAGTGTGCTAATTCACCCATCACAAGGACAGGCCTGGATAGACCCTATCAATGACGACATTGACATTCAACATTTATATCAAGTAAAAAACAATGAAGACTATATTGATCCTGACGTACAAGGGTAGATCCACCTCGGCAACCCTTCATCACTTGGATATAATTCAGATGTTGAAATCTACGACTGGAAAATAGAGAATTATGAATTACAAGCACAATAATGTTGGACAATTGAAGTTATCCCCAAAAAGAAAATCCAACATTGTTTTTCTATCTCCGTAATTCTGAATATCTTTGAAATAAAAATAAGAGACTATCCGACACTCACACCTATGAGAAACAAGTCATCGAGTGTTCACCATTGATATACAAAGAATGAGAACCCCCCTCATCCCATATCGAGGAAGTATCAAAGAATATAGGAGAAAAAGGTCGACTTGAGAGTTGGTCGAAACCTTCACAAGTCAAGCTACAATATGGTGGGATACACATTAGTTGAGACTTCAGAATTGGGCTACAGTGTCGACATACTTTGTTGAAAGATTTAGAGGAATAAAACTCACAGCACAAGCAAATAATCTGATTTTCACACAAGGACAAGATCCTGAAAAGCATATCGGCAATTGTGAAAAATAATAGAAAATATTAGGCTATAGGGACGAAAGAACCTGGCCACACCTTTTCCCAAGTACACTCGACGATTTACAAAACAAATGGTATAAAATGGGAGAAGTGAGAGGAGAAACATTTATTTGGAAAGAATTAAGAGAAAATTTCATCAAATATTTTATGTTTTATCTGTAGGACAATCTATTAATAGAAGCAAGAAATCAAGTGAAAACTTTCCTACAACCAATAAGTAGAAAAATATCATAAGAGAATCAACAATGACTTGACCGACAAGTTGTTGCATGTAACAATATCAAGTCAACCCAACTTCAGCACTTGACAAGATTACAAATGGAAACGAACAAAATAGAAGGGAAAAGTTTCCAATGGAAACGAGAACATCCAAATACATCAAAGTTGGTCAGATCAGTCTTTAATGTTGAATATTTAGAAAAAAATGATCCCGAAAGGATGAAAGAAGTAGATTCTTCCTCGACATTTGCAAAATTCAAAGAAGGTGAGTGACATATTAATGAAACTAGAGCACCTAAATGGATGGGTGCACATATTAATATCAAAGAAATAGATATATCTATCGATCACAGACCCAATATTGATAAGGTAGGATATTATTGGAATGAAGAACAAACGCCAAAAATTACAAACTCATTAAAATATCTCCAAGATGTCTTCGCATGATATTATAAATATTTGAAAGGATTTGTCTAGGAAATGGGAGAAACGAAGATCGACATCATACCAATTGCAAAACCAATCAATAAGATACCATACAAGCTCACGCATAAATACAAATAAATAGTTAAGAAATAAATAGATAGCATGCTTGCCTCCAGAATTATCTATCCCATTGAGCAATCAGAGTGGGAAATCCCAATGGTCATTCATCCTAAGAATCATGACCTGAAACAACTATGAATTTGTGTCAACTTCAGGGAACTCAAAAAGGTAATGCTTATGGATCCATTTTCGACACCATTCGTTGATGAAATTATTAATTGTAACATCGCCTAACCTCTCTAGTGGCCTTCAAAGACCATGGGAGAGCCTTCTATTTCTTTTTTTTTACCAAATTCATCCATTTTACACACAGCTGGAACAACCATCGATCCACAATCCACATTCTGAGATACGCAATCTGTATTGTGGGATTCCGAATGCGGAATCCCCAAAATAGTCCTTCCGAAGTTTCTCTCTCTGCATTCCGCAATCCGCATTGCAGAATGCAGGAATGCGGAAGCCCAAACTCAATCCTCTGAAATATTCCTCCTTCCTAATACCAATTTGTAACGTCCCTTGACCTCTATAGTGGCCTTCAAAGGCCATGGGAGATCCTTCTATTTCTTTTTTTTTACCAAATTCGTCCATTTTATGTTAAGATTCAATATGTTAAGACATAAAATATCAACATTACATTCCATTTCACAACAATAGCATATACAGGATCACTGAAAGAAAAACAACCATAGCATAAACAAAAGAGACACAAATTTATCATGGGAAGCCCTCATGGGGTAGAAAACCCAGCAAAGCTTCCTCAATATAGATGACCAGCAAATACAAAGATGTAATCCTCAACCATGAGTTCCTTCTCCTCCCTAGCAGATCTCTCTCTCACTTATGTGCTAATCACAAGTGAGTGAATATGTGTTAAATGAGGAACACACCTCCTCTATTTATACACAACTCCGACTTGTCTTTTACACAAGCTAGGTCGGCCCCAACTTAACCACTTTACATAATGTGACAGGGCCGACCCCACTAGGGTGGTCTAATAACCCTTTAACCCACATAACACATACAGGGCCGACCCCCACTAGGGAAGTCTAATAACCCAAGTTACCACGTTATCCACGGAGGAATAAAACATCTCCGGATATACAATAACGTCTTCACGGAGGAATGAAACATATCCGGAATAATAAAGTACAAATATAATATTCTTAGAATTTACAATATTTCAACATTTTACACACAACCGCAACAGTTGTTGATCTGCAATTTGCATTCCACATTGCGAGATTTGGAATGCGGAATCCCCAAAACAATCCTTCTGAAATTTCTCTCTCCACATTCTACAATCTGCACTGCAGAATGTGGGAATGTGAAGGACCAAACTCAATCCTCCGGAAAATTCATCCTTATGCATTCTGCAATCCGCATTGCGGAATGCAGGAATGTGGAAGTCCAAATCCAATTCCCGAAGATTTTTCCCCTTCCCCATTCTGCAATCTACATTGAGAAATGTGTAAATGCATAAGCCCAAAATCAATGTTACTTTTCAATGTCTGCAATCCGCATTGCTGATGTGCAACTGCGAAAGAACCCCCGCTGCTCCTGCAAGCTTTCCAGAGCAAAATTATGAGGGGCATAACTACCTCATCCTTGGTCCAAATGGGACAAGGTTGGTACCATTGGAAATATCTTGGAGAGATATATCCAATGGTGTAATCCCCACTCCATATGATCATCCCAACCATGTCAACTTTCCAACTGAGTTTCTGTTCATAATCCCACCTAAGTGCCTTTGTCCTTCTATCAAGGATTCTGCCTCCTTCCTTCCATGGCTTCTCCCTTCACTTGACCCACAAAGGGGGTATGAAATACATTAGGGACTATCCCCTCCCTTCTCCAGGACAAGGTGAAGTCATGCCCTCCCTTTGAAGGGTGAACATAATGCATAAAGAAACATACATAATAAAACTAAGCTAGTTACACTTCACAGCCTGTAGGGTTAGCAACACATATACTTCTTGTAAATGATAAATTATTCAATCATGCATTCAACCTCATACCCAGGTTTATTCCTATATTCCTAATTTGCATGTTGATGAACTCAACCATTCATTACTCTAGGGCATAACAAGAATAACAATGCACAAGGTGCATGAAACTAGGTGTAACCAATACATCTACCACATGCAAGATTTATGATGCATTAAACTCATGCAATTGAATGAGGCATCCAACATGAACTTAGCCTTCTACTCAGGATTATACATAGTGTTAGCACTCAAAATGACCCTTAAGGTTGTGGGGAAAAGGTCACTTCAAGGAAACCAAAAAACAACTTTAGACTGTATTTCTGACCTAATACAATCAGAGAGGGATCTCTCACTATTTACAAAGCCTTCTTACTCAAGATGTTCAATCAAAACACTCAGAAGGTCTGATTCTGGTAGGACAATTTTTTTTTTAAAGTTATGGTAGGACAATCATGAGAGAAACCATTGGGAAAATGGAGTAAAAAATTAGAGATGAGTTAGGTTGCAAGAGGTAGGGGTTTGAAAGGATCATGGACAGAGGCAAGGTAAACACCATTTCTTCAATCTTGAGGCTTTTGCAGGTTGATTAGGAGATAAGGGAGACAACCCATCAAACAGAGCACCTAGCTTGGGTGAGTTCTGCAAGAATTTATAAGAAAGTGTTTTGAAAATGCTTGAACAATGAACCTAGAGCATGCACGATGAATTCTAGTCCACAACACTATTGTTCAAACATGAAAAGAAACACAAAATGGAGTGTTAAACTGGGAAAAATAGTCACATAGAAGATCACTTACTAAAGAAAGTGATTGCACAACAATCTCTGCCATGGAAACCTCTCAGCATTCCATCTCTGCAATTTTATTCATATACTGAAAATGAAAATCATTTACAATGAAGAGCCTCTCTGCTCTTGAAAATCCCTCTCTTGAAAATTGAACCCTTAGCTATGTCTATTACATATGAATATATAGGAGAGGATACCCTCGGCTCTCAAGCTCGAATTATTCTAACCTAGCCTCTAGAATTAGAAAGTTGTTACAAATATAATGACATCTGGCTAACTGACTTCCTGATTTCAGGGAGTTTGTTACAACCGAGTTCTTCATTCCCGGATGTGGACTACTGAAAACTAGGATACAAAGCCCCAACTGTATATCTAAAATGGTGAGAGCTGTGTAAATTCTGAGAGAGGTATTTGTAATTGAGCTTGTTCCCAACAAAACCCATGTGATCATTTTCTCAGATTCTCCTCCAACTCATTGGAATCTGCTTTTGAAGTTGACGACTCAAATAGTGACCTGAAATTATGGAAATTCTCCCCGTGAATATCCCTTATATTCTCCCAAACCGTGATACCTGTGTAACAACTGAGAGAGGTTATTGTATACAATAATGTTCTGAAGAAAAACCTCTCTCGGTTTCTCAAAATTTATCTTGGTTTGGCGGAAACAGTTGCTTTAAATTAATGACTAAAAGAGTCATTTCTCATTAAAAACATTCTATGTTGCTGCAGTCGATATCTGATACTCTATGAGGATGTTTTTGATGTTGAATCTGCCCTATTCTCTAGCTGAGGTCGCAGACATATTGAAGTTCTTGCATATTAAATTAGATAGTTGGGCGCTCTTAGACAGTATACTTGGATGCTCTGAATATTTGCATTTACAAACGAGTAGGTTATGGGATTAAGCAATAACAGAATGTATGAAATGACCTCTCCAACGATTGCTTGTTAAACTTGGTATTCTTCTTTTGGGTACAAGATTGAATGCCTGGGAGCTATTGAGCTTAGCTTTAGCACCTAAGTGCTTTCCTTACAACATGTGGCATTCAACTCAGCTTGCTCCTTATTGATGGCCTTGGACTCGAACACTTAACACTTGTGATTACTCTGTCACCAAAACTAACGCTTGGATACCTGTGTTTTTGATATTTTGCTTCTCCTGCTCTTGACCATCCAAAGGCGTGGTCTCTACCTAGCTTCGCATATTTGGAGATTTATTTTCTAGTGCATGTTATTTCAACGAAGTGGATCACCATCGTAGATAAAACGTGAAGCCCCTACCCACTTTTCACAAATTTGGAAAGTTCTTTTAATCGTGCATGTCCCCACTGTGAATTTCACCTCCGTTGTTGGATGGTTTGGGTTTTGATTTGAGCCATTGATCTATGATGCAGTTGCAAGTCTCAATTCAGCCATTCTTACTCTCACCCAGGTTAACTCGATTTGTACTAATTCTTTGATGACATCTTCAAGTTGACCTGCAAGATGCCTGTCACCCTTCCCTAATATTGCAGTCGCTTCAACCAACTGAAATTCACCTCCAATCGCAGTCCATACAAGCCCCATAGAAACTTCTAGTGTGGAAAAATGGTCTACAGCTAAAATGAAATGGGCATTTTAACTATTCCACGTGAAATCAAATTGATATCATGGCCAACCGTTGCAACCAAAACATTCAAACTAGATTCTTCAATCATGTGTCTTGTGCAAGAAATTTGGAACTTCCTTTCAACATCTCACGCTAAGTAGTTCTTCCTTTGTCACCTGGACGATTGGGCACTTGCAATTTTTAAGACAACTTTGCATTTTTATTTTTACTTTTGGGAATAATCCCACATGCAAAGGGAAATGACTCATTTTGCCATTTATATACACTAAACCTTTGAATGTATAGCAAGGAACATAGAAAGTAATACTCCTTGTGTGAGCTTGGTGCTTGGACTTTGATGGTGGGTGTTGTTTCGTTTGATTGCTGACTTGGATTGTTTGTTGGTGTGGCAAGTCTATGCGTGGACCTTGGCCCTTGGGAAAATTATTTTTGATAAAATTCTAAATGAAAATGGACAAGAAACCTGCTGAAGGCCGAGAAGTCAAAATTAGCCTTAAAATCCATTAATTTTTATGTTTTAATTGCAGAAATCCATATATTTTTGCCTATAATTATACTATGCTAACACATAGTATACATATTTCTTACATTCATATAACATTTATTCAACAACTTTAAGAAACACAAGCATAATATCACACATGAATTATCAACATTCACTCTACAAAACACTTATCTTTGGATCTTGAAGTTTCCCAAGCAACTGGCTAAGTGAGGATAACTTTCCACCCAAACTTAGGTCGTTGTCCAGCCTATACTCTTTCAGCTGAGACACCACCCATGAGTTGGGTTGTGTATCCACTAAGGAGGGCTAACTAGGCTCTCTAAAAATCCATGTCCACTTCAATGCTAATCCAACCTATAGTTGGGTTTATCAAGCATGAAGGGGTAATTAAGGAGGATATTGCTAATACAGTGAGTTCAACCACAGAGCTACAGAAATATCAACACTCAGCAGACATGACACCCACATTATATACTTCACCCAACACAAGGAAATCCCTCTTCTGTGTTGCACAGTAGGTCGAGCATATTTCACTTACAGTGTTATTCAAGGTGGTCATAGGAGGGTCCAACTGCTAGTCCTATGAGATTACATCCTTCACTGGGTTTATCAAGCATTCCAACCCTAAATTTATCCTTCTACCTCTGTTAAATAAGATAGGCTCTTCATAGGTTTTTGGACTAAGCTATGTCCCGCAGCTCAACTCTCTACCCACAGATTCCAATTCTCCCACGACTTCCTCAAGCTACCAACGCTTTGTAATTTGCCTTATGGTTTGCTTACAAAGGTTTTATCAATAGATAATGCATTCACGTAGGGTTTCTTATGGCATTCATCTCTACAATTTCGGCTCACACAGAAATCACATTTTCCTTCTCTGTTTCACGGTTGGGCTCTACATTTCATGCTCTCCGGAATTCTGGGAAACAATAGCATAGCATAACAGGGTTTTCGGGTTCTTAGCTGATAGAATGGATTCTAGGAAAAATGGGAAGAACCCCCCTTTGGAATCTCAGGGTCGTTTTATTCTCAACCCAATTCTTGCAACAAACTTCCTTCCCCACCTTCTATAATTGAATTCTATGTCAGCATGGGGAATCAAAATGGTTTCTCCTGTACAAGTGGCAGCATGGGATTCCATCCCATAACGCCCTCACCTCTCTCGAGTGGATACCATATCCTCCTTCTTATTAGATGTCCCACTTAGCTAGTTTACTTAGTATTTCATTGCAATATTAAACATTTACATCCATTACAATATATCATGGAATAGTAGCCCATGAGTAGTTCACATGTGAATTACTTTCCTATGCAAAAAAGCCTTGAGCATCCACAAGTGGGGCCTTGGACTTGATCTCTAGACTAGGGAAAAAACACATTGCATATATATATATATAATATTTACATTGAAGCCAATAATTATTAAGGAAAGGTAGGGGTATTACAACTCCCTCCTCCTTAGAACAACACCATCCTTGGTTTTCTCAAAACTGAACAAAAATGGGAATGCCTCTATCATGGAATCTTCCAGCTCCCATGTAGCCTCCTCTGGAATAAAGTGCTTCCATTGCACCTTTACCTGTATGATGGCTCGCTTCCGGAGCAATGTAATTTTTTCGAGAATGCACATAGGCTCCACTTGGAACTCTCCCTTGGGTTCCACTTGTATCACATGCCAATTAACGAGGTGATTAGGATCATGTACATATTTATTAGGTAAAGAGACATGGAAAACATTTTCATGTTAGTAGGAAATGCAATCCTATATGAAATTGGTCCTATCCTATCAAGGAATTCAAATGGTCCACAATATCTAGGTGCCAATTTGGCACAACTTCCCAACTTCATGGAACTCTTCCTTGGTATTACTCTCAAGTAAACATGATCCCAAATATGAAATTCTTTATGTACTCTCTTCAAATATGCATAACTCTTCTTCATGTCTTGAGATGCCTTCAAATTTTGCATGATTGTTACACCTAAAATCCTACCATCAATAGATTTAGTGTATACATCCTTGAAGTACCTTTGTCTAAGTCATTTACCTGGAAAGGATACCTTTTCATTATTGCTAGGTTTTGAGAGGTCATCGCAGGTTTCACTCATGCAACCTACGACGTCGCATCTTGCTCTATTGTAGGGTGCAACAAAGTCAGTTAATAGACAAAAATAGGTCCTTCGAGCTCATTCTCGAAGCCTGTTGACTTGGATCCTTATCCTTGACCTCTTAGGAGAGTTGTGAATCGGTTCCTAACCTCTTGGGAGGATCCCCTATCTCTCTCCTACCATATCTCAACCTACCCTATCCATATCCTATCCACTTAGCCCTATATAAGTGAAGCTCTACCCCTCTCCAAGGGGAGTAAGTCTATAGTGTCTACATGCTGGTGAAATCATATTGGAGAGATCTCTAACTCATCCATTGAGAAACTCATACTTCCTTGGAAGGATACAGAAATTGGCTTGGATGGAGAAGGGATACTATGTTAAGCCTTGGTTGTAGTCTATTCTTATCTATGTACTTTCCCTCTATTTACAGTAATATAAACGCTTTCCACCAATATTGTTTATGTGTGATGATATTGCGTAGTTTACCTGCTTAACTGTTTACTTAGATCTCTTATTGTATAGATGCTTTTTACTTGTTTTCATTGTTCTATGTGTCTTGACAGGTTTTGCAGTTGAGATCTGACGACCGCGGGATGTGGAGCAGCATCCAGGATAAAGGATTGTGAAGTTAAGGTAAGGCATCTAGCACTTGATCCTTAAGTAGATCTAGGAAAGTTGTTTGTAGTCTGTACTATTTGTTCTAGACTCACATTGAGCTAGGGATATCTAGCTCGCGTCCGCTCGAGTGGATTTCCTGTCAAACAAATCTGGCGACCATACTGGGGAAAAGAATATTGCTTTGTAGTTGTCAATTTGAATGTCATTTTTCAGTTGATTTCTTGCCAAGCCATTCTATTTTTTCATCTCCTTCTTGAGTTGATTTCACCATCATATCTTCACTTTGAAGAGTCTAATTAGGTTCCTTTGAGTTTGTACTTCTCATTTGCAGACCTTTTTCATGCTCATTACCTGGAGAATTGGTTCATTTTTGAACTTAGATCTCTCCTATAGCACTTGGTCAGTGTACCCAGAGCGACACTGTGTTGTTTTTTATCTATGTTCTTTGCCCGTTAGTATCTTGTCGCAGCCCTTCCATTGGTATACTGTGATGTCGTCGCACTTCCCGCATTGGTGAACTGCGACGTCGCACTGTGTATAAGCACATAGTGCATCGATCTTTCATTTTTTCCATACAGGTACCCTTTCTCCATTTCTGTTTTGAGTTGGGTTTGTGTACAGAATCCCTCTGTACTGTGTGATCTAGTCAGAGATCCCATTTTGCTTTATGTGCTGAGTTGTTTGGTTTTGTTTGGAGTTGTTTTGGGTTCCATCTTGGACAAGTCTGAGATTTGGTAGTGGTGGACACTCTTGTCTCCCCCACCTGCATCCACTCACCTTTGCATTCCCTCCTTTCCTCTTCAGATTTGATCATTGTATTAGATCGGTTTCCAAACCTCATTTGCATACATTTTGTGAGTTTTGCTTGCTTTTAGTGATGCTTGTTACTGATTGATTTTGAGTGTTTGTGTGTATTTTAAGTCCATTGAGTGCTCATCTTTTCTTGAGATTTTTTGAGTTATTAGAGTGCTGCGAGTAATATTTCCAGTTCAACATTTATGTTTAAAAGCATTGTTGTTGTCAAATTATTACTTTGATACATCCATTGAAAGATCAAAAGTTCTTAATTTCCATCATTTTTCAAGATCATTTGAAGAATTGCATATGCATTGGAATGTCTCGTTTGTAGATCTTTTGGAAAAATTGAAAGAAATTGCATTATTTGTGTTTTTCATGAACTATGAGTTGCTCATTTTCTTGAAAAATTCGAATAGACATCAAGTTTTGCAAAAGTAATTCCATGCTTGGGAAATTGCATTGTATCTTTTGGTTTTTATGCTTTTAGGCCATCATAGTGAAAGTGAAAAGATCGCATACTCTGCTTAGGAATTCTCTCTTTTCATCACTTAGCATCATTTTCATTTTGAAAAGACAAAAAAAAAAAGAAAAAACATGTTTTGGTTTGGTTTAGTAGTGTTGTGTCTTTTATGTTTCGTTGAAAAGGAAAAAAATGATTCATAGTCATTTTTGGTAGATTTGGGATTATCTTGCATTACATTGCTTTGGTAAAATTGTTGGAAAGAAAAAGAAAATTTCTCCTTCCCATATATAGAGTTCATTGAAAGAAAAGCGTATTTTTTGCATGTAGTTAGGGCCTACATTATGTTTACGATTATGCACTAACCTCATGCATTCACCTAACCGTCTAGATAAAATTAACGGTAGAACTAGGGTAAAATTTGTAGTAACTTGTGTGTAAGTTAGAGACGTGTTCCGGCGTCATTAAGCGTGGCAACTGTCATTATTTTCCAGCACTGTATCCCGGGGGTATTGTAGTCTTCCACGTACTTATCGGTATATCGAGCTCCTTCATGTACCCACCAAGTCACCTTTAGTACTTGGCATATATCGAAGGGTGTATCACGTACTCGGTAGTATATCGCAAGGTCTCTTGCCGAACGGTTGTGCATTAGACAGCACCACTACGAATTTGAGCTCCCACGTACCTTGCATATATCATGAGACACCCTTGGTATTCTTGAAACCAACTGAGTTAATGTTTTGGCCGTCTTGGCGGAGCAATACACCGAGAACAACACTTGGGGAGCTACTATGCATGTACCGTCCAGGTAATTGGGTATTCAGGAAAGGGTATGGTCCCAATCCTCCTTGTTGTGTTTTACTGTTGGACCCTGTGGTATATCACAAGTTGAGAAGCCTTGAAAATCCTATGAGGTTCCAGACCATTGAATCCACTCTTATAACATAAGTTTGCTTATGGCCTTAGTTTGTGTAGGGTTTGTCTGGTCTGCTTTTCTTTTTGCTTGCCTTAGGAGAAAATTTTCATTTCAGTCACTCTGGCTGACTTTCCTTGGAGAAGGTCTTGCAGGATTCAAAATTTTCCACCTGAATATCCCCTTAACCAGGAGGTAATTTCAAGGGTAAGAATGGATCCACAGGCCAGGGCCAGGTCACATGAAGTGGAAAACCACACTTTGAATGTTGGAGGACTTTTGTTTCCTCATACTCCACCAAATTCACTTGCCTCTCATCCCTCATAGGGTGAAGAAGCACAAATCCCACTTCATAAGACTTACCTCCCATTGCATCGGGAGATACTGGGTTTTTGGAATGGATAGATCAACCCCAAGATGACCCTGTAGCAGCTGCTGGTCCATCAGCAGCTTATTGGACATCTTCTACCGGTCACCCAGTGTTCCATTTTGATGTTGCACCCCCACCTAGTGGGACTACTCCAGATGACCCCTTAGCTTACTATCGTAGCCAATTGGCTCACTTTCGTTCTATGGCTGAGAGATGTTAGAGTTCAAGTATCCAATGAAGGGTTGAGGACCCGACGTTACCCCCTTACAAACCAATCCCAGGTCGCTCTTTATCTTTTGAGTCCCTGGAATCATCCACGCAACACGTGACCACTACTGAAACTGGTCAACCATCCATTCCTTCACATGCATCTCCGAGACAAGAGACCAGTTCAGTACTTCCTATTGCCCAACCTATTGAACAACAACAGTCCAACACACCTGTGACCACCACGGTTACGTTACCTGCTCCTCCCCCACCCCAAACTTCAAGGGGAGGATACTCTTTACCCCCTACCTTCTTTACGGGTAGTGTAAATCCTACGGTAAATAATCAACAACCAGTTTTGGGTCAACCTGTACCTAGTGGTCAGCAAGTTGTTGCTGGGGCGAAATCCACATCTCTTAACCATAATCCTATAGCAGGAGTTCCCATCGGGCCTTCCATTGGAAATTCCTTACATCTTGGACCTTCCACTTTGGGACTATCCCATGTTGGGGGCCCATCCAACGTAATTCAACCTCCATCAAGTCAAGCATATCCAAGTCATCTTAACCCTGTGCCGGGTCAACATAATCCCGGAAACACACTCTATGGGGTACCCTACCCTGGTAATCCTTACACTCTATGGGGACAATAGAATGTTTTACAACATGGACCTCCACTTACTATCCCTCAAGTCCCTACACCCCCACCTCCCATTGGAGGTGGTGGGTCCCCACATAACTCTAAAGGAGGTGGACCCCTACCTTCTGGTGGAGGACCACCTCATTTCAGTCATCATGGCCCACCCCCTCCCGGTAGCGGTGGTGGAGGACCACCACCCCCCCCTGGCGGATGTAGTGGAGGACTACCACCACCCCCTTGCGGTGGTGGTGGGGGAGGACCATCTCATCCCAGCAGTGGCGGAGGAGCACCACCCCGTCCTGGTGGTGGTGGTGGAGTACCTTCTCATCCTGGTCGTGGTGGTGGTGGACCACCAACCTACTATGGTGGAAGTAGCGGAGGAGGCTCTTACCTTTATGATGGTGGTAGTGGACCACCACCTCCTTCAAACGGAGGCGGTGGCGGCCCATCCTAACTTGGCGGTGGTGGCGGAATTCCACCATTTGGAGGTGGTGCACCTCCTCCCGACGACGGAGGTGGGCCGACATCTTATGGAAATGGGCCACCTTATTATTGTTATGGACCACCTTACTTTGGTGGTGGACCTACGTTTGGTCTGGGAAACCCGTACCCCTATGTCCAGTTTCCTCCTGGAACACCTTATGGTCACTCGACACCAGGTTCCATAGGTCCTTACATGCCTTATCCGTACTATTAGTACTCACAGCCTAATCCGAGCTGCCCTTTTTTGCTACGTTAGATCTACCTGACCTGCCTCGCTTAACTAATGACCCCATCCACCATGAAACTAATTGGCCACCCATTCCGGTGAAACTTCCATTAGATATCCCAAAATTTGATGGTAAGTCGGGTGAGGATCCTAAAAAGCAGGTGATGACATACCACTTATGGTGTTCATCCAACTCCCTGATGGACGACTTGATTCGTATTTGGTTATTCCAATGGACTCTCACTGGTTCGACTTCCAAGTGGTATATTGAATTACCACCTCATTCTTTTCCTAATTTTTGTTCTCTTGCTATGAACTTTTTGACTCATTTCCAGCTTCCTATACGGTATGAAACTCATACAGAGATTTTAACCTCGCTCCGTCAAAATACCACTACTCATATATCAGATCATAGACATGAATGGCGGAGGAGACAACGTCTCATTAAGGCTCCTATTCGAGACCAACTCCTAGCAGACTGGTTTATGAAGTCTCTCATTCCTACCATAGCACAGGATGTTTCCATGGGTGGCGTTGTCACTAAGGAACAAGCCATCGCTCATGCCCATCTTCTAGACTTAGTCTATGCTCAATCTGGCACGTTGTTTGATATTCTTCCCGACGCTCCCCGCAACACTTATGTCCCCGTGAAACCACCCAAGGGACCCCAAGCCGATGGAATCATTGGATCCCTTCACACCCAGCCTTCCTCTCAAACTGTTGGTCCGTCGAACCCACAAGGTTCTTCCCCATCACCAACACAGGTTGGTCATGGCACCACCAAATCATCCACTCCTGTTGTCACTGAAGAAGTGAACTCTATTTCATCAGTTTCACCTCAGAAGTCTAGTGGTAAGAAGAATAACAAGGGGAAACCTAAGAAACCTTCCACCCAGCAGGAACAAAAGAACACCCCTGATGATACCAAACAGAAAAGGAAGTTGAAATATCCTTTCCTATTGTGTGGTTATCATCACTTTTCTAAAGAGTGCCCCCATAGAAATGAAGTGCAAAAGTTTCTTAAGGGAAAAACCACACCCGCAGTTCTCAACGATCCCTTCCCTGCTCAAAATCAGCAGTTGATCGCTCACACTTCTTCTTCCCAAGGAGAATCGTCCACCACCGCACATGTTCTCATGGTACGTAATGAGACTATCAACTTGAACACCCATTCGCGTTCGTATGACTCTGTTCCAGCAAAAGAACCTGTTGGAAGCAATACTAAAAAAGCTTCCACTTCGATTCCCGACGTCACCGTACAGGATGCTCCTCTCACCATAGAGAATCCCTCTCTCGAGTCAGTGTTGCGTCCACCCAAGAGCATGATTAGAAAATCGGTTTTCAATCCTAATGCTCGGGCTGCTCAAAACTACGACATTCTAGAGGACCTAGCACAAGCTCCTTGTGCTATGTTGACGCTTGAGGTCTTACAAAACTATCCAAATCAGCGCAAGACTCTCCTCATTTCCATCGGTGCACTTGACCAGGATTCATCGAACACTATCATGTTCCAGCTAGAATACTTCAAACCAAGGCTCTCCCATCAGCTGGAATTTCAAGTTGCCACAAACATTGCCGGGAAGACAATCCATCGTACCATTCTGGACAAAGATGCCTCTACTTCAGTCATGTCAATCTCATGTTGGAGAGCCATTGGTTCTCCTGATTTGAACCATTCTCTTACCACTTTGAGAGATTTTGATGGACATGGCTTCCAACCTCATGGGATGTTACAAGCTTTAGCAATCGAGTTGAGGGGAAAGACTACCACCATCAACATAGAAGTGGTCGTTTCCCCATTAAATTATAACATTCTGCTTGGTCGTAATTGGTTTTACACCATGACTACGGTCGTATCATCTGTCTTCCGCATAGTATAATTCCCCCAGCAAGGCTGAATTGTCATAGTCGACCAACTGGATTTCTGCACACCTGACACCACTACTCACCCCAGCGATAATGTTCCTTCTATTGGACAATATTCACAAAAGTATGAGAGTGTGGGGGTTGGCCTCCTTAAGGATTCATCCCTTATGGGAGTCTTTCCTACTTCAGATCCCCCAAACCATGTTGCCATGGTGAACATGAACTCCTCGTAGACTTCATCTATCTCCAACTCCACTGATTCATGGCTTGTACCTAGTGAATCCACCACACGCCTGATTGGAGACACTATGCCTCTGTTTCCCGCTGAACTCATGTATGAGACTATCCAGTCAGCACCGGAGGACCACGTAGTTGTGGCCTCCCCCAACTGTTCTCTACAATGGACATCATCTGATCCTCTGCTATGAACTTTTCATTTTGACGAGTCCATTATGGAAATCATGAGCGCAGATGATCCACCATGGGAAGACCTCCACCATCGTTCGTCTTTCCTTCCTTTGTTCGATACTGTGGAGAACAGCATTCACACCATCTTTACACCAAATGTGTACTCTGACTCTCAGTCCTTGATACTTGGATGTCAAAAGGAATTCGAAGGAAACTTCGCCAACATTGAGCCTACAACTTTAATAGACATTTCAGTTATTCTTGGTGTAGTGGAACACATTCCGTTAGGCCAGAAGTGTTCCCCTGAAGAAGTCATCGCTGCCACGGCCTTATTCCAGTGGTTCTGAGACATGTTCACTTGGACCTACTAGGAGATGCCCGGGATAGACCCCTCCATTGTTTTACACGATATTAAAACCTATCTTGATGTCAAACTTGTCCGCCAGAAACTGTGACCGGTACACCCTCGGAAGACTGTGAAAATCAAGGCAGAGATTGAGAAACTCTTGAAGGTCGGTTTCATTTACCCTGTCCCATTGACAGAGTGGGTCTCAAACGTCGTCCCTGTTAATAAAAAATAGGGTACCATCCATGTATGTGTTGATTATAGGGATCTCAACAAGGCTTGTCCAAAGGACAACTACCCGACTCCCTTTATTGACCAGATCATCAACAACTGTGGCAAAAGTGTCATCTTCTCATTTATGGATGGATTTTCTGGGTACAACCAGATTGAGATCAACTCGGCTGACCAACATAAGACCTCTTTCATCCACCCTTGGGGAACATTTTCATACCACAAACTTTCTTTTGGCCTTAAAAACGTTGGTGCCACGTTCCAGTGGGCCATTGCGTATGCCTTCCATGATGTGAAGGACTTTGTGGAACCTTACTTGGATGACCTCCCTGCCCATTCAAATCAGCATGAGTTCCACTTAGATCATATGATGGTCATTTTCCTCAGATGCAGGAGGTACAATATCCATCTAAATCCTCAAAAGAGTATTTTTTGTGTCAAGTCCGGACGCCTATTAGGCTTTATCATCTCAAAAGACGGGATCCATATTGATCCCTCGAAGGTGGAAGCCATCGTCGCCCTTCCTCCTCCAACCAACATTACGAAACTTCAGAGTCTGCAAGGAAGAGACCTATTTATGGCACTTCATTTGTAATTTCGTGCAAAAGACGCAAGGGTACATGAGGTTGATGAAAAAGGATGTCCCATTCATTTGGGATGATCAAGCTCAACAATCTTTTAATAGTTTAAAACATGCCATCATGCATGCCCCTATGATCCAACCATCGAATTACTATCGAGATTAAATTTTATATCTCGTCCCTTCCGACACCACTATCGCCATGGTTTTGGTGCAGGAAGACCAGTACGCCCAAGAACATGTGATACACTATGCTAGTAAATTTCTTGTTGATGTTGAAACTCGCTATTCACATGTTGAGAATCTCGCTCTCGTGGCAGTCATAGCCGTGCAGAAGTTTCGTCATTATATTTTTCTTCGCACCACCACCATCATCGTTGACTGTACAACAAGTCGGTAGAACCTCACGCCTATAGTGAAGGAGATTTGGTCCTTATGTATGACTAGAAACATGATAAGCTGGGGGCAGGAAAGTTTGAGTGCATGTGGCATGGACCTTACACAGTGAAATGCATCTTGGAGAAGGGAGCTTATATGCTTGAAGACTATCACGGGATATCTTTGGGTTAGCCCCACAATGGGCTCTACCTAAAGAGGTACTATTCCAGAACCTTTCATGCATAAGTACTTTTGTATATACTGTACATTGGCGTGTGTGTGTTTTTGTGTGGTGTGACACTTTTGATTTCTTGCGTGTTTAGGTCTTGTTTCATTTCTTATTCCATGTTATTTCTGTGTGTGCAAATGTAAATGTGCTATGGATTTGTGGATGGCACTAGTCAGCATACTGGCAACCTTGCTTCGGCAGCTTGGGTACTCTATTCACCTACCGACGAGCTCATCAGCTCAGGGGGAATGTGTCTAGGTTTCGCAACCAACAATGGTGCAGAATATCAAGCAGTCATTGGAACTCTAACTAATGCTATTTCTTTGGGTATGGACCATGTTGTCATCCACCTAGATTCTCAACTACTTGTCTCTCATTTTAACCGAGTCTACGCCATCCGCGATCCCATTTTACTCTGTCTCTATCGACGAGTCTGTCTCCTGGAAAGGTCCTTCGAGTCCATTCAGTACTTGGGAATTCCACGAGATGTGAACATAGTTGTTGATTCTATGGCCAACTTCATCTTAGATTGGTACATTGCACACACATAAGCATATATCATGAACTATTAAAAGTAGACATAACATGTAAATAACTCATTTTATATAAGCAAACACATAACAATACCACACCATTCATCCATTTTAAAACACATAATATATAAATCATCGGAATGTCTATATATATATATCATCATAAAAAGTAGTTCTAGTACAAAATCTGAAGCACGACGGCTTTCAGTGAATCTCTACAAAATATGAAGCCTCGCAGCTTTCAGTAAGTACAAAATATCTGAGGCCTCTAAGTTCTCAGTACATGATAACAATGTAAATCCTAATGCTTGGCCCATACAACCCTAGGTGGTCTAACATCCCTAGCCTGCTGAGTGTGGAAATAGTCAACTGCTCTCGCAACCCTGCGAAGCAGCGTGTTGAAGCGTGCAGTTGCTCCAACCGTGTACACTTGCATGGGCCGTGGCACCTCATCCACCGTCGGCTCGGGAACATCTAACGTCAACCCACTCAAGTTGGCATAGACTCCATCCATCTCTGCAATGGTAGCATGTACGGTAGGACCCACAACTACTCCCTCTCCTCTCTCTCTCCTCGCAAGAAAAGAGACTCCCACTGGTCGTACGGGGCCCACATCTGCACACACATGTTGTTAACCTATCAGCACTATGACAAAAAAATAAATTAGAAAAACATAAAACTTAAAAAGTACAACAGTTTATTGTTCTTACCCATGTCTCCCCATGCTACTCCCTCGGGCAGCGGCAATTCAAGGTCATCTCTGAAGTCCGTACCACTGTGCGGGAAGTCCTCTACCATTAGTAACTGGCCCTCTATCCAGCTGAAGAACTCAATGCCATATGAGATTATGGGACCCCAACCATGACGAGACATCACCGCTATTAATCTAGCCATGTGTGGATCCCTAGGATCCCTGTCATCCAGTGGTACCTGAGGGCGCAAGAGGGGAACCCGCTCCAAGAGGAACGATATCACTATCGAACTGTAGCCAAACTGCTTGAGATCTCCTCTCCGACACTTGGTCAGCTGAGCTTGCATGTTTGCAATAAGTCCCTCACACTAGTTGTAGATATTCGGAGACATGCAGTCCTCCGTGTATAGCATCTGCGATCTAGTGGCTAAGTGAGGAGCTTGGATCCCTGCCATCCTCGTACTAGTGAAAAGTATGGTGCAAAATGGACATTCCCGCACGTCTTTTATGGGAATATTCCCACTAGAATCACAGGTGTTGGGAATACAGTGCTACGGGATCATGTCACCCTTGCGACGACTCAGTCTCGTCATAGTTCCCGAAAGGGAAGATTGCAACGACCCGAGGACTCAATGGCCCTTCAAAAACCAAGCTAAAACCCCAAAAAATGAACCAAATTCAAAAATGTAAACCACTACAATTATGCTGGATGAAGTTTAGAGTTTCCTGCTTCGAATGGAGGGTGAAATGGCTATTTGTAGCTCCCGGAATCGACAAGTGAATTTTTGGCTCGAAGTGGCACATCTCCTCCCAATTTGGAAAATGAAACAATGGTGACTATATTTGGTTTTTGTTTCTATTTATAAACAAAATGGAATATTCTTTTTTTCAAATATTTGATGCCTTTAGGTCATTTGCTATAGTTTGGATTGTTTTTATCACATTTGAACGCTTGATTGACTATTTGACCTAGTTTTTCGAGTGTGCAGGAGTCATCAGTGTCTTTTTTATGCCATTTTCTTCATTGGAACGATCATCTCAGGTATGAATACTCCTTGTGTGTTTTCTGTCGTTATCTTTTCATTCATTAGATTGTAATTATTTAATGATAATGAGCTTACTCTTTGTTCTTTCTCGTGCTCTTGAAACTATGGGAATACATTACCGAGTTATGATTTATCGCTTTTCGGGGCTCGTTAAACTCCTACGGAAAAGGACCCCCCCCCGAAGTCTATATTTAAGCTCTTTTCAGGCTCTCGAAATATGAAAAGATTTCCAAGCAAACTTGTCGCATTCACACTTGTAAAACAATTTGAATGGTTGTCTTCCTAGTGATAGTTTACCCCTTTTTCGGACCAGGGGGCACTACTTACGAAAAATGTATACTCCAACCAATCATGACTGGGAGAGTCCTCTCCCACGTTGTTTTA
This sequence comes from Larix kaempferi, assembly GCA_027924585.1. Taxonomy (NCBI): domain Eukaryota; kingdom Viridiplantae; phylum Streptophyta; class Pinopsida; order Pinales; family Pinaceae; genus Larix; species Larix kaempferi. Next base: position 27,072,997 of record BSBM01000445.1, read on the forward strand.
CCCTTTTTTGGGTGATGAGGCTAACTTTATGAAAAAGGACCATTGGAGTCTTCTTTAGTTCTTTTCAGACTCTCTAAACAGGAAATGACAACCGAGTTTACCTTCTATGGACTTGTTAAATTTTCACATTGAAGGGCCCACCATGGGACGAACCCCTCCTATCCCAGGTTTGGAAAATATTTGGGATTGGACTCGTCTATGAGATGAGCTATATCAAGCATCTGGTTACCCTCATCAAGCTCATAAAAAACACATGAGGCACTCATCATTCATGATGGGGAAAAAGGAAATATTTTATGTTACAGCCCTTATCAGTGACAGTTTCTAGTCATTTCTTGAACATGGCACTCATCTTCATTTGCATACTACACTTGGATCATCCATTTGTCCTCGATTTTCACATATTTCCTGAGTCTTGTTACTCCTTTGAGTCATTCAAAGAATGCTTGTTAACACCCAAAAAGTGTTCACTACCTCATCTACCCCATTACATGGCTCATTTGTCCATTTTGCTACCATATTTCCCTTAAAAATCCTGAAAATCCCACTAAAAAGCCTCTAAAAAGCCTAAAATGCCTCCAAAAGGCCACAAAACCATTAAAAAAGCCTCAAAAAGGCTAAAAAAACCCCTTTTCCCTCCAAAAATATCCAAAATTCCTCTAAAATAGCAAAAACCCTCTAAAGAGGGAATAAAAAATATAAAATAATGAGGAAAATGGAGGAAAAAACCCTATACAGCTGACCTAAACCATATGGTTCCCAAAACCATGGGCCAGCACTCCACCACCAAAAAACTATAAATAGGTGATGGAGACCCATTATTTCATATCCACAATCATAAGCACCCTTACTTTGCCAAAATCTCTCTTGAAACCCTAGATCACCCTTGAGCTACTTTCACCTTGAGAGCCCCTTTTGGCCCATTTCCACCATTGGAGAAAGAGAAGGAGCAAATTGGAGCTTGGAGCAACCCTCTTGGAGCATTGCAAGAGCTTCACCAACCTTCACATTGGAGGTAAAATTAATACAAAAGCCATTCTTTACATCTTATTTTTTCTGTTTCATGCACATGTTTAGAGTAATTTATATTTATGTTTTAGCATTTTAATTTACATTTACTGAACTGCTACTAAGGAGTCCCTTCTCCTTAGTAGGTGCTCATTTGCACAAGCTAGGGGTAAAACCCTAGCCACAATTCTTCCACCATAATTTGCATTAGGAATTGGTATCATAACTCATCAGGTCAATACTGCCAAGGCATGCCATGCCCATGTTCAAGAATACTCTCACTACTTGTTATCTACAGTTAGTACACCTTCCATCATGTCGGTCTACTCTAAGTCAGTCTTGCATGTCACTATACCATCCAATCTTCTCTACACATCCTTTGTCATGTTTCTTGTTGATGATGGGGGATTCATCATGGCCCTCCTTCGACGGATTCATCCTTGTCGACTTCAAATCATCATCCGAGGATTGAATCTCGGAACCAACCGAGTACCTTGGCCTTGCATGCCTCAATGGCAGGATACCTTGCTTTCAACATGAGTTTACATCATTGACTCTTGATTGAAAGATTTAATCTCACGTTCGACTTCAACTCATTTATTCACGCTTAATGATATGTAGTGTGATACCTTGGGGATTATTGACATTAATGGTGATTTCTCTCGCACTTGTTAACGGTATACATCAATGACCGGTAATCAAGTGGTTTCTACCATGCTTGACGTCAAGACATTTGTAATCACATGGATAGATTCGTATCATTGCAGGTTCATCTTGAAGACCCTGGGGAGTCATGTTTTACCTAGGTTGTGATGGAGTTTGTATTGAGTCATGTCACACAAATCCATATTTGTATTGGTCGTAGTTATGTTATCATCTCATCATGGATCTACGCTTATGTTGAGTAGTCATGATTGTGTTCAGTCGGTCATTACTACCATGGATCTCCAATGTATTGGTCGGCAGCCATGTTATATGTCATATGAGACAGTGTACTCAGAGTTAGTTTTACTGTAGCAGTGTCCTTCGTCCGACAAGCTGTTGCCATTCTTTTGGTCAAAGCATTTCACTTGTCCAAATTTCAATAGCTTCATGCTTTGGGGGGCATTCTGTTACACCTAAAATCCTACCATCAAGAGATTTAGTGTATACATCCCTGGAGTACCTTTGGATCAGTCATTTACCTGGAAAGGATACCTTTGCATTCATGCTAGGTTTTGAGTGGTCGTCGCAGGCTGCACTCATGCAATCTGTGACGTCGCATCTTTCTCTATTGCAGGGTTCCACGAAGTCAGTTAATGGAAAAAAATAGGTCCTTCGAGCTCATTCTCGAAGCCTGCTAACTTAGATTCTTATCCCTAAACTCTTGGGAGAGATGTCACCTAGTTCCTAACCTCTTGGGAGGATCTCCTATCTATCTCATACCATATCTCAACCTACCCTATCCATATCCTATCCACTTATCCCTATATAAGTGAAGCTCTACCCCTCTCCAAGGGGAGGAAGTCTATAGTGTTTACATGCTGGTGAAATCATATTGGAGATATCTCTAACTCAGCCATTGAGACTCTCATACTTCCTTGGAAGGATACGACAATTGGCTTGGATGGAGAAGGGCTACTACATTAAGCCTTGGTTGTAGTCTATTCTTATCTATGTGCTTTCCCTCTATTTATAGTAATATAAACGCTTTCCACCAATATTGTTTATGTGTGATTATATTGTGTAGTTTACCTGCTTAAATGTTTACTTAAATCTCTTATTGTATAGATGCTTTTTACTTGTTTGCATTGTTCTATGTGTCTTGACAGGTTTTGCAGCTGAGATCTGACGACCGTGGGACATGGAGCAACATCTAGGAGAAAGGATTGTGAAGTTAAGGTAAGGCATCTAGCACTTGATCCTAAAGTAGATCTAGGAAATTTGTTTGTAGTATGTACTATTTGTTCTAGACTCACATTGAGCTAGGGAGATCCGGCTTGCGTCCTCTCGAATGGATTGTCCATCAAATAATGATCTTAACAACTTCTTGCTCCATCTCTTCAATCATTTCTGGTCCAAGCACTACCTTTTGCACTGGTTTGTCCCAACTCATTGGAGTTCTGCATTCTCTTCCATACAAGAATTCAAAAGGGCTCATTTTCAATGATGCTTGATATCCATTGTTGTAGGAAAAATCTACCAATTGTAGGTAGTCTTCCCACTTGGATGGCTTATCCATCAGATACATCCTTAACATGCCTTCAAGAATATGATTTAGTCTCTCAGTCTAACCATCTGTTTGAGGATGATAGGTTGTACTGAAATTCAATCTAGTTTTCAATTCCTCAAACAATCCCTTCCAAAAGTTGGAAGTGAATTTTGTATCCTAGTCTGAAATTATTGCCTTGGGAAATCCATGCAACCTGAATATCTCTTTCATGAAGATGTTTGCAATATCATTTGTCTTGTGAGTAGACTTAATTGGAATAAAGTGAACTACTTTTGATAGCTTGTCAACCACAACCATAATGGAATCATGCTTCCTTACAGTCATGGGAAGACCTATTATAAAATACATAGAGATCACTTCCCACTTCCACTCTGGAATGGGAAATGGATGCATTAATCCTGTTGGATGTTGATGATCTGCCTTGACCTGTTGGCACTTTTGACACCTAGCAATATAATCTTCTATGTCCTTCATTCCATGCCAAAATTACTACTTCCTTGATGCTGTTATAGTTTTCTGATATCCTGGGTGGCCAGAATATGGCTTTTGGTGTATCTCACCCAACACAAGCTCCTTCAATTCTGCACAATTTGGAATGTACAGTCTAGTATCTTGATACGTAAGAACATCATCTTCTCCAATATGATATCCTGCACACTTGTCATCCACATTACCTTGCTGCAACTTGTCTTTGATTTGGAGGTAAGCTTCATCATTAGCTTGGACTTCAAGGATCCTTGCCTTCAAATATGATTTACAAACACTCATTGCTTCAATATGAAATTTTTTGCTGAGTGCATCAACAACCTTATTCTCTTTACCTTTGACATGCTTAATCTCCAAATCAAACTCACAAAGAAAATCCATTCATCTAGTTTGTCTGGAATTCATATTTGGCTGGTAAAATAGGTAATTTAAACTCATGTGATTAGTCCCGAGTTCAAATATTCTCCCCAAAAGGTAATGCCTCCATCTCTTGAGAGCATGCGCTATGGCTGCTAGCTCTAATTCATGTGTGGCATAGTTCCTTTCATGTTCTTTCAACTTCCTTGACTCATAGCCAATTACAAACCCTTCTTGCATGAGTACTTCACCTATCCCTTATGCAAGCATCTATGCACACCACAAAGTCTTTACTTGGATCTGCAATCTTTAAAATAGGAGCACTGGTAAGTAATTATTTTAACTGGTGGAAGCTTCTTTCACATTTTTTAGACCATATAAATGTGGCTTCCTTCCTCTGCAATGATGTAATTGGGTGAGCTATCTTGGAGAATCCCTCAATGAACATTATGTAGTAACTTGCAAGGCCCATAAAAGATCTAACATCTGCAACATTCTTTGGAGTAGTCCAATCCATTATGGTCTCAATATTCTCTGGATCTATTGCAATACCTTTTGCTGAAATAATATGACCCAAATATTGCACCTTCTTTTGATAAAAGTCACACTTGCTTTACTTTGCATACAACTGTTTTTATCTAAGGACTTGCAACACCATCTTTGGATGATCATCATGCTCTTCTTCATTCCTTGAATAGACAAGAATGTTATCCAAGAACACAATTACAAACTTATCTATATATTTGTTGAATACACTATTCATGAGACACATGAATGTGGCAGGTTCATTGGTAAGGCCAAATGGAACCATAGTGAACTCATAGTGGCCATATCTATTTCTGAAATTTGTTTTGTGAATGTCTTCATCCTTTATCCTCACTTGATGGTATCCAAACCTCAAGTCAATCTTGGAAAATACCTTAGCTTCCTTCATCTAATCAAACAAGTCATCAATTCTTGGCAATGGATACTTGTTCTTGATTGTTACCTTGTTTAGCTTCTTGTAGTCTATACATAGTCTCAAATTTCCATCCTTCTTCTTAACAAATAACACAGGTGCACCCCAAGGATATACACTTGGTATGATATATTCTTTGTCCATTAATTCTTGCAGCTGCAATTCTATCAGCTCAGGTGTGCTCATTCTATAAGGAGCTTTGGAACTTGGTTCTGCCCCTAGAACAAGATTAATGGAGAAATCAATGTCTCTCTTGGGTGGAATTCCTAGCACTTCATCTGGGAATACATCCTAAGACTTTTGTAACAACTGAAAGTATTCTAACTTTGGTCCTTTATCTTCTGTTGAATATGACGTATGCACAACATATAATTGGTATCCCTTTTTATAGAACTTTCTCAGTTGTAAGGCTGAAATCTTCCTTACTGAAACTTGCTTTGGAATTCCTTTCAACAACATTGGTATTCCTTCATCATCAATGCACTCAGTTACCTTCTTATAGCAGTCAATCTTGTTTCTATGTCTTTCCAACTAGTCCATACCTATCAGATCATCATCGAATTCTAATGGTAGGACATTCAAGTTCACCTTGGTGAGTATTCCATTCAGCTCTATGGGGCACTCCACCACTACTTCACTCACCTTCCTCTTAGTTCCGGTGGCTAATTGGAATAACCAAGAATTACTATGATTCACTTTAATAAGAGAAAAACTTTCAACCACCTTAGGAGACAAATAACTATGAGTAGATCATGGGTCAATTAAAACAAAAATAGATTGCTTAGCAATATTACCTTTAACTTCTACCACTGCTTATTGGTAGTCTGCTTGGTGATCATCCAGTGTTGCATATATTTGAGGTGTTTCCCTAGCCATATCTCCTACTATGGTTGCTTCTCCTAGTTTGTGCAATCTTGAGGGATGTTGATGTATATTTAACTTCAGAATGTATTTCACATATATTTATATTATATTCCTATAGAGATGTTATTATTCCTCTATACGAAAGTGTTTGTATTCCTATAGAGATGTTATTATTCCTCTATACGGAAGTGTCGTCATTTATATTGTAAGTGTCGTAACTTATACTTGATGGGTTATTAGACCACCTTGTTGGGATCGGCCCTGTATAAGTCATGTGGGTCAAAGGGTTATTAGATCACCGTATTGGGGGTCGGCCATGTGGGTCAAAAAGTTATTAGAACACCCTATCGGGGGTCGGCCTAGTCAGCATTATGTTATGTGGTTAAGTTAAGGCCGACCTAGTAAAGGTTATTAGGCAAGTCAAGTCAAGTATAAATAGAGTGCGGGAGGCACTCTATTTGCGGGAGGCACTCTATTTGATCATTCTATTCTCTCACACACTCTTTGGAGAGTGGCACATTTGTGGAGGAGGAGAAGCTGCTGCTAGGAGATGTCTACCTCTTATGCTTGGGTTGTATCATTGCTCTATCTATCTCTGAGGAAGTTATTGGGGTTTTTCACCTTGATGGTTTTCCCCAAGTAAACTTCGTGTCTCTTGTGTGCTTGCATTATTGTATCCATGATTTATATGCTGTACATGTTGTTCTCTCAGTTAAGATCCTAGATCAGATTGAAGTAAATTCTGAAAAACTAACATGGTATCAGAGCTAGCCTGAAAGAAGGCATGGTATGGCATGTATGACACTTGTTGCACTTGGTATGCTAGGGCTTGATATAGCAAAAACTAGTCATCATAGCACTTTCGCTATAAATCCATTTTGGAAAGGTTTCAGGATCTAAAACTCTTACAAGTCAAAGATAAGATCCCCATGTACCTTGTATCTGAAGTGCAACTTCTAATTCATTGTACTTTGTGTCGTATGATCTGTACAATCTAGGTTTTCTGCCTCTTCCAGATCCGAGTCATAAACATGTGACCTAGGAAAAAAGGTCATAATGTGGGGTAGGAAGCTCCAAATGAAATTTCATAAAATGTGACAGGTAGGGAACGGACTGTACTTTCACAGGCCGAAGGTTCAGAGGCCAAAAGTGAACCAGTGACACGTGGAACTCTGTACAAGTTAGCTCTCTTGTTTTATCCCATAAATAGGTCACGTTGTGACACTTGGCATAAATCTCTCTCTCATAGAATCCAATTGAGGTCAGACCTATGGGGTTGGAAAGATGACAAGTTAGGATACCACAAGTAGAATTTTCAGACCCTGTAGATTCGTAATTTCGGATTTACACTATAAACAATAAGGTGCATATTTTTGTCAAAACAGAATTGGATTTTGAGCACCTTCATTCATGGCTCTGAGAATTGGTATTTTTGTAATCAGAGACCACGAATGAATGCTACTCATCAAAATTGAAATTTAGAGACCAAGATCAAATTTTTTGGTTGGGTAGAAGGTCGGGCTTGATCAAACCCTAGTTAGGGACTTTGATCGAAAAAATGGAAAATTAGGGCTTCTGCAAAAGTTGGAATGTTTTAAGTCTGTGACCACGACCGGAAGCTCCTCAGAAAATCCAAAGTTTAGAGCTTTGGGTCGAATTTTTTGGTTGGGTAGAAGGGTGGTATTTATCAAACCCTAGTTCGGGATCTTGTCCAGAAGATCCGGAAGCAGAAGGGTGGGATTTATCAAACCCTAGTTCGGGATCTTGTCCAGAAGATCCAGAAGATTTAAAGGCAATTTTGAGGGGTGAAACTTTGCAGTTTTCAAATTCTGAGTATACCAGCTTGATCAGCTCATCAAGGCGTATCCTGCTATCCTTTCAGAAGTTTGAAATTCAAAGTTTGAATTTTTAGGGTTTCCCTAACAAACCCTAATCCAGCTCCGGATCCAGTTTTTGCAAATCAAGTGGATTGGGTTAATCCTAGAAGAGAATGGATTAGTCACCTGCATAAGTGAAGAAGTTCCAGTTTCAGAGGGAGATGAGGCTAAGGCCTTACATAAGAAGATTACAAGCAATCTCGACAGGTATGACTTATCCAGGTATGTTTCGAGATTTGTTCATGATTAAGTTTATGTTATGTTTGTCTTCATATTATTACGGTTAGTACAATATTGATTAATTTAGACTTGTCGTATGAACTTAATAAAATTATGAATGCATGATAGAAGATATTCATTGATTAGGGTGTTGACACTTATGATTGTACTAATGCATTATGGTGTTGTATGAGGTTTATGTTGTCCACTAACATGAAAGGTACACCAAGAAAGACAAATCATGTTCTAGTTCAAGAACATATGAACATGGTGACATGAAGACAAATATTCATCCATTGTCATGGATCACATAGAAGATCTATTTACGAGGTATGTATAACTTGGTTCTATAACGGCTAACTTATGAGATATGCAGGGTACTAGCACAAGTCATTGAAGAGAACAAGAAGACATCATGTGGGTATGTTAGACATAACTAGCTAACATACTGATCCAGGTATGTTTTTCCTATATCAAGTTAGAATCCTACCTTGTGATAGAATCTCTTATATAAGTATACATGGCATGATTGATAATGATTATTCATAGGTTTGAATAATCATGGGTTTATGCATATTATGTCTCTTACCTTGATTGATGATATGACTAACTAGAAAAGTCTTTTGGTCAAATATGAATATGCATGAGTAAGAGAAGTCTTCCTTAAAACATTGAATGCTAATGCTTATTATCTGTGTTTGAAATGATCATGACTATACATGTTTAAGATTATTGTATTATTGAGATTATACTAATGAATGTATGATTATGTATGAGATCTCGAGGATATCACAATAATGATACTTGTAAGCATGCATAGTGATCGAGGATGGATATAATTTCAAGGATAGGTAATCCAGGAAGCAAAGATCAAGAGGGAGCACACTCCAATAGTTTCTGCAAGGATGCAGATATTCAGAGGGAGTCGACCACTTCTCACAATCCACATCAGAATGGAGTTGCAAAGATTCAGAGGGAGTCCACCCAACAACCAAACAAAGATAAGTATTTGAGTTATCATTTCTTACATATTTGTTTGCTTAAATAATGTTGTTCAATGATGTATATGCTTATGTTCCTAGACTTAGGTTGTGTATTATTCATATTAGAATAATTGCATTAATGAACAGTATACTACTAATATGCATGTGATGGGAATGTGGCCTATGGCATTGTACAACATTCCATTACTACTTATCTAGAATGAAACCTCTTTGCTGACATGTTGGGAGTAGTGCAAACTCTTAACAATGTTCTGGTAGAGATTGGAAGGCATCTAGAAAGTTACAGGATATTTTTGAATGTTGTATTGAAGCATTGGCTAAAATAATTGCATGAGTGTATGACATATTTCTTTATGTGTAAGAATTTGTTCTGAAAACTATGAGATGTTTCTAATCATGCAATTTAACTTGTTTTGTAGGAAAGATCGTATACCTTCACCTACAAAAGAAGGACTACAACATTTGTTCCAACAACAAAGATATCTATTGAAGATATTGAAGTTTCCAAGATCTGGGATGAAGTAATGGAAGAATTCCATGATCACTCGATCATGAAGAATGATGTTTGGGATGCAGTCCTAAGACCTAAAGGGAAGTCTGATGTGACTTCCAAATGGATCTATAAGATCAAACATGCTGCAGATGGTAGCATGGAGAAATACAAAATGAGGTTTGTAGCTTGTGGCTTCTCCCAAAAAAAGGGATTAGTATGAAGAGACTTCTACACCTATTTCCAGGCACACTTCCATCAGATCAGTACTTGCTCTGGCTGCAGTGATGAAATGGAAGATACACCAGATGGATGTGAATGTTAATTTTGAGCATTAATTCAATATACTCTAGGATATTTACTAAGAGAATAACATGTACAGTATATCAATGCATATCAATCATAGCAAGGATATCAATCATCACAAGATGTAAAACATAAGAGATAATAGACACACAAAGTTTCCGTGGGGAAAACCCTAAGGTGAAAAAACCCCACAACTTCCTCAGAGATAGATAGAGCAATAGTACAACCAAAGTACACAGAGATAGACTCCTCCTAGCAGCTGATCCTCCTCCTCACATGTGCACCACTTTCCAAGTGAAGGAAGAGTGAGTTCTAAGTGATCCAAATAAATATTGGGAGATCTCTATTTATACTTGTCCTGGCTTCCCAATAACCTTCTGGGGCCGACTTGTCTAGATTAGTACAATAACCCAATATTAACTTAATCAGGGCCGACCCCACACATGGTGGTCTAATAACCCATCAAAAAGTTACGACACTTGCAACACTTGTCAATACAAATGACGACACTTCCGTATAGAGGAATAATAACATCTCTATAGGAGTACAATATACAAAGATAAAATACATGGGTGAAATACATTCTGAAGTTACATATACATCAACACTCCCTCTTAACTAGGAAGGTATTTCTCGACACAGATCTTCTATCACAAGTCTTCTTCTCTGTATCATCATTAGTGAATCATCATCCTCGAATCATCGTCATCATCACTGCTGCTGCTATCTCAATCAATCTCTGAATCTACTCGTCATAGGAAGTTCTATAGACCTAGTCCTTTTTCATACTGGATGTAGGCCCACCACCTGCAGGTCTTCATCATCACTGGCCATACTGTGGAAACCTCAGGACTTATTACGTGCATCAACAAAACCTCTAAAGAGCATCCCAGGACTGATTACGAGCATACTGCTCAACCTATCGGATCTCCCAGGATCTTTTACATGTAACTGCACAACCTGTCCACGACCACAGAGTATCATCCCGATACTTATAATCATATTGATCATCGTCCACGAAGCACAGTCTAGATGCACACAACACAACACTTACACTTACCGGCATGGAAGGACTTTCCTCTAACCATCCGAGAAAGGCTCAGCACTCACATCAACGCACATGGGAGAACACATCTGCCACCATGTCGAAAAGGCTCTGCACTTACATCAACGCACATGGGAGAACACATCTACCACCATTTCGGAAAGGCTCTGCACTTACATCAATGCACATGGGAGAACACATCTACCACCATGTCAGAAAGGATCTATACTTACATCAACACACATGGCAGAACAAATCTACCACCATGTCAGAAAGGCTCTGCACTTACATCAACACACATGGGAGAACACATCTATCACCATGTCAGAAAAGCACTATGAATCTGTGTCTTCGGAACTCATCACACATAATCCAACTAATTATGTAATGTATCCACCTAATACATATGATCATCCTGATCATCATCATAGAATCATCCTGATGCATATCATCTAGAGTATCATCTTGATACTCATCACTGCATCGTCCTAATGCATATCTGGAGCAACATCCTGAAGCTCATCATCCATGATCATCCTAATCATACAATGCATCTACTTGATGCATACATAGTATCTTCCTGATACATATCATCATACATGATCTACCTGATCATACCTGATACATATCAACATACATGATCTACTTGATCATACAATGTATCCACCTGATACATCTACAGATACATACACATGATCCAACGAATCATATCCAGCATCCAACATGATGCATACATACATATACATATAAATGATCCAACTGATCATATCCAGCATCCACCTGATGCATATAGAAAGTAGTAACTAGAGCATCATCCTGATGCTCATCATCCAGCACTTACATCCACAGCCATGGGAAGGATCCTCCTCTCACCATGCTTGGAATGGCTCCTGGAAATGTGTCCATCACTTCTTCCTTGAAGTGTCATCAATCTGAAGAACACCAAGCCTCTCTCTGAAGTACTCGAACGTCACTCTGGCTAGTGGCTTCATCAGCACATCTGTAACCTGCTCATCTGTTGTAACATACAAGAGCTTCATTGCTCCTCTCTGCACCATATCCCTGATATAGTGATATTTGATCTCTATGTGTTTCAACCTGTCATGGAACACCGTGTTCTCAGACAACTTCACACAACTCTGGTTGTCACAAAAGATACCAGTAGCCTCCAGCAGTAGATCAAATAACTTAGACAGTAGCTTCCAAAGCCATATTTCCTCACAACTAGCCGAACAGGCTACAACATACTCTGCCTAAACTGTACTCAGTGCTACATAGGACTACTTCCTACTAAACCAAGAGATCACACCTAATCCCATACTGAAGCAGCACCCAGAAGTGCTCTTCCTATCTGCAGCACTACCTGCCTAATCTGAATCAACATAACCCTATAGGTTAAACTTTTGATTCACCTCATACTTGAGCCCATAGTCAATTGTACCCTTCAGGTACCTCAGAATATGCTTTATAGCAACTAGGTGAACACTCCTCAAATCCGTCAGGAACTGGCTCAATGTGTTCACCACAAAGCAAATATCTGGTCTTGTGTTCGTTAGGTACATCAAGGACCCAATCATCTGACGATACATAGTGACATCAACTGGCTCAGATGAAGCATCACATAGAAGCTTCAGGTTCGATGCCATAGGTGTGGCCATGGCCTTGCAGTCCATCATCCCGAATCTCTTCAAGATCTCTACTGCATACTTCCCTTGTCCAAGGAAGATACCATCTGCACTCTGCCACACCTCCATGCCTAGAAAATAGTGCATCATCCCCAAGTCCTTCATCTCGAACTCGGCTGCAAGATTCCTCTTGGTATCGGCAATCAAACTATCATTGCCTGTTACAAACAGATCATCCACATACAGGAGTAGTATCACAGGATTACCTTCCTCAACCTTGTAGTAAAGTGCCCAAACTCAATCCTTTGGAAAGTTCCTCCTTCCTCATTCTGCAATCCGCATTGTGGAATGCAGGAATGCGGAAGTCCAACTCCTATTCCCGAATATTTTTTCCCTCCCACAATACGCAATCTACATTGTGGAATGCATAAATGAGGAATCCCAAACTCAATGTTACTTTTCAATGTCTGCAATCCGCAATCGGCATTACGGATGCAGAACTGTGGAAGCACCCCCTCTGTGCCTGCAAGCTTTCCAAAGAAAAATTATTAGGGGCATAAATCCCTCATCCTTGGTCCAAATGGAACAAGGTTGGTACCGTTGGAAGTATCTTGGAGAGATATATCCAGTGGTGTAATTCCCACTCCATCTTAGCATCCCAACCATGCCAACTTTCCAACTGAGTTTCTGTTCATAATCCCACCTAAGTTCCTTTGTCCTTCTACCAAGGATTCTGCCTCCTTCCCACCATGACTTCTCCCTTCACTTGACCCACAAAGGGGGTTTGAAATACATCAGGGACTATCCCCTCCCTTCTCCGGGACTAGGTGAAGTCATGCCATCCCTTTGAAGGGTGAACACAATGCATAAACAAACATACATAATGAAACTAAGCTAGTTACACTTCACAGCCTGTAGGGTTAGCAACACATATCCTTCTTGTAAATGATAAATTATTCAATCATGCATTCAACCTCATACCCAGGTTTATGCCTATATTCCTAATTTGTGTGTTCATGAACTCATCCATTCATTACTCTAGGGCATGACAAGCATAATAATGCATAAGGTGCATGAAACTAGGTCTAACCAATACATCTACCACATGCAAGATTTATGATGCATTAAACTCATGCAATTGAATGAGTCATCCAACATGAACTCAACCTTCTACTGAGGCTTATACATAGTATACCTATTGCTCACATTCATATAACATTTATTCAACAACTTTAAGCAACATAAGCATAATATCACACATGAATTATCAACTTTCAATCCACAGAACACTTATCTTTGGATCTTGAAGTTGCCCAAGCAACTGGATAAGTGAGGACAACTTTCCACCCAACCATAGGTCTCTGTCCAGCATATACTCGTTCAACTAAGAGACCACCCCGAGCTAGGCACTATATCCACTATGGAGCGATAAATAGGCTCTCTAACAATCGAGGTCCACTTGAATGCTAAGCCAACCTACAGTTGGGTTTATCAATCATGCAGGGGTAATCAGGGAGGATATTGCTAAGCCAGTGAGTTCAAACACAAAACTACAGACATCTCAACACTCAGCAGACATGGAACCCACATTATCTACCTCAACCAACACAAGGAAATCCCTCTTCTCTGTTGCACAGTCCCTCAAATATCTTTCCCTTCCAGTGTTATTCAAGGTTGGCATAGGAGGGTCCAAATGCTAGTTTTATGAGATTACAGCCTTCACTGGGCTTATCAAGTATTCCAACCCTAAATATGACCTTATACCTGTTAGGATATTCCTATACTCCATCCTAGTCCTACTAGCATTTTCATTATTTACATTTTCAGTCTTGCATGCATTTCTGCATGCAACATGCATTATGCATACATGCATGCATCCTAGTCATCAGTACCGACACCTATCCCTTAGTTAGCTAGCCTCGGGAGCTTCTCACTGATCAATATTATCCCTCCTAGTGCTTAGTGTACCATGTATGCAGTTGCATGCATCTCATGCGCCCTCTCTCACCTACCATTCAATTGTACTTCAATTATCTTCAATTCTTTCCTTGATTTAAGGCTAGACTGACTCTCAACTAACTGTATCACTCAGATAGACCTCTACTGAGACTAGAATTCCCATTTTGACTCCATTTAGACCATCATGCACCCTCCACTGAGCCTCCTTCATTCAGTCAGTACCTCCATGTGCCAGTTACACCTACCACACTCAGTTTGACATCTGGTTGACAGTTACTTGTGCATTGATGACTCCACTGATGATGATGAGGACTCCTAGTTGTGCTCTGATGATAATCTATTGATTTGATGATCACTCTATGAGAGGCTAATTTGAATCCTCTTCACCATTGTACTATTTATCGTTCATATTTGTGATTAATGAATTAGTGTGTGTGAAGTTATTTTGCTTCTATCTAAGTTCTAGTGTATTATTATTTTGTTGCTCATTTACACTACATTGGCCACTCTTCTTCTATCTTCCTGCTTAATCATAATCTTTCTTGTGAGGTATACATCAGCTCTTAGATCTTCTTTGAGGATTTTCACATGGTATCAGAGAATGTTGAGAGTATTGTCTATCTCCATTCCCGAGAGTTTTTTGTAAGTTATTATCAAGATTTCGAGTGCAGGAGTTGCAGCAGTTTCTGCACCTTTGTAGCAGTAGCAGTTGCAGACTTTTTCTATTGTTTTTGTAGGTCTTCTACAACTTCCATGTATTCAGAAGAAATTCCTTCTCTTTCTCCATTCAACTATGATGAATGGAAACCAAAAATGATAGCATATTTGAAGAGCCATGATCTCTTTGATTATTGTTTTGAAAGAGATTTTGAATCCTATGAAGAAGAGAATGACTGGTTAAATGAAGGTGACAGAGTCTCTGGAGAAATGATGCTTGCTATGTCTCATTGTATGGCAATCGATTCTCTTTATTATGATGAATCTCCAAAAGCGCTATGGGCCCATCTGGATGAAAGATTTGGCAAACAAAATGAAGGGATTGGTCCAAACCATTTCGAGAGCAAGCAAAGTGATGCATTCACCCTCCTTGATGATCTCTCTGATCATGAATCAGTATCAAACATATCTCATATTGAAGTTGTCCACAAAGAAGAAGAACCTGCAGATTCTACACTCATGCTCCAAATTTCTTCTATTTCGAATTATGTTCCAGGTCACACTCTAGAAATTGCAGAGGTTCCTAAATCCTCTCTTGCACCAGAGTCTGTCGGTTTGCATCATGATCTCATGAATGATTCAGAGGTAAAATCAGCCATTTGAGGTAATGCATTCACGTTCCTTGATTAATCACCTCTTATTTACTATTGTAAGATCATTATTTAATGCTCCCAGAAGGTTATTGAAGATGATGGCCATTGCCATTCACTTAGGATAATTTCTCATGGATTTCATGGTTTAGATCTCACCTCCAATGGTTCAAAGGAGATCTTAAGAAATGATTCTTCAAGTCTTGGATCTGATTTGGATTCCAAGCAATCACTGACATTTGATGGTTCTTTTGAGCATAATCTCACCTATGATGGTTCAAAGGAGAAGACAAAAGACTATCTGCACAGATTTGATCCTACCTTAGCTGATTCAGATCACAGGTTCAAGGATCATACTCATACTTTTGGATCTGTTCTCATCACATTCAATCTGAAGAGAAAGTACAAGCACATGCTTTTTGAGCATGAAAAACTTCTTCCCAAGAAGAAGATACCTCCAGACATATGACCAAGCATCACACCTGCTTGAGTTTGGAGCATTTATTTTTGGTGTGCCCTACAGTCTATTTTGAGGGGGGGTATTTTTCCCATGAGATTTTCCCCATTTCCTCGGTTTATTGACTGTTATTATTATTTGTATCGGGTGACCTTTGGTCTTAGTTACCAGGGCCCAAGATGGATTAAGGGGGGGTGTTAGGATATTCCTATACTCCATCCTAGTCCTACCATCATTTTCATTATTTACATTTTCATTCTTGCATGCAACTTGCATTCTGCATGTAGCATGAAAATTGCATGCATACCAGTCATTGGTCCCGGCACCTAGCCCTCAGTTAGCTAACCCCGGGAGCTTCTCACTGATCATTTTTATCCCTCCTAGTGCTTAGTGCGCCCTACATGCAATTGCATGCATCTCATGCACCCTCTCTCACCTACCATTCAGTTGTACTTCAATTATCTTCAGTTCCTTCCTTGATTTAAGGCTAGACTGACTCTCAACTGACTGTATCACTTTGATATTAGACCTCCAGTGAGACTAGACTTCCCATTATGACTCCAGTTAGCCCATCATGTGCCCTCCACTAAGCCTCCTTCATTCAGTTAGTACCTCCATGTGCTAGTTACACCTACCACACTCAGTTAGACTCAGTTTGACATATGGTTGACAGTTAGTTGTGCATTGATGACTCCACTGATGATGATGAGGAATCCTAGTTGTGCTCTGATGAAACTCTATTGATCTGATGATCACTCTATGAGAATCCTATTCGAATTTCCACCTTGGAATTCGAATCCTCTCCACCATTGTACTATTTATTGTTCATATTTGTGATTAATGAATTAGTGTGTGTAAAGCTATTTTGCTTCTATCTGAGTTCTACTGTATTATTATTCTATTGCTCATTTACACTGCATTGACCACTCTTCTTCTATCTTCTTGCTTAATCATAATCTTTCTTGTGAGGTATACATCACCTCTTAGATCTGTTGTGAGGATTTTCACACTACCTATGTTAAACAAGATAGGCTCTTCATAGGGTTGCAGACTAAGCTCTGTCCCACAACTCGACTATCTGTTCATAGATTCTGATCCTCCCACGACTTCCTCAAGCTTCTAAAACTATGTAATTCACCTTCGGGTTTGCTTACAAAGGTTTTATCAACGGATAATGCATTCACACAGGGTTTCATATGCCATTCAGCTCTGTAATTTCGGCTCACACATAAATCGTGTTTTCCTTCTTTGTTTCACGGTTGGGCTCTACATTTCATGCTCTATGTAATTCTAGGAAACAGTAGCATAGCATAATAGGGTTTTCGGTTTCTCGGCTGATAGAATGAATTCCAACTAAAATGGGAAGAAACCCCCTTCTGGATCTTAAGGTTGTTTTATTCTCAATCCAATTCTTTCACCGACCTTCCTTCCCCACCTTCTGTAACTGAATTCTATGTCAACATGGGGAATCAAAATAGTTTCTCATGTACAAGTGAATGCATGTTGGAAGAATTCATTGTTTACATGAATGATGTGCATAGCTAACCCCTATAGGTTGTTGATATGATTAACTAGTTTAGTCCATCATATGTGTTTATTATGCATGGTATTCAACCTTCAAAGGGATGGTTTAACCTCACCTGGACTTGGGGAATAATGTGGGATAACCCCTAGTGTGATTCATAGTCCCTCTGTGGTCAGGTGAAGGGAAAATTCATGTCAGGAAGGATGCAGAATCCATGACAGAGGGATAAAGGCACTTACGTGAGATTATACAGATAAATTCAATTGGTAAATTAACATGGTTAGAGTGATCACATGGGGTGGGGGTTTCACTATTGGATAGATCTCTTCAATATATTTCCAATGGTGCCAACCTTGTCCCATTTGAACCAAGGAGGAGTAAGTTATTCCCCTCATAAGTTTTCCTTGGAGAGCTTGTTGGGGCAAGGGTTTTGGTCCTGACCCTTCTGCATCCACAATGTTCTTTCCGCACCCATAATGTGGATCGTGGATTGCGGAGGTCGGGAATGAACCATTGTGGTGTATGGAAATCTGCATTTCCGCACCCGCAATGTGGGATGCGGGATTTGAATTGTAGGAGGTAAAATATACCGGGACTAGAATATGGAACTTTTCATTTCCGCATCCGCAATCCGAAATGTGGGATGCGGGTTGCGGAAGGTAACTTTCAGGAGATAAAAATGGAACCTAACTCCCAACTTCTGCATGCGGATTGTGGAATTCGGAAGCATAAATTCGATGGAAAGATGGTTTTGGAAATCTGACTTCTGAGTCCCACATGGGCATTGCGGAACTCGAAAAGGGAGGATTGCGGATTGTAATGGGGAATTGTGGACCCGAGCCCATTGCGGCTATGTGTGGAATTGGATGAATTTGAACCCAAAAAAAATGAATCAAAGGGTCTCCCATGGCCTCTAAAGGCCAACAGGTAGGTGTGGGAATGTGACAATGATCCCAGGGTCCCAAATGATCCTATAGTATGCATGGTGAGAAATATGTGCAACTAAAATCCATACACACCAAGCATATGAAAACTGAGTTGTTTAAGGACAATCTATATGAGCGGACTCAAATAGATATCCCTAGTCTAAATGGTTTAGATATGGAACAAATGAGTACATAACATGAGTATCTTTCCTAGATCAATTGAAATGAAAAACAAATAAATAGATGGCTTACCTCAATTATGCAATTCCTTTCTCCTTGCTTCTCCAAGATCCAAGTCTTCATATATTTAGCTGCAAAACCATACAAATCATGTGGAAACAAGCAAGTGATAAAATCACATGGATGTAAATTGATCTAGATTAACAATCAAAGAGGAAAATACTAAACATCATTAACACAATAACATTTATGGAAAGAACGTGTATTAAATGTAATAGTAATAAGTACAAAGGGAGAGATGTTACGGCCAAATATTTGACGTCATAACCTCATTCCAACAATCCTAACCTCTAATATTGAATGGTTATCCTCCTAATGGATGAGTAGGTGTTATCGGACAATCTACTTGAGCGAACGCAAGCATGATCTCCCTAGTCCAGGTGGATCTAGAACAAATGGAAACATAATATAACACTACTTTCCTAGATCAATTAGAGATCAAAGTAGATAGATGTCTTACCTTCAGATTCACGAATCCTTCTCCTCTTTGTTTCTCCAAACTTTGTGGTCATCAGATCCCTAGTTGCAAGACCTGTCAAAGCACATAGAGACAAAACAAGCAGTAAAAGTACATCTAAACACTAACTGATCTAAGAAAACAGTTAAGGAAGTGAGCTCTAAATATCATTAACACAAAATACATTTGTGGAAATAGATTATATTACTGTAAATAAGTGGGAAATACATAGAAGAGTGACAATTACAACCCAAGCCTTAACGTTGCAATATTCCTCCAACAAGCCAAGCCAATGCCTCCAAAGGAAATGTATGCCTCCCAAGATATGGATAGGGATCTTTTAGGTTAATTGCACCAACATGTAAGTGCTATAGACTTACCTCCCTTCTCAATGGAGAGAGAGGTCTTATTTATAAGGCTAGGAGTATAGAGTAGATTGAGGATTAGGGGGAGAGACCTAAGGGATCCTCCCATTAGGTTAGGAATTGAATAACTGCTGTCCCTACCAATTAGGGATAGGTATCCAAGTCACCTAGCTTCGAGAATTCGCTCTAATCTCCTCGTTATCCAACCTAACTAACTCTGTCGCACCCTGCATGAATACAACAGGTGCTAGGAGAGGGGTGGCACACGCTAGATGAAGGAAACCTAAGCCACCGATGCAGGTTGCTAGTGTGCAGTAGGCACCAACCAATTATTGGAGCCTCTTGCTAGGCAACAGCATGTGCCAGCCTCACTAGGGAAAGTGGGAAACAAGGTCAACAACTTTCTCAATGATGGTCTAGCCAAGGAAAATCCAGGGATTAAGGAACTCAGTTGATACAAGGCTCATAATGACGACATTTAGGTCTAATAGAATTTCCCCCAAAGCATGAAGATGGTAAAATAAGACAGGTGAAATGCTTTGCAAGGATAGATGGAAAGGACATGTTGAACGGAAGACACTATTGCAGTACAACCAACTCTAAGATACTAGTCTCACATGACTCATAATATGGTTGTCGACCAACACACTGCAGATCCATGGTATTAGAGACTAACTAAACACAATCATGGCTACTGGACACAATCGTGGATCCATGATGAGATGATAACACAACCACAACCAATACAAAGTGGATCCGTGTAATATGACTCAAACAATCTCCATCGTAACCTGGGTAAGATATGATTTCCCTAGGGTCTTCACGCTAAACCCACAATGATACGAATCTAACCATGTGATTACAAATGTCTTGGAGTCAAACATGGTAGAAACCACTTGATTACCGGTCAATGATGTATATCGTTAACAAGCACAAGGGAAATCACCATTGATGTCAATAATTCCCAAGGTATCACAGTACATACCATCAAATGTGAATCAATGAGCTGAGGTTGAACAATCGATGGAATCTTTCAATCAAGAGTCAATGATGTAAACTCACGAAGGCGAGGTAACCTGCCATTGGGGCATGCAAGCCCAAGGTACTTGACTGGTTTATAGATTCAATCCTCAGATGAGGTGTTGAAATGCGATCATGGACACGAAATGCGATCACAGATGTTTGGAGTGGATCAGATAGTAGAGTGATGTGTAAGACTGACTCAAGGTAAACCGACATGAAGGAAGGTACAGTAACTGCAAATGATGAATAATGAACGCCTCTTGAACATAGGCATGGTATGAATTGGAATCATTGACACGACGAGAATGGTACCAACCCCTAATGCAACTGATGATGGAAGCATTCTTCGGGTAACCCAAAGGAGTGACAAGACTCATGGAATTAGTAATACTCGAAGACAAACATATTTCCCAAGCACTGAATGCATATGCAACTGAGTGCCATGTTCAAGAGTGACTATGTACTGCCGTAAATTACAATGTAACACAACCTCTTTCCTTTTCCCCGTCATGATTGATGAGTACCTCTTTTGTTTTTTAACGAGATCGAGGAAGGTAAACAGATGCTCGATATAGCTCATCCTTCAGACAAGTCCAATCCCAAATTTTTTATGAACCTAGGATAGGAAGGGTTCATCCCAAAACGGGCCCTTCTATGTTAACTTTTAACAAGTCCAAAGAAGGAAAACTCGACGTCATTTCATGTTTAGAGAGTCTGAAAAGAACTAAAGAATACTCCAAAAGTTCTTTTTCATATAAGTTAGTCTCCTCACCCAAAAAAGGATAAAACAATGTGAGAGAGAACTCTTCTAGTCATGCTTGGCTAGAGTATGTTGAGATATTGTAACTTCAAAGAATATTATAATTGTACTTTATTATTCCGGAGATGTTTCATTCCTCCTTGAAGATCTTATTGTATATCCGGAGATGTTTATTCCTCCGTCGGAATGTGGTAACTTGGGTTATTAGACTTCCCTAGTGGGGGTCAGCCCTATATGTGTTATGTGGGTCAAAGGGTTATTAGACCACCCTAGAGGGGTTGGCCCAGTCAATTGTAGTGGGGTATTTAACCCATTGGTTAAATACGAGCCTACATGTCTTGTGTAAAAGACAAGTCGGAGTAGTGTATAAATAGAGGAGGTGTATTCCTCATTTAACACACACACTCACTCACTTGAGAGTGGCACACTTGTGGAGGAGAGGTCTGCTATGGAGAAGGAGGAGCTTATGCTCAGGGTTTGCATATACAAGTGCGCCACAAGACTACATGTCTTGTGTAAAAGACAAGTCGAAGTAATGTATAAATAGAGGAGGTGTATTCCTCATTTAACACACACACTCACTCACTTGAGAAAAGCGCACTTGTGGAGGAGAGGTCTACTATGGTGGAGGAGGAGATCATATCTTTGGTTT
The DNA here is from genome assembly GCA_027924585.1 of Larix kaempferi. Lineage (NCBI taxonomy): Eukaryota > Viridiplantae > Streptophyta > Pinopsida > Pinales > Pinaceae > Larix > Larix kaempferi. The sequence goes on from BSBM01000445.1 coordinate 27,095,119, forward strand.
GCATCTTTGCATATTGCTAGTCATCTATATTGAGGAAGCTTTGCTGGGTTTTCTACCCCATGAGGGTTTCCCAGGATAAATCTGTGTCTCTTGTGTTTTTGCTGTGCTTGTTGTTTCTTCAGTGATCCTGTATATGCTATTATTGTGAAATGGAATGTAATGCTTCTATTTTCTGTCTTATCATATTAAATCCTAACATGGTATCAGAGCTAACCTGAAGGAAGGCAAGGTATGGCACTTATGACACTTGCTTTACTTACGACAATTTGAAGGTTAGCGTTTTATATAGCAAAAACCAATCATCGTGGAAATTTCGCCATAAATCCATTTTGGCGAAGGTTCAGGATCTGAAACCTTTACAGGTCGTATATAACATCTCCAGGTATCTTGTTTCCAAAGGGAACCCTCAGATTCGTTGTACTTTGTAAGTTATGATCAGTACAAGTTAAGGTTTCTGCCTCTTCCAGATCTCAGTCAAATTCAGGTGACCTAGGAAAAAAGGTCATAACTTGGGCTAGGAAGCTCCAAATGAAATTTCGTAAAAAGTGAAAGGTAGTACACAGACTGCACTATCTCAGGAAACGTTTTCATAGGCCGAAGTTGAAGCAGTGACACGTGGCACGCCGTACAAGTTCTCTCTCCTGGTTTATCCCATAAATAGGTCACGTTGCGACACTTGGAATAACTTGGGCTAGGAAGCTCCAAATGAAATTTCGTAAAAAGTGACAGGTAGTACACAGACTGTACTATCTTAGGAAACGTTTTCAGAGGCCGAAGTTGAACCAGTGATACGTGGCATGCCATACAAGTTCGCTCTCCTGTTTTATCCCATAAATAGGTCACGTTGCGACACTTGGCATAACTTTCTCTCAAAAAATCCAATTGAGGTTAGACCTATCGGGATGGAAATATGACAGGTCAGGCTACCATACAAAAAGTTTTCAGACCCCGTGGAGCTAAAATTTCGGAGTTACAGCAGAAACAATCAAGTACATATTTCTGCCAAAATAAAATTATTTTTGGAGCACCTTCATTCATGGCTTCCGGAATTTAGGGTTTCGAAGAAAGTTAGAATTTTTGGAATCAGAATCCACGGCTGAATGCTACCTAGGAAAATTGAAATTTAGAGTCCAAGATCGAATTTTTTGGTTGGGTAGAAGACTGGGCTTGATCAAACCCCAGTTCAGGATTTTGATCGGAAAGATGGAAAATTAGGGCTTCAGCAAAAATTGGAATTTTTGAAGTCTGTAACCACGGCTGGAAGCTCCTTAGAAAAATAAGAGTTTAGAGCCTTGTATCAAACCTTTTGATTGGGTAGAAGGGTGGGCTTCATCAAACCCTAGTTCGGGTTCCTGTCCAGAAGATCCAGCAGTTTCGAAGGCAATTTTGAGGGTCAAATTTTGGAGATTTCAAAATTGAAGTATGCTAGTTTGATCAGCTTAGCAAGACACATCCTTCCATCCATTCAGAAGTGTGAAAGTCAAAGATTGAATTTTTAGGGTTTCTCTAGCAAACCCTAATCAAGCTCCAGATCAAGTTTCAGGGGGAGTTAAGGCTAAGGCCTTACATAAGAAGACTACAAGAAGTCTCGACAGGTATAACTTAAGGAGTTCAGGTATGTCTTGAAATCTGATTCTTGATTAAGTTCATAATGTGTTTGTCTTCATATTATTTATTAGTACAATCTTGATTAATGTTAGAATTGTCTTATCACCCTAGTAACAATATGAATGCATGTGAATGATCGAAGACATTCATTAATTAGGGCTATATGATTGTACTAATGCATTATGGTGTTGTGTGAGGTTGATGTTGTCTGCTAACAAGATATAGGTACATCACAAAAGACAAATCAAGTTCCATGACCATGACAACATGAAGACAAAGACTCATCCATAATCTTTGTTCTACTTACGAGGTATGTATGACTTTGTTATATTATGCTTAACCTATGAGACATGCAGATTCTAGGTCAGGATCTCTAAATCAATGAAGAGATTGTTTAGGTATGTTGTACATAACTAAGCAGGTATACTAATCCAGGTATGTTTTCTTATGTCAAGTTAGAATCTTACCTTGTGTTAGGATCCCTTATATAAGTATACTTGGTATGATTGGTTATGCTTATTCATAAAGTTAGTAATCAAGGGTTTATGCATATTATGTCTCTTGTCTTGATGATTTAATTAACCAGAAGAGTACTATGATCAAACAAGAATATGCATGAGTAAAAGAAGACTTCCTTGAAACCCTGAATACTAATGATCATGACTATACATATTCAATATTATTTAGAATTAGAATGTTTTGAGAATATACTAATGAATTTATGTTTGTGTATGAGATCATGAGGATGACACTAGTGCACACTTGAGCATGCACAGTGGTACAGATTTGAATAGAAGTTCAAAAGACATATAGAAGATCAAGCGGGAGGCAACCACACAAACATAAAAGATAAGTATTTGAGTTGTTATTTGAAATAGTAAATGATATTGCTTGTATGCATATTTGTATTCCTAGAATATATCATGCTGAGTGTAAACATTCATAGAGCATTGAAATAGTATACTACTAATATGCATATGATTGGTAAGTTGGACAAACATTCCATTATTGCTTGTCTAGAATGAAACCTCTTTGCTGACATGCTGAGAGATGTGCACACTCTCGATAGTATGTTCTGGTAGAGATGGAAGGAATCTAGATAGCCAATGTATGCATACAGGATATGGGAAAGTGTTGTGCCAAAGTATTGGTCAAAATAGTTGCATAACTATGTAAATGATATCTATATGCATAATAGGTTATCATGTCAATATGATTTGATGATTATGAAGTATTACTAATCATGTACTTAATTTTGATTTGTAGGAAAGATCATGATGAATGATGAACACTGAACAAGCGATGGATGTTCAACAAAAAGATTTACAAATCAAACACACTATAGAAGGCTTGTGGCTAGAAGATTCTCTTAGAAAGAAGAAGAGAATCATGATGAGATGTTTGCTCCAAGTGGCTAGATAAAACCATTCTCTTAATGGTGTAATTAAAGAAGAAGTGTGAATCAAGTTCTGTAATCAATTGATGAGCTTAATGATCACCATGGGTGATGTGGATCTCAACCTTTGCTACAAGTTTGAATATGGTTTCTATACACAGATGACATGGATGCAAGAAGGAACTCACCACAGAGTTCGAATGATATTGAGACTCATATCAGTAGACCCATCTAACGAGAGATGGCACAGATAGATATGCAAAAGATCATTCAATGCAGAGTGTGAATGATGTTCAGTCACAAAGGGAGATTTGACAGTTTCTTGATAAGCTTGGGATTTACCAAAAGTAAAGTTGTTCCTAACCTTTACCTTAAGGTTGTGGATGATGAACCTATCATACCATTATTGTATGACGATGATCTCTTTCTGACAAGGAATGAGAAACAGATCATGAAAAGAAAGAAGAAGATGACTGCAAAAATGAAAATGAAAGATCTTAGATTGATGCATTACTTCCTAGGTCTAGAAGTATGGCAAGGATCAGAAGGGGGATTGGATCATCCCTGGAATTCAGTCCTAAAGAGAGTCGTAGACGTATGTCTTCTAGAATGAAGTCCTTGGTGGACATGAGGGGATTGGATCATCCCTGGACTTCAGTCCTAAAGAGAGCCGTCGACGTATGTCTTCGAGAATGAAGTCCTTGGTGGACATGAGGGGATTGGATCATCCCTGGACTTCAGTCCTAAAGAGAGCCGTAGATGTATGTCTTCGAGAATGAAGTCCTTGGTGGACATGAGGGGATTGGATCATCCCTGGGCTTCAGTCCTAAAGAGAACCATAGACGTATGTCTTTGAGAATGAAGTCCTTGGTGGACATGTGAGGATTGGATCATCCCTGGACTTCAGTCCTAAAGAGAGTTGTAGACAAGATGTCTTCGAGAATGAAGTCCTGAATGAACAGGTGGGGGATTGTATCTTCCCCGAACTTCGGTCCCATAATTGAGTTGTAGAGTGCGTCTCCGATAATGAAGTCCTGAATGAATAGGTAGGGGATTGTATCTTCCCCAGACTTCGGTCCCAGAATTGATCCGTAGACTGATGTCTCCGAGAATTGAAGATAGGACTGCATCGTCCCTAGACCTTGGTTCAAAATGTATGTGACAGGATTGCATCATCCCTAGACATGAGACTTGTATTAAAGTGATAAGGACTGATCATCCTGGAACTTGATCGGGATTGCATCGTCCCTAGACATGAGACTTGTCTTAAAGTGATAAGGACTGATCATCATGGAACTTGATCGGGATTGAATCGTCCCTAGACATGTGACTTGTCTTAAATTGATAAGGACTGATCATCCTGGAACTTGATCGAGATTGCATCGTCCCTAGACATGGTGAGGTGTCTTAAAGTGATAAGGACTAATCATCCTGTAAGTAGATTGGGATTGCATCATCCCTAGACATGGTGAGGTGTCTTAAAGTGATAAGGACTAATCATCCTGTAAGTAGATTGGGATTGCATCGTCCCTAGACATGGTGAGGTGTCTTAAAGTGATAAGGACTAATCATCCTGTAAGTAGATTGGGATTGCATCGTCCCTAGACATGGTGAGGTGTCTTAAAGTGATAAGGACTAATCATCCTGTAAGTTGATTCGGGATTGCATCATCCCTAGACATGGTGAGTTGTCTTAAAAGGATAAGGATTGATCATCCTGTAAGTTGATCTGGATTGCATCATCCATAGACATGAGAGATGTCTTAAACTGAGAGGGACTGATCATCTCGTAAGCGGATCAGGATTGTATCATCCTTGGACCTATGTCCTAAAGTGAGAGGGATTGATCATCCCGTAATAGGATCTTGTGTGTTGCAGAGTATGTTGCTATGTTTTGATGATAGATGTATTAGTGAGAATACATGATTTTGATGATAGATGTATTAGTGAGAATACATGCTTTTGATGATAGATGTATTAGTGAGAATACATGCTTTTGATAATAGATGTATTAGTGAGAATACATGCTTTTGATGATAGATGTATTAGTGAGAATACATGTTTTTTTTTATGATATATGTATTAGTAAGAATACATGTTTTGATGATAGATGTATTGGTGTGGATACTAATACAGATGATCCAGATGCTGTAGATCGAGATGATCCAATGCTGTAGATCAAGATGATCCAGATGTTGTAGATCATGATGATCCAGATGCTGTAGATCGAGATGATCCAGATGCTGTAGATCGAGATGATCCAGATGTTGAAGATCGAGATGATCGAGATGCTGAAGATCGAGATGATCCAGATGCTATAGAATGAGATGATCCAGATGCTGAAGATCAAGATGATCCAGATGCTGTAGATCGAGATGATCCAGATGCTGTAGATCGTGATGATCCAAATGCTGTAGATAGAGATGATCCAGATGCTGTAGATCGATATGGTCCAGATGCTATAGATCGAGATGATCCCGATGCTGATGATCATATGATGACGATGCTGATGATCATGAGGATCCAGATGTTGATGTTGTTGTAGCTGTTCGAGTACTGCAGAAGATAAAGACTCAGTACTGAAGATGTTGATGTTCCAGTAACTGCTTGAGTTATTGATGATGTTGAGAAAGCTTCCAATGATTTATAGATGTATCATGTATGATGTTGATGACTCCTTGCTCGTGCAGATGCTGTTATAATATCCTTCTCATTAAGGGGGAGTGTTGAGATATTGTAACTTCAAAGAATATTATAATTGTACTTTATTATTCCGGAGATGTTTCATTCCTCCTTGAAGATCTTATTGTATATCTGGAGATGTTTATTCCTCCGTCGGAATGTGGTAACTTGGGTTATTAGACTTCCCTAGTGGGGGTCGGCCCTATATGTGTTATGTGGGTCAAAGGGTTATTAGACCGCCCTAGAGGGGTCGGCCCAGTCAGTTGTAGTGGGGTATTTAACCCATTGGTTAAATACGAGCCTACGTGTCTTGTGTAAAAGACAAGTCGGAGTAGTGTATAAATAGAGGAGGTGTATTCCTCATTTAACACACACACTCACTCACTTGAGAAAAGTGCACTTGTGGAGGGGAGGTCTGCGATGATGGAGGAGGAGATCATGTCTTTGGTTTGCATCTTTGTATATTGCTAGTCATCTATATTGAGGAAGCTTTGTTGGGTTTTCTACCCCATGAGGGTTTCCCAGGATAAATTTGTGTCTCTTGTGTTTATGTTGTGCTTGTTGTTTCTTCAGTGATCCTGTATATGCTATTATTGTGAAATGGAATGTAATGCTGCTATTTTCTGTCTTAGCATATTAAATCTTAACAGAGTACTCCTTTTTCGTAAATAGTACCTTCCGGTCCGAAAAAGGGGTAAAATATCACTAGAAAGGCGATCATTCAAATACTTTTACAAGTGTGAAAGCATCAAGTTCTCTTGGTGATCTTTTCATATTTAGGGAGCCTGAAAAGAGCTTAAAAGAAGACTCCATGTACAACTTTGTCATGGTTGGTGACCGAATACGACAAAGGAAAAAGTAAACTCGACACAGTTCCTTTTCCATAATTAGTCTAGCGAGGCTGGATAAAGTGATAAACCTTTTTACTCAATTTTTAACGAGTACGACAATGGTATCAAAAGTACTAAGAATATTTTTCATGTTTGAACCAGAGCACAAAAAAGTAAAAAGTAAGCTCAAACCACTTTTCATGTTTCAACCAGAGCATGAAAAAACTGAAAAGTAAGCTCAACACCATCTTAATGTTTTTTAACGAGCTCAAAGATAGGTTGGAAGAATGCTCATGGTATCTACTTCATTTTTAACAAGCTTGCAACAAAAAATGAACTATGCTCGATATAATTCCCATTGGCAGGTTTCTCCCCAACATGATACCCAGAGGTTGGAAGTTTTCCCCCAGCACAAGAAGCTGACAGCTTACCTCTAGTATGATTTCTAAAGGCTGGACACATTCCCCCCAAGATTTGTTTCATTCGTATACTCTTTTTCTTCATCCAATCAAACTCATGGTTACTAATAGGAATATGTTCACCATGGGAGGATGAAAAAATAGGATTAAATAGCATAGGAAAATGAAACGAAGGTTCAAATATTAAATCTGGTGAAAGACTCATCTCAAGGGGAGGGGATGTTGTTTCATTTTTAAACGAGATTGACATAGGAATAGAACTATGGTCGTGAAGTTGGTTTCATTTTTACGCAAGCTTGAAACCAAAGGTAAATTGTGCTTGGGAATGGCTTCATTTTTACACAAACTCGAAACCAAAGTTAAACTATGCTTGTAGAGACCTACTCCATTTTCTAACGAGCTTGGAGACAAAGACCAATCTGTGCTCAGGGGGTACTGTTTCATTTTTTAACAAGCTCGACATAGGAAAAAAACCATGCTCGTATAACCTATTTCATTTTTTAACAAGATTGACACAGGAAGGGAGCTATGCTCATGGTTAAGGCCCATTGACGGGTTCCTTCCCAACATGATATCCATAGGTTGGTAGATTCCCCCAACATGATTTCTAGTGACTTAACATGCCCCCCAAGATTCATTTCATCTGACTACTCTTCTTCCTTACCCAATTAAAATCCTGGATACTAATATGAATATGTTCACTAGGGGTGTAGGAGGAACGAAAATCAAGTGACACAGGCAGATGAAATGAAGGTTCAATTCCTAACTCTATTGGGATATCTGACTCAATGGGAGGAAGATCTATTTCATTTTGACACAAGCTTGAAATAGACAATAACTATGCTTGAAGGGACCCATTTTATTTTTTCACGAGCTTAAAATAGAAAGAAACTATGCTCATGATAATCGGTTTCATTTTTTTAATGAGATTGGAATAGAAAGGGAACTATGCTCATGGGAACCTGTTTCATTTTTTAACGAGCTTTAAACAGAAAGGGAACTATGCTCATATAACCTGTTCCATTTTTTAACAAACTTGACACAGGAAGAGAACTATGCTCCTTTTAAGGCCCATTGACGGGTTCCTTCCCAACATTATATCCAGAGTTTGGTGGATTCCCCCAACATAAGAATCTAGGGGAATAACTCCAGCATGATTTCTAGAGGCTAGAGACATTCCTCCCATCCCTAGGGGGAGGAAACCACTAAAACATGTGGAACATTCAAGGAATTCTGATGACAAGGAGTCATGTGATGAGTGGGTTTCACAAAGGGGAGTTGATCAATGGTCACCATATTCCCATTATGAGGAAAATACATCACTCGAAAGAGTGAGGACACTACATCTTTCATTGCATAAACATAGTCTCATCCAAGGAGTAGATTAAAATCTAAGGGACCTTGGACTACCATAACATCAATACAGACAGTTTTCCCTCCTAACGTGATAGGTAACTAAGGAAGGATCCCTAAAGGTCCAGTAATCCTTCTATTAAAATCCAATAACTGGTTAGTGACTACCACAATTTGAGGGGAACCTATAGCTTTCCAAGCAGTTGAGGATAAAATACTAACAGAAGCTCCCTCATCCACTATAGTGCAAAAGATTTCCTTATCGAAAACTCCTACAGATATCTGGAAAGGAACACTCGAAGGAAGATGAGATTTTTTTATACCATTACAATCAAAGGAAATGACCTCAGTACTTGGAGGGGGTCCTGTGGAAATGGACGAGATTTCCCCTTGCCTAGAACAATCGAAATTGACAAGGAAAACATCAGTGGTTTCCAATTCACTCTCAACTGGAAGACTAGAATGAGACGAATATTTTATCATGGTGACTACTTAAGTCTGGGAATTCTCCAATGAAAGAATGGCATTGTAATTTCCCTTTTGAATAAATTTCCCCAATTGCTCAAATTCACCAAATCTCAACTCTAGGTATATGTATACAACTGATTCCAAACTCCTCCAAAAACTTTCAAACTTGGTGAGGAAGGTCATGAGGGGTCATATGACACATTAAAACATCTATTATACATATAATAAACTGATATACACAACCATGGTCTGCAATTTGCAAGGGAAGTAGTTTCGGGATGAGACTAGTCAATTTGGGAAGTGGAAATCCCCCCTAGGTCTTAGAACAAAGCTCTTCCAAACACTGTACACCCTTCACTAATGATGGGTCTGAGAATTGGATATGTTATTAGACATTAATTAAATTAGATTTTCATCAGTATATGTGGTTTTGGGACTGAATAGGTGTCCAAGAGTACTCAGGGATTTTACTACTAATTTTGAGGCTCAAACCCCCAAGGGTAGATAGCTCCAAATAGATCCAAATGATATCAAATTGTACCATAATATGTATGGATGATGTTAAAACATAATAAGGGTGTTTATAGGTTCCTTTCCACCTTCAAATGACTTATGCAACTCACTTTGGTAATTTGGTCAATGTAGGGAGTTTTACTAGCAAATTGTGGTTCAAATCCCCTTAGGGTAAATGACAAGTTGGCTCTCCAAATGAAATAGAAACCTCTCAAAATTATGAAAAGAGGATGGTAACATATAAAGGAAATAAATTATATCTCATATTCATCATCATTCAGCTTATAATATCTGCTACAACTCTCTCAAATCAGATATAGAATTGCTAGTTTGAACATAACGGGAAATGGTAGGCAATCTTCACTAAATGTTATGAAACTCAACCCAATGCCTCCAAATTCTTGTATAATGAGCATGAAACTCTTTTAAAACATAAATTAAATTTCATTTATCAGTAATCCACCATTCATTCACTTAACCATTTAAATTTATCAACATATCATTAACTTGCAACAAGGTAGTGGGGAAAAAGGCACTGTTTGTTCTTTAATGAGCAATTTTGCATAGTATTTATTGGAATATAGACTTGTGGTTTTTCTGAGCATGAAATAAAGATCATATCAATCATATTACAAAATAATGTGGCATCATAAGCTCCCCCAAAGATAATAGTATCTCACCAAAGGTGTAATTCCTCAAGGATCAAGAATATACATAGAAAACTTGAAATGGTTGAAGAAGCAAGCTGAACTAGAAGTGACCATGATCTTACCTGTATATTACACCTACAACAAATGACTCCATTGAATATCCAAATGAAAGTTCTGAATGGCCTTTCCAATTACCAACTAGGATGGAAATCTTTTACCCTCGAAATTGGTGCTAAGGCAAGTAGAGTAGCACTCCACTAGCTCCCCTCTCCAAATGCAAAATGAAAATTCTAAACAGATAAAAAGATTCCTTCATTATTTTTTCTTCACATTTATAAAGTTTCCAATATCTCTATGGGTCTAATTCCTTCCAAGAAATGCATTCCAACTCAAGTTGGGAAGAGATTCCAAAGAATGCCACTTGTACAACAATTTCTAGTCTCCCACTTCCACCAAATCACATGTGGAAGCATATTAGCTTCCATAACTCCCTTAAGCGCCCTCTTGGAGGATATTTTTAGCCCTGACATGTCATATATGTCATATTTCAGCCATCAGGTCTGATTTGTGTCATAGGTGTCATAGCGTCTTCATCATTGGTGTCATAGAAGCTAGGGAATCTAGCCCAAGTGTCACAATTTATCTAAGATGCCTCTTCCTCTTCAATGGTAGTTACCCTTCCATTCCAATTCGACCTTGGATGATTCATGCCATGAATAATACCTATTTAACTCCCCCAAGTATGTTACCCTTGAACTTGAATTCGAATTGGTGAGAGAATGATGCCAAGTGTAGTGGAGAAATCTAGCCACATGTGGGTCCCACAACCTCTTATGTGCCCTCATGATCCAATGCCACCTTATTTTCTTTTATTATTAGTATTTATTTGACCCATTTAAATTGAATTTGTAAGTCTAAGGTCACTTTGGGTCTTGTATCTCCATCACTCCAACTTTTAATGCTTCCACCCCCAACCTAGGGAACTAGTAAGCTAGTGGAAATTTTCCTCCATGATATTTTGTGTGGATGGGGATCTTACAATTTGAATTGAGAATTTGTTCTAATGTGACCCACCTTGTCCATTTGGATCTAAGTTTACATTATAACTAACTTGGACATCATGCTTGGCAATTATTTTTACCTTTAGTACCAATTTGAAAAACTATCATGAGTATGGCCAATTGGCTTAGGCCATTGTGATCCAATGCAAAATTTTGGGACATTACAAGGATCGAGTGGAGGCGATATCGACTTGACCACTTCAACATCACTCTTTGAAGAAAGAGTGGGATCGATCGATGATGGGGCTGGATCGACCACTTCATCAACCAGTGGGGGGTCAAGGGACAACTTACGATATTCAGTCGGAAAGTGTTTCTGAGATACAGTAATGTCTTCCAACAATTGTGAAGCTTCATCCATGCGTGGAAAAAGGTAATTAAGGTGCATTCCCTTGCATAACAAACAAGTATTCTTGACTTTACCTTTCTGACCCTTAACCATAGAGTCACTAGTTGATGGGGTATCATCACTATGATGTCCAAAGGCTAATGATATAGGTGGTTTGGAGGCTTTATACCACTCTTCTAACACTTTGGAAAGACCGAGAAAATCCTTGAGAAAGTGATCACCCTTGCAAAGCTTGCAAGGGAACTTGGGTCTACGAGGTGTTCGAATAGGATGAGTGCCATCGAAGGAAGATGGTTGATGGTTGTTCTTTTTCTTGTCCTTCTTCTTCTTTATATTCCTTTTCTTCTTCTTCTTATCCTCGTGATCACTAACAGTATTGATTTGATTAGGAAAGGAAGAAGAAACAGAATAAGATGCATTCGACGAAGAAGGGGAAGGGTCAATTTGGGATGGACACCCTCGTGGTGGAGATTTAACATTTGAAACATTGGTACGTGGGAGCGCCTATCCGTAGTGGTGCTGTCTAATGCACAACTGTACGACATGAGCCTTCTGATATACTACCCAGTACGTGAAGTACCTTTCGATATACCCAAGGGTAGGTGAAAGGTCGTTCGATATACCGGTTGGTACGTGGAAGAACTACAAGCCTCGGAGATGGAGTGCATGAAAATAATGACAACTTCCATGCTTAAAGACACCGAAACACATCTCTAACCTAACACACAACTTACTAAAAATTTTTAACTTAAAATAGCGCTTGATTTTATCTTGTACGGTTAAGTGAATCCATGAAGTGAAGACTTGGAATTTAAACAAGATGCAAATCTAATCTATATGAAAATGCAAGTCTTCATTTCAATGAAGTCTTACTTAAGAAGGAGAGAGATATATGTTTTCTTCCCAAATGCACAACTCTATGCAAATGCAATTTTAACTCTTTTCAAAATGATAGAAAGAAGTAAAAGATACACCCAAAACTAACCTGAAGCGATAAAAGATATATTTTTATGAACACCATATGCAATAATTATAATCTATTTCCTATCTCTTTACACTCCAAAAAGACACATCTAAGCTATGGAAAGAAAGATTCTACAAACGTTTCCAAACAAATGCAAGACAAAGAAAAACACTCAATAATCTTGTTTAACGCAAATGCACACAAATATGAAACAAGCCTTTCTTCTTCTTATGAGTGTAAGACCAAGAATGTAAAATGATCAAATTAAAGCAAGAAGAATGTTTATGCTTTCCAATTTGTAAATCTACCAAAAGAGGGACAAAATAAAGCTTTTCTTTAAACTAAATTGGACACAAAATATCAATATTTTCCTACAATCATTATATAGCTCAGCATGTAAGGGAAACAAGATGCACAACCCAAGGAAAAGAGGCTCAAAAAGATATGGATATCCCACACTTTTCAAGTCTTTTCAAAACAATCCAATCACACCAAACCAAAAATTATTTTAAAACCCTAATATGGGTCAAAACGACTGGGAATTTGTTTTTCAAAAATAGAATCCATTTCACTTAAAAATGCAAGTGAAACACTAGTTTTGACTCAAAGGGACAAACATGGATACAAATGTCAAAAGAGTCCCAAAAATGGAGGAAGATGACAGTATGTTGTGCCTAGGGGTTATGTGACTGGATCATGCAGTACACAGATCTCAATGAATCAAACCAAATCACAAAAAATGGAGAAAAGTGATAAAAACCAAGAAACAGGTGCTGGCACAGTTTGTCCTTGTGCACTAGACCACCCGGCACAGGGTATTGCAGGATAGGTGCACCAATGGAGCAGGATGAATTTAGGAAATGGTTGTCGATGGTGCGGGATGATCAAGGACGGTGAGCGCCAAAAGAACAGTGGAGCGGGGAATGTATTACCCAAGGGTGTTAGGCGAATAGAAAGTAACAAGAAAGAAAATATATCCAAAAATATAAAGTAAAAGGTCCAATGTTGATCCCAAACAGGGTCAGCGCAAGCCAACAAACTCTGAAATAGCAAAAATTCAAAGGTGGGAGGGGCTCAGGAGGCTAAAAAATGAACAAAAATAAATCAATGGAAACAAACCAAATTGAAATCAAACTATGTTCTATTCCCAGTGGAGTCGCCATTTTTGTTTACAGACAATCTACTCGAGCAGACGCAATCATGATCTCCCTAGTCCATGTGGATATAGAACAAATGGAAACAGAATACAACACTACTTTCCTATATCAATTAGAGATCAAAGTAGATAGATGTCTTACCTTCATATTCGCGAATCTTTATCCTCTTTGTTGTTGCAAACTTTGTGGTCGTCAAATCCATGGCTGCAAGACCTGTCAAAGCACATAGAGACAAAACGAGCAGTAAAAGTACATCTAAACACTAACTGATCTAAGAAAACAGTTAAGTAAGTGAGATCTAAATATCATTAACACAAAATAAATTTATGGAAAGAGATTATATTATTGTAAATAAGTGGGAAATACATAGAATAATGATGATTACAACCCAAGCCTTAATGCTGCAATCTTCCTCCAACAAGCCAAGCCAATGCCTCCAAAGGAAATGTATACCTCCCAAGAGATGGATAGGGATCTTCTAGGTTAATTCCACCAGCATGTAAGTGCTATAGACTTCCCTCCCTTCTCAATAGAGAGAGAGGTCTTATTTATAAGGCTAGGAGGATATAGTAGGTTGAGGATTAGGGGGAGAGACCTAAGGTATCCTCCCATTAGGTTAGGAACTGAATAGCAGTTGTCCCTACCAATTAGGGATAGGTCTCCAAGTCACCTAGATTCAAGAATTCGCTCAAATATCCTCGTTATCGAACCTAACTAACTTTGGCGCACCCTTCATGAAGACAACAGGCGCTAGGAGAGGGATGGAGCTGGCTGAATGAAGGCAACCTGAGCCACCGACGCAGGTTGCTAGTGTGAAGCAAGTGCCAACCATTGATTGGTGCCTCTTGCTAGGCAGCAACATGCGCCAACCTCACTAGGGAAAGTGGGAAACAGGGTCAACAACTTGCTCAATGATGGTCTAGCTAGGGAAACTCCAGGGATTAAGGAACTGATTTGACACAAAGTTCATGATGATGAGATTTAGGTGTAATAATAGGATCACCTGGAGAAATTTCACCATCATAAAGGTACTCTATCCTTCCTCCCTTTAAAATTCAGAGGGGGTTCATATCTAGAGATCTAAAGGGATATGATAGGTTGAGTATTTAGGGGAGAGGCTTAAGGGATCATCCCACTAGACAAGGGGATCGACTTCCACCTTTCCAAGTAAGTAGGGATAAATATCCACACCATCCAAGATTCAAGATGTTGCTCGAAGCTTCTCTTTATCCACTTTAACCAACTGCGATATGCATTGCACAACGGAAACATGTGCCAGAGAGATATCAACGCACCTTGTACAAAGGAACATTGTGTCACTAACACACTCTACTAAGTTGAAGAGCGTGTCACCTTAAACCTGATGCACCTTGTTGGACATTAGGGCATGTCGGAGTGAAAACAAAAGGTTAAAGGGGAAGACAACAATTTCTCTTTCAATGTTTTAGCTCAGGAACTTTAGGGATCAGGGCATATAGATGACACATCAATCATGGTGATGGTATTTTGGTGTAACAAAATTCCCCCCCAAATCATGAAGTTGGAAAAATAAGATAAGTGGAATGGTTTGTAATAGGGAAAAAATTGAAGTAAGGATTGTCAGTTGGAGTGATGAACAAATATATTATGTAGTACAATCAAATCTAATACATATGTATCAAACTGACTCATAACATGGCTGTCGACCAGTACATTGCATATCCATGGTATTAAAAACCAACTGAATACAATCATGGCTACTAGACACAATCGTAGATCCATGATGAGATGATAACACAACCACGGCCAATACAAAAGTGGATCTATGTAATATGAATCAAACAATATCCATTGCAACCTGGGTGATATTTATGACTTAACCCAGGGTCTTCAATTCAAACCTGCAATGATACGAATCTAACCATGTGATTACAATGTCTTGAAGTCAAACATGGTATAAACCACTTGATTACCGGTCAATGATGTATACCATTAATAAGTGAGATGGAAATCACCATTGATGTCAATGATCCCCAAGGTATCAAAGTACATACCACTGAATGTGAATCAATGATCTGAGTTCGAACACTCAGTGGAACATTTCAATCAGAATTCAACGATGTGAAATTACTGTTGAAAGTGAGGTAACCTTCCATTGAGGCATGCAGGCCCAAGGTACTTGATTGGTTTCTCGGTTTAATCCTCGGATGATGTGCTGAATTAAACAAGGATAAACCAGTCGAAGGAGGGCCATGATTTTTCCCCCATCATTGACACGAAATGCGATCGATTTTTTTTTGGAGTAGATCAGACTGTAGAGTGATACTTGATACTGACTCGGGAATGAACAACATGATAGAAGGTAGGGTGACTGCAGAGATTGAATTCGACGAACATACCTCTCTTGACCATGGGAATGGCATGACTTGGAAGCATTGACATGATGAGAATGACATCGACTCCTAACGCAACTGATAGTGGAGGAATTATTTGGATGAATCAAAGGAGTGAAAAGACTCATGGAATTGGTGGGACGCGAAGACAAGAAGATTACCCAAGTGTTTGAATGCATATGCAAACGATTTCCATGTTCAAGAGTGACTAAGTACTGCCATAATTACAATGAAACACAAACTCTTTCCTTATCCCCATCATGATCGATGAGTACCTATTTTTATTTTTAATGTGATTGAGGAGGGTAACAGATGCTTGGTAGAGCTCATCCTTCGCACGAGTCCAATATCATATGTTTTACGAACCTGATATAGGATGGGTTTGTACCAAAACAGGCCCTTAAATGTCCTATTTTAACGAGTCCAGATAAGGAAAGCTCCACATCATTCCATGTTTAGAGAGTCTAAAAAGAACTAAAGAAGACTCCAAATGGTTCTTTTTCGTAAAATTTAGTCTTTGCATCCGAAAAAGGATAAAACAACATGAGAGAGAACTCTTCCAGTCATGATTGACCGGAGCACTCCTTTTTCGTAAGTAGCCCTCTTGGTCCAAAAAAAGGGTAAATTATCATTAGAAAGACGACATTTCAAATACTTTTACAAGCATGAAAGAATCAAGTTCGCTTGGCGATCTTTTCATATTTATGGACTCTGAAAAGATCTTAAAGAGGAACTCTAAGGGGTTCCTTTTTCGTGTGACTTTCACAAGCCCAAAAAAGCGATAAAATGTACCTCAGTAACTTATTCTCATAGTTTCACGAGCACGAGAAAGGACAAAAGTAACCTCGATGCCATTAATATTTTATTTTAATGAGCGGCATAATTGCATAAAAAACGCTCGACGATTTACTCACACTTGACGAAAAGTATGAAACGTCAATGATGGTCGCCAATAAAGTTATAACATCGCTTCACTTCATCTGTAGACTCCAAAACTAAGTTAGAAATGATAATAAGGTGTTTAGACGTAAAATATTACCAACTGTAGAAAAAAAGACCCATAAAAGAAAAATAAAAAAGGGAATATTCCATTTTATTTTATATAAAAGTCAAATAGTAAGAAATAGTTACCAAGGTTTTTTTACCAAGTTGGAAATAGTAAAAACACCACTTTAGAGCCGATTTTCAAACATCGATTGCGTAGGATACGATCAACTATTTCTCGCCACGTCAATGATAGGTAAGCCTTTGTTAACACCCAAAAAGTGCTCACTAGCTCATTCCCTTATTCACATGACCAATTTGTCCACGTTTCCACCATTTGAACCTCTAAAGTCATCAAAAGGTCACCAAAAAGACCAAAATACCCCTTTTTCCCCTCAAAATATGTATTTTTTCCTCAAAAAACATAAAAAAAACCCTAAAAAAGGGTCCAAAATTCCCCAAAAATATTAAAAGGGAATAAAAATATTCAAAATATTCAAAAAAGTAAAAAGAGGGAAAAAGAGACCTAAACCATGTTGGTCAATACCATTGGTTTCCTCAAAACCATAATGGTATTCCCCATCACCAAAAACTATAAAAAGGTGATAGGGGCTCCTCACTTTTCATCCACATTTCATCCTATCCGTATGCTGCCAAATTCCCTTTGAGAGCCATTGCCTCCCATTTTGAGTTTGAAGATCCCCATTGAAGCTTTGGAGAAGAAGAGACCATTGGATATTGGAGCTTCTCAACCTTGGAGTTGCTCAACACCCATCATCCTCACCATTTGAGGTAATACAAAAACAAATTCTTTTAAATTTCTTGTCTTATTTGCTTATTGTTATCAATCTAGTTCTTTATTTTTCTTATACATGTTAATGTTATATTAGATTAAGTTTATAGTTATTTGCTTTTCATTCGAGACTACTATTACAAGTTAATAGGTGCATCCTTGCACATGCTTGGTTGAAAGACCAAACAACAGTTTTTGGTGACTCCACTGGTATTCGAATTTTTGAATCTTACACTTTTTCTTTATATCTTTGTTTTTTACTAGTTTTATCATTCCAATTTGCAGATCTACCATACTAGACAACATATTCATTGTTGCTCTAGCTTTTGGCCCTTTCTATAGCGTTTAACAGCACGAAATTTCACTTTTTGGTTTCATTTCCCGTGACAATTTTTTCTTTTTCGCCCGACAGTCGCACGGCTCATCTCGACCTCGCGGCATTTTTCCACGCTGTGCATCGCGGCCTTTTTCCGTTCTACGCATCGCGGCTTCGCAGCTTTTTTCCGCGCCGCACATCCCGACTTCGTGGCTTTTTTACACGCTACACATAGCGGCTTCGCGGATTTTTTCTGTGCTACACATCATGGCTTCGCGGCTTAAACCCTCGATGCACATCGCGGCTTTTACCTATAAACCCACGATGCCCATGTTTTTTACCCAGCCCAATTTTTAGAAAACATTTCTGCTGCGTTTTTGCCCATTTAGCCTATTTTGTCCAGCATTATTTTTTGTTGCATTATTGCAGCAATAGTAAATCATTTTCTATTACATATGCTCAATTAAAATCTTTTTTAAAATTTTCAACAAGTGAAAGAAAGGTTTTTTAGCACTTTGTTTAGATCATAGATTTCACTTCTTTGCAAATTTTGAACCATGTTTCCGATTTGCTCAATAGTTTTTCCCAAGCAAGCACTTAGAAATCCCTTTATTTCTTGCAAATTTTATGATATTTGCTTTTCTTTAAAAAATTATTTCAAAAGTCCATAGTTTTTGAATTATTTTTTGCTAAAGCATTTACATTTGAGAAAAAACCTTTTATTTTTTACAAATTGAAATCGTCTTGTTTTTAATTTGTAATCAATCGCCCAAGTAAGGAAAATTATTTTTCAGTTAAATAATCACACTTGCACCCAATCTTCCACATTTTTAATTAACTAAGGTTTAAAATCTACCTAAACTCAACAAACACTTTAACCCCACTTGGGGAACACTTAAAGAATCTTGTAGCTAGGTAGGATTGGGGGGATAGGTGTTCCAATAACACCCCTCAACTATTTACATCTGAAAGATAGTGGTTGACATTTAGGGTGCCAAAAATCCCTTATTATTTGTTGACACGGTTATACACCAATTTATCGGGAAGGCCTCTCCCTTAGGAGGGTTGAAGTAGCCAGACTGGTTCTGGAAGCCTGAGTAGAATACCGCTATCCATTCAGTAACTGAAGGATACCTTTCATAGTTCTCGGTGTACCACCCGTATGGGAGTACAGTGGCAATAGAACCAAACTGCAGATTCACCCAACCGAACATGTCATGAACGGGGTATCTTAGTGGCCATTTTTTAGGATTATCTACCCGGTGTCCCTCCCGGTAGGGGGATATCTAGCCTTTGATTCCACATTTTATATTGTCTGACTTGGATTTCATCACCTTGCAGAGGATATACCTTTTTGAGTCATAATACCACTATTAGTTAGGCGTTTGCATGCTCTGCTACCCCCCTTGGTCTAGTGAACACCACTTTTTTCTAGGAGCCGCTTGATTTTTGGCATTCTGACCACTTTTCTTGTTTACTCCACTTACTATAGCACAATTATTATAGTAAGTAATTTTTAGGTTGGTTGTTGGCCTAAGAGCCATTAGTTTTTCACACTCCCCTCCTACACACATCGTTGCACTAGGGTCTTGAGTTTTTTATCTCACCACCACCCATTGGTATTTCTAGACATATCTCGCATTGAGAACTTAAGACGATCCTAGTGTTTTCAGGGTGAATCCCCTCAATTCGGTACACTTGACTCTACATTTCATAGACGTAGAGCATTATCCCTTGAATCCAAACGTCATCGACATAGAACCCAGTCATCCAATTCTGACGCACCTCATTTCACATTTGATTCTGAGGATGAATCTGAACACCCTACCGAGACATCACCAACCAACCCCATGGCTGGATCACAATATGACCCCCTTTTCACTAGTGTTGTTAGGGCTATATCAACAACCCCTGCTACTACCGTGACAGCCACAGTAGCCACAACCCCCTCAGGCATGCCTAATATGGGGGCCAAACCCGCTTTAGGTATGCCCAACATGGGGGTCACCCCCCCTCTCATCACCACTACCCAGATCCCAGTGATTACTGGAACCATTCCTAACCCATCTGCAACCCATGTTGCACTTGGGAGCACAGGCCCCTCCCACACCACCTCAACTAGAGGACACATCCCTTTCACACCTAGCATACCCTTAGGGAGCACTGGACCAATCCATAATGCTACCATTAGCAATTATGCTCCAGTGACCATGCCACATCCATCTACCAGTCTGCCATACATGGCTAGTCTAAACTTACTAGACCTGGCAAGGCTATCCAACAACCCTATTAGACACGACCCTGCGTGGCTCCCCATGCCCACAAAACTCCCCTCAGACATCCCCAAGTTTGAAGGGAAAGCTGGGGAAGACCCCCAAAACCATATCATGTCGTTTCACCTATGGTGTTCCTCAAACTCCATAGTAGATGATTCTATTAGACTGAGACTTTTACAAAGAACTTTCACTGGCTCTGCAGCCAAGTGGTACATTGAGCAACCATATGGGACACACCCCACTTTTACATCCCTCACCTCAACATTCCTTCAGTTCTTTCAACTACCTGTACGCTATGACGTAGGAGTGGAAATACTTTTGTCTTGTAGACAGAACACCGCTACACACATCACTGATCACATCCATGAGTGGCGTAAGCGTCGTAGCCTCTGCAAGATAAAGCTTGATGACCATATCTTTTTGGACTGGTTACTCAAATCACTCCTCCCCCTCATAGCCAAAGATGTAGCTTCTGAACAACCCCAGTCGGAAGAAGAAGCCATCTTAAAAGCCTAGTAGTTCGACCTCATATATGCCCAGTCTGAATATCTATACACCATTTTACCGGATGCCCCACATGGCAGTCCATCCCGCCATGACGCACCGGGGGCATCCCATGTCACCAATGGTATTATCAGCTAGGTTATGGTGCAAAACAAACCTTTTACCATGATGAGTACAAACAACGCCCCAGAACTTTCTAGGGATTCATCTCATTCAGGAGCTACAACTTCGTATGCTCCAGTAACACACACCCACCACACTCATGGACCCTCAAGTCCACCACAATGTTATGGGAAAGCACCATCATCTTATGCACAACCTTCATACTATAACCAACAGGCCCACCAGACTCCGGTCCAGCCACAAGCCAAAGTGGCTTATTATCCTCAATAGGCAGCACCTCTTGCTCCAACACTTCCAGCAGCTCAAGGTTACCCACAACCACAACAAGCAACAGGTCCACCTCATAACCCTCCTTCTTACTACCCACCGCAACCTACTCTAGAGCCCCCACGACCTCAAAACCCACCTACTGCCCGAGGGCATGTGTACGCACAACAAAACCAACCTCCAAACCAAAACAACCAGCGTAACCAAGGTGGTCAACAAAACCGCGGAAGAGGACATAACCGCGGAAACAACCAGCAACACAACCAAGGTGGACCACCACCTAATGTTAACTTTTCAGAATTTACTTCAATCTTATCTAGGATATTAACTGAGAGAACAACATGTACAACAAATCTATAGCATATCAATCATGGACACAATAATGCAAGCACACAAGAGACACAGAGTTTACTTGGGGGAAATCATAAAGGTGAAAAACCCCAATAACTTCCTCAGAGATAGATAGAGCAATGATACAACAAGAATACAAGAGATAGTCTTCTCCTAGAAGCAAAGCCTCCTCCTCCACAAGTGTACCACTCTCCAAAGTGTGAGTGAGAGAATAGAATGTATAAAATGAGAGAGACACACTCTCTATTTATACACTAACCAAACTTGACCTTTACTCAACTAGGTCGGCCTCAACTTAACCACTTAACATAATGTTGACTGGGCCGACCCCCACTAGGGTGGTCTAATAACCCTTTGACCCACATGGCCGAACCCCAATAGGGTGGTCTAATAACCCTTTGACCCACATGACTTATACAGGGCCGACCCTAACAATGTGGTCTAATAACCCATCAAGTATAAGTTACAACACTTACAATATAAATGACGACACTTCCATATAGAGGAATAATAACATCTCTATAGGAATACAACCACTTCCGTATAGAGGAATAATAACATCTCTATAGGAATACAATATACATATATGTGAAATACATTCCAAAGTTACATATACATCAACACTTCCTCTTAACTAGGAAGGTATTTCTCGACATAGGTCTTCTAGCACAAGTCATCTTCTCTGGATCGTCGTCACTGGATAATCATCATCAAGTCATGATC
Source organism: Larix kaempferi (assembly GCA_027924585.1). Lineage (NCBI taxonomy): Eukaryota > Viridiplantae > Streptophyta > Pinopsida > Pinales > Pinaceae > Larix > Larix kaempferi. The sequence goes on from BSBM01000445.1 coordinate 27,117,277, forward strand.
ATCGTCACTGCTACTGCTATCTCAATCAATCTTTGAATCTACTCGTCATAGGAAGTTCTACAGAGCCAGTCATTTTTCATACTAGATGTAGGCCCACCACCTGTAGGTCTTCATCATCTGTGCGGAAGGTATTATAGAGGTGGCTTCTCAGGACTAATTTTATGTGCGGATGCAATACCGGAAAGAGTATCCTAGGAACATTTATGTGCCTAAGCACGACCGACAAGATCTCCCAGGACTGATTACATGCATCTCCTCCACAATACCTTTAAAGAGCATCCCAGTAACATTTATGTGCCATAGCACGACCGACAAGATCTCTGAAGAGCATCCCAGGACTTATTATGAGCACACAGCTCAACCTCTTGGATCTGTAGGACTTATTACATGTGGATAGACAAAACCTTTAAAGAGCATCCCAAGAACATTTATGCGCCGCAGCATGACCGGCAAGATATCTAAAGAGCATTCCAGGACTAATTATGAGCACACGACTCAACCTCTTGGATCTCCAGGATTAATTACATGTCTCCGTAGTAATACCTCATCCCAGGACTGATTACGAGCACACAGCTCAACCTATCGGATACCTGAGGACTGATTACATACTACATAGCAATACCGGAAAGAGTATCCCAGGAACATTTATGTGCCGCAGCACGACCGACAATATCTCCTAGGACTGATTACATGCTATTTGCACAACCTGCCACATATTTTGTCTGACCTCCAAGTATCAACCTAATACTCATGATCCCATGAATCATCATCACACAAAGCATCATCCTGATGCTCATGATCACACTGATCATCATCACTGTACCATCCTGATACATATCATCTGGAGCAACATCCTGAAGCTCGTCATCATGATCATCCTGATCATACAATGCATCCACCTGATGCATACCAAGTATCTACCTGATACATATCATCATACATGATCCACCTGATCATACAGTGTATCCACCTGATACAAATACAAATACATTATCTACCTGATCATATCTGATACATATCAACATACATAATCTACCTGATCATACAATGTATCCACCTGATACATATACAGATACATGGTCCAAGCATCTAACATGATGCATATGCAAAATACATACAAATGATCCAACTGATCATATCCAACATCCAACATGATGCGTACATACATATACATATAAATGATCCAACTAATCATATCCAACATCATCCTGATGCATATACAGAGTAGTAACTAGAGCATCATCCTGATGCTCATCATCCAACGCTTATATCCACAGCCATGTGAAGGATCCTCCTTCCAACATGCTTGGAATGGCTTCTGCAAATGTTTCCATCACTTCTTCCTCGAAGTGTCATCAATCTAAAGAACACCAAGCTTCTCCCTAAAGTACTCAAACTTCACCCTGGCTAGTGGCTTGGTCAGCACATCTGCAATCTGCTCGTCCGTCGCAATGTATAGGAGCTTCACAGCTTCTCTCTGCACCATATCCTTGATATAGTGATATTTTATCTCTATGTGTTTCAACCTGTCATGAAACATTGGGTTCTCGAATAGCTTCACACAACTCTGGTTATCACAAAAGATACCAGTAGGATCCAACAGAAGATCAAATAACTCAGATAGTAGCTTCTGTAGCCATACTGCCTCACAACTAGTTGAACAGGCTGCAACATACTCTACCTCAGCTATACTCAGTGCTACGCAGGACTGCTTCCTGCTAAACCAAGAGATCATGCCTGATCCCATACTGAAGAAGCATACAGATGTGCTCTTCCTATCTGCAACACTGCCAGCCCAATATGAATCAACATAACCTTGCAGGTTAAACTTTTGACTCACTTCATACTTGAGCCCATAATCCACTGTACCCTTCAGGTACCTCAGAACATGCTTTACAGCAACCAGGTGAACACTCCTCGGATCCGTCAGGAACTGCCTCAATGTGTTCACTGCAAAGCAAATATCTGGTCTCGTGTTCGTCAGGTACATCAAGTACCCAATCATCTGACGATACATAGTGATATCAACCGGCTCAGATGAAGCATCACACAGACGCTTTAGGTTCGATGCCATAGGTGTGGCCATAGCCTTGCAGTCCATCATCCCGAACCTCTTCAGGATCTCTACTGCATACTTCCCTTGTCCAAGGAAGATTCCATCACTCTGCCACACCTCCATGCCAAAAACAAATAGTGCATCATCCCCATGTTCTTCAACTCGAACTCGGCAGCAAGATTCCGCTGCATGTCGGCAATCAATCTATCCTCACCTGATACAAATAGGTCATCCACATAGTAGTATCACTGGATTGCCTTCCTCAACCTTGTAGTAAAAGTTGGAATCCGCTTTATTCTTGGTAAATCCCAAACTGGATAGAAAGATGTCTATCCTACCATACCAAGTTCTGCACATATATGACTCCCTGTCATGTGTCTCATAATCAAGTGAATTCTCTACATACACTTCTTCTTCAACTACACCATTCAAGAAGGCTGTCTTGAAATCCATCTGGTGTATCTTCCACTTCATCACTGCAGCCAGAGCAAGTACAGATCTAATGGAAGTGTATCTGGCTCCAGGAGCAAAAGTCTCTATGCTACCACCTGCAGCATGCTTGATCTTGTAGATCCTCTTGGAAGTCACTACAGACTACCCTTTGGGACTGCATCCCAAACATCTTCATGATCTACTGGTACTCCTCGATCATGGCATTCTTCCCAGATCCTGGGAACTTCAATATCTTCAATATTTTCAATAGATAAATTTGTTGTTGAACAAATTTTGTAGTCCTTCTTTTGTAGGTGTTGGTATACTATCTTTCCTACACAACAAGTTAAATTGGATGATTAGAAAATATCTCATAGTTTTTAGAACAAATTCTTACACATAAATAAATATGTCATACAGTCATGCAATTATCTTAGCCAATGCTTCAATACAACATTTATCCATATTCCGTAACTTTCTAGATGCCTTCCAATCTCTACCAGAACATTGTTAAGAGTGTGCACAACTCCGAACATGTCAGCAAAGAGGCTTCATTCTAGATAACTAGAAATGGAATGTCGTACAGTGCCATAGGCCACTTACCCATTTATATTAGTAGTATATTGTTCATCATTGCAACTATTCTAATATGCATAATACACAACCTAATTCTAGGAACATAAGCATATACATTATTAAATAATATTATGTAAGAAATGACAATTCAAATACTTATCTTTGTTTGGTTGCTGGGTGGACTCCCTCTGAATATTTGCAACTCCATTCTGATGTGGATTGTGAGAAGTGGTCAACTCCCTCTGAATATATGCATCCTTGCAGAAACTACTGAAGTGTGCTCCTTTGCTTTCTTGCAAGAACAACTGGAGTGTGATCCCTCTTGATCTTTGCTTCCTGGATTACCTGTTCTTGAACTTATATCCATCCTTAACCACTATGCATGCTTATTAGTATCATCATTGTGTTATCCTTGAGGTCTCATACATAATCACACATTTATTAGTATAATCTTAATACTATCAAAACACAATAATCTTAAACATGTATAGTCATGATCATTCACAGATAATAAACATTAGTATTCAAGGTTTCAGGGAAGTCTTCTTTTACTCATGCATATTCTTATTTGTTCATAGGACTCTTCTGATTAGTTAAATCATCAATGCATAAACCCGTGATTACTCAAACCTATACCTTCATGGTTCTTCTGGTTAGTCATATCATCAATTATGGTAAGAAACATAATATGCATACAACCATGACTATTCAAACTTATGACTTCATGAATAATCATTATCAACAACACAACAGTATAAGATCCTAACACAAGGTAGGATTCTAGCTTGATATAGGAAAAACATACCAGGATTAGCATGCTAGCTAGTTATGTCTAACATACCCGCATAATGTCTTCTGGTTCTCTTCAGTGACTTGTGCTAGTAACCTACATGTCTCATAAGTTAACCATTGTAGAACCAAGTTATACATACCTCGAAAGTAGATCTTCTATGTGATCCATGATAATGGATGAATCTTTGTCTTCATGTCACCATGATCATATGTCCTTGAAGTAGAACATTATTTGTCTTTCTTGGTGTACCTTTTATGTTAGCAAACAACATAAACCTCATACAACACCATAATGCATTAGTACAATCATAAGTTTCAACGCCCTAACCAATGAATATCTTCTATCATGCATTCATAATTTTGTTAAGGTGATACGACAAATCTAAAATCAAGATTGTACTAACTGTAATAACATGAAGACATACATACCATAAACTTAATCATGAACAAATCTCGAAACATACCTCGATGAGTCATACCTGTCGAGATTGCTTGTAATCTTCTTATGTAAGGCCTTAGCCTCATCTCCCTCTGAAACAGGAACTTCTTCACTTATGCAGGTGACCAATCCATCTTCTTCTAGGATTAACCCAATCCACTTGATTTGCAGGAGCTGGATCTTGATGAGCTAATCAAGCTGGTATATTCAGAATTTAAAAACTGCAAAGTTTCACTCCTCAATTTTGCCTTTGAAACATCCGGATTCACTGGATGTGACCGCGAACTGGGGTTTGATGAATCCCACTCTTTTTCCCAATCAAAAGGTTTGATCCAAAGCTCTAAGCTTCTATTTTTATGAGGAGCTTCTAGCCGTGGTCACAGATTTAAAAAATTCCCATTTTTGCAGAAGCCCTAATTTTCCACTTTTCTGATCAAAGTCCCGAACGAGGGTTTGATCAAGCCCGACCTTCTGCCCAACCAAAAATTATGATCTTGGTCTCTAAATTTTGATTTTGATGAGTATCATTCAGCCGTGGTCTCCGATTGTAAAAATTCCAACTTTATCCGAAACCCTTAATTCCGGAAGCCTTGAATGAAGGTGCTAAAAAATAATTATGTTTTGACAGAAATATGTAGCTGATTGTTTCTGGTGTAACTCTGAACTTTTCAATCCACAGGGTCTGAAAATTTTTCTTGAGATATCCCAACCTGTCATCTTTCCATCTCGACAGGTCTGACCTCAATTGGATTCTCTGAGAGAGATTTATGCCAAGTGTCGCAACGTGACCTGTTTATGGGATAAAACAGGAGAGCAAACTTGTACGGTGTGCCACATGTCACTAGTTCAACTTTGGCCTCTGAACAATTTTCCTGAGATATCCCGACCTGTTTTCTTTCCATCCCGATAGGTCTGACCTCAATTGGATTCTCTGAGAGATATTTATTCCAAGTGTCACAACGTGACCTGTTTATGGGATAATACAGGAGAGCGAAATTGTACGGCATTCCACGTGTCACTGGTTCAACTTCGGCCTCTGAAAATTTTTCTTGAGATAGTACATTCTTGTACTAGCTATCACTTTTTACTAAATTTTATTTGGAGCTTCCTAGACCAATTTATGACCTTTTTCCCAAGGTCGCCTGATTTTGACTCAGATCTGGAAGAGGCAGAAACCCTATATTGTACAGATCATAAATCACAAAGTACAACGAATTAGAGGTTTTCCTTTGGACACAAGGTACATGGGGATCTGATCTTCGACTTGTAAAAGTTTCAGATCCAAAAAATTCTCCAAAATGGATTTATAGTGAATGTGCTACGATGACTGGTTTTTGCTATATCAAGCCCTAGCATCGTAAGTGCAACAAGTGTCATACATTCCATATCATGCCTTCTTTTAGGCTAGCTCTAATACCATGTTAAATTTTCAGAATTTACTTCAATCTTATCTAGGATCTTAACAGAGAGAACAACATGTACAACAAATCTACAACATATCTATCATGGACACAATAATGCAAGCACACAAGAGACACAGAGTTTACTTGGGGAAAACCATAAAGGTGAAAAACCCCAATAACTTCCTCAGAGATAGATAGAGCAATGATACAACCAGAATACAAGAGATAGTATTCTCCTAGCAGTAAAGACTCCTCCTCCACAAGTGTGCCACTCTCCAAAGTGTGAGTGAGAGAATAGAATGTATAAAATGAGAGAGACACACTCTCTATTTATACACTAACCAAACTTGACCTTTACTCAACTAGGTCGGCCTCAACTTAACCACTTAACATAATGCTGACTGGGCCGACCCCCACTAGGGTGGTCTAATAACCCTTTGACCCACATGGACGACCCCCAATAGGGTGGTCTAATAACCCTTTGACCCACATGACTTATACAGGGCCGACCCCAACAAGGTGGTCTAATAACCCATCAAGTATAAGTTACGACACTTACAATATAAATGACGACACTTCCGTATAGAGGAATAATAACATCTCTATATGAATACAACCAGTTCCGTATAGAGGAATAATAACATCTCTATAGGAATACAATATACATATATGTGAAATACATTCCGAATTTACATATACATCAACACCTAATCCCCCAAATAATAATAACGCTGCTCCCCTCAACCAAAACCTTGACCGTCCACCGAAACAGGCCAAAAATAATAACTTGAGAACAAACCATCCATGTTCCATATGTGGAGTCTACGACCATTACACACATAATTGTCCCCATTTAGATCGAGCGCGTCAACTCTGGACCGATGACGCCCAACGACAAGGACACGCTGCATAGCCAGCACCTCCCCCTCAGCCACAACCCATGATATTGCAAAATCCCTTACCAAACCAAGACACGGTAAACACCTGTCCAAATGATCCCCCTCAAGGATCCACTGCACCATAGCAACAAATTACCTATGCAGCAGCCGATTACCAACATGCAAAGTCCAACACTCACCATTTGCTAATGATGTCATCAAATGATGTCAATCTTCAAACTCATCGAAATCAATACGGATCCGCCCCTGAGGCCACACCTACCGACCCATCATCGAGTACTCTCCCAACCGATCAACCACTTCGCATACCCAATATGCCCATGGACGGGGGTCCCAAAGCACCTCGTTTCCCTTTGAGACGAATTAACAATAACCCGAACGCTCATGCAGCTTCCAACTATAACATTGTAGAGGATTTAGCTCAGTCCCCGGCTGCTATGTCCACTCTCGAAATCTTGAAAAATTGTCCAGCATGGAGAAAATTGTTGTTATCTGCCATTGGTGCCATAGATCCAAACGACTCTAACATGATGGCTTTCGACTTAGAACAAGCTGAACCTCATCTACCTTCATCTCTAGCTTTTCAAGTTTCCGTCTCCATTCGCAACCTCATTGTCCATCGATGTATAATCGTTGAAAGGGCCTCTACCTGTGTTATGTCGACTTTCGTATGGCAGAAACTTGGATCCCCAACGCTACAACCTTGATTTACCGCATTGCGAGCTTACGACGGTCGTGCAGCTCAACCTCAAGGTTTGTTAGTGAACGTACCCATACAGCTTGGGGGAAAATTGGTTCTCATAGATATAGAGGTCATTAATGCCCAGCTTGATTACAATCTCCTTCTGGGACGAAGCTACATTTATAAAATGAAAGTTGTCGCTTCTTCAGTTTTACGCATCATGATGTTCCCCCATGAAGGACGCGTAGTTAAAACCGACCAGATTACATACTATGATCCCACTGCACCCACAGCACCAGAAAATTTTCTTCCCATGATCAAGCAACCCGTTCTTAGTGCACCAACATCATTTGTCTCATCAGTCGGACCCGGGATATATTCGGATACTCCCATGACCAGCTCTTTCCCGTCAATCCCACCCCCTCTTAAGGTAACTGCAGTATCCGATTTGTGCACCCTCTCACACAATGAACAACAACATCCTCAACAACCTCAACCACCGCCACAAGCACCCATTGTGCCTAGTCATATCGGAACAACACCAATTCACACAATCCCATTCTTGTTTCCGTTTTCAAGAGTTGTCAGCACGCCAGTAATGGCTACACTCAACCTTCCAAGTTTAGCGTTAGGATTAACTGTATGGTACTTACCTACCCCAACTCCCCCATCGACTTAGACCATTGTTTTACAACCGGTACAACCTATGAATATGTCAAAACATCCACCACCTTGCATACCAAACCCCCAAAATCGCCCACCACTTGGTGGTTCCAACCCCCAAAACTAATCGATTCCAACAGGGGGCACTACATCAACATCTAGTTATGTCCCCCCTCAATCCCACCACATTGGTGGTAGAGGTCCACCAACCTACAACACTGCACCCACAACTCGCACCCCCCTAGTGACTCCCAAATTAGCTAAGAATCCCCCAACCCGTGTGCTTCCTAAGTGCTCCTTGTGCGACGATATAGGCCACACTACCCATCTATGTCCACAACTACCGGCACTTCAAGAACACATGAATATGTTAGATGACAACAACAACATTCCAGTAGTCAAACTAGAACTCCCCCCTCAGCCTCGTAATAAATCATTGCGCACAAACCAACCTTGTGCAATATGCGGAATCTACGACCAGTATTCACATCACTGCCCCGATCTCCCAGATTACAGAGCAGCACTATATGATTTGAATAATGTTGACCTAGAGATATCCCCACCACTTATTGAGGAAATATTTTCCCTAGAATATTCCCATTCAGAATAAATCAATACCATTTATATGATTTCAACTACCTATAAACCCGAACCAATTCATTTAATGGAACACTACTTCCATACCGATGAAGAAATCCTAGAAACACTCACTACACTGGACTACCCTTGGGATGATATGTACCATCGATCATACTTCCTCCCTGAAGTGTCTACGTCCACCGCGAAAAACCAAGTATCTGTTGAATCTAAGGACTTCTTACCAACCAAGGTCGATTGGTTCAAAGATCCAATACCAGCTCCAGAAGCCTTCGAGGAAGGTAACATGGCTAACATTTTGCCCATTATAAAAATCAACATCTCCACCACCCCTAGAAAACCTAAGCTTATCTCTTTGGGCGCTTCATGCACTGAGAAATAAACCCAATCTTATAAGAAACTCTTCCAAGAATTTCGAGATGTCTTCGCCTGGTCATATACCGAGATGACTGATCTTGATCCTACCATCGTAGAACATCACATAGACACTTTGCCTAACATATCACCGGTCTGCCAGAAACAACGTCCCATTCACCCATCCAAGCTTCCAGCCATCAAAGCAGAAATTGAGAAGCTTTGAGTAGCAGGCTTCATATACCCTATTGCATACACCACCTGGGTTTCAAACCCAGTACCAGTCAATAAGAAATTCGACACCATCCGCGTATGTACTGACTTCCGTGACCTCAACCTAGCTTGTCCCAAAGACAACTTCCCCACACCATTTATTAACCAACTAATTGATGAGTGTGTAGGGCATGAGGTACTTTATTTTATGGACAATTTCTTCGGATACAACCAAATCAAAATTCATAAATAAGATCAATACAAAACCGCTTTTACTACCCCATGGGGCACCTTCGCCTATCGCGTCATGCCTTTCGGTCTCAAGAATGCCGGAGCCACTTTCCAATGTGCCATGACTTATTGCTTTTATGATTTGCATAAAATCATATTAGTTTATCTAGACGACCTCACCGCTCGATCTAAGAAATGATCTGACCATTTAGACGACCTTCGAAACGTTTTCCTGCATTATCAAAAATACAGCATCCGCTAGAACCCACTCAAGTGTGTCTTTTGCATTCCAGTAGATCGCCTGTTGGGGTTTGTCATTTCAGAGAAAGGGATCACCGTTGACCCTCTAAAAGTTCAAGCCATAGTAGACCTTCCATCACCACGTACATTAAGACAGCTTCAAAGCCTCCACGGGAAATCCAACTTCCTTCGTCATTTTGTCCCAGACTATGCCACCACTGTACATGGTTTCCTCCATTTGCTACGTATTCATACCTGCTTCGTATGGGACAACCAAGCAGAAGGAGCTTTCACAAATCTGAAAAAAGGACTTATCAGTGCCCCATTGATTTCTCCACCAAATTTCACAAGAGACTTTACCCTTTACATTTCGGCATCAGATTACGCCGTTTCCAGAGCACTCATCCAAGAAGACTCCGCTCGTCAAGAACACCTCATTTACTATGTGAACCAGACCTTGTCAGGCCCACCACTGTGCTACCCACATGAAGAAAAAATGGCCCTCGCCATCGTCTTTTCAATAAAAAAGTTGCAACATTACATTCTACTCAGCCACACCATGGTTGTGGCCAATTCCAATCCAATGGTCTATCTCTTGAATCATCTCCTTGTACAAGGCTATGTTGCCAAATGGGTGATTATCTTACAAGAATATAACCTAACTTTTAAAACCCTGAAGAGCACCAAAGCATTAGCACTCACTCAACTCATTACGGACTTACCATCATCGTCGTCATCACCAACTATCCATACTGATATAATCGACGAACATTTGTTCATCATCTCGTCCGACGACCCTTCGTATGGTGACATTTTGGCATACCTTTGCACACAGAAATTTCAACCTAATATCGACCGTGAAGGACGTCGTCGCATCCGTCACCATGCCCCCCGTTATCTCCTCTTGGGTGATGTCCTCTATCAACATGGCGTCGACACAATCTTACGATGATGCCTTTCCCAAGATGAAGCAGAACAAGTCCTTAACGACTGTCATAGCGGTGCCTATGGAGGCAATTTCTACAGAATCGCCACCGTCCAAAAGGTTATTTTTGGCCATCATTATTCACTAATTGTATCACAGCAATCAAACACTGCCAAAACTTCTAGCTCTTTTCCCCAAAGGCAAGAACCCCCCTCGCCCCCCTTCATCCAGTCATCACCGCTGGACCATTTTGCAAATGGGCCATCGACTTCATGGATTGCATAACCCTGCTATCTACCTTTATAGTGGATTATTTTTATGTTTTTTGTTCAATTTTTAGGGTTTTTTGGCTTGTAAAGGAGGGGATTGTGCGTGGCCTAGGAGACGCGCTTTCCCCTTGCGGGAGTCCGTCGAGGGCTCTCTTACGTGCTTCTCGCATGGAGAAAGTGCGTCACTAATGAACTGTCCACAAAGGCGGGGTGCGTCAGCCAAAGAAGCCCAATCCAATGCTTGATAAAGGTTCTAATGTGCATCAAATTGATGTTTATGTAGGTCTTGACTTGTACCATGGTCCAATGGAAGGAAAGAGAGCACGAAATGGAATATGCCCAAGCGGAAAATGACCCAAATTCAATGAATGCATTGCAACGATGTGGCTTGTTAAAGTTCTTTCACATACATGGAATGAGGGCCCAAGTATAGTTACTAGATTATCTGATCGTATTATGGGATCCAGATCAGCAACGCTTCCATGTGGGTGCCCACATTCTTACTTTGGATGTGGAGGATGTTTATTTTCCGACGGGGTTGTCTAGGAGGCGATCCCCAATTTCACTATCTGGTCCGCGAGGTAGTGACCAGTCTACTAAGATATTCGTGGCTCAATTTTGCACACCGGGGACGCAAATTCTTGCTGGGAAAATTCCCATCAAGAATGTTAGAGATTGACCCCTGCGTATTGTTCTCTTAACCATAGAGCGAGTGGTGGGCAGTAGGGATTCTCATCAAGCCACCAAGGCCCATATGCTCTATGCCATTGAGTGTATGGAACCTAATATCTTCAACTGGTGTGAGGGGTTCCTCACCAATGTCAGGGAACAGCTCACCAAATGTCACCAAGGTGAGATGAAACAGTTGGGATACGTATCCATCGTGGTCTCGTTTTTCTTGGAATGGGTCCCATTGCTGAGGCCATAGGTTGAGCTAGAGGAGCTAGATCCATGAGATCCTCACTTGGTTAGGTGGTTCGAGGTCATGGCCCACCATGGAGGCAGGGGTCCCATCATCATTTTTGGTCCCACCTTCCTCAAGTGTGTACGTGGGCATCTCCTCATGATTGAGGATTATGCATACGTGGGTATAGATTTCAGAGGAGACCCAAACTTGGCTCTTCCCGAGGGTGAGCAGTGGGGAGACCTTGGTAAGAACGAAATTATTGTCATGTTTTTGCATTTTATAATTTTTAAATGTTTTTGGGATTAGTACTATTATAGGTCAAATCTGCACTTCTCTGTCCATGATCACATTTCTCTGTCGATCACACAAATGGACACCATGGATTGAAGAGCTAGGTTGACCTAGATTATTTATGGTTAGAACTTCTCTTTATAGTTGAAAATATTAATGTTTCTCCTGGTTTCACAACATGTGTGCTACTATTGCTCTAGCAAACCAGTGCACACCTCAAAAGTTGCGATGCTTTCCTCAAGGACAACCAGTGCACACCTTGAGAAAAGTTGCAAATGCTTGTTTCAAAGCACAAAAGTTGCTCTTTGTGTGCTACTCTTGTTGTATGAAACATGTGCACATATTAAGATGAAATCAAAAAATATATTAAGATTACGAATTGGGATTAGTTGAAGTTGGTTCTGCAACTTCCTCAACCTCCCAATTCAACCACCTCTCGATTCTAACTTCCTACCTTTTCCCATAAATACAAGGAGGATCCATGAGAGAGGAACCTAGAAGGAATGCTTTAAGTGTTGTTACGCTAGAGGAATTCCCAAGTCATTGTGAAGAGCAGGAGCCCAGGACTCGATTGCAGAAGCATCTTGACCAATCAGGTATATTTGTACTGATTCATGTTTCTTTGACAATAAAAAGGTGGAAATACTCTTCCTGGCCCAAATTGAATGTCTATTGGATTGTATATTCATTTGGTTTAATATCTGATTGTAGTTGATGTTTAATTGCTTTCAATTTCATCATATTTATTACAGTCAAGATATGTTGAGGAAGGTTTCCTTTGTGTTGCAGGTTCATTATAGCATAAGATCAAGCGGAAGACCAAGTGAAAGCTAGGACCAGCCATCGATAAAAAGGTACATCTTTCGATATCTTGATCTCTTTCATTTGTAGGAACTAAATGCAATGCAATGAATATATTTACATGTCACCCAGCCCAAGTTGGTAGTGTCTCTCCTCACTATAAGGTATTAATCCTGCACAACAAGCTGACGACTCCGCTGGGGAGTAACCGTGTGTTTTTCTGCTCTAGGAGACCTAGTTAGGTTTTTCGTCTAGTCTATTTCAGTTTATTTGTTCTTTGAGAGGTCTTATAGGTCATTGTTACCTGTTCTTTCTTGCTTGATTCATCTCAGTTTGTTGTTGAAAATCCTGTTGTGTCTTTATGAGACATGTGCGTTGGTTAACCCTACTTATAGTAGCTCATCTTTCCTAATGAGCGCTGGTTTGTACACTGAACAGTAGCACATCTTTCCTAGTGTGCGTTGGTTTCTGCACTACACAGTAGTGCATTTTCCTATATCTTCCAGTTTTCTGTTAGGGTTTGATTTCCAGTGATTTGGTTTCACTTCCATCCTTTTGCTTTGTTTCCCTGACTGACCCCTGACACTTCTATGTCTCTTTTGAGTCTTGTTTGCCTCTTTGAAGTACTTTAGTTTGTCTTTGCTTGCTTGAGTACTTGTTTAAAGTGTCTCCACTGCTTTCTATCCCTTTTTGAAGTTTGTGCACTACTCTCTTTTAGACATAGCTGCACACTTTTTCCCTAGTTGCTTGTTGCAATCATACAGACCTGTGTTCTTAACGTTTGTTGTTTGTGGAAACAATAGCATGCTTTCACTATGTCTTATCCTTTCCATTAGGGTTTGACCCCAAGTTTGAGTCCTTAGGGTGCTTTTGAAAGGCTGCTTGGTTTAGATGCTTTCTGATATTCCTCTCAGTTCAGTCCAAGTGAGTCAAAGTTTTCTAGTTTAGCTTTTCTTTTGAAGTCTGTGTGTTGGTAGGGTCACTTTTTGGTTCTCTTACCTACTTTTTTGCTTGGCTTAGTGTTTTCTTAGTGTTTGTGCCATAAATTGTTTCCAGGACACAAAGAAACAAGCCAACACAATCTCAAAAATACAATCAAGTAAAAGTAAGTTTTAGGGTTTTTGATAGGTTTTCTGGTTATAAAGTTTGGGGACAAACAGGGAATACATTGATGAGAAAAATAGGAACTGAATCATAAGAAAAGGAAGACAAAGATGAATAATATACTCACCAGAATCCAACAGAGCATAATATTGAAGTTCATTCATAAAAGATAAGCATTACCAGCATACAAACATAGACCAGCAATGAATTTATTAGTTAAGCAACTAAACAAGTTAAACAATGAAGCCAACACACAAACTAAAGGGTGAAAAGGATCATATATTTCATAATTCTGTCAACAAATACATATAAGAGTTATGTACTTAGCTCATCAATAAGTCTAGCAGACCTCCTGAAGTCCTCCAAAAAATCCAACCCCCTTTCTGTCTTTCTCATCTATCTAAATATTATTCCTCAATCAAAAATCAGTTAGGGTTTAAACCCTAACTGTCTTTAGCTAACTACTCGATGAGATAAAGTTAAATTACAATTTACAAAATAAGATATTTTTCAAATCATAGTAAACAACTGACTAACTAAAGTGTTTCTCAAAAAGACATAACAAATAACTGACTAACTAACAAACTCAAAGGTCCTTCGCAGCTTCATCTAGCAAGGCTATTCCATCCAAATCTTGGGATTTCTTCCTGGGTCTCTTCTGCTCATCTTCCATATCAGCTACCCTTCTTGTGAGTTCTTCATTCTGCTGCTGCAAGTATCTCACGGTCTGCTTCAGCTCTGCACATTGCACATCTGTGCTTCTCTTTCTCTTCAGGGCCTCCTTAGAAACTGCTATTAGCTCTTGATAATGCTCATTTACTTCCTGTAAATCTTCCTTGAGCCTTTTATTTGCTAGGATCAGAGCATCATTAGTCTCCTGCATGCAATCCATTTGATGCCTGTATTGTTTGATGGTTCTTGGCAGGTTCTCCATGTCTGAGTCAAAACCCTTCCCTGTTGTGGTATCTTGCATCTCACTGGGCAACCATGGGATATTTAGTCTTCTGAAAATGTCTTCATCCTCCTGTAACAGCCTTGAAGACACACCATTAACAATAGGGTTTTCCTGACTCGCTGCTTCAATAGGTGTAGTTTCATTTATCAAGTGCTGATCTTCAGAATAAGAAACTTCAGTTTCCTTTTTCTGTTGTTCTTTTATCATTTCATCTCTTAATTCCAGAAACACAGCTGATAGTTTAGTTTGGGTGAGGCTGGAGTCTTCTGCTGACCTCAATAACTTTTTCCCCTTTGTATGATGAGAAACTGGACTTTTTGGAACTGCTTCTTTCTCAATCTTTGGTTTTTCATTTGAAGAATCATCATCAAGTACATTTATCTCTTTTGTATTTAATCTAGAGTTTAGCAGTTTTTTCATACTCAGCCTTAACTTGTTTTTAGGTCTGGTTTTTGGTCTCCATTCTGAAGCAAGTTCTTTCACCATCTTCAAAGTTTTTCCTTGATGTCTAACTGTGGCTAACTCTATAGCTTTGATTTTGGTCTTCTTTTTATTTGATCTCTTTGTTTTATCCTCTTGACTGTAGCATTCTGTGTATGTGTCAACCTTAGCTTCAATTTTGACAGTGAATTCATCTTCCTCTAACAGATATCCCTCATCCTCAGATAAGATAGTGATGGAGCTCCTTTGCTGGACCTAGATGTTTTCTTTCTCTACAACAACTTTTTCTGTGGCAACAGTTTTCTCTTCACTGAAAATTTCTGCTGGTGCCATGTGTTGCTCAGGCTGATCTTCTTTTTTTGTAATCAGCAAACCTTTTCCCTTGCTATCAGCTGAAGACTATTGAAGTTCATAATTTCCCTTTGAGGGCTCGGGTACTTCTTCAAGTTTAACTTCTTTTTTATCTTCAAATTTGATTTTCTAACTTAGTTTCCTAAATAGGGTTTTCCCTTTGTCTACACGTTTTTTGGTTTGCCGCTCTTCTTGCTTAATTTGAAAACCAGACCAAAACAAAAAATAATCCCATGTCTTCCCTTCTCGTTGTAGAGCAGTACTGATAATGAGCTTGATCAAACCATGATGGAAGATGGATTGTGTAGTATGATCATGATGTCCCTTAATTCTACTTGACATCTTCTGCAAACTTTTAAACAAAAAGAAAGGAAGACTCATCCAACCAGATGCTGTAAGAACCTAAAATGATATTTAAAGACATAGGCATATCTCCCTTCACAGGTGATATAGCTTTGTAGGACTTTAATGGGCTCCACCCACTCATCTCTGAAATTCTGGATTAATACTCCTTTGCTCCAGTTTGGAGTAATACCAGGTAAAAGGTACCTTTGGGCATTAAAGGTGAAAGGCAACTTTTTGAACCACATTTCACCTTCATTTCTGACTCTTGTAGCTTCAACAACTAGCTCCACAGTCAACTTAAACTTTAGAGTATCAAATACTATCATGTCCTGGTTATTGCTTTGGGCAAATTTATAAGAGACCTCAGTGTTATAGCCATCGATCTTCTTGAATAAATCCAACCAACCAGCATTCTGAAAAAGCTCTGCACAACCTGGAAATTGGTCAATCCATTTCAGCTCAGTGGGCTCAGCCCTGTTGGTTTTGCCACTTTTTCCCATCTATTTTCAATGGCTAAAACCTGTGTAATTTTAAAACCCTCTGAATAACCTAACAGCTCCTTTTAATGCCACTTATGAGCTATCTATTTGCAAAAATGATTTTGCATTAGTGCTCTCAAATGCCTGCTTCTTAGATCAACTGGTGATTGTTTAACTAGTGGATGGAAAAATATGAGGGCAATCTAATAACTGCTACCTTAAACTTTTCACTTGCCACAGCATCTAAAAACCTCTTAGATTGATATCTCTTCGACGGGAGTTTTGTTTAAAGCATACACTTATGTTTTCCTTAATGAATTTTAACAAAACAAGCTTTACTGGGAAAAGCCCCAATTTAGCAGCCACTGACAAGGTTATCGTGGAATACCTTATTTATGTCTTACTGTAGTCGCTTAAAATCACTCTTTGAGCTATCTGATTGTCAAATTTAACTGTACAGGTGCCCTCGAATCTCCAATTTACTTCCAGCTGGCAGGACGAGAAAGCCCTAATTTTCTCTGTAACGGTGAAAACCCAAAAACTCCTCTGTAATTGTAGCTTCCGAATTTTAGGCAAATGTCCTTGCTCCACTTAGTCTTCAGTTTCAAAATTCATGTATAGAATAACTTCTTTCACATCAAACTTGGTCTATGCCTCTATTTGTCATGATACGTTGTGCTCTAGCTAATGATTTCCACGATCTCTTCCACGACACGAATCACACCTGCTTTCATGATGATTACTGGAGCAACACGTATCGATACCCTTTAAACATGTGATTAGTCACTTAGAAATCGAACTCATGTGAAAATTCAGCTTAAAAAATGGTGATTTCAATGCGCGCGATATTCTTGTAGCGCCGTTGTGTTAATTTTTCATCGCTGCACTACAAGAATAATTTGAATTCGATTTTGGCACTATTTTAACCATTTTTTCCATTTTGAGTGAGGTTTAAATGATAAATTATGCTCATGATGTGATTTGTTAATCCATTATTCAACATAATGACCTTTAGAACCCTTCAAAAACCTAAAGGAACAAAAATAAATAAAAAACCTGAAGGCAAAACTTGAAAATTTCACTAAAAATATAAAATTTTCCACAGTAAGTAAATGGACAAACTCAAGCAAATAAGCAAACTAGAATAAAAATGACAATCAAACATAAAATAGTAAGAAACAAGTTCCTGACTTAACACTTAGGGTTTTGGTGCTTAGGAGCATCTTTGAAGTTTGCCTTTCCGTTACGAGCATATATTTTCCTTGTTTCTTTTACACTTTGTTTTCAAGCCTAAAGTTTTTTTTTTTTTTTTTGAAAAAACTTGGTAGGTTGAGTCTTTCTCAAGTCTTCGATTTGTTTGTTTGAGCCATTTAAGTGTTTGTCTTACTCACACTTTACATTAGGTCTTACTTGCTCTTTTACAAGTTCTTTTTCTTTTACGATTATCAAAAAAGACAAAAAGTGTTTTAAGTAGCTTAGTAGTAAGGTCTATCATTGTTTTGAAGTAGCATAATTCACTTTTCTTTGAAATTTAAAAGAAAAATACAAAAAGAAATTTGCTTTAGGATTGCCTAGTTTCAGTTTTCGAAAGAATATAAATGAAAAGAAAAAGTGTCTTTTGTGAATTTGAAAACATTACTTTACATGCACTTTACTTTCCTGTCGAAACCATTCCACACACCGCACTACAACCCTTGAGTAAAAAGTGGCCCTTAAAAATAAATCTTAATAAAATAAACTAGCAACATTTTTCTTTTTGGGTATACACATCATCAACTAGCTTAGGCTAGGATTTTGGGTTTAAATCACCTTAAACCACCCAAAATTGGATTCATTACTCAAAAATCGTAGTACGACTATCTATTAGGTAAATCCACCTATATCAAATAGTCCTGGGATGTTCTACTCAAACCACAGTTAAGCACGAGGCCGTAGGCGATTGGAATTGTTGAGGATACCCCCTCACTTTCCCATCAACCATAAACTAGAGTTGACTCATGTACGGGGGTCCACTAGTGCTTTTTAAAGTGCTTTTGGATTTCAAGATTTGCTACCTTTCCCATGCATTTCGAATAGGCTGACGACTGTCCCCCCAAGTTATTTTGTATTGGTGGTAACCTTAGTATCCAAACTCTAGGGATCTACATAGGTGACAACAGAAGGATATTTCTATTGTACCTAGGACATACGTGGGAGGAAACCCTCTATAGGAAATTGGGAAGGAGGTTTGGTGATTCAAACGCTTGCACCCAGAGGACCTATATGTGGACCCCAGGTAATTGTTCTTCATCCTTTGTTGGTTAGTTTTGGGCCCTAACCATCCCAGACTTCCCTCCGGAAGGCATCTGTTTTCCTGGTTTGGATTACCTCGGACCTTTTTAGTGGTGTGCTCTTTGTGCTACTTGTTTTTAGTTGGCCTTAGAGATTTCTAGCCCGTTGAGTCAGAAACTATGGAAATTATCCCGGTGAGCACCAATTAAGGGACCCCTGTTGAAGGGGCTCCTTGTTCTTTTCCATTCATTAAGAACATTGGTACTCCCTTAATGGCCACCTTGAATCTTCTGGGATTCAGTATAGGGCTACCGGTTTGGTTGTTTTCTACTCTGAACGCCTTGCATGCTCCTAATGCTTCTCAAGTAAGCACCTCACATCAAGAGCATCAAAACCCTATGCCTACTTCGCTAGTAACATCTTCTCCTCCTCCTTCTACCTCATGTGGTGAAAGTAATAATACTTGTAACCAGCAGTCTAAAAGGAATAGCTGGAGGAATAATAGGAAGAAGATGCCAAACCAAGGGGGTAGCCACCCAGCTTTCGGAGGTCATGCTGACGGCAACCACCCAACCTCTGGAGGTCATGTTGGGTGAACTCTTTTAGTCACTGTAAATCATACTAAACCTACCCAAACAGCCTCTGGAAGTCATGCTGGGGGCACCTACCCAACCTCTGGTGGTCATGTTCGGAGAACTCACTCAGTCACTGTAAATCATACTGAACCTAGACACCTAGCCTCTAGAAGTCATGCTGGGGGAACCCACCCAGCCTTTGAAGGTCATGTTGGGGGAACCTACCCAGCCTCTGGAAGTCATGTTGGGAGCAAACTTTCAGTCACTGCAAATCATACTGAAAGCATGTCTTCAACCACTGTTTCTCATGTTGAGGACACATCATGGATCACTGCTGGTCATATTAATGACAAGCCAACAATTCCTGTGAGTCATACTGGAGACACTGAATCAACCACTGCAAGTCATGCTGAGAAAGTTGACATTTTTGACAAAACTAATAAATAGAATCTTAAGTTCCCTTGTAAGTTTTGTGAGGGAGACCACCTGACCTATTTGTGCCCTATACTTCCAGAAGTGCAAAGAGTGTGATCCGTCATTCAAAAGTCTTTTGCTTCTGAGCAACCAGCCACTACAAGTCATCTTGGGGGCAAGTTGTCATCCAATGCTAGTCATGTTGAGAGTACTGTTGTCTTAAAGGAGTCTAAGCTTATAGGATACAAGCCAAAGTTCCCTTGTAAAATTTGTAAAGGAGATCACCTTACTCACCTATGCCCTGCTATTCCAGAGGTGCGGAGAGTGTGGTCCATGTCTGAAGGATCCTCTAATCCTGAATTGTGTGTAGATTCCCAACAACCTGATCAACCTTTGGTTGATGAATTGATTGAACCAATGCAATCTTTGGTCAACCCCATTCTTCCTTCAGAGAGTGAAGTGATCGAATCGATGCAATCTTTGACCAATCCCATCAGTCATTCAGAGGCTGATGCATCTGTCCCTGAAGTCTTTTGCATTACTAGTTCGGATATTTCTGAAATGGGGGGCACTTCATTTGTGCTGAGTGAACCCCTACCAAGCTCTGGGATCATTTCTTTTGATTGGAATAGTCTAACTGGGCCTCACCTTCCTTCTACTACACCTTTTCAGATAAAGATTGATATTGGAAACCATGTGGTTCATCGATGTATTATAGATGAACAAGTATCTATTAGTATCTTATCCCCTTATGCTTGGAGATATTTCGGTTTTCCTAACCTTGTTCCAGTTGTTATTTGGTCGTTGACTTTCGATAAAAGACCTAGTGAACCGTTGGGATTCCTCCCTCAAGTACCCGTTACTTGGGGTGGAAAAATAGTCTTAGTTTATTTTATGGTTTTAAAGGACCCTATGGAATTTGATATGATCCTAGGGCATGATTACATATATGCTATGTGTTAGCACTTAGATTTTATTTTGGTTGTAAGAAAATAAGACCTAAGGTAACCTATTTCAAACCAAGCTTTAGGTGGAAAAACTAGCCATTTTCTCCACCAGAGAGGGCTCTCTCTTGATATATATGTGAAGGCTAAAATATACAAAGGTTTTCTTAAAATTTCTCAAAAAATATTTTCTGGTCGAAAAGGTGAACAAGAAACATTGGGCATGGAGTCGAAGTTCTCAAACGTATAATAAACCAGTAAGAGATTTTCACCGTACAGATTTACACAGAGGCAAGATAGTAATCATATTACAGTCAAGTTGATTTTTTCAGGTGATATAGAAAGAAGTAAAGACATTCCATCAAAAACAGGCATCTATCTAGGATGAATCTATTGTCAACTTTGGAGAATATAGTGGATATTTAAACGCAATAAAATGAGGCATAACCAGTATGAATCTCAAGTTATTTCAAGTGCTCATTTAAATATGGAAGAAAAACACTATGAGAGATATAACGAAGGAAATAAACATGCACATATAAAGATAAAGGAGGATAACAGACTGTAAAGCTGATTACTCATGAATCTCTGACATCAAAAGATAGATACCATCTCTGCACTGCTTTTATTTCTCAAAAATAGACTTCAAAACATACTTGTTTCTCAAAAAATTTCCAACCCCTTCAACAATGACTCTCATTGTTTTTATACAACAAAAAAATTTAGAAGAAGCTCCACATAACTGTTTCTTTTAACCAACAATTAAAAATGTTTAACTTAAAACATAACTATCTTCGAGCAACCCATAACTTTCTTTCAAATAATATTACAAATTTAAAATAACATGTCTTTTTTGCCACTTGGAAAAACTTTTTGGGATATCATCTTTTTTTTCACATGGCAAGAGTTTTAAGTGCATCTAGGTATGAACCGAATATCTGGTCTTTCTGTACTTCTCCACATAATTCCACTGGTCAACCGTTGGTAAGTCATAGTTGGTCATTTCCTTCACCAAAACTCGCATCTCAATATGACCTGCATAAGAAACAGGAAGAAGGTTTTCACAAGTTGAAATTAGCATATTTAAAATTTCAAATTCCCCTGACATTTTCTCCATTAAAATTTTTCCTGTGAGCATATGATCTAGCTGCTGGAAATTTTTGTGATCCATCCTTATATCAAACAGTAATCTTTTATATTCACTTGGAGGAATTAATTCATTCTTTTCGTTCCAGAAAGCTGGGAATCCCTTGTTTACTAACTTTTCGAATTGCTTTTTGAACCTGACTACTTCTTCCTTTATTTCTCCTGCTTTAGCCTCGACGTTCTCAACATGCAAGTATTTCCCCAAGATCCTTCTGGCCCAAGTGATGACATAAATTATGTTCGTTATATTCATGGCTGTCAGGTCTGCCTCAGTTAGACTGTTTAAAAATGTTATCGCTCTCTGGGCTACTTCTTTCGGCTTTCTATTTAGGTTCTCCCTGATTGCTCGGCAACTTTCGAAGGCATCTTTAGCTACCTTTTCTTTAACTCTTATATAATCCAGATATGACCTAAGTTTCTCAACCTCTTTTATGATCTGGTCCCACACCATGTGCTTACATCCTTGCATAGCAGCTTGCCCTGTCACGTGAGCTGCTAACCCTTTATTATTATTGCTCAATTCCTGATTCTTGGCCTGCAAAGTTTTTATTTCTTTCTCTTTTACTTCATTTTCTTCTTTCAATTTTTGTATTTCTATCTTTAACAATTTGATTTCATTATCTTTTAAACTTATTTGTGACATTGCCTGTAAAATTCCATCCATTCCAGTCTTATCTTCTTCTGAGCTTGTCTGTACTTGCTGCTGGCTATTCTCTGCTAATTGTTTTCTTGCTGCTGCCAACTGTTCTTCTAAAATGATCTTTTCTTTTTCCCAATAATCCTTTTCGTCAGAAAGCTTTAACATTTTAGCAGTGACATCATTTACCTCATTAGATAGTTCTTCTTTCTCTTTTTCTAATACTGTCAATTCTGCACCTTGAATAAGTACAGTGTCTGGGATTTTTAATTTTCGTTTTAACGTTAAGATCATATCTTCCTTTTCCTTAAACAGTTTTGTAGCTGCATCTCCATCTTTATTAGTCAAATCTATTTGCAATTTCTTAATCTGCTGCTGTCGAGACTTATTCTCCGCCTTTTCCTGTCTCAACTGATTACTTAATTTATCCACTGAATTCTTCAGCTTGTCTGCTCTTAATGTGGCTCCCAAATAGTCTGAGTAGATGACTTCTCCAGTTTGTCTATGTAATAAAATTTTATCAGGGGCATTCACTTTCGACAAGTCTATCTTCATCTCTGAGATCTTGCTTTTTGTTACAACCAAAAATTTCAAAGAATTCTCTTTGATGTTTCTGCTGGTAAATAAGCTCACCTCATTATTAGATATACTCCTGACCTTTGGAAACAATTGGCTTGTTTGTTTTGCGGACTCCTGTTTATTTTTACTATGCTCATCAAATACATCCATGATATTCCGGGGTCTATTTACATCACCCCCTACAGGTTTTTCTTCAATGTTGTACTCTTTCACTGTAACCTCTGGTATTTCATCTTCTGTTGTTTTTGCTTCTTCTGAAATTGTTGTTAACTCTTGTGATTCCTCAGTTTTCAATCTTTTTCCTCTTTCAGTTTCTGCATCCTCAATGATCATAATGTCTTGTATAGGTCTTTTGGACCCCACCAATGCAGTATCCATTTTGCTTTCTGCCTCTGCTATTGTTTCTATCAATGATATTTCTTTGTCGGACGTATCTGGAACAATTTCTTCTTTGTATTCGAGCCAATTAGCTCTGTCTGACATTCCTTCTACAATCTGATGGTTTAGGGCCTTGATACGGTGCTCAGTCCTTCGTTTGGATATGATGTTTAATGGGTCATACTCCATAGCTGCATCTGTCTCAAAATTCATCTCTTTTAACAATTTCTCTATATACACAGCAACGTTCTTATTCTTTATGGTGAACGGACCTAATGTGAATGGGTATTTAATGTCCATTGCTTGTCTGTGAATTAAAAAATTGTTATCTTCGACAATCAACTTCTGTCTCAAGAATTCCAAGGCAAAAATCCTCAAAGTAAGGAAGGCTGGTAACACATAGGGTTTATGTCTAAACCCGTACAATCTGATTATTGTACTGTCTTTCAACAAAAACCAATCTCCTGTAGCATATTCTGTATTCAATTGCATGGATACCTGCATTTTCGGCAGTACTCTAGGCAGATTTTTTTCCGAAAATCATCCTATAAATCTCTGAGAGCATGTAGTTGATATAATTGAACATATTATCTTCCCGTAGAGTCATGAAAGTGATTTCTGGGAACTGTAATTCCTCTTGACTGGATACCATAATCATTCTCATCAAAAAGGCCTGAAACCTGAAATGTCGGTGGGTGGAAAAATTGACCATCTGGTCATGCATCCTTTCTGTTATAAATGTTTCAAAATTAAGTCGGGGAATTTGACTTTCGTCAATCCCTGACTGGATTATACTTATTCTGTACAACAAACTCAATTGAAACTCAGTTATATACAAATCTGTATCTAACCCTAAAACTACAGCCAACAGTGTCAAGACCAACTGAGTATTTTCATTAAAAAGATTGATATCCAAAGGGTACGGGAGTTCTGAAATGCTGGTCTCGGGCCTGAGACATGTTGACAAAAACATTTCCCTATCACTTTGAGAAGCATGATGATAATTTTCAATAATTGAGACTTCGGAGAAAACCTCAGGGTCCAGGGTTTGGGATAAATCTAATCTAGGGCTTTAATCAATTCGGCTGGCTTGATTTTACAAATGACTCTAGTTTTTTGGCTGTTTAAAATGACTTTTTCTTCTCGGGAGTAATTTTCGACACACCATGAGATGAATTCTGGGAAACAAGGGATTTGGTCTGGGAAAAAGGCTATCAAAGACGACTGGTGAACCCTCCTTTGGTCTGTACCCTCCTTTAATAACTCAGATAACCTAACTTTTATATCGGAGATCGAAAACCTAATTAGGGTATCGTAAACATCTTCATCTCTATCTTCTAGGGCATCTTTTGACCTAAAAACGTCTATATCTTGCACAGTCTCCATTTAAATGCTTCTTTTAAACAAAGTTCTGTTTAAAAAGTGTGACAGGTCACCAGACCCTACCTGTAAGTGCTTGCCTTTCGCCTTCTGTCGCAATCGCCAGCTTCCACTAGTCTTCAGAGTTTTCCAAGATAACGACACATGCAAAATTCCATTATGTGGAGCCCTTTCTATTTTATATAAGCCTTTTTAACTTAACATCCTTGTACCTTTATGAACGCGGGTCATATCCAACCGTTGATCTCGAGGCTTTGTTTTTGGGCCGTTAGATCTCATCCCTCTTTATTCCACCCGGTGGTATCTGCGATCGAAAAGGCTGTTTCCTTTTACGGTTTGCTCCCTGCGCGGATTAACCACCTGTTGACACCTGTTATGGCGGTTTATCCTCCGCGACCACTTTTCCTTATATCCCGTGTGCATGTTCCTGGCAGCGGATGAAACGTTGGCCGTTGATTTGATTGAGACATGTATCAGCCTTCCGATCATTACAAAGTATAATGCCACGTGCCATGGCCCTACCAAGCTTTCCCTGTTCGCCACATGTTAGGCCCCACCTTGCCACGTAATGTATTTTTCCATATTTCCGTGATAGGTGGTTCCGCTCGGCGCTATGGTGGTTTCCGATACCACTCTATCACATGTGCGGATGAATGAACATCGGACACGTGCCCTGGTGGTATTATGTCCGCTACCACCCACCACTGTTTGTTGACGATTACCTTGGTGACGCGGGGGTGATATTAGCCGTAGATCTCGATCTACATTATCTCCGCCGGTGGAACTTGATCGGGGTTTAACATTTGCATATATTTGTTGGCGAACTTTGCAAATATGGGTTTTCCTCCTATATTTCTACATAAAAAAACTTCAATTCAACCCTTTTGTGAAGATTTCTTCTCTTTTAGGACATTTTAGCAAAAATTTTAGGTTTCCTCAGACCTGGTGTCAACACTATGCAGGCTGTGTTGTCTACGCTCTTTCGTGTGATGCATTTTCCTCACAACGAAAACATTCTCACTATCGATCAGCTTACATTTGTTGATCCCTCTTATTACCCAACTATAGACCAATTATATCACTCGCCAGTAGGCACTACCATGTCACAATCAAATTATGTGGCATATTGGTCCTTGAGTCCAATTGCTACTAAGAAGAAGCTTCTGAATTCATGCTTATCTTCTAGGGACTGGGTCCCGGCAATTGACCAGGTGATGACTCCATCTGAATGTTTAGATATGTGTTCCATCTAGGATAATATACTTCCCTTTGATGAAGTTTTCCTAGAGTCTATAATGTAGTTTTCCATTCATTTGGACATTGATCCACCTATGAGCATTCTTCCACCTTCACTTCAAGCTCGTTAAAAATAGTAAGGAGGCTACGAGCATTCTTCAATCTCTCCTTTGAGCTCATTAAAAATAGTAAGGAGGTCACGAGTTTACTTTTTCAAGCTCATTAAAACTTTACGAAAAATATATTTATAGATTTCTTTCATGCTCATGTTTGACTCTTTAAATATGACAAGATTGCCGAGCATACTTGTTCTCTTCAAGCTCGTTAAAGGAATTGAAGGTACATCCACTTAGGTATAATTTTAAACCTTTTCCGGACTTTTTGCAGATTACTTACGCAAAAGGAATACCCTAGTCATATGTGGCTAAAAGAGTTCTTCTCTCATCATTTTAGACTTTTTCAAGGGAGGAGACTAATTGTACAAAAAAGGAATTTTGGAGCCTTCTATAGGGTTTTCAAGCTCTCAAAATATGAAAACACTAAGCAAGCATTCACCTACTCGGGCTCGATGTGAAATCCACGAGAGGGTATATAGAGGATTGTTTAAGTTTTTCAGACTCTATAAACAGGAAAACACCGGCGAGCATATACCAACCGGGCTCGTTATTAAAATCCACAGGTAGGTGTATGGAGTTATTGTTTAAGTTTTTCATACTCCTTAAAATTGAAAACACTGGCTAGCAAGAACAGATCTCAGCTCGATATTAAAATCCAGAGATCAATATTATAGAGTATTCTTCTATCTCTTCTTCGAACTCTGTAAACAATGAAGAAGGTCCTAAGTCTTCCTCCCATGGGCTCGTTAAACATTTTACATGGTAGGAATTATTGAGTTTTCTTTCTTGGACTTATTAAAACAACAAGAAGGACATTCTTTTACCAAAAATAATAAGGGATAAGAAGGGTATTGTTGATGCCTCGGAAATCATAGCATCAATCAGCAAGGGATTCTCCCTGGTAAGCAAGCCAAATTAGATCGCTCTCAATTTTGTGTGGGGAATTCGTTCGGTTAACGGTTCCATCTACCATGTTAGATTTAAAGATTTGTTTTGTTTTCACCAGTTGTGGCCCGATCCACCGTTTATGTATTTTATATTGAAGAATGATATGCAAGTGCTCTAAATTAAATGCATGCAATAAGACAAATCTGATCTAAATTATTTAAACTAATTAAATTTATCCTTGCAAGGAGCAAATCGAAGGTATGAGCAATAAACTGAAAGCAACATCTAAGGATTTAACAGACAGCCATTTAATCAGATAAGTGTATTTCCAGCGAAATATGAATGATATCAAAGATAACTCTGATTTAATTAAAACATCCCATTGCTCATAAAGCACAGAAATTTTGCAAAGGAAATATAATCATTCATAGCAGAGAAGTAGTTCACATAAAGCTATGAAAGATCTCACTGAATATATATGAAAAACACAGAAATAGTTCAACCATCATTCATCACAGTTCCAGACAAAATGCTACACCCTCTTTCATAGGACAAAATGGTTTCTAATTTATGTAGTAGAAATAGTTCACGTACACAAGAAGATTGTCCTTTCACCTGCCAAAAAGTCCTCCTATTCTTTTCTAATCAGCTATATATAGCTTTACAAATGCTCCAAGAGCTGCCACCTATACCCTAACTCTCCAAATTCTTTTAATTTATCTTGTAGTGCCCAATTTACAAAAAAGAATAAAACCCCAGTATTATTACAAAATGGACGGGAAGGAGGTCCAAATGTCACTTTAATAATTAAAATATGCAAAGGATGAAAGAAGGCATGCTGGCTATAAATTAAAATACAAAACAAAACGTGGGTCACTTCTGAGCTAGTGCCTTTGCTAACTCAGGCACTGCTGCTAAAGCTAGTACTCCTGTTGAAACTTGTGCCCCTGGTGTTGCAGGTAATTCCACTGAGGATGATGCCCCTGCTTCTCCTACTGATACTTGATGTGTTTCTGTTGTTAGTGCCCTATCTACTTCTGCTATATGTCTCACCCAGATACTGGTTTCTTTTATGACATTGTTTGCATCAAGAGGGAGCATGGTTTTCGGAGATAATTCATGCTTGGAAAGCTCTTCCTCAAGATCAATGACTTCTGTTGCTGTAGCCTGAAGGATTTCTTTCAGAAGATGTGCATGAATGGTATCCTAGAAAATCCAATGGTAAAGGTCTTCAGTGGTCAAAGCATCCACTTTCCTTACATACTCAATTTCAGCACTTAGCCCATCCCTTAGATCAGACAAACATTGGACTTTGTCTGGAAACTCTTCTATAGTTTGGGGCATTATCATCTGGCAATTTTCTTGGGTGGTTCGTATCTTAAAATATAAATTCCCACACTGTTCAAGAGTGACCATGGCCACTTCTCTTAGCTTCACTCCAAAATCCTTGCAAAACCCCAAGAGGCGGATATCTGCTTTGAAACCAGAGATGGATTTAAGAGGGAGACTTTATGGGAATCCTGACTTTCCTTCTCTCCATTCCATTTGCCTCTTAATGTCCTCACTAATATGTACATATTTTCTCCTACGTCTAGTGGCTTCATCATTGATTTCTTTGATTCTGGCCACCACTCCCTTTAACTTGCAGACCTCCTCCATTATGAGCTCTTGAATCTCGTGTATCCTCTTCAGTATTTTGCAAGCCTGCTCATGAAAGGGACCCAGATCACCAACCTTTCTAGTTGCTAGTTCTAATTATTGTTCTAGCAATTCCTCTCTTTCTTCCAACTTTTCTATGTTCTCCTTTAAGTCATCGATCTGCTGAGTAGTATCGAATTTCTTGGACTCCAACTATAGGTTCCTACTTTCAAGACCCTGTTTTTCTGCTTCTAGGGACCTTATTTGTATGACCAAGGCTCTCTTTTCCGCTTCTAGGTGCTGAAATTTTCTGTTTAGTTCTCCCTTCTCCGACACAAGGGTGTCACATTTTTCTACCATCAAATTTGAATAGTTATGTTCTTTGACTAGAGTTTCCTGCAAATGTTGTGCTCTCTTCTTTTCTAATTATAACTCATCTGCTAATATGTTGACATTGTTTGTCGTTGCTTGAACAGAGGCTACAAAAATAGATGCCACAAGTTTGTGTGCATGCCGAGTACCTTGCATGATTGTGGTTTCATGTTTGGTGACTACATCTGGACAAAAAGGTCACTTCATTATGGTCACTGTCTCCTTAACAATGGATTTTCTCTTTTTGTTGTAAGCGAACCTTTTCCAATGGGATACTATACTACCTTTTGATGGTGTAAAAGGGACGAGTGGGAGGTCTCTTACGGGGATATTTATATCTAATTCTTGTATGTTTGGGCTCTTGGGGTCAGCATCTTCTTTGGATTTCTTTTCTTCTTCCGCTTTTCTTTGTGCTTCTTCTTCTTGTTCCCTCATCAGTCTGTCATCTTCTTCCTATTTGGAAATTCCTTCCAATCTAATCTTTTCTTCTTCTTGAATTCTTCGAGCTTCATCTTCAGTTGCTTGGACTCTTAGAGTCTCTTCTTCTCAAAGTTTATCCTCTTTTTCTTTATTGGTTCTTTCCTCAACTTCCTTTTGGATCTTCTCGGCTTGTTCCTTGAGCCTTTGTTCCTCTTTAGAGAGATATTCAGCAGTTTCCAAGGTACCCTTTTCTTACTTTTGTTCTGCTTCCTCCACAATATTAGAGCTAGAACTGGCTCCACCTTTCCAAGTTGGCAAATCCATAGCTCGGTCATATTGCTAATCCCTCTATACACTTCTTCATTTTCATCATAATAGTGAGCGTATTCAAAGTTGGTGTGGATCTCTTTGCAATGTTCTACATCTTTGCCTCGTCTATCATTTCTTTGAAAGATCCTTTCCCCAAAATGAAAACCCTTCAGCTCTGCAACAAAATATTATGCCGTTGCGATTTTTTAAAACTTGTAAGCCCCAACAATAAAGGGTAAAGGTGGGAAAGAAGCCTTCTTTGCCTTGTACAAGGTACTACCAATTCCATCAATAAAAACCTATCTCACTGCCTCCTTGTGGACTATGTAGTCAGTAGCATACCTGGGTAGGATATACAGGGGTTTGGAGCCTCTGTACATTCTTATGTAGGTTCCTTCTTGTGAAAAATAGAAATCACCATATTTTTCCAGGACTTCCATGGCATTCTCAAATAAACAACTATGTTCCTCATTGAACATTAACTCATATAAAGGCATGATAAACTCTTCACAAATGACCTTGTAATGCCATCTGTAATTATGAGCCCAAAAGATATTGTATGCAGTGTATACCAGGGTGTCAGCCAGGTTCCAGATGCATCCTAGTTTTGGAAAGGGATGCTTCGCCACAATACAGTCTATCAAGTAGGATGGCATGTAAAATTTTGCTCTTTTCGCTGCTAACCCTTCTTGTGCAGCAATTATAGTTGATGACAGACTCTCTGAGAGAATATCTGCCCAATTAAAAATTGTTCCCCTGAATGCTACATAATGAATGATGGGAACCCAGTGGAGCATGAAGATAGTCCTGTTGGGACTACCAAAGATTCTACTCAGCATGAGAGTTATCATTCTGAAAGGAGGCCTCAGATTCTGAACCTCGTATTCTTCACTATCCTTCTTTCTGATCTATTTTCCTGAGATTAGCAGCTTTCTAGCCATCTCCAGATTATCCATCTTGATCTGTCCTAGCCATTCATCATTAAGCCACTGTTGTGGATTGGTAAACTTATAGGTGGCTGCAATATAGGATGGGTGAAAGGATGCAAAAGCTTCCCCCTTACTATCTAAAATAACTCTCGTCTAATCATTCGCATCCTGTAAGATCCATCCAATTATTTTCGAACATGGGAAAAGCTCAGGACGTGTAGCTGCTTTAGATATGCAGGAGGTTTTGATGTTTCGATATAGGTATTATTCATCGAGAAGTGCCTCAAGGATGTCCTGGTTTCTTACCATACGATATATGTCTCCCCATTTGACTTCTGGAGGCATGCCCGTAGTGCAGCTAGTGTCTTTGAAAAGGGTTTCTACTCGTATGTCAGCCGATCTCAGCTCAGTCGCCTTAGATTTTCTTTTACCACCTTTAGGCATTTTGGCTAGAAAACTGTCCAAAATAAATCATACATAAGTAGGCATTACAACGTAACATCAGCAAATTAGACTAGCATCCTGCACACAACAACAAGTCTCAAGAATACTCCAATAAGCCTTTGATGGATACTGTTTGATTCTTCCCAAAACTGAACGAAAAAAACTAACCCAACCCTCCTAACTCTATTCATTATAGTTTAGAACTTCCAAATCGATACGGATTTTCTTCTTTCAATTTCTTATTAAGACATTTATTTTGTATGTTATCGAATAATCTTACGGAACCGCATAATGATTCTGAGTATAATATGTGTCATGGCCTGAATGTTTGCAGCCAGATAGGGACACCAATGTTCTTCTCACAAGGGTAGACAAGACTGGTTTCAACTTCCACAACGGGTAGAGCTATGTCACGGACTCTCTTAACGATCACACGATGGGTGATTAAGGCCCTAAAACTTCTATGCTCATATGAACACGAGCTTGGGTAAGCTTAGTTGGGTAGGGGCATGGGTCCGCTTGGGCCGTAGTTAGACTGAAAATATTATGCAATGGCTAGGCTAAAATGAATAAAACCAATGAATATGGCATTCACTTCAACGAGAATTAACCACTACAAATGAGGATACAAGTTCTGAAAGGTACTAACCTGTTAGAAAATGATCGTGTATGGGGACGTTGATGTTGCTGCGAAGCTGACGAGCATGGAGTAGGTGGTCGTAGTTTCAAATGGACATGGAGACAAGCCTCTACTAATTTGAATAGTGAAAACCAATGGGGTTTATGCCCCATTTATAGGAATTTGACACGCGTGAGCCATTAATAGGGTGGTTGTGAAAATTTAAACAAGGTTAATGGGCGTATGGATGGGGTCAAATCGACACGTTTGGTATTTAAGAGTGACCACCAAAACCAGGGAGACTTGACTAACTTTTCCAACCATTGCGGGGAAGTTATCTGAGTTTGTACTACCATTGTGGGGAAGTTATCCAAGTTCTTTTGCAAAAGACAAGCGTGAAGTCGCAGATTGGATAACTTAGTTGGTTTACATCCACTGTTGTGGAGAAGTTACTCGAATTCTTCCGCATAGATCTGACTTGTTCATTCCTTTTGGCTGTTGCGGAAGCTTTGCATGAGATCTTCCGCTGTTGCGGAGAAACTTGGCAAGTTATTCCTCCAATGCATGCCTTACCCCTTTTCCACAGTTTCGGCAGAGTTAGCTTAAGTCTTCCGCCATTTTCAGAAAACTTGCAAGTTTGTTCCGCCGATGGTTCGCTTAGTCTAAAATTTTGGCCATTGCGGAAGGTTCGGATGAGTTTTCCGTCGATAGGTGGTTTACCCCTTCTTTCCGCCGATTTGGAAAAGTTGGCCCAAATCATCCGCCGTTGCGGAAAAGTTATCTTAAAACTTCCATCGTTGCGGCTCAAAATCTTGAGTTTTACTTAGGAAAAATAGTGAAAATAAACTCAAAGGAAGCAAACCAAAAGGACTTGCTCTAGAAAAAATAAGAGAGGTTTTGATAGCCTTTAGACTTCTAGGCAAACTTTCTCTTCAAAAGTAAAGGATGGGCCCCAAATTTTTTTCAACATTTGGGGGGGGGTGTTGCAGTAACAACAGGTATATCACATATTTTCAGTTTCAAAGGAAGTTAAATGAGTCATGTCCTTAAACACAACACCTATTTGAGTCTATCATTTCAATTTGGTATTAATTTTTTACCTTAGGGTGAACCTGATCTCTGAGTTTTTACTCCTTTGGTTGGTTATTCTTCCAACCATATGGAGGGTCTGTTAATGTCTCCTACATTACAAGATTATATCACTTACCCTTCATGTTAAAAGCTACCTAAGTCACTTTGTGTCGTGCTCACTGTTCAAGGATACAACCTGTGTCGGTCATTCTGCAGTTTAACTTGACTTCATGTGTCGGCCATCCTAGTGTCAATTTGCTTCATCTTGTTACTTGTCATACTCCACATCAGCTCATACCTTTTGAGTGTTCCTCGTGTTGGATGATGGAGGATTCATTAAGGCTTCCCTTCCAACGGACTTCTTCCTGTTGATGTATTTGTAACTTCGAAAGATATTCTTCTATGTATTACATTTGTACTTTATTATATATCCCACAGAGATGTATTATTCCTATGATTGGAAGTGTCGTCAGGTGCATCGACAAGTGTCGTCATTTGTATTGATGGGTTATTAGACCACTAGTGTGGGGTCGGCCCTGGTTAGCACATGTGGTTGGGTTATTAGGCTTGATTAGCAAGTCAGCCCCAGTGGATTATTGGAAGGTCAATTCTGTGTATAAATAGAGAGGTTGTGTCTCTCATTTAGATCATTCACTCACTTCTCAAGCTCACATAGCTAAGAGAAAAAGTGGTGCACAAGTGAAGGAGGAGGAGCATCTGCTAGAGACATCTTATTGGGTTTGATCCTTGTGATCTTGTATTGTGGCTTATCTTATCTTTGAGGAAGTTGTGGGGTTTTTCACCTTCTTGGTTTTCTCCGGTGAAACTCTGTGTCTCTTGTGTGATTGCTTTTGTGTCTATGATTGATATGCTGTAGAGATATGTTGTACATGTTATTCTCTTAGAGATCCTAATGATAATGGAATGAAATTATAGAAAATTAACATAGTATCAGAGCTGACTTAAGAAGAAGGCATTGTGCAGCTGTGGAAGATAGGGATTCTTAATATTTGGGTTTATCTTCACATATCATCAAAGGCTGAAGGCTAGATTGACTCTCCTTGGAAGGGCGTATCTTTCTGTCGAGATAGAATTCAATTCTGATCATTTTCAGTTTTGACCCTAAAAATTAGGGTTTCCACAAAAATAGGAATTTCTGAAATCTAAGGACATAGCTAGAAGCTCCTTGGAAAAATCGAATTTTAGAGGTTTGGATCGAACTTTTTGGTTGGGTGAAGCTCTAGGAAACTCAAACCCTAATTCAGGGTCCTCCCTAGTGAATCCGAGAGATTGAAAAGCATTTTTGAAGGGTGAAACTTTGCAATTTTCAAATTCTGAGTATACCAGGATGATCATCTCATCAAGGTGCATCTTTCTATCCTTTCAGAATTTTGAAATTCACATTTTGAATTTTTAGGGTTTCTCTGACAAACCCTAATCCAGCTCCAGATCCAGTTTTCAGCAAATCAAGTGGTAAGACCTAAATCTTTTTCTATTTCCATTTGAAATACTCTTTAAGATGTCTCACCACACCAAGCTTGAGGATAAGATTGAAGGGGATGATAACTTCCGAGCCTGGAAGTATGGGATTGGATTAATCCTAAAAGAGAATGAGTTGGACAACTACATAAAGGAAGAGGTTCCAGTTCTAGAGGAAGAAGAGGCTAAGGCCTTACAGAAGAAGAACTTGGTCAAGGATAAGAGAATCATTGTTGATTCTATAAAGGACCATCTAATACCCCATGTGTCTTCCCTAAAGACACCTAAGGATATGTTTGACTCCTTGACCAAACTGTTTGAAGGAAAGAACATAAATCGGAAGATGACTCTGCGGAACCAATTGAAAGGGGTGAAGCTTCATAATGGAGAGACCATTCAATCCTACTTTTCTAAGGTCTCTCAAATCAAGGAAAAACTTGAAGCTGTGGATGAAGTAGTGGAGAATGGTGAAATTGTAATGACCACCTTGAATGGCCTACCTAGGTCATGGGACTCCTTCATCCAACGAATCTGTGCAAGAAGAAAATTGGTCTCCTTCAGTACTCTATGGGAGGAGTGTTCTCAAGAAGAGGCCAGGCTTGCGGCTCGAGAAGAAAAGATGGGAAATGAAGATCAAGCTCTCATAATACACACCAAGAATGGAAAGTTCAAGAGGGAGCATTCTCATCCCAAGAAACCTTCTCACCACTATAAAAATAGGAAACATCTAAGATTTTTTACATGTAATGAGAAGGGACACTTTTCCTCAGATTGTCCCAAGAACAAGAAGGACAACAAAAACAACTTCAACAAGAAGAAGAAGGGAAATAAAAGAAATATCATGCTCATGCTGCTAAGGATGTTGAACCTCCCAAGAAGAAGGCTAGAGAAGAAAGTGATGACTCATCTAGTTAAGATGAATATGTTCTAATATCTGCACTCACAGGTATTATCTCTCATGGATTTAATGATTGCCTTATTGATAGTGGGGCTTCTAAACACATGACTGGGTTTAAAGAATATTTTGCAAATTTATCTAAACATGAGTCACCCCATAAGGTGAAACTTGGGGATGACTATCAATATCCTATTAAAGGAACTGGTGAAGCCTCCTACATGCTAGACTCTGGGAAGTCTTTGAAAATGAAAGATGTTCTATATGTACCCGGACTCAAGAATAATCTTCTCTCCATATCATCCTTGGATGCAAAAGGAATGAGAATTGCATTTGTGGATGGCCAAGTACTCATGTGGCCAAAGGGTAAGACCATAGATGATGTAGTAGTGATTGGAGAGCAAGAGGGAGGATTGCACAAATTGAAAGGACAACCTGAACATGCCATGGTACATGAGTCCATGGAGCCAAGTGAAATTTGGCATAGAAGGCTTGCACACATGCACTATAGAGAACTACCAATTGCAAGCAAAGCTGTAGAAGGTCTTCCTAAAATCCATTCAAAGCATGAAGATGTTTGCAAAGGATGTGCAAAAGGTAAGAATACAAAGAAAGCATTTCCAAGCAGTGAAATCAAATCAAAAGGAAACTTGGAGATTATCCACTCTGATGTATGCAGACCAATGTCTTCCAGTTCTTTAAGTGGGTATGTATACTATGTCTCTTTCATTGATGATTTCTCTAGGAATACTTGGGTTTACTTCTTGAAGAACAAAGATGAAGTGTTTGATAAGTTCAAGGAATTCAAATCCTTGATGGAAAATCAAACTGAGAAGAAGACCAAGACATTCAGATCTGAAAATGGCGGAGAATTCACTTCAGGTGATTTCAAGAAGCTATGCAGTGATTTAGGGATTAAGAGGGAGTTGACTACTCCTTACAATCCACAACAAAATGGAGTTACAGAAAGGAAGAATAGAACTATCATGGAAGAAGCACGGGAAATGCTTCATGACCAAGATCTTCCTATGCATCTATGGGCAGAAGCAGCTAGGACAACTATATATGTGCAGAATAGAACACCTCACAAGATATTGGACAACAAGACACAAGAAGAGGTCTTATCTGGTAAGAAACCTGAAGTCAACCATCTCAGAATATTTGGTTGTCCAGTATATACACTTATTCCAAAGGAAAAGAGGACTAAGCTAGATCCTTCGGGAAAGAAGGGTATCTTTGTGGGGTACAGTGAAAACTCGAAGGCTTACAGAATATACTTTCCAGGGTTCAAGAAGATTGATGTCAGCAGGGATGTAACATTCGATGAGGACTCAGCCTACATCATATCAAGGAAGACACCTGTTGAAGATCATGAAGAACCAAAGGAATCTAGATTTCAAGATACCACTATGAATGAATCAATTCCAGAAGCAACCAGTGAAATTGAAGATCCACAAGAACCTATAGATCCACCCCGTGAGAATAAATCTCACAAGAGGAAACTTGCATGGGCTAGAGAGCTCATCCAAGATGCAGAAAGATATGGTATTCCAGAAGAGGAACACAGAGAAAGGAAAAGGACAAGGTCACACACTAGCTATGTTTCCTTGCTCTATGACATTATGAACAAAGAACCTTCCAGTTATGAAGAGGCAGCGGGAAAAGAAAGAATGGAAGGATGCCATGGTCGAGGAATACCAATCGATCATGAAGAATGATGTTTGGGATGTGGTCCCAAGACTAGAAGGGAAGTCTGTTGTGACTTCCAAGTGGATCTATAAGATCAAGCATGTTGTAGATGGTATCATAGAGAAATATAAGGCGAGGTTTGTATCTCGTGTCTTCTCTTAGAAAGAGGGAATAGACTATGAAGAAAATTTTGCTCCTGTAGCTAGATACACTTCCATCAGAACAGTACTTGCTCTGGTTGCAGTGATGAAATGGAAGATACACCAGATGGATGTCAAGACAACTTTCTTGGATGGTGTAGTCGAAGAGGAAGTGTATTTGGAGCATCCACTTGCTTTTGAGACACATGACAGAGAGTCATATGTATGCCGGTTGAAGAAAGCCTTGTATGGCTTGAAGCAAGCTCCTAGAACTTGGTATGGTAGGATAGACAGTTTTCTATCCAGTTTGGGATTTACCAAGAGTAAAGAAAATTCCAAACTTTACTACAAGGTTGAGGAAGGCAATCTTGTGATACTACTCCTATATGTGGATG
The DNA here is from genome assembly GCA_027924585.1 of Larix kaempferi. NCBI lineage: Eukaryota > Viridiplantae > Streptophyta > Pinopsida > Pinales > Pinaceae > Larix > Larix kaempferi. Next base: position 27,154,686 of record BSBM01000445.1, read on the forward strand.
ACCTATTTGTTATAGGAGAGGATGGGTTGTGTAACATCCCATATTTTCATAAAAGTTTAAAATTTTTGAATGCAGCAATAATTATGATAATTTAATATTTGTGGAATAATAAATGTTGATTGTTACAACATTTCATTTAACAACTGTTAGCACTAAACATGCTTTTGTTTTTATGTTTTAACATCATAATGATAATGACAGTTTAACATACAATCAGTACACATGATTTTGATAACAATTGTACTAAATGATCGATAAATTTATGCAACATTTTTTTCTTTGCATGGATACTGACAATTTGACTTTTAATGCATAAGGGTGTCCTACAAGGTACCCTTGAGCTTACTTAGCGTCAACGCTAAAGCTTAGTGAATGTCCTATGTGCAGACGACAGGTAAGAAGTTTCCTAGCTACGTGTAAAGTTCAAGTCAATGTCATAATAATTAAAAGGTTATAATTCTATTATGATCCTCCAAAATATACAGGTATGGGTTTCATAGTTAAAATTATTGTCTAAGATGTTGTCTGATGACTCCGCAATGTTTTCAAAATAGGATCCCCTATTTACATCATCAAGCTAAAAGTATTGTTGTTGAGAAATTAACTACATTCTTGGGATAATAAATACTTTGTAAAGTATTAGTGTCAAAATTTTATTACTAACCGTCGAATTCAATGTAATAGGAATCAAAGTATGGAGTTTAAGACTAACATGTTTTAAAACAAACATTTTCCTTGTTACCAAAACGAAGTGTAAATTCCTACATTATTTGACTTTTAAAAAGAGGATGAGATAAACTCATGGTTATTCTATCATCCAAAATATTTTTGTAATAATCATCCTATATTTTAATTCATGAGTGCAACTAAACTTACTATAAGTTTTCCATAATCTCTATATGAACAAATTGCAATACTATGGTGATCTCATAAACAAAATCTACCATATCGAAATAACATGGAGCTTACTTTAATACTAGGCTAAACTTATGCCTTGATTCTCTAAGTCAATAATAAGTAATTAAGTCCTGTAATTACTATGTGATTGATATTATAATACTATTAACTCAAGAATGATCATTCAAAATCTATAAACCTACCCTTGACGAACAAATGATCTTATATTACGAACTAGCTGGAGGTCGTGTAGACATTGGTTAAAATAACACTATGGTGAATGTCGTGGAAAGTAATTAGAGTCCAAACAAAACTTTATGGTTCGACTTATCATAATCTATAATGTTAAAAAGTTATATACAGATGTATGAAACTCGTCGTTGGAAAACGAATACTGACAAACATTTATTGTGATGGACAGGTTGATGATTTCTCCATTGATACCTTATCATCATTGTTTGTTGTGAATCGAGCTTGCATTAATGGTTTGAGTCGATACCCTAGTTGACAGGGATTTCGAACGATCCACATAATGAGAGTTCGATGTATTTGTTCCTGCAGTTGCCACTGTGTAATAGTTTAATTATTCTGATACGTCTTTGAACTAGTAGTTTGATCGATTCACCATTGCCAAGGTGGCATTACCGAGCTTGTACTGTACAGTGGTATTAAATGCCATTGTTGCACATTCCAAAGCTAACTCCCTGGAAACATAGTGATCGTTGATGGCATGGAGTTTGGACTGTAGATTTGAAACCCTCGCTGTTGTCGTATGAGTTGGGTTATGAGATTGAATTTTGGTCATTTGTTCCTATTGTTTCAGCCTGTGGCCGACACACTGCCGAATTTTTCTAGGGTTAGCAAAGAATAGCAGGAGGTCTCGTAATTGAATCCTATAGGTAGAGGTTGCAGGTTTTAAACCTTTGTAATAGCATTGTAATAAGTGGTTAGTCTCTGGTTTGAGTTGTTTTAAGTGTTGATGGTTTTAAAACCCTTCGTGAGAGTTTGAATGAGACAACCCAACTGTAATGTAAAGAAAAATTTCTCATCTCATTTTCCAGTGGCTATCTCGGCGCCTTGTCTGGAGTTTGGAAAAGAACTCGATCTTCATTTAAAAGGGTAAGCTCTTGAATGTAAGTGATAATGTTTTGTTTTTAAATTTCGATTCGTTTGTTGAAATCTACTGTTAACAAATTCTAAGCTTTGGTTCTTTGTCAAGTTGCAGGTGTCGAGGACTGAAAAGTGGACAAGGGTTCTTGAAGAGAGAACGTGAGCTTCCATCCCTAGTAAGCTCCGGGCCTTTTGATACCTTCGTAGGTACTCCTTTGTTCTTAGATGATGTGGTTGGCTTCAACAGAGGGAAGTCGATATTTTCCATGGCGTCATCTATCACTAGTCTTTTGATAAAAGTTTTTTTTTAATGCTAGAACTTCTATGCCTAGAGACCTTCATCTCTATCCGTTGTGCTTGTTCTCGATGTTTAGATTTTTTTCAAGAGGAAAATGTAAAAGTCAAGTTTATGGATTCATCGATAAAGGGAATAAAACCCTACTTCGATTTCATTTGACATGATGCAAGGTTCTGCTGTTGAATACGATTGTTTCCTCTTTCATGTGTATGAAAAACTTATAATGTGAGAACCTTTTGATAAACCACTTGTTGCTATGCATTAATGTGGGAATGTAACAGAGTCGAGGCTCCTCTGACCTGTGAATTACACTCTGCTTCTCGAATGATATGCTGTCATTTTTATACAGTACTAAATGGTTTAATTTCTAGATAATGAGTCATATCTATTGCATTGTTTCGTTGATTTTGAACTGTAAAAATCGAGCAACAATAGAATAGGTCTTATCTTTATTAAGAATAGAAAGGTAATGGCTATGCCATAATAACGATTCTCGTTGATTGGAAAAAAAAAATATTAAACAAAAAACTAAGGGTATGAAATGTAAATCGAAGTCTGTTTTAGCTGCTTAAAGTCGTAGGTTAAAGTTGTAATTGTTTTGGTTAGGGTTTAAGTACTCTATCAGAGATAGTAACTATATAATGTATGATGATGCTTCAAAGGTAATAAAAATCGATTGTAATGAAAACAATAGGTCAAACCCTAAGTTGTGTTCTAAGGTTTGAAAGAGAAAAGAATTGTTTGTAAACAAACTTTCAAGTAACTTTGGTCTTATCTGAAGTCTGTGAATGATGAGTTTGTAAAATGATAACAAAAGAGGAAATTGATACTTACAGTGTGATTATCTACTGAGAACAATAACTATCAGCAACAGAATAATTATATTATCTCTTTTATCTGTTTAAACTGTAAATTTATAAAAATGATGAAATAAGAAATGCAAACAATGTGTGTGTATGTATAATGTGAAAACTGGGTAATATAGAATGACTGTGCAATGCTTGCATTTGCAACATGTGAATGATGATGATAATACTATTTTAATTTGAAGCTATGGTATAAATATGGTTTATCAATTTTCATTTGTATACTACACAAACTATTAGAATGAGTAAACTATAATATATATACATAGAGAAGAGAACAATACTTACATTTTATGAAACAATGCTGTAGTTTAGGACCATTTTATACAATCAATTTTACTACTGGAAAATATAGGGCAGAATAGTAAAACATAATTCAATCATTGTTCTATCTATTCGAATCAATGGCAATTGCCTATCATCTAATCTATTTTTTATTTGCATATCTCTACTAGAGTATGATGCTTCAAAACAAAATGTGGAAAAATAGTGATATTGGTTTATCAATTCAACTTCAACATTAAACTTAAACATTCAGACTTAAAACAATTTTAGGATTAGATTCTTTTTCGAAAATAGATAAACAGAAAATACTAGTTAAACAGAACATAATTATTTACTGATAATAAGTTAGAAAATCTGTAGAACCTGAGAAAATCTGTAGGGAAACAAATAGCCCAAAAAGACTATTCCACCCAACCAACTCCTAAAAACAGTCAAGTACTATCTTAGGACCCCCGAGCCTATTCACTGAACCACCAGGAGGAAGAAACTCAGGAATTAGGACTTCTTCTTGCTGTAGCAATTAACTTATGAATCTTCAATGGGTAGCAGTTCAAAGACTTCCCCAACAACTCTGTTTCTTCTCAGCAATATGCAGACTTAAGATTTCAGTCACCACTAACCTCCCTATTCGAATCTCTCTTGTAATCACCTGATACACAAGAGGAAAATATTCTACATAAATATTGATTAAGAGCTGCCTGCCCAATTCGAATTTTCCTTTATAGGCTGCCTAGGCCTTTTCAGATGTTACTAGGTCATTAAATGAGCTTCCTGCTCACTCCCTCCACCTGGGGGATAATGCCCTATTTTTAGGGGTAGTTGTCCCATAACCAACAATTAGTGGTGTGATGCAACTGCTGCCATGTGTCCCATACCTTCCAACAGCTTCCATTCCTCCTAGTGGTTTAGTGAACACTCATTCAACAGTCCTCTTGGGTGTTTGTCTCCTAATTAATTTATTTAAATAATAATATTCAGTAATTACATTCATCCATGATCAAAACTGATCATAATTACAAAAATTTGTAATTAAATTTAACATAAAGTATTTTGCAAATAAAATAATAATTCTCAGAAATTTGGGTAGGTGACAGGTTGATTGCTGACACCAAGAAGAAACTTGCTGCCGAGTTTGAGATGAAGGACTGGGGGATGATGCACTACTTTCTAGGCATGGAGGTGTGGTAGAGTACAGATGGGATCTTCCTTGGACAAGGGAATTATGCAATAGAAATCCTAAAGAGGTTCGGGATGATGGACTGTAAGGCCATGGCCACACCTATGGCATCAAACCTGAATCTTCTGTGTGATGCTTTGTCTGAGCCGTTTGTTATCACTATGTATCGTCAGATGATTGGGTCCTTGATGTACCTAATGAACATGAGACCAGATATTTGCTTTGCGGTGAACACATTGAGCCAATTCCTAACGGATCCTAGAGGTGTTCACCTAGTTGTTGTAAAGCATATTCTGAGGTACTTGAAGGGTACGGTTGATTATGGGCTCAAGTATGATGTGAATCAAAAGTTTAACCTAGAGGGTTATGTTGATTCAGCTTGGGCAGGCAGTGCTGCAGATAGGAAGATCACTTCAGGGTGCTGCTTCAGTATGGGATCAGGTGTGATCTCTTGGTTTAGCAGGAAGTAGTCCTACGTAGCACTGAGTACATCCACAGCAGAGTATGTTGCAGCTTGTTCGGCTATTTATGAGGCAGTATGGCTGAGGAAGCTACTGTCTGAGTTATTCAATATCCCATTGGATGCTACTGGTATCTATTGTGACAACCAAAGTTGTGTGAAGCTATCTGAGAACCCAGTGTTCCATGACAGGTTGGAGCACATTGAGATCAAATATCACTATATCATGGATATGGTGCAGAGAGGAGCAGTGAAGCTCCTGTATGTTGCGACATATGAGCAAGTTGCAGATGTGTTAATGAAACCACTAGCCAGAGTGAAGTTTGAGTACTTCTGAGGGAGGCTTGGTGTTCTTCAAATTGAAGATACTTCGAGGAAGAAGTGATGGGACACATTTGTAGAATACATTCCAAGCATGGTGAGAGGAGGATCCTTCCCATGGCTATGGATGTAAGCGTTGTGTGATGAGCATCAAGATGATGCTCCAATTGCTACTCAGTATGATCAGTTGGATCATGTATATGTATATGCATCGGTTGGATGCTTGGTATGATCAATTGGATCATGTATATGTATATGCATCGGTTCGATGCTTGGTATGATCAGTTGGATCATGTATATGTATATGTATCAGGTAGATACTTGGTATGCATCAGGTGGATGCATTGTATGATCAGGATGATCATGGATGACGAGCTTCAGGATGTTGCTCCAGATGATATGCATCAGTATGATGCAGTGACAATGATCAGGATGATCATGTGTGATGAGTATCAGGATGATACTCTAGATGATATGCATCAGTACGATTATATGATGATGATCAAGATGATCATGGATGATGAGCTTCAGGATGTTGCTCCAGATGATATGCATTAGGACGATTTAGTGACAATGATCAGGATGATCATGTGTGATGAGTATCAGGACGATACTTTGGATGATATGCATCAGGACGATGCTATGATTATGATCAGGATGATCATATGGGATGATATGTATCAGGTGGATACATTACATAATTAGTTGGATTATGTGCAATGAGTTTCGAAGACCCAGATGCACATGAGCTTTTCGGACATGGTTGTAGATGTGTTCTCCCATGGTCACGATGTAAGTGCTAGGCTTTTCCGACATGGTGGCAAATGTGTTCTCCCATGGTCATGATGTAATTTTCAGAGACATTCTCACATGGTGGTAGATGTGTTCTCCCATGGTGCAGATGTAAGGGCTAGAGCCATTCTCACATGGTGGTAGATGTGTTCTCCCATGGTGCAGATGTAAGGGCTGGGGCCATTCGAGCATGGTTGTATATGTGTTCTCCCATGGCTGCGATATAAGTGATGGGCCATTCGAGCATGGTTGTAGATGTGTTCTCCCATGGCTGCGATATAAGTGTTGTGCCATTCTCGCATGGTTGAGGTGTGTCTTCCCATGGCATAGATATAAGTGTTGAGCCTTTCACGGATGGTTGAAGTTTGTCTTCCTATGTCGGTGAATGTAAGTATTGAGTGATGTGCATCTGGGTTGTGCTTCGTGAATTATGTTATGATCAGTATGATCATGACTATCAGGATGATACTTTATGGCCATGGACAGGTTGTGCAGTGGCATGTAAAAGGTCCTAGGAGATCCGATAGGTTGAGCTGTGTGCTTGTAAAAGTCCTGGGATGCTCTTTTGAGGTTTTGTTGACTCACATAATTAGTCCTGAGGATTCCACAGTATGGACAGTGATGACGAAGACCTATAGGTGGTGGGCCTACATCCAGCATGAAAAAGGTTTGGCTCTGTAGAACTTCCTATGATGAGAAGATTTAAGAGATATCCCAGTGATCAAGATGTCGAGTACAATAGCAGTGATGATGATGATGCTTTGTGATCCAGTGATGATGATCCAGCTCCAGAATTGAAGACTTGTGCCAATATGTATTGATGACCTATGACAAAAGAATACCTTCCTAGTTAAGAGGGAGTGTTGATGTATTTAAAACTTCGGAAGATATTCTTCTATGCATTACATTTGTACTTTATTGTATATCCCACAGAGATGTATTATTCCTCTTATTGGAAGTGTCATCATGTGCATCAACAAGTGTCGTCATTTGTATTGATGGGTTATTAGAACACCAGTGTGGGGTCGGCCCTGGTTAGCACATGTGGTTGGGTTATTAGGCTCGATTAGCAAGTCGACCCCAATGGATTATTGGCACGTCAAGTCAGTGTATAAATAGAGAGGTTGTGTCTCTCATTTAGATCATTCACTCACTTCTCAAGCTCGCATAACTAAGAGAGAAAGTGGCACACAAGTGAAGGAGGAGGAACATCTGTTAGAGACATCTTATTGGGTTGATCCTTGTGATCTTGTATTGTGGCTTATCTTATCTCTGAGGAAGTTGCGGGGTTTTTCACCTTCTTGGTTTTCCCCGGTGAAACTCTGTGTCTCTTGTGTGATTGATTTTGTGTCTATGATTGATATGTTGTAGAGATATTCTATACATGTTATTCTCTTAGAGATCCTAATGATAATGGAATGAAATTATCATAAAATTAACACTTCCCATTGAATTTGGCTCATTATGCTCTGGGAACGAAGTTTAGAGTTTTGGTTAGTACCTTGGGGATTGTAGTCATCAGTGGTAGTTTCCCTCGCTCTTGAATAATGGGAATACATCAATGTCTCTTATTCGACAAGTTCCTCAAGTGTTCAAATTCAAGTCCACTTATTCACACTTGTTGGATTGTACGAGGTACCTTGGACCCCATTATCATTATCGATGGCCCAAGTCCTCGCGTTTGTTAACGGTATACATCAATGACTGGTAATCAAAAAATACCCCCCATGTTCGACCTTAGCTCATTTATTCACATGGTTAGGGTTTGTAACTTGGGTTGTTTGGATGAAGACCTTGGGACTATGATAGCATCACCATATTTCTGTTATCACCCAATCTGCGCAAGACTCAGCCTCACTCATATTTTCTCTTCATGATACATAGATCCAGTTTGTTGTTATGACTATGGTCTCTCATTTTGACATGGATCCACGCTTATATCTCAGTGGCCATGCTATATATACATCTCCTAGTTATGTATCAGAGATCATGTTGTACCATGCTACACATCTATATGATGTCAATATTGTAATTGCTCGGTGACCTTGATCGTTGTTTCAGGTACTTTTGTGACTTGGTTCTGCGGTTTCTTGCTCCTCCTCTGACTTGGAATTATAATGTATTTCGGCCATCATTTCCCTCTCACCTCACACATTAGGGGGGCATCTGTTATAGGTCAAATCTGCACTTCTCCATCTGTGATCACATTGCTCTGTCGATCACACAAAAGGACACCCATTAGAGGAAATTTGGGTAAAAAATGAGCCTCCTAAGAAAAATAATAATAAAATAATAGTAGAGAGAGAGTAAAAAAACTACTTTTTTGGATCGTATTTTCAACTTATCTCCTTGTAGGTTTACTCAAATTTCAAGCGGGATGACTCATTGGATGCATAATTAAATTATGCATCCAACGAGTACCCATATTTCATACTTTTAACAACATCCACACCATGAAAAATTGAAAATACATTAAAAAACATGTTTCTAGTTAGAGAAAACACGTTTTTTAATGTATTTTCACATTTTCATGGTGTGGATGTTGTTAAAAGTATGCAACATGGGTACTCGTTGGATGTATAATTTAATTATGCATCCAACGAGTCCTCCCACTTGAAATTTGAGTAAACCTACAAGGAGATAAGTTGAAAATACGATCCAAAAAAGTAGTTTTTATTTTTTCCCTCCAATTTTTTTAGGTGCTTCCTTTTTTAATTTTAAAGCATTTTGATTGGCTAATACATGATGACATGGAATTTGTATTATTTTTGGAAGGCGCATTTTAAATTGAAATTTCCTCTAATGATGGATTGAAGAGCTAGGCTGACCTAGATTAGTTATGGTTAGAACTACTCTTTACAGCTGAATATCTTAATGTTTCTCCTGGTTTCACAACATGTGTGCTACTAATGCTCTAGAAAACTAGCGCACACCTCAAAAGATGCGCTGCTTTCCTCAAGGACAACCAACGCACACCTTGAGAAAAGTTGCAAACGCTTGTTGCAAAGCACAAAAGTTGCTCTATGTACACTACTCTTGTTGTATGAAACCCGCACACATCTTAAGATGAAATCAAAAAATATATTAAGCTTACAAATTGGGATTAGTTGAAGTTGGTTCTACAACTTCCTCAACCTCCCAATTCAACCACCTCTCGATTCTAACTGCCTACCTTGTCCCATAAATACAAGGAGGATCCATGAGAGAGGAACCTAAAAGGAATGCTTTAAGTGTTGTTACGCTGTAGGAATTCCCAAGTCATTGTGAAGAGTAGGAGCCCAGGGCTCGGTTGTAGAAGCATCTTGAACGATCAGGTATATTTGTACTGATTCATGTTTCTTTGACAATAAAAAGGTGGAAATACCCTTCTTGTCCCAAATCAAATGTCTATTGGATTGTATGTTCATTTGGTTTAATATCTGATTGTAGTTGATGTTTAATTGCTTTCAATTTCATCATATTTATTACAGTCAAGATACACTAAGGAAGGTTTCCTTTGGGTTGCAGGTTCATTATAGCGTAAGATCAAGTGGAAGACCAAGCGAAAGCTAGGACCAACCGTCGATAAAAGGTTCATCTTCTGATATCTTGATCTATTTCATTTGTAGGAACTAAATGCAATGCAATGAATGTATTTATCTGTCACCCAGCCCAATTTGGTAGTGTCTCTCCTCACTATAAGGTATTAATCCTACACAACAAGTACTAATGGTTCACACATTTTTGATGCAGATGTTGGTCTGCCTCTCCCTATAGGTGCTTCTCTGATCGAGAGGAGAGGGGTGGTACGAGATATAGCGGTTGCTCATTAGGATGAAGCAGAGGAGTTGAGCGAGATGGAGGATAACCTATAGAGATTGACATTGGACATACTTAATGTATCTATAAATGACCTACCTCGCCGCTACCAGTGTCAGACAGCTGGAGTCTCGAAACGCTTTGGTCCACTTCTCCATAGAGTAGCTAGGGCCATTATTTGCTATCACGAGCATGCACGAAGATAGTTCATTGTGTGATGTATATGTAATGAAATCCGTAGGCTTCATAATTTTGTAGCTAGAACCTACTGAAAGCTTATGTGTTTCATATTTTGTATCAGTACCACATTTTTGTACATGATAATCATATATATAAAAACACTATTTTTCCATTTTATACATTATGTGTTCTATGATGATTGAGGATCTTATGGATGTTTTCTTACATATTGTGAATAATTTACATGTCGTGTCCTTTTATGAATCTTTGATGAAAGTGATTATGAATTTGCAATGTACCAATCTAATATAAAATTAGCTAGGGAATTAGCAATAGTGTTCATGTATCTCGGGATATGTAGGTATTGAATTGACTCAAATTACCTCTCCAAGAGACGTACTCGTCGGAATAGGTGGAGTAACGTGGGATCGTTGATAGCTTAGAATCGGTTAATATGGGAGACCACTAGTTGTGAATCAAGGTAGATAAAAAGGTGGTCCACACCAAAGGAACAAGCGTCGTTCAATAATCCAGTTACTGCATGATACTCGGTGGTATTGTTGGTCGCAAACCCTAAGCAAGTTCCTCCTGATCTAATCAGGTCGTCGAAAGAGGAATAAAGTACCCAAGATGTCGATGCAAGGTTATGGGTGTGTCGACTAGTGGCATCTGCGAATCCAAAACATGTTTCCATCTGCACATCCATGAAGAACATGGTATAAGTGTAATGATAATATCCTAACACCCTAAAAATAAAGTGTCACACCAAGCAAAACACATGTCATGTACAATATATACAAAGTACTAATGTGTAAATTATTTAGACATAGTACCACTTTAGGTAGAGCCCACTGCGAGGCTCCCCCAAATATATTCCGTCGTAATCCTCAAGTTCATATGCTCCTTTTTCCAACACACGCTTAACCACATATGGACTGTGCCACATGGACTCAAGTTTACTTGCCACCAGTTTTTCATGTTTTTGGTCGTAAGTGAGGACCAAATCTCCATCGTTGAAGATACGAGGTTTGATTGACTTTTCATACTAGGCCTTGATGCATTTCTTGTTAACTTCATTAGCCAGAGTTGCATCACAATCAGTTTCATCGATTTTTTCCAAGTATAGAAAATGTTCTTCTTTGGCGGTGGTGTTGGGTAAGAGTTCAACAACGAGTTTCGATGACGGAATATCACACCTAATAGGTAGTACTACCTCTAGTCTATAGAAAATTTGGAAAGGCCTAAAGCCAGTGGTAGTTTTGATGGAAGTCCTATACTCCCATAGGGATTAAAATGCATGCTATACCAGTTGGACTTATGTGTCCCTACCATATGTTGAATCATGGTTTTCAATACCTTGTTAATGGACTCTACTTGTCCATTCGACTGAGGATAGTAGGGATTTGATTTCTCATGTCGAAAACCCAGCCTAGCTCTTAGTTCATCCACCATCTTGTTCTGGAAATGTGATCCATGGTCAGTGACGATGGCTTTAGGGACTCTGAATGGCACAATGATATGATTGAACATAAAGAGTGCGGTAGTTGCACCGTCTTCTTTGTACGTAGGAATAGCCTCGGCCCATTTGGTGAAGTAGTCTAATGCAACAATAACATAACCATGCCCCCCGGCCAAGGTAGGCTTACAGTGCATGAATTTGATGCCCCATTTGGAAAAGGGACCGACGGTGATAGCTGCATGCAATGGGGCGGGATGTGAGTGCTTTTTGTGATGAAAAGATGTCAAGGAGGATACTTCTTGACTACTTCAATACAATCTTTGAATATGGAAGGCCAATAGTATCCAGCATGTAGAATGTTTTGGGTCGTATCCATCCCAGAAAGATGACTGCCACATGCCCCTGAGTGACAATCATTGAATACATGCTCGGCCTCCTCATGAGTTAAGTGGCATCGAAGGATAGAATCGACACCACAAGGATACAATGTGTCACCAATGATGAGGTAATACTTTGTGTGGTGACGCACACAACGACATTCATCATGAGATAGTTGAGGACCGAAGCGTTGGGTCTAGAGATACAATGTGATGTCTCCATACCACGGGTTAGAAGTACTAATAAGATACAAGGAATCATCGGGGAGAGATTCCATGGGATCATTTTCCTGATTAGTACGGGGAAGATCTCAAATCAATTCCACAAAAACCAAAGACTTCTTTGATTTAGCCTTCTCGAACTGGAGGTTGAATTTCTCAAGAATCACAATCCAAAGTGAATATTTTCGCCCCAGTACCTGGCACGTGGGAACGTGGTATGCTGTCTTTCTACCTCTTTCTTTAATTTTCTCTTACAAAACCAGGTACTGGGTAGTTGTGGTCCAACGAAGCCGTTCTTCACCGACCCTTTCGGCAACATCCTGCAAACAAGCTAAGGTCTCACCCGAGGGAAAGTTATGGGGGATTACAGAAGCAAGTTTATGTAATCAGGTGATGCGCGGTTATGGAAATGATGGAAGCAAAGTTCTCCCAACTTCGCATAAACTGGAGGTTACAGTGCACTTTAATATGGTCGTTCTAACCATATGGCAACACAACTCTACACTTCGCAAAACATACAGGACCATGCACTTCGCAAACTCATACAATATGGTGAAATACAATGCAACAACGCAATTTCACTACTGCGCTTCCAGTGAATCGCACTTACACAGACTTCGCTAACTTAGTGTTCACCCAAATAATCTATGCATTCGACGTATTCAGAATTACTTGCATTCAACATTCAAGCATATATGTTCGACACTTAACATATTATTCTCAACATTCATTCATGTGGAAAATACATATAAAAGCGAAGACACATATAACTATAAACATGAACTTAACCATAAACAAAAGCAAACACATGGATTCAATCACATAACATGATATTTACGTGGTTCACCCCCCGGATGGGAGCTACATCCACGAGAAATATTGATTATATTAACGGGAAGGGTTCAACAGTTCTAGTCTACTCACTCAACTGTAGACTCTTCTCTCTATAATAGGTCTCTGCGCACACAACTATAGAGCCTCTTTCTCTCTTTAGTGGGTCTCTTCCCACATAGCTGCTGAGCCTATTTTTAATACTCAGTTCTTAAGAAAAATATTATGAGAGATCAACAAAACAACTTAGAGATCAACTAAAATTTCCCCTTTTATAGATCGTGCCCACAGGTCACGTCTTTACAATGAATATGGGCCAAAAACCCTAGAGTTACCAAAAATGGTGCGGTTACGCCGCTAACCTGGCCTATCGTAGTCGAAAGCTTCTCCTCTCACCTCTAATCGCCTTTCTGTCCCAATCCTAGCTCTGACAGTTGCAGTCCTCATGGAATGGCTCTAACTACATAGTGGTGTGTCCCTTTCCACCACTCTAGCTTTTCTCTTGCTGTCTCCCCACCGTTTTTCCTCTAACGATTTCTGCCACTCTAGTTGACAAGTCACTTTCATCTACTTCCACGCTACTCCTTACCCAACTCTCGGGAATCATGAAGTCTCTTGCCAAAAATAGGTCGCTACTAGACCTTACTTTACTTATATTATTTTCCAAAAATAGTTGCTTGTGCTGGAACTACGCATCAACAAAACTGTACTGCTTCTTTGGACTTCAATTCTCCAACTGCACATTTCTGAACTTCACTTCATCAAAATTGAGCCAAATTGGGCCATGCCCAATAGGCCCCTAACACTCATATGTGGCTCATCCCCAAACCACTCTGACCTAGCTTCTCCATCTGCGCATCCACTAAGGTGCTTGATCGCACAATGAACTCTTGAACAGTTGCACTAAGCTTCACAACAGTTTCCCTGGTCTCTTAAGATCTCACATCCCTTGAACATGCCAAGCATTTCCATTGAAAGGGGTTCTAGGATTTGTTCCTTGACAGTGTCCCCTGTCGTCGGGAGATCTTGAAACTTTGTCTCAATTTATTTTGTCAAATTTAGTGCTTCTTCCTGCAGTGGCTGCAATCTTGAGGAAGCTTCTGCTTCCTTTGCTATTAATGTTTCCATCTCTTTCTGAAGTTCCCTTCTCTCTGCAAAATTCTGCATCTTCTGTCGTGTCGACAAGTCCTTCATAGCAGCATTAAAAAAATCTAGATCTTGTTGCTTCCATTGCACTTCTCCATGGATTCTTTGTAACTCTGGTTCCTCTTGTAGCATGGCCCAGACTTTAGAAACTTCATCTAGCATGATTTGGCATCTTGCGACTTCTTCATAGATGCTTTCTATAGAGGCCTTCAGTTCCTCTGATCTTGCTTCTTCTTCCCGCTGCGATGTTCCTTCCTATTGCTGAGATGTAATTAGCTCCGCAATTTTTTCTTGATGGGAAACTTGTGTCTCAGTAATTTTATCCTTATGGGAAAATGCCATCCCCATCATTTCATCCTTCAGACTATAGACAATAGAGCCAATATTTAGGATCGTTGTCTCGATTTCCGGTTCTTCCTGAAATTTGGGCAGCTTCGCGGAGATAGCTAAAACTGCTTCCTTTATTTTGTGTAGTTTTCCTTATGCGTGGTCAAGCTCCCTTGTCTTCAGCGCACATTCCTCTTGCAACTGTTTGTAGTTTTCTTCCAGCCTTAGGTACTGGTTATGAGATACTATGTCTCTTTCATGTATTTCCTCGGCTATTTGCGTATGCAGGCTATGCAGTCCCTCTATGGGTAGCATCCCCACATTGATTTCCAATTGTGTGAGTCTTTGCGCACTTTCAACCATCTCATTTGTTGGGTATATGATAGACATTGGCTCGATTTTGACTATCTGTGTTCTCATGGTATAGGCATGCAGAGTTATTCTCTGTTGGCTTGAATCGCCTAAGTGATCATCATGGTCAAGTTCTTTCACCAAGTCTTGCTGAACTTGTTCCATTCTCGTAACCAAACTTCTCAACTCGATGATGCTTTCCTTCACCTCCTTTTGTGATGTTCCCTCCTTGGCATTCTTCATCCCCATCACATCTTCAAGGTATGTCGATACCCTTGCTACAATGCACTCATAATCATCATCGTGCAACTGCGCATCCAACGGCCTTCGGGTAGCTTTTGTCTTATTTTTCTGCAGTGTTTTTGGCACTTCTGTATCAGGTTATTTCCTCTTCTCTCCTGCTCCTTGATTTGGATTCGGGTTTTGTGTGCTTGTGACCTCTGAATATTTATTTTCTCGGTCATCCTTTTCGGTCACCTCAGATGAGGTGATGAGCGTGGATGGTGCATCGATTTTCCATTCCACCAGCCAATCGTCTAGGATCAGGTCGATCCTCTGCACATCTAGCTGATATTGTCCTTCATATCATGTTTTTGGTGTAATCAGTATGCGTGGTTGTATGTATATGAAGTGTATCCTAGCCTTGAAAATCATCTTTGGGATATATTGGGTCGTCACCTCCTTGGTGATGCATGAAGTCTTCTTAATGCCTCCGCAAAGTTTCTCATAATAGGTGAACAACTACCGGTTGCTCCACCTCTGTTTATCTGGGTTGGCTGAGGCCCACATGTTTGCGTATCTTACCCCACAACAATCGTTCGTGGCTGCTAGTATACCATTCTTATATAGGGGTTCCTTACACCCCACAAAAGCAATGAGCACCAGCAACCAGCTAAAGTGAAATGGTGATCCATTGTCCTGTGTGTCTTGAACATCCTCTAAAAATTCATTCAGTAGATAGTTCACCCAGTTATATTGAAAACCATCCTTTGCCTTCGCAACTAAGGCTACTACAGCAGCAGAAAATTCTTTTGGCTTAGACTTCCCTAGAAGTCTTCCCGCAATCAACTGAATTGTGAACCGCAGAGGTTCGTTTTTAATCATATTAGTTACAAAACCTCTGGTCCCTTTGGTTAGGTCAAATTCGGCCTTTACTTTTGCATCCAATTCTTTATCCTCTCTCTTTCCGACAAACTCAGTTGAAGGGTCTTCACCCCTTTTTATTAAGCCTGTAATCCTGGTGATAAGGTCAACAGTGATTTTTACCTTACGGTCCAACCATATATATCCCTGGTGCGTGCATGATAGAAGAGTGTGTACCATGTCGTTGAGCTCATTGCTCCGCTCAAAGTGTGGAATCCGTAGCAAGTTGAGCAGTCTAGACCCGGATAGTGACTCAACCCATTCCTTTGGGACAATCATCGTTTTCTTTGCAACCTCGTCATACTTCCTATCCATATACTTATCCGGATGGAACTGTGGAAATTTTTCGTGATTCAACAAATGATAGTCTACAAATTTGCAGTCAGGTATCTTTATGAGCACTTTTTCCTTCACCCGCACATGGTTTGACATCAGCAGTAAGAGAATATTGTACTGGGCATTATTTTCAAGTAACACATATGGTGCATCGCTTCTTCTCGAGTTAACGTATTCAGGAATGAGCCAAATTGGCGTTGGTGTGTTCACCTGTGGTGTAGGAGACTTCTTAGTTCCTGCGGCCTTCGTATTTTCCTTGCCAATAGCTGGTTATTTATCTTTCTTCTGTTGTGGCGGTTGATTCTGTGGCAAATTTCTGGATGGGCCACCCCGGTCTGGAGCGACTTGCTTTGCAAGTGACTTTATGATTCCTACCAGACCAAAATTATTGAAGGTACCCAAAATTTCTTCTAAGTTTGATTCTACGAACATATACTAGTGAGCGACTATTGCTTTCAGCTGCTGAGCACTTAGGATTTTTACAGTCGGTAAAAATTCAAAATTCATGGTAAAACTGGTAAGAAAACAGTCTTTACCATTTATAGGCTTTTTACCTCGATGGTGTGCCCTTAACGGCTAGCTTAGACATTAAATGTTATAACCGTTTGTGAAATCCCTCGAGGATCTCTGTCTTTTTCGTCATTGAATGCATTGGGAATAGCTAATTTAGGCATTAAGTGCCATGTCCGTTGGCTCAGATCTCGCTGAGATTCTTTATCTTTTCCGTCATTTATTATGTCTGATCGGACAAACTTTCCTTAATTGTTGAAATCTGTCGGTGCCGCCAAGCTATGTGACGGTTAAGTTAGGTATTAAATACCATGTCCGTCGGTCGGATCTCGCTGATATCTCAGTCCTTTACATCATTGAATAGGCTCGAACATACAAGATTTTCTTTAAATGCGGGGATTTTTCGGTGCTGACATAGTGGATAACGTCTCAATCGACTAAAAATTTGGATAGCGGCTAACTGACCGACCGACATACTGTAACAGTTATCTTTTCCTTTGGACTGCACTAGTGGTTATCTGGTATGCGTAGTTCACTACACATTTCCTTTTCTTTTTCTTAACTTCGCATTGCAAGTGCTCTGATACTTCGCATTTCAGCTTTCGGTGTGCACTTGATATCTATGCTTTCAGCGTGCACTTCACATTTCATATTTCATGGAACTTCATATTTGATGAAAACTTTGTGCAGACTTTTACTCTCGCATTCTTAGTGTCCAATTTCAATTGCACTTGACACTTAGAATCTTCTTCGCTTCTGATCACTGATGGCTTGGCGAAGTAGGACTATCCCTGTAGGGTTTTAGTCTACTTCCCTTAGTAAGACCTAGTATGTTTTATCCTGCTAGTGTGGCTAGTTGAACTACGCCACCGTTAGTAACATGCATTACAATATATGTCCCTAGCCAATGCATTTTAAAACATCCAGGAAACTTCATGAATTTACTATCATAGAGGAGAACAAGATCTCCTACCTGAAAGGATTTGTACTTAATGTGTTGATCATGCCATGCTTTTTCTCTATCTTTCTACACTTGTTGGTGAAATCCTGCAATGAAGCGATCTTCCTCTAGCCCAATCAAGTGTAGCAGCCTTTCCTCTATTGTCTCTTCATCTGCCTTGCCTGTGAAAGCTGCAATTCTCAAACTTGGTACTATGTATTCCATTGGCATCACAGCTTCATGTCCATATGTTAACCTGAACGCTGTATGTCCTGTCAACTTATTACAAGTTGTCCTATATTCCCATAACATAGCTGGTATTCACAGATCCCAATCATCCATGTTTATATTACATACCTTAGTCAACGCATTTTCCAACACTTTGTTAAATGCTTCAACAATGCCATTGTCCTGTGGATGATATGGTGTGCTCTTCTGATGGTAAATATGAAATTCTTCAGTCAGGACTTCAATAGATATATTCATGAAGTGAGTTCCCTGATTGCTCATTAGGATCTTTGGACATCCAAACCTTGTGAGGATGTTCTCAAAATTAAATGCACTACAGACATTTACTGGATTTTCCTCTTCCCATATGGTTAGATAGTCTGTAGCTGTGATAATGTATCTCGAACCAGTTCACTTTCCTAGTGGGTTAATAGGTCCCACAAAATCAATAGCCCATTTATCAAAGGCTTGAAATGTCAACTGTGACCTTAATGGCATATCATCTCTGTGAGATGGCTTCCCTATCCTCTTGAAAACATCGCAACTTCGGCAATGCTCCTTTGAATCCTTGTGGAGTGTAGGACACCATAGTCCTGCTCTTAATATTTTATGCGCAGTGGCTCTTCATGCGTAATGGCCTCCAGACACCCCTAAATGTGCTTCAGCAAGTATCAATGGTTTCTCATGTCCTAGCACACATCTACGCAGTACTTCATCCGGTCCTAGCTTGTATAATTGTTCTGCAATTATGGTGAAGTGTAATGCTTTAACTACCAGTTGTTTCTTTTGCTACGTAGTAAATTCTATAGGTGTGAGCTGTGTGGTCAGGAATTCTATGATATCCTTATAATAGTCATCTTCTATCTGAATAGAAAACAACTGCGCATCTGGTAGATTATCTTCCAGGTTGGTAGGTTCTTCGCCTGACTCGATTCTGGAAAGATGGTCAGGTCCTAAATTCAGCCTTCCTGGCTTAACAACAATTTCAAATTCATACTCCTGAAAGAGTAGCAACCATTTATAGATTCTTCCCCCTATAACTGGTTTATTGACCAAGTATTTCAAAACTGAATGGTTAGTAAACATGCAGAAGTGTGCAACCAGCAAATAGTGTCTAAACTTTTCCAATGCGTACACCATGGCTAAACCTTCTCTTTATGTTGTAGGGTAATTTTTCTCTGCTGAGGACAGCTTCCTGCTTGAGAATGCAATAGGATGGTCAATGCCTCCCTCACATGGATGAGCTATCACCATGCCAAGTGCGATGGATGAAGCATCTACATGCACATGGAATGATTTACTCCAATCCGAAAAAACTAAGATAGGCGCAATTACCATCCTTTCCTTCAGTGTGTCCAATCCTTTTTGGAAATCTTCAGTCCATATGAACTTTGCTTCTTTCTTCAACAATTTTTCCATGGGCACATTTATCTGTGCATATTTTTTTATGAACTTCCTGTAATATCCTATGTGTCCCAATGTGGTGCGTAGTTGTTTTAGTGAATTAGGCGTTGGAAAATTCACAATAACTACGATTTTAGCTGGATCAACCATCAGTCCATCTTGTTTACAAATAATGTGTCCCAACAGGATTCCATAGGGAAAACAAAAGATGCTCTTCTTCGAGTTTAGGGAGATATGATGTTGTCTACACTTGAGAAAATAGTAGGTGCGTTCTTCATACCAAAGGGCATAACTGTGCACTGAAACGAGCCCCATTCTGCAGAAAATGTGGTCTTGTGCTTGTCTGGTGTATCAATTCTGATATAATGGTATCCAGAAAACCCATCAGTGAAAGAGTACGCTTTGTTCCCTCCAACATTGTCTAATACTTCATCTGTAAATGGAGTAGGGAAAGGATCATGCAGTGATGCGTCATTCATCTTTCTTAGATCTACACAGATCCTAATTTATCCTTTAGTCTTCTTTTCTTGGATAACCATGGGACTTATCCATTATGACTCTTCTATAGGTTCGATGATTCCTACATCGAGCATCTTATCAAGCTCCCCTTTTACCCTTTCTTTGTATCTTGGATTAAGTCGATAAGGTCTCTGCTTAATGGGATTTGTATCCGGCTTGAGAGGTATTTTCATAACCCCCAAAGTCGCCCAAAATGCCTTTCATCTCGAAAAACTTTGTCGGGAATAAGTCTTCGTATTCGTGGAGTAAATCTTCTATCTGCGCAACCATTTCCTCATCCGAGTAATCACCTATAGAAGCGAACTTCAGTTCTTCAGTAGTTCCAATTTTCATAGGATTACTCAAATTTGGGATTTCCAATGGTGGTCCTTCTACTTCTTGTTTTCGTTCTGTATCATGTATGTTAATATTGCACAGGTTGTCATATTCTTCGCTTTCCTCTTCATTGTCGTCTAATGCGAAGTTGTAACATTCTAGGGCATGTTATATATATCTTGCCCATTCTGGTTGTTGATACACAGGTTCTGATGTGTCATTGAATACCTTAGTTTTGATGACCTGTAGTGCCTCATTTATACTTGGACATTCATCTTCGAATCTGAAAGTTGTGTTGAAATTATGAGTCATTACGGACCATTCTACTATTTATCTGTGAAGTTTTGTATATGTGTACCAGATCTTCGGAATCATCTCCAATGTGTGTACAAACCGATGGACCCATTCTGCTTGTGGTACGTGTGTCCATGCTTTCATGCAAAGGTCTATGTGGTCTCTAAGATCAGTTTGTCCATTATATTTCACTTGTACAAGATCAGTTTCTTCCAAAAATCCGATTTCCATCATTTGCTTACATTGTTCCCATGTGGTTAGATTTTTCTTATGCGCAGCCCACCATCTAGAAGGTGTAGCACCCAGTGATGTATCCAATGCTATGAACTTATGTTCATCTGGAACTGATATAAGATATTCTTGAAAAAATGCATGAATATTTTGAAGTAACTTTATTTTGCATCAATGGTAGTTTGATATGTGGCAACAGTGCAAATATGAACCACTCTTGGTGTTGTTGCATTACTATGTCAAAACTAACTTGATCTAGCAATGCTTTGAACTTCTAGTCAAATTCCCACACTGTCTCACTGGGTTTCTGCTTGATTTCTTTGAGATCTGTGATACACTGCGATTCTGACTTAGGTTTTTTTAAATCTCTTAGGAGCGTTGTCTTGATATCCACTAGGGTCCTATTCTGTCCAACAAAATACTTCATAAACCAAGTCAAATATATATCCATGAATGTTGTAACTAGTTTTGCTTGTCTTATAGCATCATCATGGACTTGCTTAACATTCCACATGAATTCACAGAGAAACCAGTGTTGCTCAGGGTTTTCTAGACCCATTCCTTTGAATATAGATAGCTTGATGTCATCTGTCATTCTTCTTCTAGGAGGTGTATTATACTGTGATGTGTTAGGGATACTACTTGTCGGAATGTTCTGAGTAATTTATCATGTGGTGTTACTACTACTCTTTTTATGTGGGTTAGCAGTATTTCTATCATCAACCGGAGGATTCTGTGGAGTGATGGGATGATAGGTAGTCACTCGAGGTTTTGTTTCGCTATCAGTATCAACCCGTAAGTTTGTTTCTATAGAGATGTGAATTTCATGTTCATTAGGCCTCTTCTCGGTACTATACTTGTATCTTTTACCACTTTGTAATGTGTGAATGTTTTCCTCGGTATCACTGTCCATGTTACCGAACCTTACAGACTCAAATTTCTAGGGATCTTATTGCATTCTTAAGACACCTTTCTTTGCTAATAACATTTTAATGTATAGACTGAGGTTGTTCAGGTACTTACCTCTTAATCCTTTGAAGAGATCTACCTTTGTTGCACTGTAAGACTTCAAAGTGTCCACAGGGAATTCTATAACGTAGCCTTCTAGTATGCTATAGAACCAAAATTCTACTGCTCTTGATATTGGGCTATCCACCGCTTTAAGTATCTGAACCAATTCTAGAGTCCATACTGTAGGTTTTCCACCTTGATAACAATTCTTTCGTTCTGCTAGTCTTGATAACCCCTCATATAGGTCGTTGCTGAAGGATGCGAATAAAATTTTGTAAATATCAGAATATAAGTATCTCTGCAACCATTATTTGTCATAGAAATGAGGATGTTTGTTCTACTTTCTTGCAAACTCCTTTTTTGTATTATCCACCCAGTTTTGTATTTTTTTTCTCTCAAGATTCCAATATTCAGAACACATCACTAGTTCAAGGGCAGAAATGGAACCATGTGTTGGATTTATACCTCATTATTTAAATTTCTATTACAAACCCAACTTCTACGCAGTTGTAGTCCAACAAAACCCTTATTCACCGACCCTTTCGGCAATAGCCTATGAACAAGCTGAGGTCTCACCCGAGGCGGATTTATGGGGGATTACAGAAGCAAGTTTTTGTAATCAGGTAATGATCGGTTATGGAATTGGTGGAAGCAAAGTTCTCCCAACTTCGCATAAAATGGAGGTTATAGTGCACTTTAATACAACCGTTCTAACCATATGGCGGCGTAAATCTACGCTTCGCAAAGCATATGGGACCATGCACTTTGCAAACTCATACAATATGGTGAAATACAACACAATTTCAGTATTGTGCTTCCAGGGAATCGTACTTACACAGACTTCCCTGACTTATTTTTCACCCAAATAATCTATGCATTCGACGTATTCAGAAATACTTGCATTCAACATTCAAGCATATATGTTTAACAGTTAACATATTATTCTCAGCACTCACTCATGTGGAAAATACATATAAAAGAGAAGACACATATAACTATAAGCACGAACTTAACCATAAACAAAAGCAAACTCATAGATTCAATCACATAACACGATATTTATGTGGTTCACCCCCCGGATGGGAGCTACACCCACAGGAACTGTTGATTATATTAACGGGAAGGGTTCAACAGTTCCAGTCTACGCACTCAACTGTAGACTCTTCTCTCTACAATAGGTCTATGCGCACACAGTTGCAGAGCCTCTTTCTCTCTTTAGTGGGTCTCTACGCACACAACTCTAGAGCCTCTTTACAATACTCAGCTCTTCAAAACAATACTATGAGAGATCAACAAAACAACTTAGAGATCAACCAAAAATCCAACCCTTCCCTTACAAAATTTCCCCTTTTATAGATTTTTCCTGCAGGTCACGTCTTTATAATGAATATGGTCCAAACACCCTATAGTTACCAAAAATGATGCAGTTACCCCGCTAACCCGGCCTGTCGTAGTCGACAGCTGCTCGACTCACCTCTAGCCCCCTTTCTGTCACACTCCTAGATCTAATTCCCTTCTAATAGCTGCAATCCTCATGGAACGGCTCTAACTACATAGTGGTGTGTCCCTTTCCACCACTCTAGCTTTTATGTTGTTGTCACCCCACTTTTTTGCCTCTAATGGTTTCCACCACTCTGGATGACAGGTTACTTTCATCCGCTTCCACGTTTCTCCTTACCCAACTCTCGAGAATCATGGAGTCACTTTCCCAAAATAGGTCGCTACTAGACCTTACTTTACTTATATTCTTTGCCAAAAATTGTTGTTTGTGCTGGAACTGCGCATCAGCAAAACTACGCCGCTTCTTTGGACTTCACTTCTCCAACTGCGCATTTATGAACTTTGCTTCATCAAAATTGAGCCAACTTGGGCCATTCCCAACATGGTACACGGGGTTAGAGTCGGCGATGATAGTGGTAGTGTGGAGGAGGATGTAGTGACAGAACTTCTGGACAACAATGACTGTTGCGACAACTAGCTTCTCGACATGTGAATACCGGGTTTCAGAGTGAATAAGGCCCTTACTAGGGTAGTATATCACATGTTCCTGGGCATTACTATATTCCTGTACAAAAACCATAGTGATAGTGGAAGTGGAATCAGTGAGATAAAGGATATAATCCTTGGTTTAATTGGGCGGTTGTAACACAGGTTCATGAGTTATAGCATGTTTCAGGATGTCTAAGGATTATTGAGAATAATCATCCCAAATGAATGGGACATCCTTCTTGAGAAATCGCATGTATCCCTGTGTCTTTTCTGCGAAATTCCACACAAAATGCCTTAGGTAGTTTTCCTTCCACTGCAAACTTTGAAGTTCTAGAATATCCATAGGTGATGGTAGAGCAACAATGGCTTCCACCTTAAGGGGATCAATGCGGATCCCATCCTTTTAATGATGAATCCTAACAAGCATCTAGACTCGACACAAAAGATGCACTTGTGAGGATTTAGACGGATATTATACCGTCGAAACCTAAGGAATACAACCGTCATATGATCAATGTGGAAGTCTCAACGATTCGAATTGGTAGGGAGATCGTCTAAGTAAGGTTCCACAAAATCACTCACATTGTGGAAATCATACGACATAACTCGCTGGAATGTATCACAAACATTTTTAAGGCCAAAATGGATTTTACGATACGCGAACATACCCCATGGGAAGATGAAATTTGTCTTGTGTTGATCGGCAGGATGGATCTCTATATGATTATATCCGGAAAATCCATCCATGAATGAGAAGATGACGCTTCTAGCACAGTAGTCGATGATTTGGTCAATGAACAGGGTAGGCTAATTGTCCTTGGGACAATACTTATTCAAATCCATGTAATCGACGAAAAATCTAATGGTGCCCGGTTTTTTAGTAACGGGGACGATATTAGAGACCCAATTTGTTAAGGGAACAGGATAAATGAACCCAGCCTTCAAGAGATTTTATATTTCTGCCTGAATAGATGCATTTTTCCTAGGGTGCATAGGGCAGAGTTTTTTATGGACAAGTTTTGTGTCGAGATATGTTTGAACCTCGTGCATAAAAATAGCACAACCAATCCTGGGCATTTCCTCATAGCTCCATGCAAAGACATCGCAGAATGGTTTAAACAAGGTTGTAAAAGTGGTGCCTTCTTCCGGATAACAAGTTTGGCCTAAGTGAATTTGTTCCATGACTCTGGTTTTTACCAAGATGTCGATCAAAAAGGAAGGCGTGATGAAAGCCAGGTTTCCCTCGGTTACTATATCCACAGTCAGGATAGGAGATTGAGGGTAAGGAAATACATCCGGTGAAACAATTTTTTCAATGGTGTTCTCTAACGAATCTAATGGAGGAAGGAAAGACGATCTATGGTGGAGGTCTTTCCATGTGGTTTCATCCAAACTCATAATATCCATGATTGAATCGTCAGAATGAAAAGTATGGAGTAGAGGATCAGGTAGGGATGAGCTTCGTTGTAATGGCATAGAATGTGATGTATATGCCACGACATAGTGGACATCTGGTAACTCAGGTGTTGATTGGATGGCCTCATAAGTAACTTCTGTGGGGCTGCAAGGAATCACATCTCCAATCGAATCCAAATGATCTAGATCGGGCACAATCCATTGGTCCATTGAGTAATGAGAAGACGAAATCATGTTCACCGTGGAAACATGGGTAGGGGTATCTGGTGTTGGAAAGACTCCCATGAGGGATAAATCTTTAAGGAGTCCTACCCCCACACTCTCATATATCTACGTCAAGTGTCCTAAAAGAGGGACATTGTCCTTGGGATGAGTAGTGGTGTCAGGTGTACATAAGTCTAATTTGTCGATATTGACAATATTCCCTTGGTGGGGAAATTGTACAATGCGGAAGACAGATGATGCAACCGCAGTCATGGAATAGAACCAGTTTTGACCAAGTAAAAGGTTGTAATCCATCGGGGCAGTGATGACTTCCACGTTAATGGAAATGCTTTTACCACCCAACTTGATGGTCAAAGATTGTAACAGCCCTTGAGGTTGAAACCCACGTCCATCAAAAGCTTTCAATGTAGTGGGGGAACGATTCAACTCGGGAAAGACAATAACTCGCCAATAGGATAATGACATAACCGAGGTAGAGGCTCCTTCGTCTAAGATAGTACGATGGATGCTTTTCCCAGAAACGTTAGTAATGATTTGGAACGCAAGTTGGTGGGAAAGACTCGACTTGAAATAATCTAACTTGAACATGATGGTGTTGGAGGAATCTGGATCTACAGTTCCAATCGCGGATAACAAGGTCTTACACTGAATGGGATCATTTTGTAAGACTTCTAACGTCGACATAGCACAAGGAGCTTGCGCTAAATCCTCTACTATATTATAGTTTTGAGCATCTCGAGCATTGGGATTGAAAATGGATTTTCGAATCGTGCTCTTGGGTGGACGCAATACTGAATCCAGTAAATTTTTCTTTATGATGAGAGGACCTTGAGGTGAAGGAATGCTAAATGTAGACGCAGGGGATTTTTTTAGGATTACCCCCATCAGATTCCTTTGTATAAGGAGAGTCATATGATCGTGATCGAGTATTTAAGTTGACTGTTTCGCTCTACATCATGAGAACATGAGCAATGGTGGACGTTTATCCTTGAGAAAGATATTGTTGTTGTGTAATCATTTGTTTTTTGTTGTGTGGGGAAGGGATCAATTAAGAATGCAGGTGTGGGGTTCCCTTTGAGTAAATTTTTCACTTCCTCCCTATGTGGGCATTATTTAGTGAAGTGTTCATCATCGCACAGTAAACAAGGATATTTTACCTTCTGTTTTTGTTTATTGTCCTTGGGATTGTGTCTGGGATCCTGCTGGTTAGAATAATTTTTAGATTTACCTTTTTTCTTCTTTTTACCACTGGATTTTTGAGGTGAATCAGATTGAACTGAATTCACTTCCTTAGTGGAAGTAGTGCTGGGCGATTGTTTGGTGTGATGGTTGGCCTGTATCGGAGCTGGGGTCGAGATATGATGGCTTTGTGATCCACCATATTGTGTAGCAGGATTCCATCGACATGAGGTCCCATAGGTGGTTTTGTTGTATCATACATAGGGTAGGGGGCATCAGGAATGATATCATATAAGGTGCCAGATTGGGCATAGACAAGGTCTAAATACTGAGCACGAGATATAGCTTGTTCCTCCTTAACGGCCCCATCCATAGCTACATCTTTAGTTATGATAGGCAGTAGTGACTTCATGAACCAATCTACAAGGAGTTGGTCCAGAATGGGAGATTTAATGAGACGTCATCTCCTCCTCCACTCATGAATATGATCAGAAATGTGAGTGGTAGTAGTTTGGAATAGAGAGGTCAAAAGATCCATGCCAGTTTCGTAGAGGATCGATAGCTGAAAATGAGTCAAAAATGACATAGCCAAAGATCAAAAGTCAGGAAAGGAATGTGGTGGCAACTCGAAGTACCACTTTGCGGCAATACCAGTAAGGGTTCATTGAAATAACCTCAAATGAATGGAATCATCCATTAATGAATTTGAAGAAAACCGCAAATGATAAGTCATAACATGGTTCTTAGGGTCCTCACCAGGATTTCCATCAAACTTCAGAATATCTAATGGTAACTTCACAGGAATCATAGGTTAATTTGTGCCATGATAAATGGGATCATTAGTCAAACGTGACAAATCTGGCAGATCAAGTGTAGCCAGAAATGGTAATTGTTGGTCCGTCTATGGATACTGGTAATACTAATAAGGCATCGGTGTACGAGTAGTACCATGGTTAGATTGATTGTAAGGTCCTCCGATAGGAAATTGGCCATATGGGGGTGGGCCTCTTGGGTTGGGAGGTGGACCTGAAGGGGCTCCTACTCCTCCATAATAAGGTGGTCCTCCTCTAGAAGATGAGGGTGCTCCTCCTCCAGAATAAGGCGGTCCTCCTCTTCCTCCTGAATAAGGTGGTCTTCTGCCAAAAGGTGGGGGTCCTCCTCCTCCAGAATAAGGCGGGCCTCCGCCAGAAGGTGGGGGTCCTCCTCCTCCATAATATGGTGGGCCTCCACCAGAAGGTGGGGGTATTCCTCTTCCATAATAATGTGGGAATCCACGATAATGCGGGGTTCCTCCTACTCCATAACAAGGTAGTGGTGGTGGTGGTGGACTAGATGGTGGGGGAGGTGGTGGGACATCTCGTGGAGGAGTTGGGGGTGGTCCACCGGCTGGAGGTCCAAGTGGTGGAACATTATGGTTCCCCCATGGGGTATTCAAGTTTCCGGGATAGGGTTATCCAGGAAAAATGTTTCCTAGATAATGTTTTCCTATAGCTGCATTACAGTTTCCCTGATAGTTATACCCCCATGGGGTTTGGGTCCAAGTAGATGGTCCCCCCGTGTGATGTTTCCATGCAGGTTGTCCCATGGTTGGGAGAGAACTTCCAAACATACTATAGTTAAAATCTGAAGTATGTCCTTCACTCACGTTATGTCCACTAAATGGGTGATTCCCCCCATTTAGGTTAAGTCCATTAGCTAGGGGTTTCCCCCCGATGAGATTTGTCCACTTAAAGGAGTGTTCCCAGTGATCGATTGTTGACCACTAATCATAGGTTGACCCATAAGTAATTGTTAATTACTAACTAAGGGATGTCCTCCACTCGACTATAGACTAACAGGTATTTTATAACCTCCCCTCGAATTTTGAGGTGGGGGAGGTGGAGGTAATGTTCCAATAACAGAGTTAACAGTGGTTGAAGGTTTCCCTCTAGTGGTTGGGGTCAAATGAGGTGTGGAACTAGTCGCCTAACTTTGATGCGTACTCATCAAGAATGATGGTTGAGCTGGTTCATAAGTGGTCAAGGTAGGTGTAGATGTTCCTGGTGAAGAAAAAGATAAATAATGGATAGGGGAATGTTGTTCAATAGCTGACACTTTCCGATTAGGATTACATGGGAAACTCTGTCATCTAATTTGTTCACCAAATGTTCATAAACGGTAAATTGTCGCGTAAACAGGTGCAAAATAGACATCATTAGGAATCCATGGAGGAAGTTGAATTGGAGTTTCCACGGTCAAAAGTGACTCAAACTCTGAAACATGTCGATCTAAAGAAGTGCCCCAAAATGATGCAGCTGGACCAAAAGCTGTTGATACCATGTCATCCTGGGGTTGACTGAAAATCCAGTCTGTGGCTCCACGATGTCCTTCCATCGAATGATGAAATTATGTGTTTTGTGAAGGGGGTTGTTTCACAATCAATGGACCTATAAGATCAGTGATAGGTGGATTTACGGGAGGTGAATAGTTCATTCCCAACTCCATGGTGGAAGTATCTTATTCATGTGATACAGATGTGGTATTTTGATCCATATTTTCACCTGATTTCTCCTCCTGATTAAGGGGATATTCAGGTGGCCAGTTCAAAATCCTTACAGGATCTTCTTAAAGGTTGAATAGCCAGAGTGATTGAACCAAAATTTCTCCTAAGATTTTTATATAGAAAAATAAAAATACACTCCAAACTCTACACAAGCTAAATCCACAAGCAAACTTATGTGGTAGGTGTGGATTCAATGGTGTGGAACCTCATGGGATTATCAAAATGGTGCAACTCGTGATATACCACAAGGTCCAATAGTTATACTCGACCCAATATTTCAGAGCACTAACCAGGGAGGATTAGGACTATACCCCTAACCGTATAACCTGACTACCTGATAGCATGTTCGTAGTAGCTCCCCGAGTGTTGTTCTCGGTGTATTTCCACAACAAGACGGCCAATAGTTTAACTCGGATGGTTATAGGAATCCTAGTAGGGCCTCCTAATATACATAAGGTATGTGGGACCTCAAATTCATAGTGGCGTTGTCTAATGCAAAACCAAACGACAGGAGCCTTATGATATACTATCGAGTACGTGAAGTACCTTATATACCCAAGGGTATGTGAAAGGCCATTCGATATACCGATTGGTACGTGGAATAACTACAATACCTCATGATGCATTGCAGGAAAATAACGATAGATTCCATCCTTAAAGACGTCGGAACACATCTCTAACTTAACATACAATTTTATGTACAGTTTTAATCTAGTGCTACGGTTAAATTGTATCTTAACAGTTAGGTGAATGCATGAGGTGTAGATAGGAATTTTAAAAGATGCAAATCTTAACTACATGCAAATGCAAATCTTTTATTTTTCTTTTCAATGAGAAATAGCTAAGGTCAGGAGAAATCTTTTCATTTTCGAGAATGAAATGAACAAGTACCTCTAAACTTTCAAAATCAACCAAAAACACTCAAAAGCACTATTTCACGAATCCAATAAAAAATGAATAATACACCAAATCCAAATGTTTTTTCCTTTTGGTCTTTTCATGTTAAGTGAATCTACAAAAACATGAAAAGAAGAATTTCCTTTTGAATGCAATGACTCTTAATTTCCAAACTAATGATCAGAAAGTCAAGGAAGAAAATAAAAAATGCAAGAATTTTCACTATCTTTGGAATTCTTTGCAAAAGTTCAAACACATTAGAATTTTCAAGGAAATGATGAATAACTTTCTTAAACCCAACAAAATGCAAGCTAATAATGATCCTTTAAACTTTTCAAAGATCTATTTAATACTTGTTCCAAAGCATGAAAAATATCTACAACAATTCCAAGAAACGAGCTTGAAATGAAGATAATGAACAATTTTGGTTTCCTACTCAAATGCACTCAAAAGACCTGATAATGATGCCACTTTCCAAACCTATTATTCAAAAAAATCAGAGAATATACTACTGCAAAACTCGATCGATTGGAAACTGTCAAAGAAAAAATAATCACCCAAAATCTCAAAAACACCCAAAATTGAGCAAAATGACAACAAATGAATATCGAAGGGCTTAGAAGTTAGATCAAACAGATCAAATCGACTGATAAGGAGTCACAAGACTAAGTGTGCTCATGGGGGATTGAAATTTCCCACAACGAGGGATACACTCGCTTGACTAGCTAGGACTCAAATCAATATGAAAACTTCAAAAATAAGTCGAGGATGAGGTATGTTGGGTCTAGGAGGTTCTGTAACAGTCAATGAAAAACACACAGAAGTAAAAAACTAAGCCAAAAACCAACTTTGAGAATTTTTTGCACTGACTGTAGCTAGGGTTTTACCCCTAGCTTGTGCAAATGAGCACCTACTAAGGAGAATGGACTCCTTAGTAGCAGTTCAGTAAATGTAAATTATTATGCTAAAATAGAAATATAAACTACTCTAAAACATGTGCATGAAACATAAACAACAAGATGTAAATAATGGTTTTTGTATTAGTATTACCTCCAATGTGAAGGTTGGTGAAGCTCTTGCAATGTCCAAGAGGGTTGCTCCAGGCTCCAATGTGCTCCTTCTCTTTCTCCAATGGTGGAAATGGGCCAAAAGGGGCTCTCAAGGTGAAAATGGCTCAATGGTGAGCTAGGGTTTCAAGAGAGATTTTTGCAGAGTAAGGATATACTTGATTGTGGATATGGAATAAGGGGTCTCCATCACCTATTTATAGTTTTTTGGTGGTGGAGTGCTGGCCCATGGTTTTGGGAACCATATGGTTTAGGGTAGTTGTATAGGGTTTTTTCCTCCTTTTCCTCATTATTTTATATTTTTTATTCCCTTTTTAGAGGGATTTTGCTATGTTTTGGATGAAAAAGGGGGTTTTTAGCCTTTTTGAGGCTGTTTTGATAGTTTTGTGGCCTTTTGGAGGCATTTTAGGCCTTTTGGAGGCTTTTTAGTGGGATTTTTAGGGTTTTTAAGGGAAATATGGTAGGAAAATGGACAAATGAGCCATGTAATGAGGTAGATGAGGTAGTGAACACTTTTTGGGTGTTAACAGATTGCCCCCTGATGTGCGAGGGCAGGAGCTCATCGTATGGCCGATGGACATCATAAGTCATATATGGTTTTCCTGGGGTATGGAGAAGAGAAGAAACAAACTGAAGCCCGGAACAACGATCCCGAACAAACTGCAAGAACTAAAAGTACATAACCTCAATAATGGATGAGGAATCATCTGATCATATGGACGAGGCGGGCATTCCCATGCTCGTATCAGGATATAACATAATAATAACATTGGGGTCCGAAAAATGGGGACCTGAAATATACATGGCCTCAAATACTGAATGAGGAAGAATCTCAATATATGGACAAGGCGGGCATACCCATGCTCATATCAAGATACATAAACATAACTGTGAGGCCCAAAAAGAGGGGCCTGAAAGATACATAGAGAACCACTGTGTACATCATAAGAGTCCAGAGGGGACACAAATCAGGGACATACTACTGGGCTGACCATGTCTGAGCTGAAGAACTAATACACTGGAACAATCGACAGTGCTACTGAGTGTGGTACCAAAGGAACGGATGAGCTGCTGGATCAGAGTGACAAGGGGTACACTCGCAATGGTACACTGAACTGGAACTGATCTGGGACTGAACTGGGTACTCGAGGAAGCATATAACTGGATGGCTTCCGAATACAATCGCCAACATAGCCCGGACATCCACGGGAACATACAACTGGGTGTTCCGGAGTGACTCACCAATGTGCTAGAGTCGGGGAAAATCCGGGGTCTTTGACAAATAATGGTAGGTATGTAAATCCTGCGCGATTCTCAACGATGCGATCAAGGTGTTGAAGTCGAACATGTGAGAAACAACCATTCGGAGAGGCAATGATGACTCCTCTCAAAATGGTCCGTAGGCACTCATCACAGATGGTGATGGGTCCAAGGCACAGGGACCTTTGGGCCTATCCTCTAGAATAGAGGAGCTGTCATCAACAGAGGGAGACCTGCAACTATCAAGGAAATGATGTTTCCTTGACAGGAGTGCGAGGTGGAGAACCGAAATGTGGTAGTACTGATGGTAGGACTGACAAACTGGGGGGACAACTGAGCAAGTAGAGTGGGTGGACTCAAACTTCCTTTGTTCAGAGTATGATAATGGGGATGATTGGGCAGCATATGAAACTGACTGATGGGAAAGGGATCATAGCTGTATTGGATCTGGGATGGTGACTGGGCTGAGGGAGACTCAAGCTGGGGTAAAATGGCAGGAGACTGCAGAATACTCTGAACAAAGGCGACCTGATTGGGGGCGCTGCCGAGATGATTGATCAAAGTGCCGGGAGGCACGGAATGACTTCTTCATGGGTTAAGGAACTAGAAGAAGTGTGTGTAAAATGGTACTGTCGTGTGGATTTTACGAGCCCAGGATAGTTCATGCTCGTGGTTGCTTTCAATTTTAAGGAGTCTGAAAGCGATAAGAAGACTCTGAAGTAATGGAATGGTACTGTCGTGTGGATCTTACGAGCCCAGGACAGTTCGTGCTCGTGGTTGCTTTCAATTTTAGAGAGTCTGAAAGCAAATAAGAAGACTCCAGGGGGTTGCTTTTTCATATATTTAGTCTCCAAGGCCCAAAGAAGCATAAAAGGATACAATGAAGAACTCTTCTAGCCGATGTGACTAGATTATTCATTTTTCGTAATTAGTCTACCAGGTCCAGAAAAGGGGTAAACTTATACCAGATAGATGCCCTTTCAGGTACTTTAACGAGCATGAAAGGAAGCAAGATTGCTCGACGATCTTTTCATTGTTTTAGGAGTCAGAAAAGAGCTTAACAGAAACTCCCTAAGTGCCTTTTCCGTAAAGGACTTGTCCGGCCCGAAAAAGGGATAAAATTATACCAGACAAAAGGAATGGCCAGGCAAGGAGGAAGGGTTCAATCAAGGAACATGTATGATGACCAAGAAAAAGGGTGGGGGGGGAAATTGGTGGGCCTCCTTGCGGGGGTGAATGAAATGGTGGCAAAATAACGAAACATTTGCAATGTGATAGGAGTGGATGGCTCATGTAAAAGTGTGGAACAATCCGATGGCGGCCGATGTGGTGCGCAAACCGAGGCAGCAAGGTGTTGGGACACAATGTTGAAAATATACCAGGTGAGAGTGAGAAATGATCTCAAGCATCATCACAAGCTCGTAAAAATGAATCTGGTGATATAAAGAGTGTCGCAAATGGATAACGGCCGATGTGGCACGCGAATCGAGGTGACTGGGGGTGTTTTGGAAAAAGACCCAAAAAATTTGGGGGTGAGAGCGAGAAATGATTTCAAGCATCATCACCAGCTCAGAAAAATGAATACGATGATATAAAATATGTGACCAACGGAGAACGGATGATGTGTCACGCAAACCAAGGTGACTAGTGGCGTCTAAAAAATGTGTAAAAAATGACGGGGACAAAATAATGCAACGAGGTGACCATCAGGACGGTCTCGTCGTGCTTATTCCAATGGTGGAAACGGTTCGAGAAACGGACTCCGTATGGGTTCAGAATGGCCAAAACAAGAAAAAGTCAACTGACTATAAATAGTGTGTGGGTCCAACATGACAAGTGTCATTTGGACTATTTGACTTTGACTTGTGATCAGAGTGGACCAGAGCTGAGGTGGCATTTCTGGACTATCCGACTGGCCGATTTTAGATTCGGGAGATACAGGTATTCCGTCAAACTCATACCTGCATGTTTTTTAGGGTCGGGGGTTGGGTAGTGGATCCCAGGGTTATTTGTACGGTCCACATGGGGTGGACCGCGCGTTAGGGGGATGAAACCGCGGTTGGTGACCGCGAGTTTCGGGGTGAACCACACGGTTGGGTACCGCGTGTTTCTCGGCTGGATACGCGGTCTGGTAGCACGTGTTCCAGGGAGGAACACGCTATGCCAAACCGCGAGGTTAGGTCGAACAGACGCGGTTAAGGACCGCGAGTGTAGGCCTGACAGCCGCGGTCAGAAACCGCGGCAGGGAGCCCTAAAGCCACGTTTTTGGGCCGAGCTATGAGGGTTTTCCAGGGGGAAGGGAAGGACTTATTTATTTGACATGAGTCTAATGAATCTACTTTGTGTAATTGACAGGATGCCGCGGGTTCTATGGAGAGAGCGGGAGATCCCTGATGAGATAGTGATGGTGATCTGAGAGGATCGCCATGTACGGTCAGTGCTAGGACTGTGCGGACTATTAAAGTTCGCACAGATACCCATGATACAGTC
This sequence comes from Larix kaempferi, assembly GCA_027924585.1. NCBI lineage: Eukaryota > Viridiplantae > Streptophyta > Pinopsida > Pinales > Pinaceae > Larix > Larix kaempferi. The sequence continues at coordinate 27,189,579 of BSBM01000445.1, forward strand.
AGCAGCGTTGCTGCTGAACCGACTGATTAGCTTCTGGGAGCCGGATATACAGGCTTTTCGAGTATAGGGGGAGAGGGTGGATCTCACCCTGACCGATGTATACTTTCTGACGGGGTTGCCCTGTCTGGGTAGGGTAGCGGACACGCAGCCGCGGGTGTCGGTGAACATAGACATGGAGGACATGCTAGAGAGGTACTGCGGTCCAGAGGCTAGAGTGCATAGGAATGCACTTCTGGTGAGAGACTTATAGGAGCCAGCAGTATAGGCCATGGCGGCATGCGTGGTTCGAGTATTGGGGTCCCAGTCACCTGAGAAGGTGTCTGGGGGCCAGATGCAGATGATAGAGCGTGTACTGGATGGGGTGTACTATGCGTGGGTCCAAATGTACCTGACCTGCATTCAGCAGCAGCTGACAGCAACGAAGGAATCTAGCAAAGGTTTTTGCTATGGTTCGTTCTTGTGTGCCTTCTTTATGGAGAGGGTGCCCACACTGCGGCCGCGGGTGCCGATCAGAGCAGGAGGTTTGAGGAAGCCGCGGATGGTGTGGTGGGGCGAGATGATGCGTCGCTGTGGTGGCGGCGACATGGGTAGGTATTTTACGCAGGATTTGTACCTGCAGTGGCTCCAGATACCATTGACACTGGATGACTTCCCGTATAGGGACGTGGACTACACCGGATATCCAGAGGCGCCATGAGCACCAGGACAGGCATGGGGACCCGATGGTACCTATGTTTTTGCTTGCATGTTATGGATGTCAAGTTTTATAGATATGATAGTAGATTGATATACGATTACTGACATATGGGTGATCTGCAGATGTGGGCCCGAGGCCGCCGCCAGGTCATGTGGCACGGAGGGGGATTGTGGTCATTCCAGCTCTGCCTGGGTGAGGAGAGATCCGTCACCATGATGCGGAGGGGACACTAGAGTCGGTACGGGCACTACTAGACCATTTGTTGGTGGGGGTGACCGATGAGGGATGGCGGGACGTCGATCCGGACGTGGTTCAGGATTGCATGAGGGCACCCCGAGAGTTCAGATCCATTGTGATCCGGGTGGCGATCTTGGTAGACAAGGAACGGGCACAGGAGCCCGTAGGGTATGAGGATTTTCTAGAGGAGGAGCGAGGGGAGGACTCAGAGGCAGCCGATGCAGGCAGTGATGCAGGGTACGACTCTCATTAGGGAGTGTAGGGGACTCCCCTCGTGTTTTGTAGCTACGGCATGTATTTTATGAGGTTTTAGGGATGTATAGCCATTTTTTGTATAGATGAGTACGGGGGTACTCAGGACATGCATAGCATTGAACATGTATTTTTTGATATATATATATATATATATATATGCACGTGGATGCACCTTTTTGTGATATTGTTTTAGTTGTACGCACGTGGATGCGCTTTATGATTTGTGATATGTTTTACATTGCACGTGGATGCAAGTAGCATAGGATGTTGGGCACATGGATGCCCCTTGTGTATGTTATGTGATGTATTGCACCTGGATGCAACACTAGGTATGTAGGACTAGGCACGTGGATGCCCCTTGCAATCTTTTTGGGTTTTTATATATTTTTATGAGATGCTATCTATGATGGAGGTTTTAGATGGTGTGATTGATGTGCCAATCTAGAATGTTGTTAGCCATTTGATCTGCGACACTATTTTGAGCTCTTGGGACATGGGTGAATGTTATGGATTCAAACTGTCGGCTAAGTTGTTTTGTGTGCAGGAATTTTCTAAAGAGGTAGGGATCACGCACCTGATAGTAGTTGTTGAGCTGGGAGACAAGAAGCTGGGAGTCAAGGAACACATGGAGGTGACGTATGCCCATCTGGAGGGTAGCAGTCAGGAGACCGGTCACAGCATCATACTCCGCCTGGTTATTGGTAGCAGCGCCTATACAGATTTCATCGAGGTGAATCATTTCATGGGAAGGGGAATATAGGACCCACGCTGCAGAAGCCAGGTTGGGAGATTAGCGGCTTGCTCCATCAGCAAAGCCAGTATAGTGAGGTGGAAGATGGTCCATCTGTGGTCATGCAAAAAATGAGGAATGTAAGATCACGGTAAAAAAGGTGAAAAACAAAAAAGAGAGCAAACTGTACAATGCGGACCAATGGGGCCGCGAGTTTTTAGGGATAAAAGCGTTTGAGATACAACCCATTACGAGGGTTGCACAAAGTGTGACCTTTGGAGTCGGCTAAGATGTATGCCCCCTTGCCTAGACAAGTCTGCACGATGTAAGGGCCTTGCCACATGGATTCAAACTTCCCTTTGCCGGTTTTGTCATGGGCTTGGTCATAGGCGAGGACAAGGTCCCCTTCGTGGAAAGTTTGAGGGTGTACATGTTTGTCGTAACCAGCTTTGGAGCGGTTCTTGGCAGCTTCAATGGTCTGGAGAGCGGCACGATGGTCTTCATCAGCTTGTTCGAGGGAGAGTAGACGTTGCTCAAGTGCGGAGGTATCGGGGAGAAGCTCAACGACGATATGTAAGGCAGGCATTTGACATTCGATAGGAAGGATAGACTATACACCGTGAACTAAGTGAAACGAGGTGAAACCAGTGGCGGTTTTAGTGGATGTACGGTAAGCCCATAAGGCAGGGAAGAGCATATGGTGCCAATTGGATTTATGCCGGTCAACAGTGTGTTGGAGGATGGTCTTTAAGATTTTGTTAATGGCCTCTACTTGGCCGTTCCCTTGGGGGTAGTAAGCAGAGGAGAACTGATGTTCGAATTTGAGTAGGGTGGATAACTCACGCCAAACGGAATCTTCAAAGTGTGAACTATGGTCTGAGACCAACTATTTAGGAACCCTGAATCGAGTGATAACATGGTTAAAAAAGAAACGGGTTGCTGTGTCAGCGGTACAATTGAAGGTAGGCATGGCTTCGGCCCATTTGGTGAAGTAATCGACGGCGACAATGATGTATTTGTGGCCATTGGAAGATGGAGGTCTACACTCCATGAAGTCGATAGCCCACTTACAAAAGGGACCAACGGTGACGACTGGGTGTAACGGAGCAGGTGGTGTCCGAGCCTTGGGGGAAAAAAGTTGGCAGTTATGGCAGTGCTTGACCGCAGTGATGTAGTCGGTGAAAAGTGTGGGCCAGAAATATCCGGCGTGGACGACCTTTTGGGCAGTGGCCATCCCAGAGAAATGGCCACCGCAGGCACCGCTATGACAGTCATTAAGGACGTGTTCAGCTTCCTCGTGTGTAAGGAAACTACGAAGAATGGTGTCAACCCCCCGTCGGTAAAGGACTTCGCCTAAGAGGAGATATCGAGAGGCCTGGTGATGGATGCGATGGCGTTCATTACGGGTGACTTTGGGTCTGAACTTCTGCGTGCACAGGTATAACAAAATATCACCATACCATGGGTCATCAGAAGAGATAGTGAACAAGTGATTGTCGGGTAACTCATCATAGATTTGTGGGGTCGGGAGAAGGGAAGGTAGATCAGTGATGAGCTAGGCAAGCGCAAGGGCTTTAGTGCTCTTAGGTGTTCGGAAAGTGAGGTCATATTCCTAGAGGATAATGACCCATTTAGCAACACGACCTTTCAATAGTTGCCGATTTAGGAGATAGACCATGGGGTTGAATTCAGCAATGACTGTGGTATGACTAAGTAAGATATAGTGTCACAGTTTTTGGACCGAAAAGACCACAGCTAGGGCTAGTCTCTCCTCATATGGGTAACGTAGGGGTGGACCAGACAAGGTCTGGCTAATGTAGTAAATGACATGCTCTTGGTGAGAGACGTCTTCTTGAACCAAGACTCCAAACACAGCGTGCTCGGATGCCAAGACGTAGAGGATGAAGTCCTGAGAGAAATCTGGAGGGGAGATCAAGGGAGCTTGCGTGAGAGCTTTTTTGAGGGCTTCGAATGCGGCTTCGGCTTGCTCATCCCATACAAATGGTATGTGGGTACGGAGTAGGCGTAAGAAACCATGAACGGTAGTGGCGTAATCAGGGACGAAGCGTCGAAGGAAATTGGATCGCCCCTGCAGACTTTGGAGCTGCCAGAGCGTGCGAGGAGCGGGAAGGTCTAAGATGGCTTGGACTTTCAGGGGATCAAAAGTAATTCCTTTCTGGGAAACAATGAAACCCAACAATCGGCCTGCCGGAACGCAAAAAACACACTTGTGTGGGTTCAAGCGAATTTGGTATTTGCGACAACGCAGAAAAACTTGCCGAAGGTTGTTAAGGTGGTCTGATCATTTCCGGGAACGAGCTGTAAGGTCATCAAGATAGACTAGCAGGATATGGACCAAATCATGAAAGCAATAGGTCATGGCCTGTTGGAATGTGGCACCAGCATTTTTGAGGCCGAAAGGCATGACGCGATAGGCAAAGGTGCCCCATGGGGTGGTAAAGGCAGTTTTGTACTGATCCTCCTTGCGGATCTGAATCTGATTGTATCCGGAAAAACCATCCATGAAAGAGAGGACTTCATGTCCTGCACACGCATTAATGAGCTGGTCAATAAATGGCGTGGGGAAGTTGTCCTTGGGACAAGCACAGTTTAAATCGCGGAAGTCAGTGCATACTCGAATGGTGCCTTGTTTTTTGTTAACGGGGACGGGGTTTGAAACCCATGTGGTATAAGCAATAGGATAAATGAATCCTGCCTTGCATAGTTTCTCAATCTCTGCTTTGACAGCTGGGAGCTTTGAGGGATGAATGGGACGTTGTTTCTGACGGACGGGGGGTAGATCAGGCCATGTGTCAATGTGGTGCTCTATAATGACGGGGTCAAGACCGGGCATTTCGGTATAGGACCAGGCAAAGACATCACGGAAATCTCTGAAGAGGTTAGTGTATTCCTCAATCTCTTGCTTACTGCAGAAGGCTCCTAAAGTGATGAGTTCAGGGGCACTCCCGGGGGGCAGCGATATCAATTTGGATGACAGGTGAGATGTTAGCCATGTTACCCTCCTCGAAGGCGTCAGGAGCAGGAATAGGGTCCTTGAGCCAGTCGACCTTGGTGGGAAGGAAGTCTTTGGATTCAACCGCAAATTGGGTAGCGGTGCTAGAGGAAGATGCTTCTGGGAGGAAATAGGAACGATGGTGCATGTCATCCCAGGGATACTCCAGGGCAGTGAGTGCCTCAAGAATCTCCTCATCAGTACGGAAAGTTTGGGCCGTCAAATCGGTTGACGTGGGAACGGTAGTGGAAGAGATCATGTAAATGGTGTTGACCTCCCCGGATGGGGGTGAGATCGGGGGGTGAATCTCCTCAATAGTGGTTGGTGTTGTCTCAAGATCCTGATTGTTCATCTCATAGAGAGCCGCTCTGTAATCTGGGAGATCAGGACAATGATGTGAGTAGTGCCCGTAAACACCACATATAGCACAGGGGTGGTTGGTACGCAGGGATTTATCTTTAGGCTTGGGAGTGGGGTTTAGTTCAACAACCGGGATGTTGGGGTCGTCGTCGAGCATCTGCATGTGTTCTTGTAATGTAGGTAACTGTGGACACTGATGAGTCGCATGGCCTAACTCGTCGCACAATGAGCATTTGGGAGGAGCACGAAATACTGGGGGTTTTTTACTATCTTAGGAGGTGGTACAGCAGTGTAAGGTTGGGGACCTCTGCCCCCAGTGGGTTTGGGAGTAGGGGGAGGATTCATGGAGGATGAAGGGGTAGAGACACCAAGGGGTGGCTGAGTGGTAGTAGCCATGGGTTGCACCGGTTGGAGGACGATGCTTGGTGTCGGCGGGGGAATGGGAGGCGAAAGATACCAGACGGGTAATCCCAAGGTTATCCTAGGGAGGCTAAGGGTAGCCATAACCGGGGTGCTTACTACTCCCGATGGAGGGACTAGGAAGGGGATTGTATGGATAGGTGTAACACCAATGTGGCTAGGTACCAGTGGTGGTTTAGGCAACAAGGGTGGTTGATTGGTAGTTGTTTGGTTATCGTGGGAGAGGGTACATAAGTCAGACACTTCGGGCGTAGATGACGGGGGAGGAATGGATTGGAAGGTGGATGTCATCGGTGGGTCTGAGTAAACTCTAGGTCTCAAAGAGGAAACAAATGAGGTAGCAGCACCACTGACCGGTTGTTCAACCATGGGGAGAACATTTTCGGGTGCAGCGGGGGCATTTGGATCATAGTAAGTGAGTTGGTCCATCTTAACCACGCGTCCATCATGGGGGAACATCATGGTATGAAAGACAGAGGAAGCGACCGCCCGCATAGCATACATGTAGCTGCGACCGAGTAAGAGGTTGTAATCAAGCTGGGCGTTGATTACCTCGATATCGATGAGGACGGTTTTACCACCTAACTGGACAGGCACATTGGCTAGGAGACCTTGGGGCTGAGCCGAACGACCGTCGTAGGCATGTAACGCAGTGGTGGACTGCTGGAGGGTAGGGGATCCCAACTTCTGCCATACGAATGTAGACATAATGCATGTGGAGGCACCTTCATCGATGATGCATCGATGGATGACAAGATTCCGAACGGAAACAGAAACTTGGAATTCTAAGGTGGAAGGCAGGCGTGGTTCGGACTGGTCCAAATCAAATGCCATCAAATTCGAATCATTTGGGTCAATAGCCCCAATGGCTGAGAGTAAAGTCTTACACTGGGATGGGCAGTTCTTCAAGACTTCTAACGCAGACATGGCTGCGGGAGATTGGGCTAGGTCGTCTACAATGTTGTAGTTGGACGCAGCGCGCGCATTGGGGTTGTTGTTGATACGGCGAAGTGGGAAGCGAGGGGCTTTGGAAGCACCATCTATCAGAGGTGGAGGTATACATAACACTTGATCAGTGGGATGAGCGTTAGTGGTTTTATCAGTGGGAGGGGTTTTAGAGGTGGAGCCATATTGGTTCCGGCGAGTCTGAAGGTTGACATTTGCGGAAGACATCATCAACAAGTTGTGGGTACCTGAGTCAAACATGGGTTGATCAGGAGCAGCGTATGTGATCTGTTGTTGTTGGGGTGGCGCATTGGCTTGGGGGGGTGCCAACGGCTGAGTGTTCACGATGCCTTGGGTTGGTAAGGGGTTTTGCAACACCAAAGGTGGCTGCTGAGGTTGTGGAGGGTTGGGCTGCGCTTGAGGAGCTACATGTCCTTGGCGATGGGCATCATCAACCCAAAGTTGCTGAGCTCACTCCAAATGTGGGAAAGTATGTGTGTAGTGGCCATAGACCCCGCAGATAGAACAAGGATGGTTCGTTCTCAAATTAGGGTTTTTAGCCTGCTTGGGCAGGCGATCAGGGTTTTGGTTAGCGGGGGCCGCATTGTTGTTGTCTGGGGGATTAGGTGGTTGACCACCTTGGTCTGTAGGTTGGTTATTCCCACTATTACGGCCCTTGCCGTGGTTTTATTGGCCCTGGTTGCGTTGGTTGTTCTGGTTTTGCTGCGGGTTGTTTTGGGCGTAAACTTGCCCTTGAGCAGCAGGTGGGTTTTGAGGTTATGCAGGTGCAGGAGCAGGCTGCGGTGGATGATAGGTAGGTGGAGGCTGCGCAGGTGCGGAACCTTGAGGAGGTTGCTGATATGTCTGCGGAGCAGGTTGTGGGTTGACCACAGGGGCTGCTTGTGGCGGGTAATAAGCTAGTTGGGCTTGGGAAGGCACAGGAGCTGGTGCAGCCTGCTGGTGGTAATAAGTGGGTTGGGCCTAAGGAGGCGTAGGAGCTGGTGCCGCCTGCTGGTGGTAATAGGGCTGAGGTGCGACCGGGGGCTTGTAAGCAGGGGGCACATGACCGAAGCACTGAGGTGGACAGGTGGGCCCATGGGAATGAAGGTGATGTGTCATAGGAGCATATGAGTTGGTAGCCCCAGACTGTGAGGTAGCCCGCGAAAGGTCGGGGCCTGGGGTAGGACGTGCTATGGAAAAGGGTTGGGGATGCGAAGAAACCCGGCCAATGATGCCGTCTGCAGCGTGGGATGCCCCCGGCGCATCATGCTGGGAGGACTCACCGCGAGGGGCGTCAGGTATAATGGTATACAGGTAACCCGACTGGGCATAAATAAGGTTGAACTACTGTGCCTTAGGGATGGCCTCTTCTTCAGACTGGGGTCTTTCGGAAGCTACATCTTTAGCAATGATAGGCAGAAGGGACTTGAGGAACCAATCTAGGAAGATACGATTGTCTAATTTGATCTTACATAAGCTTCGGCGTCGATGCCACTCATGAATGTGGTCCGTGAAGTGGGTAGCCGTGTTTTGTCTGCAAGATAGGAGTATCTCAACGCCTGCGTCATAGCGGACAGGTAACTGGAAGAACTGCAGGAAGGTCGAGGCAAGGGAAGCAAAGGTGGCATGGGTCCCGTGGGGTTGCTCGATATACCACTTGGCTGCAGAGCCAGTGAAGGTGCACTGTAACAGACGGAGGTGAATAGAGTCATCCACTATGGAGTTGGAGGAACACCATAGATGGAAGGACATGATATGGTTTTGTGGGTCCTCACCTGCCTTGCCCTCGAACTTAGGGATGTCCGAGGGGAGTTTGGTGGGCATATGAGGCCACGCACGGTCGTGTCGGATAGGGTCGTTGGTCAGTCTGGCTAGATCAGGTAGGTTGAGGCTAGCCATTAATGGCAGACTGGAAGAAGGATGTGACACAGGAGTGGGTTGGACCAAGTTGGGGGCCATGCCCCCCAGTAGAGGGGCAAGGTTGGGAATGTTGCCCCCAAGTGGGGGGACTAAGGTAGTATAGGATGGGCCTGCACCACCATGGGTAGTGTGAGTCACTGGTGGAGTGGTGGTATGTATGCCAGCTACGGGAATGGGAATGGTGACCGGGATGGTGGATGTGGCCCCCATCGAGGGAATTCCCAGAGCAGGTGTGGTAACTGGTGTAGTGGTGGATGTGCCACCAATGGTCCCTACAACGAAAGGAGTGGAAGTCACGCCAGCCATGGGGCTAGTAGGGGCAGTGTAAATGGGGTTCTCAGACTCTTCTTCAGAATCGGAGGTAAAGTAAGGGGCGTCAATATCTGGTGACGGAGTCCTATACCGTTGACGAGTGGAGTCAAGTGACAAGGCTCTAGATCTGTGATAAGTGGTATCAAGTGATGATGACGTGTGGTGTCAAGCGAACCATGCTGTGGGGGCTCGCCCCTGAGGCACCGAGAATGTCTCGGGGACTCAATGGTGATAGATGGTGTTGAAACTCTGTGGGTTGAGGTGAGTAAAAAACAGCTCGAAAACCCTAATGCAACCGAGTGTGTAGAAGGAGAGCTCAAAAACAAGGCACTCAGGCCAACAACCAACTCAAAACACCCACTGTAACAACTATGCTACAATAGGTGGAGTACCAACAAAATGGTCAGAATACCAACAAGCAGCAGGTTTCCTAAAAACAAAAAATGGTGGACTCACTAGACCAAAAGGAGGTAAGGGAGCATGCAAACACCTAACTAAAAGGTATTCTGACTCAACTAGACATATCCTCTACAAGGTGATGAAATCCAAGTCAGACACTATGAATAGGAAAGCCAAGTGGCTAAGATGTCCCCCTACTGGGAGGGACACCGGGTAGTCAATCCTAGAAGAATGGCAACTAAGATACCCTGTTCATGACACGTCCAGAAAGGTGAATCTGCCGTTTGGTCCTTTTACCGCAATACCCCAATACAAGGATATCCTGAGAACTGCGAAAGGTAGCCCTTCGGTTACTGAATGGAGTGCGGTATTCCACTCAGGCCTCTAGAACTAGTCTCGTGACTTCAACCCTCCTAGGGGAGAGGCCCTCTGGTAAACTGGTTGTGACCGTGCCAAAAAGTACTAGGGTATTTTGGTTCCCTAATTGGACAACAGCTATGTCTCAAGTGTAAATAACCGAGGGATGTTATCGGAAGCCTATCCCCCCAATCCTACCTAACTACAAAGATTCTTTTGTGTTCCCCAAGTGGGGTTAGAATATTGGTTGAGTTAAGTAGTTTTTAAGGCTCACTTGAATTATGTGACAGAGTGTGTGCTCGTGAGATAATGATGAACCCAAGTAGAAAGTGCCACTAGGGAGGGAAACTTTCTATCTAGTAATAACAATACAGAAATTAACTTTTAAAATGCACAATTTTCCTTTTCAAATTTAAAATGCTAAAAATGAAAAAAACGGTTCTGTAAATGAAACAGAGAAAACTACAGAAAAATGCTGTAAGGAAGGGTGGCTGCAGGTAGGACAAAGGGATGTGCTGGTGCAGAAAATAGTGCAACAAAGTTTTGGGCTCAAAACTGGAAAAAATGCAGAAATCAGACCGCGGGTCTATAGCGAAATTAGGCAGTTGGACCGTGGGTTTGAGGGAAACAGGCGCGGACAGGACGCAGGTTTTTGGCAGACAGACATAGTCGGGACGCAGCAAAGGGATCGAAAGTCGCAGTCAGGACGCGGGAAAGACGCCGAAATGCGCCGGCGGGTTGCGGGAAACTGGACGAAAGCCGCAAGCGGGATGCCGGAAAGAGGGTAATAGCCGCAGTCAAACCGTCCCAAACAAGCTAATAGCCGCGGCTGGATTGCAGGTAACAGACTGAAAGCGGACGGCAGGTCGTTGGAAACAGTCTGAGAGCCACGGTCGGGTCGCAGGTAAGTGCCTGAAAGGTGCAATCGGCGCGCGACTGTGTGGGGAAAAAATGCAGTATACGGCGGCCAAAAGGGACAGCCAAACAGAAAAAAGATTTAAAAATTGTAACCAGAAATTCAAACTTAGGGGAGTCGCCAAAACTGTAGCTAGGTTTTTACCCCTAGCTTGTGCAAATGAGAACCTACTAAGGAGAATGGACTCCTTAGTAGCAGTTCAGTAAATGTAAATTATTATGCTAAAACAGAAATATAAACTACTCTAAAACATGTGCATGAAACATAAACAACAAGATGTAAATAATGGTTTTTGTATTAGTATTACCTCCAATGTGAAGGTTGGTGAAGCTCTTGCAATGTCCAAGAGGGTTGCTCCAAGCTTTAATGTGCTCCTTCTCTTTCTCCAATGGTGGAAATGGTCCAAAAGGGGCTCTCAAGGTGAAAATGGCTCAATGGTGAGCTAGGGTTTCAAGAGAGATTTTGGCAGAGTAAGGGTATACTTGATTGTGGATATGGAATAAGGGGTCTCCATCACCTATTTATAGTTTTTTGGTGGTGGAGTGCTGGCCCATGGTTTTGGGAACCATATGGTTTAGGGCAGCTGTATAGGGTTTTTTCCTCCTATTCCTCATTATTTTATATTTTTTATTCCCTTTTTAGAGGGATTTTGCTATTTTTTGGAGGAAAAAGGGGTTTCTTAGCCTTTTTGAGGCTTTTTTGATGGTTTTGTGGCCTTTTGGAGGCTTTTTAGTGGGATTTTTAGGGTTTTTAAGGGAAATATGGTAGGAAAATGGACAAATGAGCCATGTAATGAGGTAGATGAGGTAGTGAACACTTTTTGGGTGTTAACACTGAGTGAAAAGTAATGGAGGGTGACGCACCCTGCAAGGGTGCACAAGAGTGTTGGGAGACACAACGACGCACTCTACACACTGGGTAACCGTGTCAACAACGCAAGCTATAAAATGACAGAGAGCATAAGCAACACAGTCTGCAAACATGCTAAGTGCATCAGAAAATAGTGACTTGGGTGAGGAATGTCCCAAGTGCGTCGGGTGGGATCTAAGCCACAAAAATAAAAACTCTCCCAGAATAAAAAGGTAAAAGGCCTAATGAAGATCCGAAATAGAGTCTGGATAGCATAGAAACTCTCAGATGGTCAGATCCAAAAAGAAAAATCAACTTCAAGGCTAGAGGCTAATTGGAAAGAAAACAAAGAAACCAAAATGTAATGAAATCAAAAACATAGACTACTATCCCCAGTACGGTCGCCAAATTTGTTTACGGACAATCTGTATGAGCAAACTCAAATAGATCTCCCTATTCTAAATGGTTTAGATATAGAAAAAATGAGTACATAACACGAGTATAGCTCCTAGATCAATTGAATTGCAAGACAAATAAATATATGGCTTACCTCAATTATGCAATTCCTTTCTCCTTGCTGCTCCAAGCTCCAATTATTCATATATTTAGATGCAAAACCATACAAATAATGTGGAAACAAACAAGTGATAAAATCACATGGATGTGAATTGATCTAGATTAACAGTCAAAGAGGAAAATCCTAAACATCATTAACACAATAACATTCATAGAAATAACTTGTATTAAATGTAATAGTAAGAAGTACAAAGGGAGAGATGTTACAACCAAAGCTTTGACACCATAACCTCCTTCCAACAATCTTAGCCTCCAAGATTGAATGCTTATCCTCCTAATGGATGAAGAGGATCACCTAGAGAAATTTCACTAGCATAAGGTACTCTATCCTTCCTCCCTTAACAATGGAGAGGGGTTTCATATATATAGATCTAAAGGGATAGTAGAAGTTAAGGATTTAGGGGAGAGGCTTAAGGGATCATCCCACTAGACAAGGGGATCGATTTACACCTTTACAGGTAAGTAGGGATAAGTCTTCATGCCATCCAAGCTTCGAGAAGTCGCTCAAATCTTCTCTTTATCCACTTTAACCAACTGTGATGCACCTTGCACAAGGGAAACATGCACCAGAGAGAGATCAATGCAACTTGTACAAAGGAACACTATGTCACTGACGCACTCTGCTAAGTTGCAGAGCGCATCACCTTGAACTTGACGCACCTTGTTGGGAAGTAGGGCACGTCGGAGTGACAACAAAAGGTTAAAGGGGAAGACAAAAACTTATCTTTCAGTGTTTTAGCTCAAGAACTTTAGGGATCAGGGCATATAGATGACACATCAGTCATGGTGATGAGATTTTGGTGTAACATGAGTCCAACTAAACAAACAGAAAAAATACTCATAAATGAACTCAATGAAATGAAGGTTAGATTTCTTCATCAAGCTAACAACCAAGGTATTGTTCCAAATGAACTGAAAACAAGTAATGTCTGGATCCCATGGCTTGTGTTGCATTCCAAAAGATAGGCATTCTCTACCACAAAAAATTGCAGGAAAAATATTGCCCATATACCACTGCCTTAGTTGCAAACCTTTGAGTGGCAATGTCACATGTGGAAAACTAACATTCCAGAGATTGCCAGGATCCCATTGTCTCATCTGCATCTTTCCAAGCATTAGTAACAACAATAAAAATTCATCATAAAAATTCATCACTATGAAAAATGCAAGGAATGATGTAAAGATCATACCACCACACTGGAAGTTCAACATTTATAGTGCACAATTGAAACTTTGAGGGCCCCTGCATCAAAATATGAACTTCTCCAAGGTTAGGCCGAGACCAAGAGAGACTCTCCATCATGAAATACATATCCTCAAAGTGAGGCTGAATTCAAACAAGTCTCCCCCAATCAACCAGATAGTTCTCATGTTCCAAATGCACACAAGAATCAAGAGTGAGACCATTGAATCTCAAAGGAAAAGGGTGAAAGTCCCATGTCTCATCACCAAAACAGTAGGAATCATCCAACAATAAAATATGTCCATGCTTCTCCAAAAGAATTTAATATGAAATAAAATAATCAGCCATGTGTTCTTTCATCCAAGAAGTGAATGAAGAACCTCCACTAAAATCTGAACCAAGGAGCAAAGAAAACAAGGAGACTTCAACTGGCTCAAAGAAGTCTCATCAAGACACCCATGAATATGTGTATCATCAAGAAATAACAAAGGATGTTTCTGCCAATAATAATTTGCTTCAATCATATAATTCTTCACCTAAGTATTGGATGAAGTTCCCCCAACATCAAATGAACTAAACAAGGAGCCATGAAAATCATGAGTTTTCAAGTGACTCAAATGAACATCATAGGTGCATCCATGTAGATATGTATCATCATAAGGTAACAAACTATGATGCTACAAATGTAAATAATAAGGTTCTCTATTCATGTCATCATCAAAAGGAGAGATATGAGTTTCATACTCCTCATGTGGCACCATTAGAAAGAAACCTTTCACCCAATTTTCATCCCCAATTGATGTGGCTGAAAAAGAAATAGGGGGTGAAGAATTGTGAACCAACCTTAACTCTTTGCAACTCTTACCCATCAAAATTTTTAATGCATATTCTCCATAATTGGCTGGTCCAACTATTGTGATATCATGTGCCTCCTCCAAGGCTCTGCAACTCTCACCATGAGGCAACTCATAATCTCTCTGAACAAGAACAAGTGCTTGTCTTCCTTCTTGTTTGAATGTAGCCTCTTCAAACACCTGCATATCAACATGTACCTCATGTTCCACCATCACATGAGGTTTTTCCTTTGTAATAGAAATTATTTCAGCCATTGAATGAATGTCTTATATGTAGGGGGTGTAAAGGACCTTTGCAAATTCTCTTGAAGTTGCTCAATCTGCACCATAGATTTTTGGAGTGTATTTTGGGTGGACTCCAACTCATTTGAGATATTTTCATTCTCTTATACATCCTTCAAGTTTATTCCATGATACAAACCAACAAGCTCAATTAAATAATCTCTATCAGAAAGCAAATTCAAAAAATTACCTTTGGTGTCCAATATTGCCTTCTGTATTTTCTCCATGTCTTCAAGGGAAGATTTATCCTCCACACACCAACAAAATTTTGAAACCAGTGCATGTGTGTCATGGAGAGTTTTCACGGCCTTTTGAATCTTCTTTTAATCCATATTCAAGGACCTTGCAAGAAAATGAGGCTCTTGCAAATGAACCTCCTCATCTTCTGTCTTTCTTGGACCAACTTCATGAAGCTCAAGTGGTGATGGGGAAGTTGATCTTGGTTCTTCTTCAAATTATACAAGGTATTCATATCCATGGTCAATGGAACTTTGTATTGCAGAAACACTTTCAAAAGTGATCTCTATGTCACCAACATAGAGGTGTGAGAAACCATCAGTAGGTACTCCTTCACAGTTCAAGCATCCATCAATAGATGCTCTTTGATTCATGTCCAAAGTAGAGTATGTCTCAGAATGGTTTTCAGTATTTTCAATGGAATCTTCTTCATGCTCATGTGATGTTTATTCATATTTTTTAGAGTCACTTGGGAGTGACTTTCGACCCTCTTCATGTAATTCTTCTTCTTCTTTACCTATTTCAGAACTAGGTGGCTCATGGGTCTCCTCCTTTTCACTCAAACATATATGATTTTATCTCCAAGGTATTTTGTAAGAAGGGAATATAATTTTCTTCACTAACTCCACATCTTCATTCTTGGGTCTATATACAAACACCCAATTGACATAGTCTTCAAAAGGAATGTCCTTTTGTATATCTCCCTTCAAAGCAAGATATGCTTGATATTGTTGAGGCAAGGTTTTACATGCTACTCTCAACATTCTAATTCATTAATATGATTAGAATTTGGTGGTATGGGACATTCATATTCATCATACATAGGGTCATATGAATAACCTTCATTCCTTATGAAATTGTAAGAAGTGATGCATGATGGAACCTCTTCCTCATACCATTCACATTCTTCTTCATACTGCTCATAAGAATTGTACTCATAGGAGTCATCATAATAGTAAGACATGGATTCCACTTATTATTAAATGGATGATATTAATGCGCGGGTTCAAGGAACATGCTTTGATACCACTGCAATATCCCCAATTTGAAAATTTACTCAATTTGGCCAATTTTCGAACCTTGGACTAGTGAAACCCCAAACTGTCCCAAATGACCCCAAATGGTTTAGAATTGTGGAAGGAGGGAATTGGGAGGTAATAGAAAACTTTAATAAATTCATTAGACACCAAAACATATTCTATACACATCCATGGTATGAAATTTACAAGGAGAGAATATTCGTGAAAAAACTAGTTAATTGGATTGGTGGAAAACCCACCTAGGTCAGACACTGTTTTCATTTACAAACATTGTACTTCCTTGACTAATATTCTATATGAAACTTGTATCTATTATAGGACATCAAGGACAACATGTATGCAACATTATATCATTTTTTAGGGTCGAATAGTTCTCCCAAAGGACAGAAGCTTCTAGAGTATATAATTTGGGTGAAAATGGTAGACAAGGGGCCTTGAATTTATGTCACAAAATATAGTAACACTTTAGGGGTATGCATACATTATTTGGGACATAAATTTAACTCCATATAAATCTCATAACATAGACAAAAATCTCAGAAATATATGATATAAAACATGTGCAATATCATTCGAAAATCACCATGAAAATACTATGAGGGAAATGGCTCGAATCTCAGTTTTAATTGGAAATGTCACATGAAGTACTTGGTATTTAGAACTGTGGCTCTCATGATATGTATATTACAGATTTATTCAGAAACTAACATGTCAATAAGGTTTAAATAGCAATCCTCCATTATCTAGATGCAATAAGAAGTGCGCCATCACACTTTTACATGACATTGAGAGAAAGAGGAAACTAGCTCGAATATCAATGTTGCTTGGAGAAATAGTACATGAAGTGATTAGTAATTCAAGCTGTGGATATCATGATATATCCATTACAGATTTATGCATCCATTAACAAGTTCATAAGGTCGAAACAACAGCCTTCCATTATCTATATGCAACAATGAGTGCACTATCTAACTTTACATGAACATTGAGAGAAAGATAGAAGAATGAGAGAATATGAACTCAAACTCAGATGGGGGTTGAACCTGCATAAAAAAATATCCATGAATGTTCATCTTACCCTACATTTTTGTAATCAATGATAATAGGAAGTCTGTGGAAGAGTTTTTGAAATCGATAGTTTAGAACCTATTAAGCAGGTTCATCCTCAGGAGAAAATATCACTCTTTTTAGCACGGGTGAATGAAGAATAAATAATGTTTGTTTTATTTTATTTTTTATTTTTAGGTTTATGGTTTTTTGGTCTTGATAGGGGCATGTCAGTTTAGTTTTTTTAGGGCTTAGTATAATTAATAAAACAATTTGATAATGTTTTTAAAAAAAAATTATAAATTTTTTAAGTTTAACATAAGTGGATTAATTTTTAAATTATTATTTAATTATCTAAAGTGTTTTTAAAAAATCTAATTAATTTATTATTATTATTATTTTAAGTGTATTAGAATAGTATTTTTTATTTAAAACTTATTTATGTGAAGTATTATAATAAATTTTTTTAATGTAAAGTATTATAATAAATTTTTAATCTATAGTGTTTTAACAATTTTTTAAAGATTTTTGTTTTATGAGGAAGAGTATTTTTAATAAAAACTTTTTTAAAAACTTTTAAAAAATTTTTAAAATTTATTAATAATTAGAAAGGTTTATTAATAATATTAAAATCTAACTTTAAGGTTTGAAGTTAAATTAGATAAATTGATTATTATCAGTTTTTAGTATAGTTTTAGGATTATTAATAAAACCAATGGTAAAATAAGGTGTATGTTATTTCTCTATCTTGTTATAATGTATATTTATTTAAGTTACACTTACTTGTTTCATAAGTGTATGTCTTGTTAGATTTATTGAATTTCACTTGTTTTGAGTTTATGAACTATAGGTTTCCAAGCTTCTTTTAACTTGACGCCATCATCACGGTTAAAATTCTTTCTACATTTCTCGATTTCTATTGCTTCGCGAGTTTTCCTTTTGTGATAATGAGGAACAATGGCTAAGACCTTAGAGTCTTCTAAGCAAATATGATGTTTTGTGTTATGAACATGTTTAGCCATGGCCGATTTCTTTATTCTTTCATGTCGAAGGTCTGCGCTTGTTCCTTTAACCTAACTGCGATTGATCTACCAGTTTCACCTATGTAGGAATCACCACATGAGCAAGGAGTTTTGTATACACCTTTTTGGTTTTTGGGATCGATAGGGTCCTTGGCTTTGTCAAGCATGGTTCTCAAGGAGTTGGGAGGAGCAAAGGACACCATAATGTTATTATTTTTTAGAACACTCGCAACCTTGTTAGTGGTGCCATGTATATAAGGAAGGGTTATTCTAGGGCGGTTTATATCAACTTCTTTTTTATTAATTTTATTTTTATTTTTGTTCTTCTTTTTTATGTTGTGGAATACTTTATCAATCTCTTTACCTTTATAACCATTGTTTGTGAGGGATCCTTTAAGGTGCTTTAGCTCATCTTCTAAGTGGTGTTTATCTGAGACTCGCCATGCGTGTGTGGCTAGGGTGTTTATAATGCCAACTTTCTGGGCTGGATGATGGTGTGAGTCGGCATGGAGGTATCTATCTGTGTGAGTTTTCTTCCTGTATACTTGGTGAGAAAGAGACCCATCCAGATTCTTTGTGATAAGAACATCTAAGAAAGGAAGGGAGTTATGTACCTCCTTTTCTATGGTGGATTTAATACTTTCACATTGATTATTCATATGGTTTAAGAACTCATTCAGTTTATCCTCACCATGTGGCCAATTACTAAAAACATCATCTACGAATCTGAGCCACCACTTTGGTTTATGCGGAAATGCATTGATTGCTTTTTCTTCTAGATATTCCATGAATAGATTAGCAACAATGGGAGAAAGTGGTGAGCCCATGGCAACCCCTTCTGTATGTTCATATATTTCTCCTTGAAAGGAGTAGGTAGATTTTAAGCAAATCTCTACAAGTTTAGCTAAATAAATTTTTCAATAAAAAATACTATTCTAATACACTAAATAATAATAATAATTAATTAATTATATTTTTTAAAAACACTTTAGATAATTAAATAATAATTTAAAAATCAATCCACTTATGTTAAACTTATAAAATTTATTAAAAAAAAATTTAAAAAAAATTATCAAATTGTTTTATTAATTATACTAAGCCCTAAAAAACTAAACTGGCATGCTCCTATCAAGACTAAAAAACCCTAAACCTAAAAATAAAAAAACTAAAACAAACATTACTTATTCTTCATTTACCCATGCTAAAAAGAGTGAGATATTCTCCTGAAGATGAACATGCTTAATAGGTTTGAAACTGTCGATTTCAAAAACTCTTCTACAGACTTCCTTTCATCATTGAATATCCATGAATCTCTATTGAGAGGTATGAATGACCTCTCCATCAACCAACTTGGATGGGAATCTTGCACCCTCTAAATTGTCTCTAAGGCAGGGAGGATGAACATCCACCGTGCAAGGAGAAGCTTGAATCTCTCCAAAATTGCAAAGATGCAAATAACAAATGACCAAAATATGAGATATTTAGACTTGGCCTCCTTTAGTAACTTTAGTTGGCTCATTTACCTCCTTAGAACTGAAAATAACTCCTAATTACTTATTAAATTTGAATTAGTGGGGGTTATGACCCTTCATTGGCCCCACATGACACTTGGCTCATATTTTGTCTCCAACTCCTCCATGAATTCGAATTGGGGAATATTTTGGATTCTTTGGAGATGTGTAACTTCTCTCATACGCCCTCTTGGTCTATTTGTAGCTCTTACATTGTCATATATGTCATAGAATCTGTCATAAGTGTCATAGAATCTCTCATAAGTGTCATAATACTTATCATAGTTGTCATAGAATCTATCATTGCCTAGTTTTAGCCCTATGACTCTTCCTCTTCCTTCATGAATGTTACCTCTTCCCTTCCAACTCGAATTTGGGGATGGATCCATGTTTAAAGGAGGAATATTCTCTCATGTGGACCCCACATGTCCACTTATGCCCCCCCAAGTCTAACTAGGACCTAATGCCACTTCATTTTGGAGAATTTAAAATTTATTCCATAATTTATTGGCCTATTTTTCCACCATCAATTTAGAATATTGAATTTTCATGAGAAACTATAAACCTTGGGGTTAAATGTCAATATTTTAATTCTTCCACATAACCCTTAGGAATTGTGTAGGCCAACTTAATTATTTATCTAAAAATCATTTAATTTGGGACATAACACTAACATCCATGTCTATCACCTTCAAAAAACCCCGAAGGTAAAAAGGGGCACATTAGATCACAATCAGTGGTGATTGGAGCTCAAAACCCCCACTAGAGTCAAGAACTCAAGTGGACTGAACTAGAACACTAAGTTAGCTCTTAAAATATAGGGATCTGAATATGGTAGGACTAAAATCATGCATTTAGGGTGCATCAAGTGGATAATGGGTCCTAGATGAAATCTCCACACCACTAAGGGGATAACAACATCATCAACTACTAGGAAAAGGTAAATAATGCTAAGGTGGACAAGGTTGGAGTATTAATTATCCTAACACTCCCCCCTTAATCCAAACTTGGAAATAATTAGACATATTGGGCCCTGGTTATTGATACCAAAGGTCACCCATACAATAAAAAAACAAACTGTAAAAAAAATAACTATCCATGAAACTAAGGAAACGGGGAAAACCTCATGGGAAAAAAAAAACCCTCAAAAATGAATAGTAGGGAACTCAAACATCTTTCACACCAAATAGAGATTGGAGATAGAAAAATCTCTTCTGAGTGAAAAACTTTGTGAAAATGTCTTCAATCATATCCTCTGTAGGACAATAATGAAGTGAGATGGTCTTGTTGTGCACTAGTTCCCTAATGTAGTTCATGTGAACCTCAGTATGTTTGGTCCTTTTCTTCTTAACTGAATCACTGGAGATCCTTATGGCACTTTGATTATCACAGAAAAGGTCTACTAAAGTTGAAGTATCAATGCCAAACTCTGTCAAGATCCCATGTAACCAAACTTCCTGGATAGTTGCATTCACGGCCCCTATGTACTCTCCTTCTGCTGAAGAGAGTGTGAGTGCTTCTTTCTTATTGCCTTACCAATAGATTGGTCCTGATCCAAACATGAACACGTACCCTGAATTATATTTCCTGTCAATGTTGTCTCCATCCTAGTCTGAGTCAGTAAAACCAACTAGATCTAACTGAGAACCAACAGAATAATGAATACCAAACTCTCTCATACCTTGCACATAGTGCAAGATCCTCTTTTCTTCCTTCCAATGCAACTCATGTGGCTCCTTCATGTACCTATCCACAACACCAACATCATATGATAGATTTGGTCTCGAATATGTCAAGTACAACAAGCTACCAATCAACTGTTTGTACAACATGCTATCAACCAAAGGAGTAGAACCACCTTCTTCCAATCTAATGCTAGATAGGAAATGAAAAGTTGCAGCTTTACAATCAGTCATGTGGAACTTTTTGAGCAAGTCAGATGCATACCTAGACTGTGAAATCATGATTCCTAGAGCATTTTGAGTTTCTTCAAGGCCAATAAACTGTTTCAACAGTCCTAGATCTGTCATGGAGAAGGATTTACTCAAATAATACTTGATGTTATTCAACCCAGTAGATGAACCACCAGTGACGAGTAATCATCCACATACAAAACAATCAATAGTAGGAAACCTCCGTTCTGCTGCATGTAGACATTGCAGTCAGATTTGCACCTCTCAAACTTTTGTGACAGTAATAAGGAATCCATATTGGTATACCATGCCCTTGGGGATTGCTTGATACCATACAATGATCTCCTCAGTCTGCATACCAAGGATGGATCATTAGTGTACCCCCCAAGCTATTTCATATAGATCTCTTTTTCTAAGTAACCATGCAGGAAGGCACTCTTCACATCCATGTGATGTACCTCCCACAGATTCAAAGCTGCAATGGCCAAAACAAGTCTCATTGGATCCATTCTTTCCATAGGAGAAAATGTCTCATTGTATTCCAAACCCTGAACTTGTGAGTACCCATTTGCAACCAACCGAGCTTTGTACTCAATTGTAGATCCATCCGAAGCAACTTTTGTTTTGTAGATCCATTTGCAGTGAACTAGCTTTCTCCCTAGTGGAAGAGAGACAATATCCCATGTCTCATTGTTCTGCAGTGACTCATATTCTTCATCCATGGTTTCCTGCCATCTCGGATCATGGAAAGCCTATCTAAAGGACTGTCGATCATACCCCACCATCATGTAGCACCTCTCAAGGAGAAGTGGATCTGTATGACATAGTGCAATATTTTCATCTTGATACTGAGATTTGGTTCTTCTATGCTCAGATGGATCTCTAGCAATGCTCCCAGCAGCCTCAGGAATCTTTTGATCCCATTTAGGATTTGGATTGGGAGTAGGTGTTGGATCTGGATCTAGACCTGCTTGATCTTCATACTCAATATCTAGATCTTATTCATCTTTTTCCTCTTCTTCAGAATATGAATGTGGATCATCTGAAAAAACATCATTACAATAAAATGGAGTAGGCAAATCAATTATACCTTGATCTTCAACTGGCTTTAGATCATGCAATGGATCTTCATCGAACTTGAAACTTATTTCAATGAAGCATATTTTGGTTTCAATATCCATCATCTTGTATGCTTTTGCATCTTCTGCATATCCAAGCATAATTCATTTACTACTTTGAGGTTGAAGCGATTTTCTTTTTTCAAAGAGTATTTTGTCCCATGCCTTGGATCCAAAAACCCGTAGGTGAGAGACATTAGGTTTGTGTCCCTTCAATAATTCGAATGGAGTGACCTCATCCACATATTTGTGGGGTACCCTATTCTAAATATATGTAGAACAGTTTACTACTTCTTCCAAAAGATATGGTGGAATATCCCTTGCCTCAAGCAAGCAGGTAGCCATCTCTTTCAATGACCTATTCTTCCTCTCAGCTACACCATTTTCATTTGGTGTGTATGGGACAAAATGTTGCATTTGGATGCCCTCAGAAGCCAAAAAATGTTGCAACTCCTTCTTGATGTACTCCCCTCCATTATCTGATCTGATTGCTTTGATATTCTTCTCAGCAATATTCTCAACTAAGACCTTGAAAAATTTGAAGGTTTCAAATACCTGAGACTTCTTCTTAAGAAATTAGATCCAAAAGAACCTAGAGTAGTAATCGATGAAGGTCAGAAGGTATCTGGATCCATTCATAGAAGTTGTGGGCATCGGTCATGAGACATCAGTGTGTATCAAATCACGTATGGAGGTGTTACAGCTGCAACCTGAGCCCCAAAATTTTCTAAAATTGTAGGGCCCATCCTTTATTTTTTTAATTTACTTAGAGTTTGTTTCATCTTTTATATGCTTACTTTTGACACTTAGAATTTTTTCTTAAAAACAAAAGAAAAGGCAAGTTTTTGAATCGGGAGAACTTGCAATTTCCGTCGAAACGATCGGAGCAACATTCCATTTTCCGCTGAAATGGTCGGAGAATAATTCCATTCTCTGCCCAAACAGTCAGAACAATTATGAAAGAACTCCGAAATACTTAGGTATTTTTCTTAAAATTCGTGTTTCGGAGTAGAATTTGAAGTCACACCGATACAGTCGGAGGGTAAAGGAAAACAGGCCAAATCAGAGGAGTTGTTTGTTTCACACTGGAATGGATCGGAGAAAATGGGAAATGACGTTGAAACGTTTCGCTGTCAAAATGAAAATTTCTCCGAAACTTATATTTCCAATTAAATCGGTAGAAAATGAAAAAAGAATCGAAGAAAAATGGAAAGGGGCTCCAAAACGGTATCAATGCAAATTTAAAAGGGTTCATGCAAATGGAAATCGACGTAAAACATTTTTCTTACCCAAACAGTTTCGGTGAAAAATGGTATATTGTGCCGAAACACATCGGTGACAAAAGGGAACAACCGTCGAAACAAGGTCGGTGCCAAAAGAGAATTGCCCCGAAGCACTTGCGGCGTAAAATAAAAGGTAACCCGAAAAGGCATGATTTGACCGCATTGACGCATTTAATGCTAGGGTTAGTGATTGGTATATATATATAGTGTAAAATATTTTCCTGTCACATTGCTTGAAATGACGTTTGGGATAAATCATTGAAGCCAGAATTCGCTTGATGCTGTTGATTTTTTCATTTGGACAAACCCCTCGTTGTTCGGTAGGTCGTTTATCCTTTCACTTTGTTTTATAGAACGGAGTTTTGCCATAGGAATTTGAAAATCCATCATTAGTGCTTGAATTAGGTTAAATTGTGAAACTTGAGAGAGTATAAGGGTGTGCTTAGTTTTTCAGTAGGGTAAAACGTTGTTTTGATAGCCACAGAGGGCCTCGGAACTAGAATATTTCAGACTTGAGGGCTTTCCCGTAAAGTGACCGCCACATCTCCAAAGATTATGCTTTCTTTAAAAATTTCCCTGACTGGGGTTCCACTAGATAAATGTGATGGAATTTGCATAAACCCCTACAACGAACACCCATATCGTCGAGATGTATTCTCGTCTATTGTTCTTCCCATTTTTTGCTTCCTCATACTTCACCGAAGAGATGAAACCTATTAGGTTAGAATGTGAGAAAATCAAACATTTCGAGCATATACTTTCCAAGGAAACCTAGATTCATTTGGGTATAAATTCTCGTTGTGAAAAAATTTAGGGCAGTTCTTCAAGCCCATTAAGAACCCTGAATCTCCCCAGGTTGCGTAAACTAGAGAAACATGTAGTTCTGTTTGAAGAAAGAGTCCAGATATTGCATTTGTTTCAGTTTAAAAAATGGGCATGCTATATTGTTAATATACCCCATCGATGAAGCTATTCAATAAGACCTTAGTTAAACTCTTTTCCATATGGAGCCCAAATCAGTAATATGATAAGGTGACAATGGGACCGTCTATGATTCTAGAGAAAACTTGAAGACACTATGGTGATTTGTTCTTACTTTGGGCTAATGGTGCATTGGAGAATCTGGATTAGTCCAAATAAAGATCCATTTATACATTGTTCACTGCATATAGGTGTTCACTTTCCGACTAAGTTGCCAATACTGTGATAAACCCTAACCAACACCAAACACACCTGATATCATGGAAGTATCAATCTCCTAATTTTTGGGTTTCTTGCAAATAATATTGATAAAATATACCTCTGCATGTTGCTTTAAAATGTGTTTATTTAATGTTAAATTGCTCTTATAAATTGATTTTGATGTTACTTCAAGACTCAGAGATGCAAAGATGAGCTTCCAAGCATAAGAAAAAGGTGGTAGAATCAAATTCAGACGTTGAGGTTCTTTGGGAGACTCCAATGGATACAGTATATGAATACACCAAAGCAGTGACATGAGTCATCCCTGAATACAAATGGGGTGACTTATATCACCTCATCCGAGATCAGAATATGCCAGATGCATCCATTGAGGAGATGGTAGTGTATCAAAACATTAAAAGGTTCAGCCTCAATAAAGCTGCCACTCGACCTGAAATTTTCACATGCTCTAAAGTCATTGGATGGATTCTACCTCATGTAGATGTCGGCACACGAATCATAGCTAGAGCAAATAGAGTAGGATTGGCATCATTTTAACCAGCCATATCAACGCAGCATATAAATTTCCATCTCCCAAGGCTATGATGACCGATGACTGAATAAAGGGAGTCAACATAGACCATTTTGAATATGCCAAGAATATGTTGATCCCTGGAAAGTAGCTGAGACAATGGGAAAGTGGGGAGCATGATACTCAGAACATGACAGCCCCTTTTGGAATTATAGCTTTAATGTTGAGCAGAATATTTGGCAAGACGAATGGGAATATATCTAAACTAATTTGGGTGCCTCTCATGTACCATATCATCTTCCATGGTACCATATTCAATTGGGAAGGTATTATCTCAGAGACCATGACATCAAAGATAGCAGAATCCCAAGGAGGGATGACCTAGAAGAAAGCTGAGTTCTATATGTCTTCCTACTTGATTGAATGTATCCTGATTTGTTAGTTTTTCAGCATTTAATTCAATCTGATCTAGGATCTTAACTGAGAGAACAACATGTACAACATATCAAACACAAGAGACAAGAGACACGAAATCATTTCACCGGGGAAAACCAAGAAGGTGAAAAACCCCACAACTTCCTCAGAGATAGAATAAGCACCAATATAAAGATCAGTAAGATCAAACCCCAAGAGATAGATGACTACAGCAGCTACTCCTCCTACACTTGTGCGCACTCCTCCTCTATCTCACTAGTGCGAAGTGAGTGAATGAGAGAATATGTCAAATGAGAGAGTCACACTCTCTATTTATACTTTAACTTTCACTTGACCTTTACTCAACTAGGTCGTCCCCAAATTAACCACTTAACATAATGTTGACTAGGATGACCCCACTAGGGTGGTCTAACAACCCTTTAACCCACATGACTCATACACGGCTGACCCCATCAAGGTGGTCTAATAACCCATCAAGTATAAGTTATGATACTTACAATATGACTTGTGACACTTGCAAGTACAACTGACAACACTTCTAATCGGAGGAATAATACATCTCTGTTGGGGATACAATAAAGTACAAATACAATATCCAAGTGAATATCTACTGAAGTTACAAATACATCAACACTCACTCTTAACTAGGAAGGTATTCTCTTGACACAGGTCATCAATACATATAGGCACATGTCTTCAATTCTAGAGTTGGATCATCGTCCTTGGATCATGGAGTATCATAGTCACTGCTGCTGTAGTCATCATATCGATCACTGGGATATCTCTCAATTCTTCTCGTCATAGGAATTTCTACAGAGCGGGCCATCCTGTGGAATCCTCAGGACTAATTATGTGCATCAACAAAACCTTGAAAGAGTATCCCAGGATCCTTTATATGCCTAAGCACGACCGGCAAGATCTCCCAGGGAGCTATTACATGTGACCATCACAAAACCTTAAAAGAGTGTCCCAGGAACGTTTATGTGCATAGCATGACCGGAAAGAACTCTAAAGAGCATCCCAGGATCATTTATGTGCATAATCACGACCGACAAGATCTCCAGGACTGATTACATGTGAGCACCACCACAAAACCTTAAAAGAGTGTCCCAGGAACGTTTATGTTCATAGCACGACCGGAAATAACTCTAAAGAGCATCTGAGGACTTTTACGTGCCTAGCAGAACCTGTCCGGATCTCCAGGACTTAGTACATGTGGTCCCCACAAAACCTTAAAAGAGTGTCTTGCCCAACAAGAACTCTAAAGAGCATCCGAGGACTTTTACATGCCTAGCACAACCTGTCTGGATCTCTAGGATGTATTACATGTGGTCTAGCAAAACCTTAAAAGAGTGTCTTGCCCAGCAAGAACTCTAAAGATCATCCGAGGACTTTTACGTTCCTAGCAAAACCTTTTTGGATCTCCAGGATGTATTACATGCTACCCTTGCACAATCTATCCACGGCCACAGAGTACCATCATGATACTCAAGATCAACCTAATCATCCTCGCACAAAGCATCATCCTGATGCTCATGATCATATCGATCATCATCATACAGTACATCATCTTGATGCACATCATCATCGCA
The DNA here is from genome assembly GCA_027924585.1 of Larix kaempferi. Lineage (NCBI taxonomy): Eukaryota > Viridiplantae > Streptophyta > Pinopsida > Pinales > Pinaceae > Larix > Larix kaempferi. The sequence goes on from BSBM01000445.1 coordinate 27,216,796, forward strand.
TGATCATCCTGATCATCGTCATAGCATCGTCCTGATGCATATCATCATTGTATGATCATCCTGATCATTGTCATAGCATCGTCCCGATGCATATCATCATCGCATGATAATCATGATCATCGTCATAGCATCGTCCTAATGCATATCCTCATCACATGATCATCCTAATCATCATCACAACATCGTCCTGATGCATATCATCATCGCATGATCATCCTGATCATCATCTGGATGCATATCATCTGGAGCATCGTCCTGATGCTCATCACACATGATCATCCTCTTCAGATCATCTCATCGTCCATGGAGCATATCCCAGATGCACATCATACAACACTTACACCACCGACATGGGAGAACACATCTACCACCATTCGGGGAAGGCTCCAGCCCTTACTTTTTCACCATGGGAGAACACATCTACCACCATGTGAAAAATGGCTCAGCAATTACATCACGACCATGGGAGAACATATCTACAACCATGTCAAAAAATCCCATGTGCATCTACATCTTCTGGACTCATCACTTCCCCTTGGAAGGAACCTCTATCTGAAGTACACCAAGCCTCTCTCTGAAGTACTTGAACTTCACTCTGGCTAGTTTTTTGGTCAACACATCTGCAATCTGCTCATCTGTCGCAATATACTAGAGCTTTACTGCTCCTCTTTGCACCATATCCCTGATATAGTGATATTTGATCTCGATGTGCTTCGACTTGTCATGGAACACTGGATTCTCTGGCAACTTCACACAACTCTGGTTGTCATAATAGATACAAGTAGCATCCAATTGGAGATCAAATCAATCAGACATTAGCTTCCTTATCCATACTGCCTCGCAACTGGCCGAACAAGCTACGACATACTCTGCTTCAGCTGTACTCAGTGCTACACAGGACTGCTTCCTGCTAAACTAAGAGATCACACCTGATCCCATACTGACGCAACACCCTGAAGTGCTTTTCCTATCTGCAGCACTGCCTACCCAATATGAGTCAACATAACCCTCTAGGTTAAAATTTTTATGCTCAACCGTACCCTTCAGGTACCTTAGAATATGCTTTACAGCAATCAGGTGAACATGTCTAGGATCCATTAGGAACTGACTCAATGTGTTCACTATAAAGAAAATATCTAGTCTCGTGTTCGTCAGGTACACCAAGGACTCATGAATCTGACGATACATCATGGCATCAACCACCTCTAATGAAGTATCACTTAATAGCTTCAGGTTTGATTCCATAGGTGTAGCCATGGCCTTGCATTCCATCATCCCGAACCTCTTCAGGATCTCTACTGCATACTTCCCTTGTCCAAGGAAGATTCCATCTGCACTGTGCCACACCTCCATGTCATGTGTCTCAAAACCAAGTGGCTGCTCCACATACACTTTCTCTTTGACTACACCTTTCAAGAATGTTGTCTTGACATCCATTTGATGTATCTTCCACTTCATTACTGCATCCAGAGCAAGTACTGTTCTGATGGAAGTGTATCTCGATACAGGTGCAAAAGTCTCTTCATAATCTATCCCTTTTTTCTGGGAGAAGCCACAAACCTTGCCTTGTATTTCTCTATGCTACCATCTACAGCATGCTTGATCTTGTAGATCCACTTGGAAGTCACAACAAACTTCCCTTCTGGTCTTGGGACCACATCCAAAACATCATTCTTCATGATCGATTGGTACTCCTCGATCATGGCATCCTTTCATTACTACATCCTGGATCCTGGGAACTTTAGATTCTTCAATATCTTCAATAGGTATTTTTCTTGAACTCCGTCGTTCGAACAAATGTCATTGTTCTTCTTTTGTAGATGATTGTATACGATCTTTCCTACAAGTCAAATTCAATTGCATGATTAGAAACATCTCATAGTTTTCAGAACAAAATTATACACATAAGGACATATGTCATACAGTTATGCAATTATCTTATCCAATGCTTCAATACAACATTTATCCATATACCATAACTTTCTAGATGTCTTCTATCTCCACCAGAACATTGTTAAGAGTGTGCACAACTCCCAACATGTCAGCAAAGAGGTTTCATTCTAGATAAGTAGCAATGGAATGTTGTACAGTACCATAGGCCACTTACCCATTACTATATTAGTAGTATCTTGTTCACTAATGCAACCTTTTCTAAAATTCATAATATACATCCTAAATCTAGGAACATAAGTATGTACATGACTAAAAAAATCAAATATACAAGAAATGACAATTTAAATACTTATCTTTGTTTTCTTGTTGGACGGACTCCCTCTCAATCTTTGCTTCCTTGCATGAACTACTGGAGTGTGCTCCCTCTTGATCTTTGCTTCCTTGCAGGGACTACTGGAGTGTGCTCCCTCTTGATATTTGCTTCCTTGATTATCTGTCTTTGAACTTATATCCATCCTCCACTAGTATGCATGCTTAAGTGTGTACTAGTGTCATCATTGTGTCATCCTCAATATCTCATACATAATCATACATGCATTAGTATAATCTCAATACTTATCAAAACATTATGATTCTAAATAATCTTAAACATGTAAGGTTATGATTATTTCATATACAAGTAATTTATCACAAGCATTAGTATTCAAGGTTTCAAGGAGTACTTCTTTTACTCATGCATATTCTTATTTGACCATAGGACTCTTCTAGTTTGTCTTATCATTAACAAAACTAAGAAGCATAATATGCATAAACCCATGATTACTCAAACTCATGTAGGTGTCCAAATCATTCTCTTCTAGTATTAACTCAATCCACTTTTATTTGTTGAAACTGGATCTAGAGTTGGATTAGGGTTTGTCAGAGAAACCATAAAAATTCAAACTTTGAATTTCAAACTTCTAATTGGATGAAAAGATGCGCCTTGCTGACCTGATCAAGCCAGTATACTTAAATTTTGAAATATCCAAAATTTGACCCCTCAAAATTGACTTTGACCAACAAAACCCCTTCGCACTGGCCCTTTTGGCAACAACCTGCGAGCAGGTTGAGGTCTCACCCGAGGTGTATCTTATGGGGTACTGCGGAATCAGGTTTCCACAGTAAATGATGAGTTCTTTATCTGAACAAGCTATGCAGCGCGGGATAGAAGGATGGCGCTGCGGGGCAAAGTGATGCGGTGTGCAACAAGATCTATACTGCGAGCAGTACTGCACAGTGGAGGCAACACTGTGGGCCGCACCAAGGGTTCTTACTGCTGCGACTCTTCTACTAGAACTGCGAATTACCCACACTTATCCTCTACTTGGAAAATGTCAGAAACGTTAAGGAACTGAAATGAATATCACTCATCCATTCATTCAGGCACTTACTGGTTATCTTTCTAGCATTCGTCAAGAACTTGGATTATTACAATGTGAACTGAAATGAGAAAGATGATTAACTGTGTTGCGTTCCTTCATTATGCTTAAAAAGGTAATTATACTTAAATGACTAATTCACAATCTTAATCATAGAATTGAAATGTTTTCCATTCATCTGCATCCGTGGAACCTAGCATATCATTCCCAAACTTCTCCTATTGGTAAATGCATATCAAAGTTCTCATATTACAACATGCAAGGAAACATTCAAGCATTCATTCTACAGAAAATACTAACAGTCATTCATTCATAAACATCATCACATAACACAGGATTTAACATGGTTCACTTCCCTGGATGGAAATCTACTTCCACAATAACGATTGGTAATATATTTATTTCAAAAGAGATGGGCAATCGTTCTTAGTCTGCGCACTCAGCTGCAAAATCTCCTTTCTCTCGGCTAGGTCTCTGCACACACATCTGCAAAGCCTTTACAATATTCTCAGCTCTAAGAGATTTTACAATACAAAAAGGTTATCTCCTTAAGTTCTCAGCAACAAAAAAAGAATAACAATAATCCAAAAAGATAACAACCACAACCCGAGAACCAACCCCCATCCCATACAAAAATGTCTTCTTAAATAGATCATGCCTGAAGGTCATGTCTGTACAATGTCGAAGACCTAAAACTCAAAACCCTAAGGGTTTCCAAAACTGCACCTATTTTCCAAACCGGCTCGCTGGCTCCTGGTAGCATCTGCTTGATCATGGCGGATCTCCACGTCCTCATTCTGTCGCTATCGGCCTTCCTATCGCACACATGCCTACAGGCTGCTTCTGCCGAACCATTTCTCTCTAACAGTTTTACCTTCTAAGCGTGCTAAACGTCGCTTTCCTTAGCAACCCACGCATGCCCGCCTTCCTATTTTGCCTACGTCTGCCACTCGGCAATCCTGAAATATCCTTCCAAAAATGGCTGCTACCGGTCAAGCTGGTAGCTACACTTGATACTTGTCCAGCACACCACTTTGCTGGCTCCACGTGGCCTCCTAACTCCGCAGCACTGCTTCGGCGTAGTACTGGTCTTCGCATCACGACCAAAACTTCGACACTACACGCAACTCCGCAGTCTGGTCAAAAGTTGGATGCTGCGCACAACTTCGCAGCATCCTCAATACTTAGCCAAAATTGTGTTTTGAGCTACGCTCAGCTCATCTTTCCCTGCTTGCCTCAAAAAGGTGCTTCCAACACTTCATCTCAACCTGGGCCCAACATGCCCCTAACACTTACATGTGTCTCATCCCTGAGCCAATAATTGTTTCAGTTGTCTCACTCTGCGTCATGATTGGTGGGACGAACTTGGCCGTGAACTCGTCATATGTACCGCACCACTGCTTCTCTTGTATCCTCCTCAACCTGTTTAATTATCTCAAGCAGTGTTGGAGTTATTTCTTGTCCAATTTAGTCTTGTACCCGCTCCTGGTTATCGCGCAGTTCTACTAACTTATCTTCAATCTGTTGCGATACTGCCATGGCATTCTCCAGGAGCTGCTGCGACTGATTATCCATCTCAGTCTCTTTTTGTTGTAATTCCTGTACTTCTTTCTTTAAGCTAGATATATCCTTATATCTCGGTAGCCTTTCTTTGGGTGGTAGAGCTTTAACCTCTGGATTCAACTTATCCAGCGCTGTCTGTTTTTCTTGTACCATGGTCTTGACCTGCAGCAACCCTTGATCCTCTTCAAGGGTCATGATCGCCTGTGAAACCTTATCCAGGAGAGATTGGCAGTTATCCATCTCACTTGTGATTCTTTTTGAGGTTGCGCTCACTGCTTTCTCTCTGACTTGTTATTCAGTTAATGGCACCTGCTTATTCAGCTTATCCTTCAATGTAGCAATATCAGGCTCATAATAAATCTCTTTATCCTGCATCTCCGTCTGCAAGGATCTCACCTTATCTCCGATCCTCATAACTATGTCTGCAGGACCATTCTAGATTTCTATGCCTTTGATATCCTTCGCCACATTGGATATGGTGGTCTACAATTTTTGTCGGTGGTCCTGTTCGTTACGTAGTTGTACTTCTGCCTTCTGCTAAATTTGTCTGTTTGTTGCAGTGAGCTCTACTTGTAACTTCATCACTTCAACCGTCCGTTCATGCATCTCCTCCACGATCTGTGTGTGGATGAAGTGAAATTCTGGTAATAGGATTTTAGCTAAGTCGAGCTCTACCCTCTCGACTCCCTTTGTGTCCAAGACAACTTGTTCTGTTATTGGCAACACAATAGCCAATGGGTCCACATGGACAATCTGAGTCTTCGACGGTAGCGTTATTGCTAGCTATTGGCTTCCCTACTGCGAGGTTCCTACCGACCTCCTTTCAGCCCCTGCTTCCTTTGGCACAATAAGGCTTTTCTGGACATCGTCCATTTTCTTCATTAGGCCTTGCATTTCGAGCCTCGTTTAGTGCAGGTCATCGTGGATGACCTTGTCCTTATTTTCTTTAGCCTCCATAAGTTCCTTCATCTGCTCTGAGACTGTTTTGGCTATCATCTCGTAGTCATCATCATTGAGGACTGCCTCCAATTGAATCTTTGTAGCCTTCACCTTTTTCCTCGACTTTGGATTCTCTGAAGTCTCAGCTTCTTTTCTCTTCCTTGTTTCCTCAATAATTGGGCATGAGAGCGGGATCGGCTCATCTTCTGCTGAATCTGTCTCCACGTCCGTGACCTCTACGCGGAACTCTACTAGCCAATCTTTTATGAGGTCCTCAATATCCTGCTCATACACGATGTACTTTCCCAGGAACCAGTCCGGTTTCCTCGTTTGTGCTTTCAACGATATGAAGATACATTTCATATTCGCCTCAAAGTTGATGATGTGGATATACTTCGTCATGACCTGCTTTGTAATATGGGGTGTCTTCGTGATTGCATTGCGCACCTGAATATAGTACTGGTAAAAGAATTATGTTGTTGCATGTTGGCGCTCTGCATTTGTGTTTTCCCAGAGGTTGATGAACTTAAATCCTCTAGGATCCTTGGTGTCCATAATGACGCCCACATAATCTTGCGGCTCCTTCCATCCGCACAAAGTGATCAGGACAATGAGCCAGGTGAAATGGAACTAGTCGCCATTCACCTGGGTGTCGTTGAGTTCTTCAAGGAACTCATTCAACAGAAACTGACACCAATTGAAGCTGTTGCCTTCGGCCACTGCGGCACTAAGGAGTATTGTGCCCACAAGCACCTCCAAAGGCCTAGTTGTTTTGAGCATCTTTCCTACGAGCAACTGCATTACAAATCTTGTTGCCCTGTCCTCTATATCTTCTGTCAGGAATCCTCTTTTTTCCTTTACCACTGAGTGGGTTTTCTTCATCTTCTCAACAGCCTCTTTTTCTTTGCTCTTCCCCTGGAAGAATTGCTTCAGATCCTTACCGCGCTTGCTTAGCCCAGTGATGCGGTGGATCAAATCAATGTTAATGTCAATGTTTCTATCCAGCCACAGATAACCTTGGTGGATTCGTGCCATGAGTGTGCGAACCACGATATTCAGTTCTAGAGAGCGGTCAAAATGTGGCAATCTCAGCAAGTTCAGTAGCCCTGACTAAATGACAGGTGCTAACCAACTGTTAGCTACCAAGTTCAAAGTTCCCTTGGCGTCCTTTTTCCAACACATATACTAGTTTGGTTGAAAATCTGGGTATTTGGGAACATTTGGTTCATCTTTCTTCATTCCCAAGAGGTCATAATCCTCCCATTTACAATATGCTATCTTTCCCAGCAGATTCTTAGCAACGATTACATGCTTTGAGATAGGTGACAGCAGGATGTCGTATCTCGCATTCTTGGACAATTTAAACATAGGGGCATTCAGTTCCCGTGGGGATTTATATTTAGGTGTCATCTTCAAAGGTTCCATATGAAAGACTGGCGCTTTCTATGCCGAGGATCCCATCTTTATGATGTTGGATCAAGGTGCAGTTACAACTTTTCCCTTATCTTTTTCTTTTTCCTGCATCGTCGGATTAATTCTTGGTGATCTGTGGGATCCTTCACCTTGTTCTATGGCGACCTTCTTAACTGGAGTTTTCATTAACTGTTGAATCCCTCCATGCTGAAAGATCCTCAGTGCTTCTTCAAGGGTTAGTTCTTCTTCTCTAAATGAAGGTTCGGACATTCACAAATGAGGTAGCGGCTAAGGCAGACAGAATACAGATGGCTACTAGCTCAAAGAGGTTAATCGCAAGAAAATTCTAAGTGCTTGGTAACGCCCTCGAGTCTCCCAATGATGTTATTTATAGGTGCAGCAGACCCTCTCCCACTCCCTTCAAAGGCTAGATAAGCATTTAATGTGGTGTCCATTGGTGAATTTGAGCGGATCCTTCGATCTTTTATGTTGTTAGCGTGCTCAGAACGACTATCTTTTCTTTAAATGCTGAAGCGGTTGCTGCAACGGTCATCTAACGGCTATTTTTCTCTGGGTGCTGCACCAAACAGCACGGCAAGCCATTTTCAACCCTGCACGGCTACTTCATAGTGCCAAAAATTTTCAACTGCGCGGCTTCCACTACACTATATATATATATATATATATAAATATTTTATTTTATTTTTCTTCCCCGCAGCTTCAACAGTGCTGCGCGGTGCATAGATCATTCTTCTTATCATACCTTCTTCCTTTTCTCATACATGTACAAACTCCTTTACATTTCTAGTGTCCACTTTCAACTATACTTGACGCTTAGAACTTCCTTCCTTGGCTCGTTATTCAACATTCTATGAAGCAGTGCTATCATGGTATAGCTTTAGCCTGCTTCCATTTATCAAAGTTGGTAAGGTATCACCAGCTAAATTGGCTAACTAGACTGCACCAGTGTTAGTAACATGTATCATAGTATATGGGCCAAGCCAATGCATCTTAAATTTACCAGGGAATTTCATGAATTTGCTATCATACAGGAGGACTAGATCACCTACCTTAAAACACTTGTTCTTTATATGGCGATCATGCCATGCTTTCTTGCGATCCTTCTGAGCTTGCTGGTGGAAGCCTACGATGAAGCGATCTTCCTCCAAGCCCAGTAAGTGTAGTAATATTTATTCTAGAGCTTCGCAGTCTGTCATCTCTGTAAATGCATCGATTCTCAAACTAGGGACAATATATTCCATAGGCATTATAGCCTCCTGCCCATAAACCAACCAAAAAGGTGTCTATCCTGTCAATTTCTTGCATGTGGTCCTGTATGCCCGGCAACAAAACCATTTGTTGGCTTAAATTGACCTAGAGGTTTCCAATTAGACCCAGGTTCTTTGTGGTTCTCCCTTTGACCAACAAAACCCCTTCACACCGACCCTTTCGGCAACAACCTGCGAGCAGGTTGAGGTCTCACTTGAGATGTATCTTATGGGGTATTGTGGAATCAAGTTTCCACAGTAAATGATGAGTTGTTTATCTGAACAAGCTGCGCAGTGCACGACAAAAGGATGGCGCTGCGGGGCAAAGTGATGCAGTACGCAGCAGGATCTATGATGTTAGCAGTACTGTGCGGTGGAAGCAACACTGCGGGCCGCACCAAGGGTTCTTATTGCTGTGACTCTTCTACTAGAACTGCGAATTACCCACACTTATCCTCTACTTGGAAGATCTCGGAAACGTTAAGGCAGTGAATTGAATATCACTCATCCATTCATTCAGGCACTTACTGGTTATCTTTCTAGCATTCGTCAAGAACTTGGATTATTACAACGTGAACTAAAATGAGAAACATGATTAACTGTGCTGCGTTCCTTCACTGTGATTAAGAAGGTAATTATACTTAAATGACTAATTCACAATCTTAATCTTAGAATTGAAATGTTTGCCATTCATCTGCTTCTTTGGAACCTAGCATATCATTCCCAAACTTCTCCTATTGGTAAATGCATATCAAAGTTCTCATATTATAGCATGCAAGGAAACATTCAAGCATTCATTCTACAGAAAATACAGACAGTCATTCATTCATAAACATCATCACATAACACATGATTTAACGTGGTTCACTTATCCGGATGGAAAGCTACATCCACAAGAACGGTTGGTAATATATTTCTTTCAAAATGGATGGGGCAACCGTTCTTAGTCTGCGCACTCAGCTGCAGACTCTCCTTTCTCTCGGCTAGGTATCTACACACACAGCTACAGAGCCTTTACAATATTCTCAGCTCTGAGAGATTTTACAATACAAAAAGGTTATCTCCTTAAGTTCTCAACAACAACAAAAGAATAGCAATAATCCAAAAAGAGAACAACCACAACCTGAGAACCAACCCCCATCCCATACAAAAATGTCTTCTTAAATAGATCATGCCCGAAGGTCATGTCTGTACAATGTCGAAGACCTAAAACCCAAAACCCTAAGGGTTTCCAAAACTGCACCGTTTTTCCAAACCGGCTTGCTAGCTGCTGGTAGCGTCTGCTTGATCATGGCAGATCTCCACGTGCTCATCACTATTGACCTTCCTGTCGCACATGTGCCTACAGGATTCTTCTACTGAACCATTTCTCTCTAACAGTTTTACCTTCTAAGCGTGCCAAACATCGCTTTCCTTAACAACCAACGCGTGGCCACCTTCCTATTTTGCCTACGTCCGCCACTCGGCAATCCTAAAATATCTTTCCAAAAATGGCTACTACCGTTTGAGCCAATAGCTACACTTGATACTTGTCTAGCACACCGCTTTGCTGGCTCCACGTGGACTCCTAACTCTACAGCACTGCTTCGACGCAGTACTGGTCTTTGCATCATGGCCAAAACTTCGATGTTGCGTGCAACTCCGCAGTCTGGTCAAAAGTTGGATGTTGCATGCAACTTCACAGCATCCTCAATACTTAGCCAAAATTGTATTTCTGAGCTGCGCTCAGATTATCTTTCCCTACTTGCCTCAAAAAGGTTCTTCCAACACTTCATCTCATCCTGGGCCCAACAGAAAGTGCTTAGAATCCAATTCTGTTTGGACATAAATATATGCCATCTTGTTTCTGATGTATCTCTGAAATTTAGGATCCTTAGGGTTTGAAACTTCATCCTGTGATAGAATGACCTGTCATCTTTCCAACCCCACATATCTGATCTCAAATGGATTCTCTAAGAGACAGAGAGAGATATGCCAAGTGTCGCAACATGACCTTTTTATGGGATGAAACAGTATAGTGAACTTGTACGGCATGCCACGTGTCATTGTTTCAACTTCAGCCTTTGAAATCCAGACCTGTGAAACTACCATCTATTCCCTAAGTGTCACTTTTTACGGAATTCCATTTGGATCTTCTTAGCCTGAGATATGACCTTTTTTCCTAGGTCACCTATTTAGGACTGCATTCTGGAAGGGGAAGAAACCCTAACTTGTATGTATCATATCTCACATAGTACAATGCATATGAGGTTGTCCTTCGGACACAAGGTACATGGACATTTCATATTCGACTTGTAGAATTTTCAGATCCTGAACCTTCTCCAAAATGGATTTATAGTGAAAGTTCCATGATGACCGGTTTTTACTATACCAAGCCCTAGCTTCCGATTTGTCGCAAGTGCAACAAGTGTCATAAATTCCATACCATGCCTTCCTTCAAGATAGCTCTGAATCCATGTAAGTTTTTCAGCATTTAATTCAATCTGATCTGTGATATTAACTGAGAGAAAAACATGTACAGCATATCAAACACAAGAGACAAGAGACACAAAGCATTTCACCGGGGAAAACCAAGAAGGTGAAAAACCCCACAACTTCCTTAGAGATAGAATAAGCACCAATACAAATATCACAAAGATCAAACCCCAAGAGATAGATGACTACAAAAGATACTCCTCCTCCACTTGTGCGCACTCCTCCTCTCTCTCACTAATGCGAAGTGAGTGAATGAGAGAATATGTCAAATGAGAGAGTCACACTCTCTATTTATACTTTTACTTTCACTTGACCTTTAATCAACTAGGTTGGCCCCAACTTAACCACTTAACATAATGTTAACTGGGATGACCCCACTAGGGTGGTCTAATAACCCTTTAACCCACATGACTCATACAGGGCCGACCCCATCAAGGTGATCTAATAACCCATCAAGTATAAGTTATGAAACTTACAATCTGACTTGCGACACTTGCAAGTACAACTGACGACACTTCCAATCGGAGGAATAATACATATCCATTGGGGATACAATAAAGTACAAATACATTATACAAGTGAATATATTCTGAAGTTACAAATACATCGACATGATTAGACACCCATTCCACAAGTTGGGGTGCTATTGGGTCCCGGTTGAGACCCCACTATATATGGTGTACCAGATAATGTGGGAACACAAGTATGCAAGCTTCTATAAGATTATCTGTGAGGAATTCATAATTCCTTTGTATTGGTTAATATTCAATGAAGAACTCAACTATATGTTAGATAATGCAATGGCCATCATCTGCGAATATGGATATTTCTACTTTACCCCTGAGGGAACTTATATCAGGATGTATGTAGGTACCAAAGAACCTTCTCTAATGCCAAGGTACTCAACTGATTATGTGGTGCACAAAGAGGCAATAAGACAGGTCTTCATCAACGGAGTAGGGAATTTTTTAAATGAACATAAGAAGGCCTCCTATCCACCATTTCCCTTTGTCATCAGGGCATATGAATTTCCCAAGGTGAAACAGGAATAAGTTTTTGTAAAAGACTTAGAGGCATTTCATTTTGGAGAGAGATCTTCGTAAGGAATTACAAACTACAAAAGACCTCCCAACATTGTGTGTCATGTAAAATTCACTTTGAATACATAGAACACTTCCTTAAGGATGAGGAATTATATCAAAGATTCAATGACATGACAGATTTGAATAAATGTTTTGTTCAGAAGAGTGGTTTGCGTCCTATTTAGGCTATGGAAACTTCCAAAGAAGCATAAGTGCAGAATTCGAGAGAAGAAGCAGAAAGACTGCGGGTAGGGGAAACAAAAATAAATAGAAGAGAAGAATTAGAAAGGATATGGACAAAGGAAGATAAAATAAGAAGAAAAGAAGAACAAAGACAGAACAAAGAAGAGCAAGAAATGGAAGAGAAAGCAGCAAAATTGGGAAGGAAAAGGGAAGAAGAAGACAGGATAAAGAAAGTTGTGGAAGAAGAAGAATCCCAAGAAGGAGGTCAGAATCTCCAAAACATGGACATAGATCCACCGGATGTGTTTGGAATCACAATTACTAGAGGACATCTCCTGTTTTTCGAGCTTGGGCTCACTCCTTTTACCCCTTCAAAGCAACATTCAGTAGCGAAACTAGATACGATAGTCTTTGACTCCAAAAGGAAGACAATAATAAGGAGAAAAGAGACAAGATTGAAAATGGGCACACAGCCGGATCTGGTGACCATTCAAGAAAGCACCATAGTAGAGTGCACCCATAAAGATCCCAATTTCACGGCATCAGTCAATATAGCAGCTGCTCAAGCAAGTGGTGGCAATGTTGATAAGTTGATAAACGACCTAAAACGCAACAAGGAAAAAATGCTAAAGCTAAAAGACAACCTAATCAAAGCAAGAGGTGAAGGGATAGAATTGAAAAGAAAACATGATGCAGTAATAGCTAAAAAGAATAGATTACTGTCTGATTATCAAAATCTAGAAAATGAAAAAGGATGCTTTGAACATACAGCTTGTAATTATGGAAGGTGAGAGAAGTGATTTATACTTTTGCATTAAGGAATTGGAAGGAAAATAAATGATGTCAAACCAATAAGTGGAAGATGTGCAATATCATATGGACGAGCTAGTTAGAGAGAAGGAATCTCTATTGGAACAGGTCAATGTGGCTCAGAATCGAAGGCAGGATATGACTCATTTTCATGAGCAAGCATGTAAAATGCAGGAACAGATCTCCCACTCACAGGAATTATTAACTGAAGAAATTTATAAAATGAAATAGATGATATATAGGATGAAGGAGATCTTTGTAAGTTCTTTGTCAATCACACAAAATTTGGTCGATACTTTTAAAAAGTTGAAAAGTTTGATGACCTGGAGAGGAAAAAATCCAAACCTCCTCGATCACCTACCACACAAAACGGCTGTTGAATGCAAGCTGGATATAACACTTCTAGAAAGTTGCAGAAGGGATTCTAGGAAGATGCATGTGGAAATACCAAAATCTATCACAAAGTGTGAATGATTTTACAAAGTAATTTATCAAATATATGAGAAATGTCACATCCCAATGGCACAAGATATGTATGAGTTTCCCACTAAGGATCAATGCTTAATGGAATTGAGAAATGGTCTAAGAGAGGATCTAGAATATATCAGGAAATTAGATGTGTTAAATTAGGAGGACCTCAGTCAGTACATTGGACAGGTGTCTATAAATGCTTATTTCCTAGGAGAGAGTTATAAAGCTGCTACTGAAGGAGTGATAAGTGTGGAAAGGGAATTATATGTTCATGAAGTGTCTTTAAAATTATTAGAGCCTTCACAATGTAATATCATATTTCAGGAAACGAACTGGTGGGAAAATTATATCTCAAGCTTGGAGGACCCACAAGAAAGTTAAATTTAAATTGTAATTAATTATTTTGATGTGCAAACACAAAAGGACAAATTTTGGCAATCAAAAGGTCAGAGGTAGCTGAATTGATTAGTCATGTAGATACAAATTCCATTGTAGTATAAATATAAGGGGAGGGATACTAGAAAAAGGACTTTTTCTAGTGAATTAGATACTGGAGACATTATGCAAGATAACTATTTTTCTACTAATGAAGAAAGACTTGTTCATTGGGAAAAGCTTGCACTAATTTTTTGCATGGAAAGTTGTGGCTGTCGAAGCATAACTATTTCTTCTTTTTTTATGTTATTGTTGTGAGATCTTTCTGATTTTTGTTGAACTATTTCAATGATGTTGAACGATTTCTTTATCTATGCAAATGTTTATGTGTAAACAGAGTAATAAATTGTGTTAATTAAAATCAAAGCTAACTTTAGTAATTTTCTGTTGGGAATGTGCATACTTTATCTTAATAGCTATTTGTTGGATTTATATAAGCATTTTCAAGTTATTACTCTTATTTGAATTCGCTCCTTGCAAGGATAGGTTAGTTAGTTTAGAATATAGTTAGATAATTGATCGGGTAGAAGCGGTAAGACAGGAGGTAAGAACCTAGGCATCACTTGTGTGGTTTCTGCCTATCAATTATAGGTTAGATGCATTAGTTATATTAGAATCACTTTCATATTCATACACTTAAACATAAAATATAAATGGTGGGTCGGGCTGCAACTAGTACATAAATCAAACATACACACCTACGGTAGCCGGACCGTTAACCGGATGGATTCCCCATACCAAATAGTAAGTTATCTAATTGGGATTATTCATTGGGGAGAATCCCTACTGTCGATGCTAATACGTTTTGGGCATCAATAGGAATAAGCTCTCTTTTCCTTCCCAACATCATACTTTCGCTCTGGATGGTTCCCTACCAAGAAACCTTTGCGGATTCCTTGAGATAATTTTATGTCGGGCAATCCCTCAACCATCTCTTCCTTATGCAACTACTGCAAGTACTTGAAGTTTAGATGTCTGAATCTTTCATGCCAGAGTCTACTTGTCTCATTTGCATGAGTCAAGAGAGCACTTTGATGTGAATATGGAAAAAAATAGGAGAACTCATATCCCTTTGAGGCATGGTTTGAAACACCTTTGGCTATCAGTTTTCAACATGAGATCTCTACAACCTCAACTGTGTTAGGTCCAAAAACAACTTTCTTTGGTGAACCTATGTGTGTCATCTGATAATAAAAAATAAAAATAAAAACCATTTTCTTCTAGAGAAGACACATACAGAACATTGTTGAACTTTCCATGCTCAAGTTGCATTGTGCCCTTCCCTTCAACTGAGATTTGAGAATCATCTCCCATGTGAATGCTAGGACCATCAATGAGATATAGATAATAAAATGACTCTCTTGAGGAAACCATGTGGTTGGAAGCTCCAAAATATATGAGGAAGGCTTGTGATTGGGAGAATCTAGCCTTCAGTGCACGGAATCTCTCATGATCATATGTCTTGCTTCTAGAATCAATCTTCCTTGCGCCTTCTGGGAGGGAAATGTTGTGTTGTTCAAGAAGTTTTTCCATTTGATCTATGGTCTTCTTCATGCAAGAGCTCTCTGGATGGTTTCCTTTCTTGCAATACGCACACTTGGTTTTCTCAAACTTCTTTTGCTTATATTTCTTGGAGTTGGAGGCTCCTTCCGATGGATTAGACTTCTCCTTCTTCTTGGGTTCAAATTGCTTCTTTTATTTACCTTTCTACTTCCCTTTAGCATTCGCACTTTTTTACTTCCCAACCATAAGGGCTTGATTTTTGGAGGCCTTTAGGGTTCCCATCTGAATTATTTTGTCTTGTTCTTGGCTGAGAGATTCAGTGAATGCATCTAAAGAAGGAATTTTCTAGTTGCGGATTGAAAATCTCCCAAAATGGAAGGTAGAAAAAAATATTGAAAATTCAGGACCGAGCTTGCTTAGAATGGATAGCACCATTTTCTCATCTTTCTTCTCAATGCCACATTGTTTTCACTGCATAACCAATTATTTGAATTTAGAAAAGAACCATTGTATGGTTTTGAAACTGCTGGGTTAAAGAGAAATTAATTCATTCTCTAGAATGTGGCCTCTCGGATCATCTTGCTTGCCAAATAGTGATTAAAGATTCAACCAAACCTCTCTTGGTGTCTTCAATCCATCAAGGTGGAAGAGAAAGTCTCTAGAGATTGAATACACTACACATGAAACCAAACATCTCATCTAATTTGTCCAGGTACTTGGATTTCTCAACAGCTGCCTGAGGTTCAACCTCCTTTCCCATTGTGACCATATGTACAAAATTTTGTTGTGCAACACCATATTCATATCATCCCTCCAATCAAGATAATTGAAGGGTATCAGGATCCTTAGAGACAGAGGAACATTTGAATTCTCCATGTGAAACTGCTGGAGCGAATACAAACTAAAACTGTTGCTACTACTGCACTGAAAAACCTTCAAAATCCTGCAAAAAAATCTCAAATTGGAGATAAACTCAGTTACTAAATCTATTGAGAACTTATTTTAGACAATAGGCACTTTTATCGGGATCCTTCACACCTGGATAGATGTCACGTCCCCACTTTGACCCTTGTAATATTTTGGGTTATAATGTAAATATTGTATGCATATTATGTATGGTTCCTAGCGTGGAGCTCAAGGCCAAGGCCCCGCTAGTGAACGCTCGACCTCGAAGAGGCAAGTATTGGATATTATGTTTCCCATGTGCTAGAGAACCATGGGAATTGTAAATATGCATTTTAATATAAATACCCACAACTAGCTATGCAATGCAACAAGAGATGGGGGCATGATATTACAAGGAATTGGGAGAGAAATATTCAAACCCTTGAGCCATGAAGTCAAGCCAAATGTCAATGAGAGAACCCATCAACCATCAACTACCCATGTTGACTTTGGTGCCCAATCATTCATTTCTCCCAAGATTTGGGTGAAGAAGTTAATGTCTTGGGGATTGGGAAGGTATGGCTTTCCAAATTTGAGTATGGGCAAGTCACCCTCATGGAAAATTGTGTTTCTCCTTCTTGGGCAAGAAAACACCCACGAATTTCCTTCCCAAGCCATTATTCATGACCAGACTTCACTCTCTCACGTTTTTGGAGCTTGTTGAGTGTTTCTCTCATGGAGGACGCTGTAAATTCACTTGTTTTCAAGCTGAGAAGGGTGTTTTTCTGATTGCTGGACTGGGGGGAAGAAGAGAATCCATCGGGAACCTCAATAGATAAGTTTGATAGCTTGTTGTTTCCTTATTGTTGTGAAATCATTTTTGAATGTTTCCATCAATTGTGTGACTGCGTATATGCCATTTTCGAGTGCCAACATGTCACGGTTTTGCCCAAAAATCGTGTTGGTTCCCTGCTGCCAGTTAATGACTGTGTGAAGGTCGTTTTGGCCCTTGAATTCCCAAGCCTTTTCCCTCTCCCGCAGTCTAAGCTAGTTGGAGCTTTTCCCATCATGATTTTCACCTTTTTCCTACATTTTTCCATGCCTGGGAACTCGTTTTTGTATTGCACAATGGCTAGGAGGAAGAAAGCCATGAATTTGGGGTTTATGGAGGCCATTTTTGTCCCTTGAGTTCCCACAAATTTTTTATGGAAATTGTTTTGTTCTCCCAGGGTGATTCCCCAATTTCCATTTCATTTTTGGTTGCCCAATGTTTTTCATGCCCAGAAATTGTGATTTTGTTGTTATGTGTATCCATGCTCAATTTTGAGTTGTTGCGTGTTAAGATTGTTGGGGTTGAAATGGGTTTCCATTGTTTTGGCTTGAGCTTGAGTGGAAGCATCCACAAATGAAGAGGGTTCAGATTTAGCCTGATAAACCCAGCTATGAACTGGCTTGGCTTAAATGCAAATGATCATTTGGTTGTGTATGAGCTTGAGAGTCCCCTTTTCCTTGTAGATATCATGCCCAGCTCGGGGGTGGTCTCTGAGTGCTAAAATAATACAGGTTGGGCAGAGACCTACGGTTGGGAAGAACGTTGCAGCGACATAGCTAGTTGTGTGGGACAATTGCACAACAAAGATAAGTGTTTTCTATCTATGTGTTTTTCCTTTGCAGTGTTTAAATTAAATGAATGTTATTGATATATTGAATGCATATAAAATTATGTGTGTGGATGAGTTTATCTCTGTTGTGCATGTTTGTTGAATTTACATCTGCACACACAGGTTTTTAATTGTATGAATCTAATGAATGGGCTGAGTTTGTTTAAAAATCCCCATAGATTGGAATCATGTTCCCTCCCTTGCCTTGGATGGATGGGTGGGGACATTACAGTTGGTATCAGAGCTTATGGTTCAACACTACGGCTGTTGGGTCGACATCCACACAACAGATTAGGAAAATATGATTTTGTGTGTAGTGCATGGGGCGTTTTGTTGTGTGTTGGTCGTTACAGCCCATATCTTAATGATGTTTGTTAATTACAATGAACCAACATTTATTTGGCCGATTGATGGTTTTCGGAAGCGAGGAAAGCTTGCGAATTATGCCCTTATGCTCATGAGTTTTCCTTGCCCATGCTGGTTGGGTGCTTGAGGATTGATTGTGAATCCACTAGTTGGATTGTTGAATTTGAAATGAAGAGAAAATCCATTTTCAAGTTGAATGCTTACTTACACTGTTTCTAGTGCAGTAGCATATTGTTTTTTTTTGTATTTGTTGATTGTCCCATAAAGGAGAGAAGTAAGCGCAACCTCTTGTTATCCTTATACTTTTTGTTGTTTTATTTTGACATAGTAGAGGTGCAAGTTCTTGGAATTCTTTTACTGTTTTTATGCAAGTTTGATCTGTAGTAACTCACCTCTATAAAGAAACGAAGGGCACATTCTAGAAAAATTTCTAACTGTCTATGAAAATTTGCAAAATTTTCTTAGTTATGAGTTCTGCTAAAGGCTCTGTCGGCAATTTTAGCGTTAAGTTCTGCACGCATGGTGGTAGAATTAAAGCTAATTTCTGTGACATGGTCAGCAGGAAGGCTGTTAAAATTCTGCGCTGAAAGATAAAAAAATTTCAAAAATTTTGCCTAAGGGCTGTGGCGGCAGCGAAAATTTAGCTGATTTTCTGCGCACGTGGTGATGAAAATGTAGCTAATTTTCTGCACACATGGCAGCGAAAATTTGGCTAATCTTTTGCACCGAAAGGGAAGAGAAAAATTCTAAATTTTTCTAAGTATTTCGAACTTTTTTCCTTAACGTCCGCAGCAATTTTAAGGATATTTTCTGCATCATGCACGGTGCGCGATGGCAAAAATAGTCTTAACATCTGCGGCATTTTTGAAAAAGATAAATCCTGCGCCAAAGTGCCCAGCATATTGTTAGTAATTGCGCCGAAGGCAGCCAGAATAAGGCTAAGATGGGCGCCATAAGTTTTAAACTTAAGATATGCGCAAGGAAGGATCAAAACAATGGTTGAATTGTTGTGAACATTTGGCGAAGCGGCAGAGCTATGATTAAAACCTGCACCGAAGAGGCAGAGTTAGGATTTGCAACGAAGACGGCAGTCTTATGGTTAAAACTTGAGCCAAAGGCTGGATACAACTTTGCATTAGAAAAGCAGTCCATCCATCGGTGATTTTAAGGATAAGCCATTCGCCGGTGTCGGCCATAATAAAAGTAATAATCTTAAAATCTGCGATGCGTGCAGTGCGCGGTGGCAAATTTTAGCTTAAAAACTCCATGACACAGGCGACACCATAAAAGCTAAATTTCCGCGGCAATTTTAATCTCAACATCCGCGCAATGGCAGCCATTTTACCCTTAATATTTGCGCCAAATGGGTAAAGGCAATGGGAGTAGTAAGGCAATGTCGATGAAAGGGAAATCTCTCACCTTAAACCATTTATGATTATAACATAATAATTGTATGCTTGGAAAATATCTAGAATGAATGATTACACGTATGTATATGTTGAATTTCTACTTTGTGAGAATATCATAGCTAATAATTGCTTGTGTGAATGGTAGAGAGCCCATGAAATTGGATCAGCTATGATGTGGAAGAGGGAATTCCATGCTACAATGAGGAATTGGAAGTAAGAATTCCTCCACTACCCTCTTGATATTGTATTTATAATTCTAAAGTGGTCATGCATCTAATTTATGGCATAGGAATGTTGAAATGCAAAAGATTAGATAGATGATATGACTATGCACTAGATGGCATATTAACAAACATTGCATAGTGCATGTGAAATGTTTGTGCGTGAATAGGACATTGCATATTGGTAAAATAGTGAGGTTTTGCATATGCAATGAGCCACTTAAGATAATGATTGTGGTTGCTAATAATTAGTTGTGTTCGCATTGGTTGTAGGACCAAAGGCAACCGAAGCATCACTAAAAGATGAGGATGATGTTGTTGCATAAGACCAACAACCTTATGAGGAAGGGATGGTGCAACAAATCTATGATCATGAGGTTGGCAAAGGGACTAAGTAGCCCTGGTAAGAGGCCAACTGATCAGATAACATCAAGCGATGTTAATAACAGCCATGCAGGTAATGGTTATTTATGCTTAATTGCATGAATGTTGAAAGAGGATTTGGTGAGATCCCTTCAACTATGTTTTGAACTATGATGATTTGATTTGCATATGGTATTGAATGCCCGAATGGGACTATTAACCTACCAAGTATGGTGAGGTATGGGTAAGTGAAGGCAATGATCCTTACACCCTATAATTGCTTAGAAATCTCAATGCATTCATATGAAATTATGTCATGCCATGACAGTTGTGAGTTTAACAACCGAAGCAAGTGAGGACTTATGGCCCTATCATGGTAGTACATGGTTAGGCCATAATATGTTTGAATGCATAGTACTCATAAATTAATGAAGGGTTGCATTGAGGATATGTGCATTAAAATATTATGTACAATCTTGTGGTTATACATTGAGTGATTGCACACTAAAATATTATGTGAGTGATGTAAATGTGCATTCATATGTATAGGTGCACATGTTGAGATGCATTGTGTGAATGCATGATTGTGGTGTATGTTTCATTACAACTAGATAATAGATGGAATGGTGAACTATTGTTAGTACTGAGACCATTTCATGAGCTACTATGAATGTCGGAGAATGATTTCATGAAGAAGGTAGACATGTTGATGGGCTACCAGAGTACTCTGTTGGAAGGACAGGGTTGCATAAAAAGAATATGGATGTGAAGTAATGAGTATTTACAGTTTATTTAAATTGCATTAACAATGTACCCATGTCTTGCAATTCTATTATGATATATATATATATATATATATATATATATATATATTTCATTGCATTTCAAATATTAATAGCTGAAGGTGTTTGAATTATTGAGTGTTATAATTCTGAGATCACTTCAGTGACTGTTGTAGCAATGAAAGGATTATATGCATAAGATACTCACAACGTGTTTAGCTGATTGAAGTTTCATATTTCAGGTAGAAAATTCTTGCGTATGGAAATGAGGATAAGTCCATAGTAAAGACTGGTATCTACCATGTATAGAGGCCAAAGGTTATGAGAAGGTTTCATGGTTGAGGAATTTAGTTAATGCATGAAACAGATTTGTGAATTTCAAATTCGAAAGTTTGCTAATAATTGCTAATAACTGTTTGGCTTATATAAATTGTGTTAGGAGTACATGTTGTAGGTGGATGTTCATGTATGGTAGCAAGTGTAAAACCATAATGGAAAGAGTGATACCACTTACGAGATCCAAACAATATGAGGATGGCCTCATGGTTAAACAAATCAATTTCTATAAGAGACAGAGTTGCAAATTCATGTTGAATTAATTATTAATGCTAATGATTGGTTATGTAACAATCATACTTGAAGCTTATTTCTAAATGTTGCTAACTGTTTGGCTATTTGATAAATGTGCCAGGAAGACACATTGCAGGAAGACCAGGAGTGATGGCCTTCAAAAGCCAAACTAGATGGGAAAGACCCCATGCTTTGGAAATGGGTTTCGGGTGAAACGCCATTGACAATATCTCAGCTAAACCGCATGTCGTAAACCATGAGAGTGAGATGGTAAATCTATGCCCAGAAGGCATGTGAGATACATCTGCAAAATGAATGAGTATACTGTGACCCTAGACAAAAACATGCATGTCTAAATTATTAGGGTTAATATGCTGAGCATGCTATATCTTATTTATATCATTGCAAATTGCTTGAGTATGATTAGGACCTACATGGCGCACATCAGAAAGGGGGTGCACACCTTTTCTGGTGTTGGGTAATGATAGGGTTTTCAATATTGACTACACCCTAAGGGAATGGACACATTCCTGGTGTTTCAATACCTGATAGTGAATGATATGGATTATGGTTACAAAATTGAACAGCAATACTGATGAGCTTTCTTATCCTTCTTGTGTTGTCAGCCTACACAGATGCAGATTGATACTGCACATTAAGAGGCAAAGTGAAGAAGGGTATGCAAAAGGACTGTATGGGAATTGGTAACCTTTCTATGCTCACACGAAATATTACCAGAATGGATGGACAGGACCGAAGAGCTGTGTAATAAGAAGAGGTATCATCCTTGTGTGAGTGGGGTCATGCTAACCTATAGTCAAGAAAGTCACCTATAGAGTTCCTAAAAGGAACCACCAATTTGCACTAGAGAAGGAGTGACGTCCTTGTACGAATGAAGAGTCATGTGTGTGAAGGGTTGTGGTGCAAGAAGGTGTGGTGACATTGGTGAAGGCATAAAATCTCTATTGGGATAGCAGTAGGAGGGCGGGAGCCAAGAATGACTGAAAACACTAAGATTCCTATGGCTCCATAGTAGAGCCTTGACCTATAATGTCCAGGTGGCGTAGTTTCCTTCCATTGGTCGATGACCCAGACAATTGTGTTGGCTCAGAAATGGAGAGGGCCAACTAGGTATGGGACTGGTTGGGCACCACCAAATGCTTAGTAAATCCAGTCGACGTGAAGGTGTATTGGTGAAGCATTAACTACATCCAAGTCCATAGGCGATCCCAAGGCTTGCAAAGCGAAGTAGGATCCTGTGTACCAGAGGGGAAACGCACAATACAGATACGTATTCGTTTTCATTTATGTCTTGTTCGGAATAATGAATATTTCAGGTATAAGTCTTCGAACAGCTAAGCTGCTACACTATTGTTTCTTTGTTGGAAACCTTGGTCATTGCAGGAAAGCAAGACCCTGAAAGAACTATAAGTTACTGGTAAATCCAAATGAGTAAATGAGTGGGTGATATAAATTATGGATAAATCCAGGGAGTAACTGGTTGAACGCTTTAAAGTTCTTGATAAATCCAGAGAGCAATTGGTTGGGCATTCACTACTTAATATTGTGAAACAGCATGTATGCTGGCCCAATACCCCTTAAACAATTGATAAAACCAGTCAGCGCACTGGCCTGGCATTGCCTATTCGAATGATTGTCGAGTAGCCTACGTGCTGGCCCAACATTCATAATTGTGTCCACGAGAAATCCAAGGCTCGTAAAGCAAAGAAGGATCTCGTGGAATAAAGTGAAGACATCCAATATAGATAAGTATTTGGTTATCTTGCAGCTTCTTGCTTATGAATATATGTGTGTATATGATTTGGTTATGATTTCTCAAACTCTTGTTTAGAGAAAAACCTTATGAAATAAACTAAACATGTGAATTGATTCAATGTTTGAGTGTAGGTATTGTTGGAAGCAAGGACCAGGAAGGCATCATAGGGATGCATATGGACATATGACCATCCTAAGGAGCTCAATATGAGCGGTAATAAAAGATGGTGCTAGTGATCATGAGTGGGTCCTAGCAACCAGAGGTTTTGTAAGTAGAATGGGAAGGGGTACCTAAGTTGAAAAGCATTAGACAGACCTTAGACACTAAGTGTCATAGCCAATAAAGGGAAATTCAAGCATTCACATTAAAGTGAAAGAGACTAAGGAGCATGAAACCACAGTGATGGCATAGCTCTGTAATAAAAAAATACTAAGAGGGAGAAACTCTTACTCTTCTCTTTCCTTTTTATTGATGCATTTATAAAACAGAGAATTGTTGAATGCATGTTATGACTGAAAGTGGAGTGTGGTTACTTGCTTGAAATGAATTGTGAATGCTGAATTAGTTATTTCCTGTGAAAGGATGAACTGGAATGAGTTCATGTGTATGTTGGGAAAGCATGAAATGTGTGGAAGTCACATGAGTAAAGCATGGACGTTCCAAGTCAACTGGGAAAATAATTAACTAATTTTAATATTGTGTTATGCTTGTCCTAACAGGAATTGCCATGATGAATCTCACAGGTGAGATAGTGAAATCCATTGGTTTTGGTTGAAAATATTCCTCAAATAGTTTCCAGGGACGACAAGAAAGATGGCAGCCATGAAAATTCCAGACTTGTAGAGTAGCTGGAAGGTGAATAAAAGGAAGGGATTGCTATGGAGCAATGCCCACCTGCAGAGCTGGAAGATTAAAGCCAGCAGGAGCAACTTGTGGAAGTCAAAGTGCTTGTTCCTGAAGGTTCAAAGTAAAAAGATGAAATCCAGGATAGACCTGCCATATTTTGTGAATTTTGGTCATGTATAAAGCGTGTATGTATTCCTAAGTAATTGAAACACCGAGGACGATGTTATTCCAAGGGGAGGGGATTGTCACGTCCCCAATTTGACCCTTGTAATATTTTGGGTTATAATGTAAATATTGTATACATATTATGTATGGTTCCTAGCGTGGAGCTCAAGGCCGAGGCCCCGCTAGTGAATGCTTGACCTCGAAGAGCCAAGTATTGGATGTTATGTTGCCCATGTGCTAGAGAACCATGGGAATTGTAAATATGCATTTTAATATAAATACCCACAACTAGCTATGCAATGAAACAAGAGATGGGGGCATGATATTACAAGGAATTGGGAGGGAAATATTCAAACCCTTGAGCCATGAAGTCAAGCCAAGTGTCAATGAGAGAACCCATCAACCATCAACTACCCATGTTGACTTTGGTGCCCAATCATTCATTTCTCCCAAGAGTTGGGTGAAGAAGTTAATGCCTTGGGGATTGGAAAGGTATGGCTGTCCAAATTTCAGTATGGGCAAGCCACCCTCATGGAAAATCGTGTTTCTCCTTCTTGGGCAAGAAAACACCCACAAATTTCCTTCCCAATCCATTATTCATGACCAGACTTCACTCTGTCACATTTTTGGAACTTGCTGGGCGTTTCTCTCATGGAGGACGTTGTAAATTCACTGGTTTTCAAGCTGAGAATGACGTTTTTGTGATGGTTGGACTGGGGGGAAGAAGAAAATCAATTGGGAAGCTCAACAGATAAGTTTGATAGCTTGTTGTTTCCTTATTGTTGTGAAATCGTTTTTGAATGTTTCCATCAATTGTGTGACTGCGTATATGCCATTTTTCGGGTGCCAACCTGTCACGGTTTTGCCCAAATATCGTGTTGGTTCCCTGCTGTCATTTAATGACTATGTGAAGTTCATTTTGGCCCTTGAATGCCCAAGCCTTTTCCCTCTCGCGTAATTTGAGTGTTAAATTTTGAGCATTAATTCACAATACTCTAGGATCTTTACTAAGAGAATAACATGTACAGTATATCAATGCATAACAATCACAATAAGCATCACAAGCATCACAAGAATCAAAAGCAAGAGAGACAAGAGACACAAAGTTTCTGTGGGGAAAACCCTAAGGTGAAAAACCCCACAACTTCCTCAGAGATAGAGAGAGCAATGGCTCAACCAAAGTACAACCAAAAACACACTGAGATAGTCTCCTAGTAGTAGATGATCCTCCTCCTCACTAGTGCGCCACTTTCTGAGTGAGAGAAGTATGAGTTTTCGAGTGATCCAAATAGAGATCTCCTGATCTCTATTTATACTAGTATGTTTTCCCAGTGACCTTATGGGGCCGACTTGTCTAGCTAGGTATATCAACCATATAATATATATTTCAGGGCCGACCCCACATATGGTGGTCTAATGACCCTTCGCTAAGTACACACACTTGCGACACTTGTCAATACACATGACGACACTTCCTTATAGAGGAATAACACATCTCTTATAAGGGTACAATAAATATATATGAAATACATAGATGAAATGCATTCCGAAGTTACATATACATCAGCACTCCCTCTTAACTAGGAAGGTATTTCTTGACACAGATGTGCTAGACAAGTCTTCTTCTCGGGATCATCGTCATCGATGCATCGTCATCATCACCGTCACTGCTGCTGCTATCTCAACCAATCTCTGACTCTACTCATCATAGGAAGTTCTACAGAGCCAGTCCTTTTTCATACTGGATGTAGGCCCACCACCTGTAGGTCTTCATCATCACTAGCCATACTATGGAATCCTCGGGACTTATTATGTGCATCACAAAACCTTGCAAGAGAATCCCAGGACTTATTACGGGCACACAGCCCAACCTATCGGATCTCCTAGGGAGCTATTACATGTGACCCTACCACAAAACCTCGAAAGAGAATCCCAGGACTAATTACGAGCACACAACTCAACCTATCAGATCTCCCAGGGCGCTATTATATGTGGTCACCACAAAACCTTGCAAGAGCATCCCAGGACTTATTACGGGAACACATCCCAACCTATCGAATCTCCTAGGGCGATATTACATGTGGTCATGGAAAAACCTTGCAAGAGCATCCCGGGACTCATTACGAGCACACAGCTCAACCTATCGGATCTCCCAGGGCGCTATTATATGCCATAGGACAAAACCTCGAAAGAGCATCTGCCAGATATCTCAGGGAGATATTATATGCCAGCAGCAAAACCTTGCAAGACTATCTGTAGATCTCCCAGGGCACTATTATATGTCCTCCCAAAGAAAAAACTCGAAAGAGCATTTGCCAAATCTCCCAGGGGACTATTATATGCCAGCGGCAAAACCTAGCAAGAGAATCTGCAAACCTCCCAGGGCGCTATTATATGCTTATCTGCACAACCTATACACAGCCACAGAGTATCAACCTGATACTCACCATACATCATCCTGATGTATACATGATCATCATGATCATCATCACTGCAACATATTGCTGCATGTCATCTAGAGCAACATCCTGAAGCTCGTCATCCATGAATGCATCTACCTGATGCATACCAAGTATCTACCTGATACATATCATCATACATGATCCACCTGATCATACAATGTATCCACCTAATACAAATACAAAAACATGATCCACCTGATCATACCAGATACATATCAACATACATGATCTACCTGATCATACAGAGTTTCCACCTGATACATATACAGATACATGGTCCAAGCATCCAACATGATGCATATACAAAATATATACAAATGATACTACTGATCATATCCAACATCCAACATGATGCGTACATACATATACATATAAATGATCCAACTGATCATATCCAGCATCCAACATGATGAGTATACAGAGAAGTAACTGGAGCATTGTCCTGATGCTCGTGATCCAGCGCTTACATCCACAGCCATGTGAAAGATCCTCCTTCCAACATGCTTGGAATGGTTTCTGCAAATGTGTCCATCACTTCTTCCTCGAAGTGTCATCAATCTAAAGAACACGAAGCCTCTCCCTGAAGTACTCGAACTTCACCCTGGCTAGTGGCTTCGTCGGCATGTCTACAATCTGCTCGTCTGTCGCAATGTACAGGAGCTTCACAGCTCCTCTCTGTTGGGCCCAGGTTGAGATGAAGTTTTGGAAGCACCTTTTTGAGGAAAACACGGAAAGCTGAGCTGAACACGATTCAGAAACACAATTTTGGCTAAGTATTGAGGATGTTGCGAAGTTGCGCACAGCATCCAACTTTTGACCAGACTGCGGAGTTGTGCGCAGCTTCAAAGTTTTGGTCATGATGCGAAGACCAGTACTGCGCTAAAGCAATACTGCGGAGTTAGGAGGCCATGTGGAGCTAGCAAAGCAGTGTGCTAGACAAGTATCAATTGTATCTACCGGCTCAACTGGTAGCAGCCATTTTTGGAAAGATATTTCAGGATTGCCGAGCGGCGGATGTAGGCAAAATAGGAAGGCAGCCACGTGTGGGTTGTTAAGGAAAGCAACGTTTGGCATGCTTAGAAGGTAAAACCGTTAGAGCGAAACGGTTTGGCAGAAGCAGCCTGTAGGCACACGTGCGACAGGAAGGCCGATAGCGACAGAATGAGGACATGGAGATCCACCATGATCAAGTAGACGCTACCAGGAGCCAGCAAGATGGTTTGGAAAACCGACACATTTTTGGAAACCCTTAGGGTTTTGGGTTTTAGGTCTTCGGCATTGTACATACATGACCTTCAGGCATGATCTATTTAAGAAGACATTTTGTATGGGATGGGGGTTCTCGGGTTGTTGTTCTCTTTTTGGATTATTGTTATTCTTTTGTTGTTGCTGAGAACTTAAGGAGATAACCTTTTTGTATTGTAAAATCTCTCCGAGCTAAGAATATTGTAAAGGCTCTGCAACTGTGTGCCCAGATACCTAGCAGAGAGAAAGAAATGCTCTACAGCTGTGTGTGCAGAAACCTAGCCGAGAGAAAGAAGAGTCTGCAGCTAAGTGCGCAGAATAAGAACAGTTGCCCCATCCCTTTTGAAAGAAATATATTACCAACCGTTCTTGTGGACGTAGCTTTCCATCCGGGGAAGTGAATCACATTAAATCCTATGTTATGTGATGATGTTTATGAATGAATGACTGTCTGTATTTTCTGTAGAATGAATGCTTGAATGTTTCCTTGCATGCTGTAATATGAGAAATTTGATATGCATTTACCAATAGGAGAAGTTTGGGAATGATATGCTTGGTTCCACGAAAGCAGATGAATGGAAAACATTTCAATTCTATGTTAAGGTCGTGAATCAGTCATTTAAGTTTAAATACTTTCTTAAGCACAGTGAAGGAACGCATCACATTTAATCATGTTTATCATTTCAGTTCACATTGTAATAATCCAAGTTCTAGAATGAACACTAGAAAGATAACTAGTAAGTGCCGAATGAATGGATGAGTGATATTCATTTCAGTGCCTTAACGTTTCTGAGATCTTCCAAGTAAAGGATAAGTGTGGTTGACTCGTAGTTCCAGAAGAAGAGTCGCAGCAGTAAGAAACCCTTAGTGCGGGCCGCAGTGTTGCCTCCACTGCGCAGTATTGCTCGCAGCATAGATCCTGCTACGCACCGCATCATTTTTCCCCGCAATGCCATCCTTCTGTCCTGCACTGCACATTTGGTTCAAATAAACAACTCATCATTTACTATGGAAACCTGATTCTGCAGTACCCCATAAGATACACCTCGGGTGAGACCTCAACCTGCTCGCAGGTTGTTGCCGAAAGGGCCTGTGAGAAGGGGTTTTGTTGGTCAAAGGGATAACCGCAAAGAACCTGCGTCTAATTGGAAACATCTGGGTCAGTTTAAGCCAACAAATGGTTATGTTTCCGTGCTAGAATCCATGATGTGTTGAAATGGTTATGTTGCCACGCTAGAATCCATGATGAGTTGAAAAGGTTCCGTTGAGTTGCAATCACGATGTGTGAAAAAGAATATCAGTTCCCCGAAGGATCTGACTATTGGCATCCTGAAAAGAGAGAAATCCAATCTTGGTGGGATAAGACCATAAGCAATTTTAATAGACAAGAAAATAGATATCCCCGTCTAAGCGACACATAATGGTCGGATAGATATCTGTTGGACGACATTCACGAGATCTTTTGGGCATCATTTCCAAACGAGCTACATGCGTGGATCTCGCAACTCGCAGAGAAGAAAAAATGTTTCCAAGGAGGAGTTCCTACGGAGTGGACTCCCGAGCTCACAGCGCAGCTTAAAGCATTAGACAGCTTGTTGTCACGCACAGTTGATTATAGGGTTGTTCATATGCTAGAAGGCTTTGTAACAGAATTTGCTGTAGACACACTCAAATCCTACAGCCAAGCAGAAGCACATTTTTTTGGAGGATTCCAAGGTAAGTTTCCGAACAATCTCAGTCTATACATTAAGATGTTGTTAGCTGAGAAAGGTGTTCTAAGAATGCAGTAATATGCTTGAAGTCTGTCATGATAAACAGTACATATATTGATTCTGACGAAGAGACACATACTCTTAGAAGTGGTAAGAGATATAAAATTAATAAGAATCCATAAGGCCCTAAACTTCATATAGATACTGAGATCCCTTGTGATCTTGATAGCGAAGTTGCACAACCATTTACCCCTGAGAATCCGCCGGCTGCATAACCTGTGCCACACTTATCACAGAACCCACCCACTACGTAGCCCACCCTGCAGAAGACTTAGCCTAGTCCATCTCTCCCGATAGTCCCATTTGTATTTACTGTGGAGATCCCTTTACACCAGCTGTGCACTAATCCCGGTGCTCCACCGCCTAGTAGCACAATGGAAAACACTGATATGAAACTGCCAATATTCAAAGGAACTGGCCTAGAAGACCCTGATCAGCATTGGTTCCTTTGTAAAGCCATATGGAGTGTAAGACAAATCCAGGACGATGTCGTGAAGCAAGCACAGCTCATCACCACTTTCAGGGATAGAGCGCTACATTGGTTTATGAAATACTCTACCGTACAGCCGAGAACCCTCGCAGAAATTAAAGTTGCGTTGGTGGCGGAGTTCAAGAAACCTAAGTCTGAGTCTCAGTGTATAACTGAGCTGAAGGAAATAAAGTAGAGACCAACTCAAATGGTCTGGGAATTTGATCAGAAATTTAAGATCTTACTAGACCAAGTAAGTTTTGTTATACCAGCAGAATAGCATAAAGAATGGTTCATTGCTATGTTGTTACCTCATATCAGATTACCATTGATGCAGCAGAAGGTTCTATCCCAGGTAGAGGCCTTGGAAATTGCAATGAAGCTGGAAGCTTCACCGATTGGTGATACTAGTTCTAGGATGTCTCAGATCCAGAACCAGCTGACCACCCTGACACTTGAACTGCAAAGTATGAAAAATGGTAAAGAACAAAGATATGAACCTAGACAGGAGGTCTGGTGTACAAGTTGTAAAGGAGAAGGTCATGACCGTGAGCATTACCCTCTATTCCGCGACTATATTAAAAGTGGTGCGCCTAACCCATTAAATCAAAATCAGGCCCCATGGTGTGAAATTTGCAGAACCACGGGACACAGACCTGAAGACTGTTACCTCATCCAGAAATATGTGAAAACTCCTAAGAATTTATACTGCAATTTCTGTAAATCAGTTGGACATGATGAATCCAACTGTCGCGCATATGAATTAATGAATGAAAGAACAAGGGATATGGACTCAATGCAAGGCGTTGGCTTGTACCACGTGCAAGAAGATACCCAGCCAAAACAAGAAAATGCACAATATGACCAAGGAGGATGCAGAGGTCATGGTGGTGGATACTGCGGCAGAGGAAGAAATGTTGGTCCAGCACAAGGAAGAGGTCGCGGCCAAGTCATTTTTGATAACTGTGACCAACCCGGGCACGTGTCTAGAGATTGTGTTAACCCATGCACTACGTGAAACTATTTTAAATCGTTTGAGCATGTCATTGAAGATTTCCCAGTATTAGAGGTGGAAATGCAGAAGAGAAGACGAACAGAGGCTCCGAATCCAAACGTCCAGTGGATCGCAGTAGAGAATAGACTAGTGGATCCAAGCATCAATGTAGTCATGTGCAGTGGTGCTGAGATAGGATGCGACAGAGGAGCAGAAGATTCAACATCAGGGGAGGCACATACAAAGAAGGATCCCCTCAAAACAGTATGGATAAGGAAAGCTCCAGGAAAATCACCCCCTCTTAACCTACAGAAGAACAAGGAGATCTTCATTGACGCATGGGATACCTTTAGAGAACCAACAGATAAGTCATCAAGGATCCTGTTTCACAGTGAAACACCACATGTTGAAGACATGCCGGCCCCGTATGATAAAACAAGTACTGCGACAGATGTCCGTACTTCTGTTGCGCAGTTCTTGCGAAGCTACATGAAGTTACTAAAAAGCGAAAAAGCCATAGTAGAGCTCTAGAAGCTTATCAACCAGTATGAACCTCATATTGCAACAGAGACTCTAGATAGCACTGTACATCATATAAGGAAGCACAAAAGAACAGGCCGAGAGATTAGGCTTACTGCGCAGATAGGAGATTTTGAAATGGATGAAGTCATCCTTGATCTGGGATCAGAAGTGAATGTCTTGACTAAGCAGACATGGAAGCAGATGGGTCGAACAAAGTTCCTCTGGTCACCTATCCAGTTACGAATGGCTAATTAGGAGAAGTTCATACCTTTTGGCCACTTAGCTAATGTAGTAGTTGACATTGACAGAGTACAGAGTCATGCATACTTTGAAGTTATTGAAATTGTGGATGATAGTCAACCTTTTCTAGCAATATTGGGAATTGATTGGGATATGGATAACTTGGCTATCATAAACTTGAAGACAAAGAAGATGATCTTTGAAGGCAATCATCTTAGGGTCATCGCACCATTGGATCCTAAATATGGTGATAGATACAATGAGCCAATTCAGGAGGAATCCCAAGCTCAAGATTTAGACCGACTATACTAGCTGAGTGCGAACAAGGAAGACTACATTAATCCTACTGCAGACGGTACGCTCAGCTAGCGATGTGACATGTCTTGTATCTTTGACTCAGATACAGGACTGGAGAATTGGCAAAGCCGTATGCATGAAGTATCAACAAGATGTGCTCAGGTTACAAAATCACTGCACTGGATCGGAAAAGAGGTGAGTCCTATTCCCACATATGATGGTTCTGCTAATGTTTACAGTTTCATAAGGGAATATAATGCAGTTATACCAGATGAGCATAGACTGTCAGCTTTAGATATAGCATTGCGTGATACACTTGCTAGATGGTGGAATGCACATAAAAAAACATTGACCACTTGGGATCAATGCAGAACTAAGATGTAGATCCAGTTCACCGAAAAGGTTATCTTACCCTTTGAAAAATATTATGGACAGACAGACCCTAGTCAGCACATTGAAATCTGTTCAAAGGCATGGGTGGAAAGACCACTTACAGAATGGGTACGTTTATTTGTACATACATTGGATGCGGGTATCCCAGAAAAATGGTACCTAGACCTGGAGTTGCGCAGTGAACTCACTGATTGGGAGCTGCTCGCTGCGAACTTCCGGAAGGACTTCAGTTTTGAAGACATGAATCCACTAATCCATGAAGCATTACAGTTAATCAAGAAGCGCATATTCCAGGATGACTGTCATCATAAAAACATAACATTGCAGGAGTTTTTTGGGACAGAGTGCGTTCCCGTGCACCTACAGTCAGAATGGAAGGAACATGAAGAGCACTTGATCGAGTGTTACAACTTAGCTGAAGATACCAATGATACAAATGAAGATGATGAGGATGACCTGCGCAACATAGATATACCAGAATCAGAAGGTGCGCATGAGGTAGAAGGACCTCTGTTGGAAATCCCAGATATGACTGGACCAGTAAAAACACAAAAAGTGAACATTGGCACAGACAAAGAGCCGAAGTTAGCATCAATAGGAGATTATTGGGACGATCAGACTATTGCAGAGATCGCAGATACCTTACATGAGTATCAGGAACTATTTCCAACAAAATTTACATAGATGAAAGGAATTTTGGAAGACCTAGGGGTTATGAAAATACCTTTAAAGCTAGGTGCTAAGCCTGTCAAGCAGAGGCCATACAGATTGAATCCACGCTACAAGGAAAAAGTCTGTGCATAACTCAATAAGATGCTAGAAGTAGGAATCATTGAACCAGTCGAACAATCCAAATGGATTATCCCCATGGTTGTTCAAGACAAGAAAGCAAAAGGCAAGATAAGGATTTTTGTGGATCTCAGAAACCTGAATGATGCTTCCATGCACGACCCATTTCCTACTCCATCCACAGATGAAGTGCTTGATAACGTTGGAGGAAATGAGGCATATTCTTTCACTGATGGTTTCTCTGGTTATCATCAGATCAGGATTGATCTTGTGGATAGGAATAAGATGACATTTGCTACAAAATGGGGGTCATTCCAGTACATTGTCATGCCTTTTGGGATTAAGAACGCACCTGCCATATTCTCTAGAGTCGTTGTCGCAACATTTAAAGATTTTATGCATAAGTTTTTAGAAGCGTATTTTGATGATTGGACTGTATTTGGTCTATTGAAAAATCATTGCGCGAATCTCCGCATGATGCTCGAGAAGTGTTGACAGCATCAAATATCCTTGAATTTGAAAAAGTGTATTTTCTGTGTGCCTTATGGAATTTTACTTGGCCACATTGTTTGTAAGCAAGGATTGATGGTAGACCCTACGAAGATTGCAGTTATTGCAAACTTACCAACACCAAATTCATTCAAGATGTTGCGATCTACATTAGGCCATACTGGATATTACAGGAAATTTATAAAGGGTTATGCACAGATAACCGCAGCAATGGAAAAGCTGCTGAAGAAAGACGCACCGTTCATTTGGAACGCAAAATGCGAACAGGGTTTTGACACATTAAAATAAAATATGGTCACTGCGCCTATTCTAGTATTTCCAGACTGGACGAAGCCATTCCATGTCCATGTTGACGCATCATGTATTGCCCTGGGGATCATGTTAGCTCAGCCAGGGAGGGAGGTATTGACCACCCTATTGCATTTTCTAGCAGAAAGCTTTCAACAGCAGAGAAGAACTATACTAATACTGAGAGGGAAGATCTTGCAATGGTATATGCCCTACAGAAATTTAGACACTACTTGTTAGGATCGCACTTCCTTATGTTTACTGACCATTCTGCATTGAGATATTTGGTCAACAAGCCAGTGTTAGGTGGACGCATATGCCGATGGCTATTGCTGTTCCAAGAATATGACTTTGAAATTATTGTCAAGCCAGGTAGGATGAACTTGGGACCTGATCATCTGTCAAGGATCGAGTCAGGAGAGAAGCCGATGAATATTGAAGACAGTCTGCCTGATGCGCAGTTATTTAGTATACAAGTTGTCGATGATTATTACAAGTATATCATTGACTTCCTAACCACAGGGCTGGAACCCCAGGAATTCTCGGTCCAGCAGGAAAAACAGTTAGTGGTGTGCACCGCGGACTTCACTATAATTGCAGGCTAGTTATACAAACTTGGGCCGGATGAAGTCCTGCGCAGGTGCGTACTCCATCATGAGAAACCATTTATTCTAGTCGATGTACACTTAGGAATCGCGGGAGGTCACTATGCAGGAAGGGCTACTGCACAGAAGATATTGCGCGCGGGGCTATGGTGGCCTATGCTCCATAAAGATGCCAAAGAACATTGCAAGAACTGTGATGTCTGTTAGAGGATAAGAAAACCATCACGCTGAGATGAGATGCCATTGAATCCACAGTTGACACTGCAGCCATTTGAAAAATGGGCAATAGACTTTGTGGGTCCTATAAACCCACCAGGAAAAAGAACGGGTGCAAGGTATATTATTACTGCTACAGATTGCCTCTCCATATGGGCAGAAGCAAAACCAGTTGGACTGCAATGCCAATACTGCTGCGCAGTTTATTTTTGAAGAAATACTCACCAGATTTGGCTGTCCAAAGATTTTGATGAGTGACCAAGGTAATCACTTTTTCAACAAGACAATTGAGGAGCTTACAGAAGAATTCTACAGTCGTCATCAGCGCGGTACTCCATATCATCCACAGGAGAATGGTACTATAGAGGCTTTCAATAAAATATTGGAGAACGCACTCACTAATGTGTGCAATGTAAATAGAGACGATTGGGACCTACGCATCTCATCTGTGCTATGGGAATACAGGACCACATGCAAGAAATTGACAAGATAGACACCCTTTCGGTTGGTTTATGGGCAGGAGGCTATAATGCCTACGGAATATATTGTCCCTAGTTTGATAATCGCTACATTTATAGGGATGGCAGACTGCAAAGCTCTAAAAGAAATATCACTACACTTACTGGGATTGGAGGAAGATCGCTTCATCGCACGCTTCCACCAGCAAGCTCAGAAGGACCGCGAGAAAGCATGGCATGATCGCCATATAAAGAACAAGTGTTTTCAAGTAGGTGATCCAGTCCTCCTGTATGATAGCAATTCATGAAATTCTTTGGTAAATTTAAGATGCATTAGCTTGGCCCATATACTGTGATACATGTTACTAACACTGGTGCAGTCTAGTTAGCCAATTTAGCTGGTGATACCTTTCCAACTTTGATAAATGGAAGCAGGCTAAAGCTATACCATGATAGCACTGCTTCGTAGAACCCTGAATAACGAGCCAAGGAAGGAAGTTCTAAGTGTCAAGTACAGTTGAAAGTGGACACTAGAAATGAAAAGGAGTATGTACATGTATGATAAAAGGAAGAATGAATGATAAGAAGAATGATCTGTGCACCACGCAGCACTGTTGAAGCTGCGCGGAAAAATATATATATATATAGTGGAAGTCGCGCAGTTGGAAATTTTCGGCACTGCGAAGTAGCCGCACAGGGTTGCAGATGGCTTGCCGCGTAGTTCGGCACAACACTCAGAGAAAAATAGTCGTTGCATGGCTTTTCAAAAAAATAGTCGTTAGATGACCATTGCAGCAACCACTTCATTATTTAAAGAGGAGATAGCCGTTCTGAGCATGCTGACGACAGAAAAGACCGAAGGATACGTCAAATTCACCAATGGACACCACATTAAATGCTTATCTAGCCGTTGAAGGGCACGGGAGAGGGTCTGCTGTGCCTATAAATAACACCGTTGGGAGACTCGCGGGCGTTACCAAGCACTTAGAATTTTCTTGCGATTAACGTCTCTGAGCTAGTAGCCATCTGTATTCTGTCTACCTTAGCCACTACCTCATTTATGAATGTCCGAACCTTCCTTTAGAGAAGAAGAACTGACCCTTGAAGAAGCACTGAGGATCTTTCAGCATGGAAGGATTCAGCAGTTAATGAAAACTCCAGTTAAGAAGGTTGTCGTAGAACAAGGTGAAGGATCCCGCAGATCACCAAGAATTAATTCGACGATGCAGGAAAAAGCAAAAGATAAGGGAAAATTTGTAACTGCACCTCGATCCAACATCATAAAGATGGGATCCTTAGCACAGAAATCAACAGTCTTTCAGATAGAACCTTTGAAGATGACACCTGAATATATCTCCCCGCGGGCACTGAATGCCCCTGTGTTTTAATTATCCAAGAATGCGAGATACGACATCCCACTATCGCCTATCTCAAAGCATGTAATCATTGCTAAGAATCTGCTGGGAATGATATCATATTGTAAATGGGAGGATTATGACCTCTTGGGAATGAAGAAAGATGAGCCAGATGTTCCCAAATACCCAGATTTTCAACCAGACCAGTATATGTGCTGGAAAAAGGACGCCAAGGGAACTCTGAACTTGGTAGCTGACAGTTGGTTAGCACCTGTCGTTTAGTCAGGGCTACTGAACTTGCTGAGATTGCCACATTTTGACCGTTCTCTTGAACTGAATATCGTGGTTCGCACACTCATGGTGCAAATCCATCAAGGTTATCTATGGTTGGACAGAAACATTGATATTAACATTGATTTGATGCACCGCATCAATGGGCTAAGCAAGCGCGGTAAGGATCCTAAGCAATTATTCCAATGGAAGAGCAAAGAAAAAGAGGCTATTGAGAAGATGAAGAAAACCCACTCCTTGGTGAAGGAAAAAAGAGGATTCCCAACAGAAGATATAGAGGACAGAGCAACAAGATTTGTAACACAGTTGGTCGCAGGCAAGATGCTCAAAAAAGCTAGGCCTTCGGAGGTGTCTGCGGGAGTAATACTCCTTCGTGCCACAGCGGCCAAAGGAAATAGCTTCAATTGGTGTCAGTTTCTGTTGAATGAGTTCCTTGAAGAACTCAACGACACCCAGGTGAATGGAAGCCAGTTCCATTTCACCTGGCTCATCGTCCTGGTCGCTTTGTGCGGATGGAAGGAGCCGCGAGATTATGCGGGCGTCATTATGGAAACCAAGGATCCTAGAGGATTTAAGTTCGTCAACCTCTGGGAAAGCACAAATGCAGAGCGCCAGCATGCAACAGCAAAAGTCTTTTACCAGTACTATATTCAGCTGTGAGACACAATCACGAAGACACCCCACATTACAAAGCAGGTCACGGTGAAGGATATCCTCATCATCGACTTTGAGGCGGATATGAAATGTATCTCCATATCGTCGAAAGCACAAATAAGGAAACTGGAGTGGTTCCTAAGAATGTACATCATCCATGAGCAGGATATTGAGGACCTCATGAAAGATTAGCCAGCAGAGTTCCGCGTAGAGGTCGTGGACGTGGAGACAGATTCAGCAGAAGATGAGCCAATCCCGCTCTCATGCCCAATTATTGAAGAAACAGGGCAGAGAAAATAAGTTGAGACTTCGGAGAAGCCAAAGTAGAGGAAAAAGGTGAAGGCTACAAAGATTCAATCGGAGGCGGTCCTCAATGATGATGACTACGATATGATAGCCAAAACAGTCTCAGAGTAGATGAAGGCACTTATGGTGGCTAAAGAAAAGAAGGACATGGTCATCCACAATGACCTGCACCATACGTGGCTCACAATGCAAGGCCTAATGAAGAAAATGGACGATGTCCAGAAAAGCCTTATTGTGCCGAAGGAAGTAGGCGCTAAAAGGAGTTCGGTAGGAACCTCACAGCAAGGAAGCCAACAGCTAGCAATAATGCTGTCATCGAAGACTAGGATTGTCCATGTGGACCCATTGGCTGTTGTGTTGCCAATGGTAGAGCAAGTTGTCTTGGACACAAAGGGAGTCGAGAGGGTAGAGCTCAACTTAGCCAAAATCCCTTTACCAGGATTGCACTTCATCCACACATAAATCGTGGAAGAGATGCATGAACGGATGGTTGAATTAATGAAGTTACAGGTAGAACTCACCGCAGCAAACAGACAAATTTAGCAGAAGGCAGAAGTACAACTACGCAACGAACAGGACCGCCGACAAAATTTGGAGACCACCATATCCAATGTGATGAAGGATATCAAAGGCATAGAAATCCAGGATGATCCTACGGACACAGTTCTAAGGATCGGAGATAATGTGAGATCCTTGTAGACGGAGATGCAAGATAAAGAGATTTATTATGAGACCGATATTGCTACATTGAAGGATAAGCTGAATAAGCAGGCACCATTAACTGAACAGCAAGTCAAAGAGCAAGCAGTGAGCGCTGCCTCGAAAAGCATCACAAGTGAGATGGATAAGTTCCAATCTTTCCTAGATAAGGTTTCACAGGCCATTGCGACCCTTGAAGAGGATCAAGGGTTGCTGCAGGTCAAGACCGTGGTACAAGAAAAACAAACCGCGCTCGATAAGTTGAATGCAGAGGTTAAAGCTCTGCCACCCAGAGAAAGGCTTCCGAGATACAAGGAGATATCCATCTTAAAGAAATAAGTACAGGAATTATGAAAAAAAGAGACTGATATGGATAATCAGTTGCAGCAGCTCCTGGAGAATGCCATGGTGGTATCGCAGCAGATTGAAGATAAGTTAGTAGAACTACGCGATAACCAGGAGCAGGTACAAGAAAAAATTGGACAAGAAATAACTCCAACACTACTTGAGACAGTTAAACAGGTTGAGGAGGACACAAGAGAAGCAGTGGTGCAATTGTGCGGTACATATGACGAGTTCGCGGCCAAGCTTGTCCCACCAGTCGCGGCGCAGAGTGAGACAGCTGAAACAATTAGTGGCTCAAGGATGAGCCACATGTAAGTGTTAGGGGCATGTTGGGCCCAGGTTGAGATGAAGTTTTGGAAGCATCTTTTTGAGGCAAGCAGGGAAAGATGAGTTGAGCGTAGGTCAGAAACACAATTTTGGCTAAGTAATGAGGATGCTGCGAAGTTGCGCGCAGCATCCAACTTTTGACCAGACTGCGGAGTTGCACGCAGTGTCGAAGTTTTGGCTGTGATGCGAAGACCAGTACTGCGCCGAAGCAGTGCTGCGGAGTTAAGAGGCCATGTGGAGCCAGCAAAGCGGTGTGCTTGACAAGTATCAAGTGTAGCTACCGGCTCGACCGGTAGCAGCCATTTTTGGAAAGATATTTCAGGACTGCTGAGCGGTGGACGCAGGCAAAACAGGAGGGCGGCCACGCGTGGGTTGTTAAGGAAAGCGGAATTTGGCACTCTTAGAAGGTAAAACCGTTAGAGAGAAATGGTTCGGCAGAAGCATCCTGTAGGCACACATGCGACAGGAAGGCCGATAGTGACAGAATGAGGACGTGGAGATCCGCCATGATCAAGCAGACGCTACCAGGAGCCACCAAGCCGGTTTGGAAAATCGGCGTAGTTTTGGAAACCCTTAGGGTTTTGGGTTTTAGGTCTTCAACATTGTACAGACATGACCTTCGGGCATGATCTATTTAAGAATACATTTTGTATGGGATGGGGGTTCTCGGGTTGTTGTTCTCTTTTTGGATTATTGTTATTCTTTTGTTGTTGCTGAGAACTTAAGGAGATAACCTTTTTGTATTGTAAAATCTCTCCGAGCTGAGAATATTGTAAAGGCTCTGCAGCTCTGTGTGCAAAGACCTAGCTGAGAGAAAGAAAGTCTTTGCAGCTGTGTGCGCAGAGACCTAGCCGAGAGAAGGAAGAGTCTGCAGCTGAGTGCACAGAATAAGAACGGTTGGCCCATCCCTTTTGAAAGAAATATATTACCAACCGTTATTGTGGACGTAGCTTTCCATTCGGGGAAGTGAACCACGTTAAATCCTGTGTTATGTGATGATGTTTATGAATGAATGACTGTCTATATTTTCTATAGAATGAATGCTTGAATGTTTCCTTGCATGTTATAATATGAGAACTTTGATATGCATTTACCAATAGGAGAAGTTTGGGAATGATATGCTAGGTTCCACGGAAGTAGATGAATGGCAAACATTTCAATTCTATGTTAAGGTCGTGAATCAGTCATTTAAGTTTAAATACTTTCTTAAGCATAGTGAAGGAATGCAGCACAGTTAATCATGTTTATCATTTCAGTTCATATTGTAATAATCCAAGTTCTAGAATGAACACTAGAAAGATAACCAGTAAGTGCCTGAATGAATGGATGAGTGATATTCATTTCAGTGCCTTAATGTTTTCGAGATCTGCCAAGTAAAGGATAAGTGTGGGTGACTCGCAGTTCCAGAAGAAGGGTCGCTGCAGTAAGAAACCCTGAGTGCGGGCTGCAGTGTTGCCTCCACTGTGCAGTACTGCTCGCAGCATAGATCCTGCTGCGCACCACATCATTTTGCCCCACAGCACCATCCTTCTGTCCTGTGCTGCGCAGCTGGTTCAGATAAACAACTCATCATTTACTGTGGAAACCTGATTCCGTAGTACCCCATAAGATACACCTCGGATGCGACCTCAACCTGCTCGCAGGTTATTGCTGAAAGGGCTGGTGCGAAGGGGTTTTGTTGGTCAAAGGGAGAACCGCAAAGAACCTGGGTCTAATTGGAAACCTCTGGGTCAGTTTAAGACAACACTCTTTGCACCATATCCCTGATATAGTGATATTTGATATCTATGTGTTTCAACCTGTCATGAAACACTAGGTTCTCGGACAGCTTCACACAACTCTGGTTATCACAGAAGATACCAGTAGCATCCAATGGGAGATCAAATAACTCAGACAGTAGCTTCCGAAGCCATACTACCTCACAACTAGTTGAACAGGATGCAACATACTCTACCTCATCTATACTCAGTGCTACACAGGACTGCTTCCTGCTAAACCAAGAGAACACACCTAATCCCATACTAAAGCAGCATCCATATGTGCTCTTCCTATCTGCAACACTGTCAACCCAATCTGAATCAACATAACCCTGCAAGTTAAACTTTTGATTTGCTTCATACTTGGGCCCATAATCCACTGTACCCTTTAGGTACCTCAGAACATGCTTTACAGCAAACAGATGAACACTCCTCGGATCTGTCAGGAACTGACTCAATGTGTTCATAGCAAAGCAAATATCTGGTCTTGTGTTCGTCAGGTACATCAAGGACCCAATCATCTGATGATACATAGATATATCAACTGGCTTAGATGAAGCATCACATAGAAGCTTCAGGTTCGATGCCATAGGTGTGGCCATGGCCTTGCAATCCATCATCCTGAATCTCTTCAAGATATCTACTGTGTACTTCCCTTGACAAAGAAAGATCCCACCTGCACTCTACCACACCTCCATACCTAGGAAATAATGCATCATTCCCAAATATTCCATATCAAACTCGGCAGCAAGCTTCCTCTTAGTATCTGCAATCAATCTGTCATCTCCTATTACAAATAAGTCATCCACATACAGGAGTAGAATCACAGGATTCCCTTCCTCAACCTTATAGTAAAGGTTGGAATCCACTTTACTCTTGGTAACACCCAAACTAGATAGGAAACTGTCCATCCTATCATACCAAGTTCTGGGAGCTTGCTTCAAGCCATACAAGGCTTTCTTCAATCTGCACACATATGACTCCATGTCATGTATTTCGAAACCAAGTGGCTGCTCCACATATACTTCCTCTTCAACTACACCATTCAGGAAAGCAGTCTTGACATCCATCTGGTGTATTTTCCATTTCATTGCTGCAGCCAGGGCAAGTACTGTTTTGATGGAAGTATACCTGGCTACAGGTGCAAAATTTTCTTCATAATCTATTCCCTCCTTTGGAGAGAAGCCACGAGCTACGAATCTTGCCTTGTATTTCTCTACACTGCCATCTGCAGCATGCTTGATTTTGTAGATCAATTTGGAAGTCACAATAGACTTCTCTTTAGGTCTTGGGACAACATCCCAAACATCATTCTTCATTATTTATTGGTATTCCTCAACCATGGCATCCTTCCATTCTTTCTTTCCTGCTACTTATTCATAACTGGAAGGTTCTTTGTTCATAATGTCACAGAGTAAAGCAACATAGCTGGTATGTGATCTGGTTCTCTTCTTTGCTCTATGTTCTTCTGGAATGCCAAATCTTTCTGCATCTTGAATTAGCTCTCTAGCCCATGCAGGTTTCCTCTTGTGACAGTTATCCTCACGGGGTGGATCTACAGGTTCTTGCGGATCTTCAAACTCACAAACAACTTCTGAAATTGCTTCAGTCATGGTAGTGTCTTGAAATCTAGTTTCCTTAGGTTCTTCATAAACTTCGATAGGTGCCTTCCTTGATTTGATGAATGTTGAGTTTTCATCAAATGTTACATCCCTGCTTACATCAATCTTCTTGAACCCTGGAAAGTATATTCTATAAGCCTTCGAGCTTTCACTGTAACCCACAAAGATACCCTTCTTTCCTGAAGGATCTAGTTTGGTCCTCTTTTCCTTTGGGACATGAGTGTATACTGGACAACCAAATATTCTGAGATGGCTAACTTCAGGTTTCTTACCAGAAAAGACCTCTTCTGGTGTCTTGTTGTCCAATATCTTGTGGGGTGTTCTGTTCTGCACATATACAGTTGTTCTAGCTGCTTCTTCCCATAGATGCATTGGTAGATACTGGTCATGCAGCATTGCCCTTGCTGCTTACATAATTGTTATGTTCTTCCTTTCTGCAACTCCATTCTGTTGAGGATTATAAGGACCATTCAACTCCCTCTTAATCCTTGAATCACTGCAAAGCTTCTTGAAGTCACCTGAGGTGAATTCTCCACCATTGTCGGATCTGAATGTTTTGATCTTCTTGTCAATTTGATTCTCCATCAAGGTTTTGAATTCCTTGAACTTATCAAACACCTCATCTTTTTTCTTCAAGAAGTATACCCAAGTCTTCCTGGAGAAGTCATCAATAAATGAGACATAGTAAACATATCCACTCAGAGAACTGGATGACATAGGACCACATACATCTGAGTGGATGATTTCCAGGATACCTTTTGCCTTGCTTTCACTGCTTGGGAAAGCCTTCTTAATGTTCTTACCTTTTGCAAATCCTTTGCAAACACCTTCATGTTTGGTATTGATTTCAGGAAGACCCTCTACAGCCTTGTTTGCAATTGGAAGTGCCCTATAGTGCATATGAGCAAGTCTTCTATGCCAAAGTTCACTTGGCTCCATGAATTCATACACCATGGCATGTTCAGGTTGTCCTTTCAATTTATACAAACCTCCCTCTTGCTCTCCAATCACTACTACATCATCTATGGTCTTTCCCTTTGGCCACATTAGGACTTGGCCATCCACAAATGCAACCCTCGTACCTTTTGCATCCAATGCAGAGATGGAGATTAAGTTCTTCTTGAGACCAGGTACATAAAGGACTTCTTTCATCTTCAAAGATTTTCCAGAATCTAGGTTTTAGGAGGCTTCACCACTTCCTTTGATTGGGTATTGATAATCATCCCCAAGTTTCACCTTATGGGGTGATTCATGTTCAGATAGGTTCACAAAAGATTCCTTAAACCCATTCATGTGTTTGGAAGCCCCACTGTCAATTAACCAATCATTACAACCATGGGAGATAGTACCTATGAGAGCAGATATTAGAACATACTCTTCTTCACTTGATGAGTCATCATCACTATCATCACTTTCTTCCCTAGCCTTCTTCTTTGGAGGTTCATCATCTTCGGCAACATGAGCATGGAATTTTTTTTTTTTTCCCTTCTTCTTCTTGCTAGATTTGATGTTATCCCATTTGTTCTTGGGACATTCTGAAGCAAAGTGACCCTTCTCATTTTATGTGAAACATCTCATATCCTTCTTATTCTTTTGTTGGTTGTGATAGGATCTCTTGTGGTGAGAGTGATCCTTCTTGGGCTTGCTTCTTTTGGTGTGGGCTGCAAGAGCTTGATCTTCACCTCCCATCTTTTCTTCATGAGCTACAAGCCTAGCTTCTTCTTGAGAGAATTCCTCCCACAGTTTACTGAAAGAGATCAATTTCTTTCTTGCACAGATTCCTTGAATAAAGGAGTC
This sequence comes from Larix kaempferi, assembly GCA_027924585.1. NCBI lineage: Eukaryota > Viridiplantae > Streptophyta > Pinopsida > Pinales > Pinaceae > Larix > Larix kaempferi. The sequence goes on from BSBM01000445.1 coordinate 27,261,707, forward strand.
CCGTGACCTAGGAAGACCATTCAAAGTGGTCATAACAACTTCACCATTATCCACTACTTCATCCACAGCTTCAAGTTGTTCCTTGATCTGCGAGGCCTTGGAGAAGTAAGATTGAATGGTTTCTCCATTCAACATCTTGACCCCTTTCAATTGATTCTGTAGGGTCATCTTCTAATTTATGTTCTTCCCTTCAAATAGCTTGGTCAAAGAGTCAAACATAGCCTTGGGTGTCTTTAGAGAAGACACATGGGGTATGAGATGGTCTTTGATGGAATCAACAATGATTCTCTTTGCCTTGACCAAGTTCTTCTTATGCAATACCTTATCCTCTTCATCCTCTGGGATAGGGATGTCTTCTTTTATGTATGAGTCCAACTCATTCTCTTCCAGGATTAACCCAATCCTATACTTCCAAGCTCGGAAGTTATCAGCCCCTTCAAGCTTATCCTCAAGCTTGGTGTGGTGAGACATCTTAAAGAGTACCTCAAATGGAAATAGAAAATATTTAGGTCTTACCACTTGAAATGCCGAAAACTGGATCTGGTCCCGGATTAGGGTTTGTCGAAAAAACCCTAAAAATTAAAAATGTGAATTTCAACTTTCTGAAAGGATAGAAAGATGCGCCTTGATGAGCTAATCAGCCTGGTATATTTAGAATTTGAGATCAACAAATATTTACCCTTCAAATTTTCCTTTTTGTCCTCCTGGGTTCACTAGGGAGAGCCCTGAATTAGGGTTTGAGTTTCTTAGAGATCTACCCAGCCAAAAATCTCGATCCAAAGCTCTAAACTTCAATTTTTGCAAGGCGCTTCCAGCTATGTCTTCAGATTTCAGAAATTCCTATTTTTGTGGAAACACTAATTTTTAGGGCCAAATCTAAAAATGCTTAGAATTGAATTCTGATTGGACAGATAGATTCTCCTTGATGAGTAGAGTCAATCTACTATACTGCTTTTCCAAAATCTGTGGAGAGAAACCCAATAAACAAGAAACTCAAGTTTCTGTCACTGCAAAATGTCTTCTTCTCAGGTTAGCTCTGATACCATGTTAAATTTTGAGCATTAATTCACAATACTCTAGGATATTTACTAAGAGAATAACATGTACAGTATATCAATGCATAACAATCACAATAAGCATGACAAGCATCACAAGAATCAAAAGCAAGAGAGACAAGAGACACGAAGTTTCCGTGGGGAAAACCCTAAGGTGAAAAACCCCACAACTTCCTCAGAGATAGATAGAGCAATGGCTCAACCAAATTAAAACCAAAAATACACTGAGATAGTCTCCTAGTAGCAGATGATCCTCCTCCTCACTAGTGCGCCACTTTCTGAGTGAGAGAAGTATGAGTTTCTGAGTGATCCAAATAGAGATCTCCCGATCTCTATTTATACTAGTCTGTTTTCCCAGTGACCTTATGGGACCAGCTTGTCTAGCTAGGTATATCAACCATATAATATATATTTCAGGGCCGACCCCACACATGGTGGTCTAATGACCCTTCGCCAAGTACACACACTTGTGACACTTGTCAATACACATGACGACACTTCCTTATAGAGGAATAACACATCTCTTATAAGGGTACAATAAATATATAGGAAATACATAGATGAAATACATTCCGAAGTTACATATACATCAACATTGAGCTAGCTGGAGCTTTTCCCATCACGATTTTCACCTTTTTCCTGCATTTTTCCATGCTTGGGAACTCATTTTTGTATTGCACAATGGTTGGGAGGAAGGGAGCCACGAATTTGGGGTTTATGGAGGCCATTTTTGTCCCTTGAGTGCCCACAAATTTTTTCTGGAAATGGTTTTGTTCTCCTAGGGTGATTCCCCAATTGCCATTTCGTTTTTGGTTGCCCAATGTTTTTCTTCATGCCCAGAAATTGTGATTTTGTTGTTATGTGTATCCATGCTCAGTGTTGGGCTGCTGTGTGTTAAGATTGTTGGGGTTGAAATAGGTTTCCATTGTTTTGGCTTGAGCTTGAGTGGAAGCATCCACAAATGAAGAGGGTTCAGATTTAGCCTAATAAACCTAGCTGTGAACTGGCTTGGCTTAAATGCAAATGATCATTTGGATGTGTATGAGCTCGAGAGTCCCCTTTTCCTTATAGATATCATTCCTAGCTTGGGGGTGGTCTCTGAGTGCAGGCTGGGCAGATACCTACAGTTGGGAGGAGCGTTGCAGCAACATAGCTAGTTGTGTGGGAAATAATGCAGGCTGGGCAGAGACCTACGGTTGGGAGGAACGTTGCAGCAACATAGCTAGTTGTGTGGGACATTTGCATAACAAATATAAGTGTTTTCTATCTATGTGTTTTTCCTTTGCAGTGTTTAAATTAAATGACTGTTATTGATATATTGAATGCATATAAAATTATGTGTGTGGATGAGTTTATCTCCGCTATGCATGTTTGTTGAATTTACATCTGCACACATGGGTTTTTAATTGTATGAATCTAATGAATGGGATGAGTTTGTTTAAAAATCCCCATAGATTGGCATCATGTTCCCTCCCTTGCCTTGGATGGATGGGTGGGGACGTTACAATAGACCCCAAAGGATTCCTCCAATGAATTCAATGCAATGGCACCAAGATTTGATGTGGAAATCTAGAGGATTATGGTGCACTACTGAAAGAAGCTTCTCAACCTACGCTCTCCTGAGATATGATACCATGTGAAATTCACAGCAGATCATAGAGCCTGAGAATACCTCACAGAGAAAGAATTAGCAGAAAAAATGAATTACAGTGAAAATTGTAGTGAAATGAGCAATAAAATTCATCATGCATTGAAACTCAGATGTGCACAGAAATGTGTGTCATTATCCATTAATCAGTATAGTAAATAGATATGTTACATAAAAGGAAATTTGAATACCCAGAGAGAATTCAAATCCCAGTCAGTCTAGCATAAGAATTGTCACCGTAGTAGTGCTCCGGAGTTTCCAAACTGAACTCAACTCAACGAAAACTCAATGAACTGAAGTAACAGTCAGCTAACTGACCAATAAGAGCGCATTAGTGAGTTATTCATGCAAAGTAGGTGAAAAAGAGTGCATTAGATCATAATTAGTGGTGATTGGAGCTCAAACAACCCACTAGAGTCAAGAACTCATAGGCCTAATATCATGCATGTAGGGAGCATCAAGTGGATAATGGGTCCTATATGAAATCTGCACACCACTAGGGGGATAACAACATCATCAACTACTAGGAAAATGTAACTAATGCTAAGGTGGACAAGGTTGGAGTATTAATTATTCTAAAAAGTATTCCTCACCATTTGATTCCTTTGGTTCTCATTGGGCATCAAAGATCTGAATGAACTAATTCCAAGGGTCTTGAGGTAGTATATTCTTTTGTTGGGTACTTGATTCTAGTTTGTTTTCCATGTAAACAGTGTTTGCAGAAAGAACCGGATGGCTTAGTAATCCTTGGAATGTCCCCCACTGCTTGTTTCCTATTGATCCTGAGCAAATTGTCAAAATTGATGTGTCCCAATCTTTTATGGTAGATCCAGCTTTCATCAGTTTGTCCCATGCAACATTTTTCTTCTCTTTCTTCATCTAGAATGTAAACATTGTTAGGAGTTCTGGAGGCTATAGCTACGATTCTACCTGTATTCTTGTTTTTTATTTTGCACCTTTCTAATTCAAAGGTGAGAGTATGTCCCTGATCACACATCTCACTAACACTTAAAAGATTTTGTTTCATGTTCTTTACTAACAGAACATTATCTTCCTTGGTTATTTTATTTCCTAGGCTTACTAGGCCTTTACCCAAAATTTTAGTTGAGCCATTATCCCCAAAATATACACTGCCTCCCTTGTCTTCTCTGAACTTTAGAAAGGTGGTTTTATCTCCTATCATTTGCTTGGAACAGCCATTGTCTATATACCATTTGCCCCTTTTACTTTGTGCATGTAAGGCTAGGATGCATGCTTCCTGATGAGCTTGATCCTTCTGGTCTTCAACTATCTTAGTGGATTGCGCATGTTGTTGTTATTTTTTGTAGTTATGAGTATCATGTTCTGAATTTTCACAACATTCATCTTCTAAACTCAAAATGTTGAAAGGATTGGAATCTTCAAATGCAACTTCAAGCGGTTTTCTTAGGATGTTTCTTTTAGGATTTTTATGATTGCACAAACCTTTCTTCCTGGTATAAGCTAATGTGCAAGCTCTACAATTTATTTCTTTATGACCAAAATTGTGACAGTAATAGCAATTTCCTAAGAAACTATTTTGGCACCTGATAGGATAAAAATTACGAGGCTGCGCAGATTTGTTTTTTGAAAAACCTGGCCTTCAATGTTCTCTCTCAAATTTCTAATGTGTTCCTGATTGTGGAATCTGGAGAACATATGCATAACTTTTAGCGAAGTAAGTTTCTTCATCAATGTTGTTTCTGCCTCTTTTCTCTAACTAAAAGCTTAATTTTTGGAGTTCACTTCTTAGAGAGACAACTTCGGCTTCCAAAATTTCACACTTATCATCCTTCAATTTCAATTGCTTTCCTGGTGTCTTGTTGAAGCCTCGGATGTGAAGGTGATGGAATGGGTTCTAAGGCTAACAAAAGAGGGTTAAAAGCCAAAATGAAAGGCTTCAAAAGGTCCTACACAAGGATAGTTCTATCCCCAGCCTGTTTGGAATAGTAATCTCCCACGGATACAAAGGCCTTCGCTGGCACTTACTGGGTTTGATCCTAGGATGATCTGTCTCCCCGAGATGGAAGAACCAAAATGTCTTGATTCTAAAGTGGATCTAAACCTAAGACAACTCTACCTTAAAAGAAGTCTAAGCTAATTCAGATCTAATCTAAAGGGATTGGATTGTTTGTATGCAGGGTAACTTGGTTTGAGTTGCAATAAGTTATCTCATCGACTTGACAGAAATGTGCAATCGAATCATCAACTCACACTCCGAAATATAACCAGGCAATGAAAATTACTGATAATAATTCTGTAGGGACCCCCCCTTTTGGACTTACTTACTTAAAAATGATTAGAAACTTAAAACAAAATATAACCATGATGATGCATAATTATTAATAAAACTTAACAAATTTGAGAACTAACAAAAACACAATACTTGAATTTGTTGCTGGAGGAGTAGTTGTCATCATTAGTCCGATCTCGCTTGCCCTTGACGTCCGCTTCGCTCGTTGTGTCCCTCCAGTAGAAGCTCGTTTAACCATTGGTGAAGCAACCGTTAGCTTCGGCACCCAACCATAGGCTCATGCTTTCAGTCGCATGGCCTCCCCCGAGCTTCGGGTCGTAGAGCTCACACACTTACTTGGGAAACTCAGCTTGGGATTCCCCCCCACCAAAGTTTCCAGCCAAACCCTCAAAAGAAACAAGTCGTGAGGTAACTCAAAATTATGATAGTCATCCAGGGTCTGGGTCCTTTACCCATTCCCAAAGCCTTCCTTTTAAAGGAACATTCCATGTGACACATGTCGCTTCATGCATAAATACATATTTTATTAAATTTCCAATTTAATAATACTCACCCATCCATGTGTCAGTTTTTTTTTAGGAGTTGCACCATTATTCCTAAGATTGCTCATGTTTGTCCCCTAGATATTTTACTTAACTCCTAGTTTTGAGGTGTAAGTGGAGTTGACTAGGTGTCCATGCTTATGATTCTACTTTGCTCCTAAAATAAGGATTTATATTATTTTAAATGCTCAAAATATTCTTTTATGTGCAAATGCCTAAATAACACTTAATATTATTTAAATGCCAAAGTAATCATTTATGTGCAAATGCCTAAAGTATTCAAATGCATTTCTAAGTAATGTTCTAGGTGCAAACTTATATGTTTTTATGTAGTTAAGTTTAACAATTATTTTCACTAGGACCTCGGTGCCACGCCGTTGGGCTTCCCCGTTCCTTAATTTCATTTCCTCCGACATGACACCACTCGGTCGGGTCCAGTCATTCATAGTTTCCATTCTTCGGCAAGATACTACATCGTTGGGTCCTTGCGTCCACTCTTTCCGTTCTTGACAGGGTACCGCACCGTCAGGCCCTTTTGCCGTCATCCTTTCATTTTGACTTGCGGGAACTTCATGTAGGGATTTAAGGAGTCGTTACCTTCCATCCTCCGTCTACACGCTATTAGGGACTAATGGCGCTGAGGAGTGAGTCCGTTCTCACTGCACGCCCCTCAACTCGTACGTGACCAACTCCATTGTGGCCCACCTCGTACGCCCTCACGCTTTTCTCTTGAGCCAGCGGATCAGTGCTTATCTGCTCAAGCGTGGTATTCCATCAGAAGTCGACATCGTCGTTGCTCTCCTTTTGTGTGATTTACCCGTACTCTATGACCCTTCGTATTCCTTTTGTGTCCGTCGGTGAATCGTTTCACCTGTCGCTACACACATTTCTCACAAACGTAAATTAGTAAGACTGTACTCAATAATCACAATTTGATTTATAAATCTGCTGCTTCATTAAGCATCTATAATTTACTCAATCATTACTCATTCGTCTAATCACATAATCAATTGCACAGCTAGTCGTTAAGCATCATTCATATGTACCGTTTTCATATCAAAGTTAATCGTTAAACAACATGAAATCGTCCATTCACAATAACTACCCAAATGCACATATATCAATCAATCGTAATCATACATATACTCAAAATAAAATCATAGGGTTATTTTATTAATGTTTCAAATAGTCAAGTCACTCAGTAGGTGCCCTCAATGTCTACAGTAGTCTAGGGGCACTACATACACCCCTACTTATTTAGAACTTCATCCCGAAGTTCGAATAAAAATGGAAGGCTATGACGCATCTCAGTTACATCCTCCCAAGTTGCAGATCTAGGACTGTAACTGTCCTACTGCACTTTGAATTGATCAATCAAGGCTAATCATTAAGCAAGAACTAATCAATCAATTATACCACTCCACACATATAATTTAATCCCTTAATTCATTTATCAATTATTGTCGGCATTCAAATCTTTAGGTTTTCCCTCAATCATTTAAGACATAACAAGGCTCAAGAGACTGCTATATCGAAGTTGTTCAACCGGGTCACTCAAGAGGTTCCCTTAAGGTCCACAGCTATTCTAGGGGCATTACATTTGATTCTAAAGTGGATCTAAACCTAAGACAACTCTACCTTAAAAGAAGTCTAAGCTAATTCAGATCTAATCTAAAGGGAGTGGATTGTTTGTATGCAGGGTAACTTGGTTTGAGTTGCAATAAGTTATCTCATCAACTTGACAGAAATGTGCAATCGAATCATCAACTCATTACTCCGAAATATAACCAGGCAATGAAAATTACTGATAATAATTCAAAGATTAAGCATATCCAAGATTATCCTGTTGTTGTCTTTCTAATTGAAAAATTAACATGAACTTAATAATTTCTATGAATCATTTGCAAAAATAGATAAAGATTTTAATTAAATAAATCCAATTAAAACATTAAATACACAAAGATCATGAATTGAGACAAATATGAATCATAGATCAATGTATTAATGATAGGCTGCAAAATCAACAATATTAATTGATAATTAAGGTGGAGAAATCAGACATTATCAAAGAAATTTGATAACTTACACAAAAGAGATAGCTGAAGAAAGGATAACAGTGTATTAAGGGCCTGCAAAAAATTACATAGTCTACAATAACAGAGCGTCTCCAGTCTCTTTTGGAGATTCTTCCCCTCTTTCCCCATGAGGCTTCTATCCCTTTAAATAATAATTACAAAAATGGTTACAAAGGATAGCTTTCCTATGAAAATAGGGATTTGCAAAATCAAACCATTCTAATCATATCATCGTAGAGAATGGTTCATAGCAAATGTTTCACAAAATTTCATAAGATGTCCATCACATAATCGCAGGAAACATCCTGTAATAAACTGTAGAGGTCAACCATGGCCTATTAGCTGTCTTTGACGGATAGTAAGGGAGCTGAAAAATATCTCTTAGAAGATTTATGATGATCAACAACGTTCTCAAAAACTGAAAAGTCAGGCACTTGCTCCTCCTTCAAAGGAATTAATGGAGGGACAAGTTCTTCATTGATTATAAAATCATGGATAATGGTATTGTCTGGATCAGTTGACTCTTCAGTGGTCTTCCTTTTCTTCTTCTGAGGGAATTGTATGCAGATGGATTGAATCTCAGGTTCATCTTCACTACTATTGTTTTCATCAGGAACACCTGCATCAAAAGGTGGTGACATAGGTTCTTGATATAGAAGAGGCTGAAGTTCTTTCGCTTCAAAAAACCCAACCAAAGATTTATGATTTCTCTGCATATTGCTCACAATATAATTATCAGAAAGAAAAACTTATGAAAATTAACCAAGAGGACTCTGTTATTATAGCATGGCAAGCAACCAATTGTCCATGTTGAAGCCCGTATTTAATAAAGAACGATAAATATTCCATAAATGACTGAGCATGATGAATTCTCATGATTAAAACCTTACGGTGTGGAAATTGCAATTATCAGGTCTGAATTGAAATAACGCACAACATGCGTCAACAGAGATTGGATTAAAACAGGGTAAAATTGCAATAATTCACGTATGATTCATGTCAAATATTAACACTCAATCAATTACAAATTAATTGAATCAATGATTATCAATCATATGAGGCCGCAGATGAAAATCACAGTTCAAAAAATCTGATTGCAAATCGAAAATGGTGAAGAAAAATGGAGAGCTGAAATGATTATTGAAAACACAAACACTTCAATATCAACCGTAGGATCGAAGCAAAGCAACGATTAAGATTAAAACATGCAGATTGCGGAAGAAAAATGTGGAAAGTTTATTTTGGAAATATACATAGTCCTTCCCGCAATCCGCAATCCATAAGTTGCAAGTTGCAGGTTGCAAGGTCATAACTCTAAACATTATAAAACGAAAAGTTCCTCTCAATCCACAATTTGCGGGTTGCAGGGTGACAAAGCTCAAAACCAAATTTTAAAAATGTTCCCGCAATCTGCATTGCAAATTGCAGGTTGCGAAATAAGCAACCGCAATTATTAAATAGACAATTTCGCTTCCGCAATCCACAAATTGCGAGTTGCGGAACAAACTGTTTCAAAACCGAAAAACCAAGTTCCTACAATCTGTATTGCGGGTTTGCGGAATTGCGGGTTGCAGAAGGACTAATTTTTTTTGGAGAAACCTATGCCTTCCGCAACTCTTTGCATATAAAAAAATTGGGGTTCCCATGTTTTATTAAAACATGGGATCTATTGTTCCTACAACATGTCTTCCTCTAATCTCAGAAGAGCTTCCTACGGCGACTTGCTTTTCTTCCTTGACTTCTTTAGTTCATCTAGTGCACTGACTAGTTCTCCTTCAAAATATACTTCAACCACCTGTTCATATTTTGAATCCACGTCTATTGAGTTTTGCGCAAGAATATGTCTTATAGATGTTAATTTGTTACTGAAGACACCCGCTCTGATACAAATTGTTGGAATCGATTTAATACTGAGAGGAAGGGTGAATCAGTATTAACACAATTATCAGCAGTTTTTAATGTCTTTAATAGATTATCCTTTACTTAATATTTATTTCCGATTATGCATCAGTGTTGACACAGTTCTATTGATAGGGGTTCACTTCACACTGTTGTCAACAAACACCAACCAAACACCCTTAAGCATCGGCTCGGAAAGGTTTTACCCTTTCCAACAACACCCGCAAAGCAAGTGAGGTCTCACCCGAGATGTTCAAGGGGACTGCAGGAACCAATGTTTCGCAGTAGGGAGATAACATGCATTAACCCTTAGTCGCTACAGGAACCAGATATATGCCTTTGAAGTATACTAAAACTTCACGTGTACATTTGTCATCCTCATCAACAACATATTGAAACATTATTTGCATCAACTTACATCACATAGCAACAAAACTTAAACACATCGCATCATTAAGATAACATTCATCATTCATGACACAACAACACAAATAGAGACATAATCGAACAACCTCATGCATTAACTCATCTCAAAATCTGTGGTACAACCTTCACAGGAACAGTTTCAAGCTGTGATAATCTGCAGTAGGATCTGGAAGTTTTAACAAGCCTCACACAAAACTCACTCAAGAATTGCAGAGAAGAAGAGAAGAAAGTACTCAATAATCACTCATGAACACAGAAAAATGGATAATAGCAATATAATCATACATTAGTTGTGAATTAGCACTATGAAAACTGAATACAATACAATAACTGTCAATAGAATTCGAATTAACCAAGAGGTCATTCGAATCATCCTCAAAATGTGGCTTGGATAACATTGGAGACATCATCCAATCAATAGTATCAGTCATAAATGGTCAAAGTTCAGTCAAATCAGTATAACTGAGTCTAACAGAACCATTTAGGCATGAATCAGGGGATGGAGACTCCAAGGAGGACGCATGAGGTTGTCAAAAGGTCAATTGGCACTCTAGAACTAGCTAACTGGGAGCTACATGCAGTTAGGATGAGCAATTAATGGAAGAACTGCTCAATCAATGCTCTAACTAACTGTCAGACACCTGGTAGGTGAGATAAGCGCTGTAACTAAATGATAACTCCTGGTAGGTGAGAAAAGATGCATATGTCATGCAGGAGAGTCAAATAGGGTGCATTAGGTAGGTAGGAGGGCTACTGGGGGCTAAAGATAGGATCTAGGGAGATGAAATTGGGCTCTAGTTGCTGGGAGGACCACCAAAATGATGACTGGATGCATGCAAACAAGCAAAACTGAAAAATGATGGAGAGAATATTCCAACACCCTCCCTCAAGCTATACTATGAGGTAGTACTGACGAACTAAATAGTAGGGCTCTGGTAAATGAGACCAAAGGTCACCTTGTACAACAATGTAATAAAATAAATGAGGAAAGAGGGAAAACCCAGTGGGAAGAAAGCCCTCCTTCAAAATAGACTGAAGGATGTTAATGTAGCATGTCATCACTCACCCCAGAAGGAGGCAGGTGTCCTTCTTTTCTGAAGAAGGATCTATCGATCTGAAATGGATCAGTAATGTGAGAAGGATGAAACCTTCCATTCTGAAAATCTAATCGGGTTCTCCATCGATCAGTTGGATCACCAACCAAATTACCGGTAGATTGGATATTAGTGGTTTCCCATCGAGGAAGAGGATGATCATTAGGTTCTTGTGGATCTGAATCTCCCATTTGCTCATCTTCATCATCAGTTGCTAAACCTTCAAGTTCTTGTGGATCTGGGTCTAGCATTCACTTTTCATCATCTTCATCTTCAGATACTGAATCTCACATCTCATGTGATGAAGGTTTTCTCTCTTGCTCATTATCACTTCCAAACTCTAAATTTGAAATCTCATGTGAAGATGCAAGTGAAACTGGCTCATCATCACATCCAAACTCTGAATTTGAAATCTCATGTGAAGAAGCAACTGAAATTGGCTCATCATCACTTCCAAACTCTGAATCTGAAATCTCATGTGATGAAGCATTGCTCTCTTTCTCAAACATGATGGGATCAAATCCAAAAATGTGAATATCATGAAACTATTTCAGAATGTGCATGTAGTTCTTTGATATCTCCTTTGAACCAACATAGGTGAGATCATTGTAAAAATAAATAGGACATGATGATGATGGATATTCAACAAGATCACTAGTGGATGCAGTAGTGGTGACCCACTTGGAAATAGGACTTGAACCAATAGGTGCTAGATCTTTAGGTTCTTGTTGATCTGGATCTAGCATTCACACTTCTTCAAGAGTCCTCTTTTTCTCAATCTTCTTTGGTGAATCTTTTCCTTTCAAGCAACCCTTGAAGATGCCAAGAGCAAACTTTCCATTTGGAAGACCTTCAACCACATTTTGAGCTTGCAAGTTTTGCAATTGCTTGTAGTTGAGATGAGGTAGCCTACTCTCTTCATTTGCATGAGAGTAAAGAGCATACTTCTTTGAGAGAGGTAAGAAGTGTGAAAACTCATAGATTTTTTTCTTATGATTTACAACACCTTTTGCAATGATTTCCCATGAAACCATGTGATGTATCTCGACTTCATTTGGAGAAAAGATCACTCTTTTGGGATCTCCAATATGAGTACACTGAAAGTAGATTTGTTGTGAGAGAAGGAACATAAAGCACATCTGAGAAGTATCCATGGTCAAGATTGACTCTTCCAATCCCCTGAGAGGAAACTTCTGAACCATTTCCCAACTTGATGGAAGGGCCAACTGAGCTTTCGAAGTTGGAGAAAAGATATTTGGAGGAAGACATATGTCTTGATGCTCCTTAATCTATGATGAAAGAGGATTCTTTTGATGCACTTTCCATGAGAGCATGGCATCTTTCGTTGTCCTTTGATTTAGAGGGTTCGATATCTTTCTTCCTTGCACATGCAGGTACAAGGAGATTGTTCTTTTCAAGTAACTGAGCCACCATATCTATATTTTTCCTCATACAAGAACTCTCAGGATGAAATCCTCGATGAAAATATGTGCACTTGGATTTGTCTTTCTGAGATTGCTTGTTCTTCTTTGAATTCGAAGCCCCTTCTGACTGATATGGAACATATTTTGGCTTTGTATCATACACTCTCTTTTCAAAACCTTTTGCTTTCCTTTTGCATTTTCTCTTTTGGCCTCGACAGCTGTAAGGGTCGAATCTAACTTTGGTTCTATCATTCCCATGGAGATTAACTTCTCCTCCTCTTGTGCGAGAGATTGGATGAAGTCATCAAGAGTAGGGAACTTCCATTTTGGAATGGACATCTTAGCTGACTCAAATGTGGAGACAAAAACTGAGAAATTTGGCCCCAATTTTGAGAGAGTGACAAGAATGAGTTGTTTGTATTCTTTCACTATCTCATATCTCTTCAACTATGAAATCAAGAATTTGAACTTGGTTAGGAAAGCATTGATGGATTCGAAGCTTTCAGGACTCAATGATATGAGTTCATTCTCCAATTTATGACCTTTCAAATCATCTTTCTATCCAAAGAGGGATTTGAGCTTGTCCCAAACCTCTTTTGGACATGTTATATCGATGACATGGGAGTGAAGATCTTCAGAAATTGAGAGAAGGAGTAATCCTACCGCTTCATCAAGCCTATCCAAGTACTTGGATGTATCTACTACACTGAAGGGTTCGACCATAGTTCCATTCAGTATCCTAGTGAAGCTCTTGGACCTCATGAAGAGGGACATCTTGGATTTCCATTTGACATAGTTGGAAGAATTGAGTTCTAGATCCATCTTAGCAGTGGAGTTTCAATTGAAGAGGAATTCGAATGGGTGAATAAACCCACAAAACAAGAAGAGTTTTTGTTGATGGAGATTTTCTACACTTTGAATGAACTAGGACACTAAGCACATATGACTAAGTCCTTCACACCTGGCTAGACCTCACTGGATTGCTCCAGTGAATTCAAGGTAATAGCACCAGGATTTGTTGTGGAAACTCAAAGACTTCTGGTACTCAAGTGAAAGACAATTGCTCAAAGAAATGTTGCAACTGCTATAATGGATGCAATTCGAATAGCTGCTACAAGCTCTGATACCATGTGATAATCTGGAGTATGATCTGATAGGAGTAACAAGACTCACACAAAACTCACTCAAGAAGTGCAGAAAAGAAGAGAAGAAAGTACTCAATAATCACTCGTGAACACAGAAAATGGAGAATAGCAGTATAATCATAAATCAGTTGTGAGTTGGCACTGTAAAAACTGAATACAATACAATAACTATCAATAGAATTTGAATTAACCAAGAGGTCATTCGAATCATCCTCAAAGTGTGGCTTGGATAACATTGGATACATCATCCAATCAGTAGTATCAGTCATAAATGGTCAAAGGTCAGTCAAATGAGTCTAACTAAGTCTAACAGAACCATCTAGGCAAGAATCAGGGGATGGAGACTCCAAGGAGGGCACATGAGCCTGTCAAAAGGTCAAGTGGCACTCCAGAACTAGCTAACTGGGAGCTACAAGGAGTTAGGATGAGCAATCAATGGAAGAACTGCTCAATCAATGCTCTAACTGATTGTCAAACACCTGGTAGGTGAGATAAGGCGCTCTAACTGAATGATAACTCTTGGTGGGTGAGAAAAGGTGCACATGTCATGCAGAAGAGTCAAATAGGGTGCATCAGGTAGGTAGGAGGGCTACTGGGGACTGAAGACAGGCTCTAGGGAGATGAAATTAGGCTCTAGGTGCTGGGAGGACCACCAAAATGATGACTGGATGCATGCAAAATGCATGAGGACATGCAAAACTAAAAAATGATGGAGAGAATATTCCAACACAAGCGACTTAACGTGAATTCATATATAGGGAAAAACTTGCCAAAAGCAGAAAATACATAAAAGCTAGATATCTCCATCTACAATCGATGCTATTCTTCCATCCTATCCTTCATGCCCTGAGGCTTACAATTGTGTATTTATTTATAAACAAATAAGGTGGTTCCAAAATGTTCCAAATGACCAAATCTAACTAGCTTTGACCAAGACTTGCGCTTCCATCGGCTTCTTATCCTTCGCGAATGGTCCTTTCCTTCATTGATGACCCTTTTGTTGCTATCAGCTTCTGCACTTGATGCGCTCTAACCCCATGCCAATAGGCCCCCAACACAAAATTGTGGCTTTCCCTCGAGTGTTAGGAACCCATGTCTTTACTTTGTTAGTATATTATTGTTGGACGCATATGCTTTGTAAGTCATCCCGTAGTATTTGTTGATCCATAGTTTATATTAGCCCATAGTATTGACCCATAGTATTGGACGTATATGCTTTGTAAGTCGTCCCATAGTATTATATGTCCCATGGTTTTGACTCATAGTATTGGCACCTAGACTTAGCCCATGGTTTGTATTGACACATAGTATTGACCCATGGTATTGGCGCCTAGACTTAGTATATAAGTGTGTGTTGAGGCATATGAAGGCACCATGAAGTAAATTGTATTGAGCTTGCTCAAAGGAGGTTGCCCCCTCGAAGTGGCCCGTGATCAATATAAAAGTGATTCTGAGTTCTATTATTTCTGATATCTTGTGTATTTGCATTAATTAATTATTGCAGGTTCATCACATCTGGTATCAGAGCACTTTCTTGGGCTCGCTGGGTGAAATATCTACCAAATTTTTTTTTTCCGCATCTGTTTTAGGTTCGGATTTGGAAATAATCCCTATCCGCTTAATTGTGGGAAGTACTTGGGCATAAGCCCTAAAACTCATTGTGAGGAGTACCACAGGAACCCCGAAGTAGCTGGTCCATTGAGAGGACCTACCAGCGAAAAGGGCAACGACCCCTACCTGAGTGACTAGTTCCCACCCGTGAGGTAAACCAAGAGTTGTCGTTTGTGGAAAAGCGGTTATCAATTTTACCTGAGCCATGGAGTGAGGAGTACTGCCCCAATACGCAAGCCGTCAGACAGCATTGGTGGTTGAGTGAATCCCCTGAACCGATAGGAAGCTACACATACCTGGGGTCCATATCTATTTTCAGCTGATTTGTTGCTGATCACTTCCATTATAGATCCAGCCATTTCAGATCTATTTCAGATCCAACCATTCAGATCCATTCTGAAAGCCGTTCCAGATCCAGTCGTTTCAGATCTATTTCAGATCCAGCCGTTCAGATCCATTCTGAAATCCGTTCCGGATCCAACCGTTTCAGATCTATTTCAGATCCAGTTGTTTTCGATCCATTCGGCGCTGTTTCAAATCCCTCTGTTTTTGCTCACTTTCGGGCTGTTGCAGATCTATCTGTTTTAGATCCCTTCCGAGCTATAGCCGCTCCATTCTAAAACAAAAACAAAAAAAAAACCCTGGTTATGGTTGTCACCCATGCAGGAGCACACACCATGGAGGAAGCACTTGTATCCATCCAAACCAAACTCCAAGATCTGGATGAAACATTTCTCAGCCTCCATCTTCAGCATTCAGCCATGAACAATAACCGACAGCCAAAATCTTTTGCAGCCACCGGGTTCTCTTCTTCCAGCAATTTTCGTGGGCTGAAGCTTGATTTTTCTCGCTTCAATGGTACTGATCCGACTGGATGGATATACCGAGCAGAAAAATATTTCAATCTGCATAATACTTTTGATGTCCAGAAAGTTCCACTTACATCCTTTCATTTGGAACAAGAAGCCCTTCAATGGTACCATTGGTACATCAAAGCTCATCCCGAGCCAAACTGGACAGATTTTTGCCAACTCCTTTTGTCACGATTTGGTCCTAGTTCTTTTGATGACTTCACAGGAGCACTCACTAAACTTCACCAAATGGGTACAGTGAGAGAGTATCAGACAAAATTTGAGAAACTGGCCAATCACACAGAAGGATTGTCTGATGAATTCTATAGGAGTTGTTTTATCAGTGGTCTCAAGGATGAAATCCGCTCAAAGGTCAAAATGTTCTGTCCCAACACAATGATGGAAGTCCTAGGGTTGGCTAAGTTGGCAGAGGACAAGATTGCAGCTCAACAAAGCTCCAAACCAACCTTTGTTCCCTTCAGAAATATGGGTTCCCAACGACCTCCCATCACGCTTGCTCCTCAACCAACTCCTATCAAGCATTTGTCTGAAACAGAGATGTAGGCATGCCGAGAAAAAGGGCTTTGTTATAATGGTGATGAGAAATTCACTCGGGGACATAGATGTGTTCAACAAAAGCTCTATCTCTTGGATGTGGATTCTCCGCCTGCCTCAGAACTTGATGAAGAAGCTCCAGATACAGTAGATGAGTAGGTCGACATTCAACACCCTTCTGTTGACACCCCATCTCAGGACGACCCACTCGAGATCTCTCTCCATGCTATAACCGGCGTCACCACCCCACAAACAATGTGAGTCAAGGGATACTTCAAGAAGCTCCCTCTTACCATACTCATTGATTCTGGTAGCACTCATAACTTCATTGATCCTCGGATTGCCAAACAGGCTGATTGTTTTGTCCATCCTTGCTCCAACTTTGAAGTCATGGTTGCCAATGGGGGAACCTTACCTTGCAAGGGGAAGTGTCATAATGTGCGTATCTCTATGGAAGATTATAACCTGCACTCTCACATGTTTTCCTTGTCCTTAGGTGGATGTGATGTGGTTTTGGGCGTTCAATGGTTATGCACACTTGGCCCCATCTTATGGGATTTTGCTGAACTTTGGATGCAGTTTTCAGTCAATGGGGCACAACACAAATTTATGGGCTTACAACCAGGGTCTCTCTGCATCATCAGTTCACATCGCCTGGAAAAAATACTTAAGAATAATTCACATGGTGTCATCGCTCAGCTCCATTCCATTCAGATGCACCCACCAACCGTCTCCACTACTTCCTTGGATAGATATGCAGGTGTCTTTATTGAACCAATGAGCTTGTTTCCTTCAAGAGACCTTTCAGGTAAGAATTTAGCCACATCTACCTCTCAGCAGGAAATGATGACTATTTTGCATACAGTACAGAAGTGGCAACCATCCCTATTGGGGAATTGTTTCTACATCAAGACTGATCTCCAAAGTCTGGAAACTTTCCTGGAACAATGGGTCTCCTCCCCAACACACTTGAAATGGGTTATCCAACTCATGGGTTATGACTATGCGACCACTTACCAGAAGGGTAAGGACAATATGGTGGAAGATGCTCCTCCTCGCACATTTGATGACCCAGTCTCTCTTACAGCTATTTCTCTGCTTGTTCCAAATTGGTTGCAATCTGTTCAATGGGGCTATCTCTTCTATGAACTCCATGCTTCTTCATCAGTAGGGCACTCTGGGTTCCTCAAAACGTATGACCAGGAACAATGTAACTTCTTTTGACAGGGACTCAAAAGGACAATTCAACAGATGGTGGTTGACTATGATACTTTCCAGGTCAACAAGGGTGAAACGACCCTCCTTTCGGGACTGCTCGAACCCTTACCCGTCCCTCCACAGATTTGGACAACTATTTCTATGGATTTCCTAGAAGCGCTCCAGTGGTATAGTACCACATCTCAAAGGACACCATATGAAGCAGTCTCTGGAAAAGCACCACCAATTCTTCTTCCATACACCTTCAGCAGCTCCCCAGTTCAGGAAATTGACTCAATTCTTTGAAACCGTGATCAGCTTCTTCTTGTTCTGCAGGACAATTTTCACATGGCAAGAATTCAACTGAAATAACAAGCCGATCAGCACCGTTCTGAGCGCACTTTTCACATCGCTAATATGGTTCTTCTTCATCTACAGCCTTCCATGCAATCCTCCCTGAAACTCCAAAGGCGCCAATGGCTAGGAATGCAACCCGAGGATGCTACAGGGGACCCACTCCTTCAGATTCTGCATCAATTTCCACATTTAAAGCTTTGAGGACAAAGCTTTTTCTAAGGGAGAGGGGATGTTAGGAACACATGTCTTTACTTTGTTAGTATATTGTTGTTGGACGCATATGCTTTGTAAGTCATCCCGTAGTATTTGTTGATCCATAGTTTATATTAGCCCATAGTATTGACCCATAGTATTGGACACATATGCTTTGTAAGTCGTCCTATGGTTTTGAATCATAGTATTGGCGCCTAGACTTAGCCCATGGTTTGTATTGACACATCGTATTGATGTCACGTACCCACCCATCCATCCAAGGTGAGGGAGGGAACATGATGCCAATCTCTGTGTCTTTCACATAATCTCAGACCATTCATTATAATCACGGAATAAAACATTTGTGTGCAGATGTAAAACAAATCAATTATGCACAGCGGGATTAAACTATCCACACATATTACTCATGCATACAGCATATCAACAATCATCAAATTAATAGAGTGCAGAAGTAAATACATAGACAGAAAAACACTTATCTCCATTTTGCAATTGTCCCAAACAACTAGCTATGTCGCTGCAATGTTCCATCCAACCATAGGCTAGTTGTGTTCATCAATCTCTCAACACAACTGCCACCCCCAAGCTGGGCATGATTCTTACAAGGAAAAGGGGACATTCACTCATTCACAACCAATTAATCATTTCATCTGAGCCAAGCCATTCCATAGTTGGGTTTGTCAGGATACAATTGAACCCTAGAGGCTTACACTCAAGCTCAACCCAAAGAAATGGGTTTACCAACAGGATGGCCATGGGTTTGGGTTTTCCCCAAATCGTTTCCATCTAAAAATGAATTGTAGGATGAGGAAAAACATTCACAAGGAGGAAAAATGATTTCTTCTCAACCATCTCAGCATTTAACAGTCAGAATGGTCTCTATGGAACCCCAATTCGATTGTCCATCTTCCCCACTGGTATACAATACAAAAACTCCCTTCTCAGCTAGAAGAATGAAGGAAAAACACATCCAACATGGCTAGAAAACGTCCAAGTAGCTCTAAACTCGTGGGAGAGCAAAGCTGGTTGATGGATAATGGCTTGGAGAGCAATTCATGGCTCTTTTCTTTCCCAAGAAGCAAAACGCGATTTCCCATGCAGGGTGGCTTTCCCATACCCAAATTTGGACAGCCATACCTCTCATTCCCCAAGGCATTAACTACCTCAACCAACTCTTGGGAGAAATCAATGATTGGGTACAAAAGTCAACATGTGTAGTTGAGGGTTTGATTGGTTCTCTCATTGACACTTGGCTTGACCTGATTGGCTCCAAGGGTTTGAATGTTTTCCCTCCCAATTCCTTGTAAAATCATGCACCCATCTCTTTGTTGCATTGCATAACTAGTTGTGGGTATTTTATTAAAATGTATTTTTACATGATGCTGAAATTCCAATGTGCCTAGCTAGCACGCAAATCGTATGCATCAATAAATCAATGGAGGGGCCTTGGCCTTGAGCTCCTCACCATGATTTTATAACAATATTACATCATTTACATTTTAATGCAATGGGGTCAAGATGGGGACGTGACATTCCCCTCCCCTTGGAATAACACCGTCCCCGGTGTTCCAACACTTAGGAATAAATGCCCACTTTACCCATGTCCATAATTCCCAAAATGTGGCAGGTTTGTCCTGCATTTCATCTCTTTACCTTGAGCCTTCAGGATCAAGTCCTTTGGCTTCCACAAGATGCTTCTACTGGCTTCGATCTTCCATCTCTACAGGTGGGCATTGCTCCACGGCAATCCCTTTCCTTTACTACCCTTCCAGCTGATCTACAAGTCTGGAATTCCATGGCTACCATCTTTCTCACTGTCCTGGCAACTATTTGAGGAAGATTTCCAGCCAAAACAAATAGCTTTTGGTCTGCTGCCATGATCACGGTGCACAACTGGCTCTCACTCTTCTTACTAGCAACACTTGGCTGGTAACACTGCAACCAATGGCTTTTAATGTCTCTCCTGTGAGATTCATCATGGCAATTCTTGTTAGGACAAGCATAACACAATATTAAAATTAGTCAATTATTTTCCATATTGACTTGGAATGTCCATGCTTTACTCATGAGACTTCCACACATTTCATGCTTTCCCACCTACACATGAACTCATTCATGTTCATCATTTCACAGGAAAATAACTATTTCAGCATTCACAATTCATTTCAAGCAATTAAACACAATTTGTATTCATTTATGACATGCACTCAACAATATTTTGTTTCTAAGATGCATCAGTCAAAAGGAAAGAGAAGAGTAAGAGTTCCCCCCTCTTAGTCTTGTTCCAATCCGGAGCCACACCATCACTTGTGGTTCTATGCTCCTTAGCCTCTTTCACTTCAATGTGAATGCTTGACTTTCCCTTTCTTGGCTATGACACTTTAGTGTCTAAGGTCTGTCTAATGCCTTTCAACTAGGGAACCCTTCCCCATTGTTGCTTGCAGAACCTTTGGCAGCTAGGACCCACACAGTTCCACTAGCACCATCTTTCATTACCGCTCATACTGAGCTCTCTTTAGGATGGTCACATGGTCCTTGCTCCCAGCAATACCTACACTCAAACATTGAATCAATTCACATGTTTAGTGTATTTTCATAGGGTTTATCTCTAAACAAGAGTTTGAGAAATCATAATCAAATCATATACACACGTATATTCATAGGCAAAAAGTTGCAAGATAACCAAATACTTATCTGTATCGGATGTCTTCACTTTATTCCATAGGATCCTTCTTTACTTTCCAAGCATTGGATTTCCTGTGGATACATTAATAAATGTTGGGACAGCACACAGGCTACTCCACAACCATTCGAATAGGCAATGCCAGGCCAGTACGCTGACTGGTTTTTATCAATTAATTAAGAAATGTTTGGCCAGCATGTCGATTGCTCCAACATCAAGTTGTTAATGTTTCCACCAACTATTCTCTGAATTTACCAAGAATTTTATAGTGCACAACCAGTTACTCTCTGGTTTTATCAAGAATTTTATAGCGCCCAACCAGTTACTCTCTGGCTTTACCAAGCATTTGTGGCTCTTTCAGGGTCCTTACTTCCTGCAATGGCCAAGGTTTCCAACAAAGAAACAATAATGTATTAGCTTGGTTTTCATAAGACTTGTACCTGAAATATTCATTATTCCAAACAAGAAATAAATGAAAATGAATACTTATCTATATTGTGCATTTTCCTCCCTACTCCACAGGTTTCCTTCTCTGCTTTACAATCCTTGGATCACCTGTGGGGTGGATGCTTGGCCAGCACACATGCTGCTCCAGAACATCATCCGAATAGGAAATGCCAAGCCAGTACGTCGACTGGGTTTATCAGGCATCCCAAAAATCAGTATGCTAAGCCAGTACGTCGACTGGGTTTATCAAGCATTTCAAAAATCAGTATGCTAAGCCAGTACACCAAC
The DNA here is from genome assembly GCA_027924585.1 of Larix kaempferi. Taxonomy (NCBI): domain Eukaryota; kingdom Viridiplantae; phylum Streptophyta; class Pinopsida; order Pinales; family Pinaceae; genus Larix; species Larix kaempferi. The sequence goes on from BSBM01000445.1 coordinate 27,283,489, forward strand.
TGGGTTTATCAAGCATACAATAACCATTTCCAAGCCAGTTCTCCGACTGGGTTTGTCAAGAAATAACACCCTTCACCAATACCTCCACAACATGCAAATAACCAATGCCAAGCCAGTACACCGATTGGGTTTGTCAGGCATTAATTTAACAACATTCCAAGCCAGTACACCGACTAGGTTTATCAGGCATCCAGCAACCTTTCGCCACAACACCCAAATAACCAATGCCAAGCCAGTACACCGACTGGATTTATCAGGCATACAATAACCATTTCCAAGCCAGTACATCGACTGGGTTTATCAGGCAATATGAACAACATAATATGATTACGTGGCTCCTTCTCTTATGCAAACCAGTGGTTCCCTCTAGGAACTCCATAGGTGACTCACTTGACTGCAGGCTAGCATGGCCCCACAATACCCACTCACAATACACAAGGATGATACCCCTTTTCTGCAACATAGCTCCTCGGGCTTGTCCATCTCTTATAGTGTCCTTTAGTGTGAGCGTAGAAAGGTTACCACTACCCATACAGTCCTCTTGAGAACCCTTGTTTCACTTTGCCTCTTACGTGCAACACCAAATTGCATATGATAGCACAAGAAGGATAAGCAGACTCATCAATATTGCTGCTCTAAAATTGTAACCATATTTCATAACATTCACTATCAAGTATTGAAACACCAGGAATGCGTCCATTCCCTTAGGGTGTAGTCAATATTGAAAACCCTAACATAACCCATCACCCGAAAGGTATGCATCCTCGAATAAATGTGAGCCATGTAGGCCTTAGTCACTCTCAAGCAGTCTGGAATAAATATGAAATAATAAAACATGCTCTGCATATTATATCTAATAACCAGACATGTATATCCTCGATTAGGGTTACCAAACACTCATTCGTTTCACATATGTATCTTTCCTTGATTGGCGAAGAATGGGTCTCCCTTCTCTGAGTCAACAGTACTTTGGTTTGCCACCCCATTATTCTCACGTTCCATAACCACACATGCCTTCTTGGCATAATTTCATCATCTCACTCACATGGCTTTACTAACATGCAGTTCGGTTGAGACATTGTCACATTTACAATGGTGTTTCACCCGAAACCCATTTCCAAAGCATGGGATCCTTCCCATCTAGTTTGGCTTCTGCAGGCCATCACACATGGTATTCCTGCAATGTGTCATCCTGGCACACTTTATCAAATAGCCAAACAGTCAGCAACATTTAGCAATAAGCTTCAAATATGATTGTTCCATAACCAATCAATAGCATTAATAATTAAATTCAATATGAATTTACAATTCTGTCTCCTACAGAAATTGATTTGCTTAGCAATGAGGCCCTCCTCATATTGTTTGGCTCTTGTAAGTGGTATCACTCTGCCCATTATGGTTTCACCCTTGCTACCATACATGAACATCCACCTACGACATGTCCTCCTGACACAATTCTATATAAGCCAAACAGTCATTAGCAATTATAAGCAAATTCTCAAATCTGAAAGTTGTAAATTTGTTTTCCTACAGAAATTAGATTTGCAACTATGAGACTATTCTCATAAACTTAAACCAGACAATTTTCAGATTTGTTTCATGCATAAATTACAACCATGAGAACCTTCTCATAACCTTTGGCTTCTGTACATGGTAGATCTCGGTCTTTACTATGGACTTATCCTCATTGCCATACACAAGAATTTTCTACCTGGAAACTGAAACTTCAATCAGCCAAACACGTTGTGAGTATCTATGCACATAATCATTCATTGCCATAACAATCACTGAAATGATCTCATAATTATAATACTCAATAATTCAAACACCTTCAGCTATTTAACATTTGAAATGCAATGAAATATATACATTTCTATATATGCATCATTATCACAATAAAATTGCAAGACATAGTCACACTATCCATGCAATTTAAATAACTGTAAATACTCATTACTTCATATTCCATGTAGCTCTGTCCTTCCAACAGAGTGCTCTGGTAGACCATCACATGTCTACCTTCTTCATGTAGTCCTTCTCCTGCATTCATAGCAGCTTATGAAATGGTCTCAGGATTAGCAATAGTCCACCATTTCATCCATTATCTAACTGCATTGAAAACATATATATGTCACACCCATGCATTCACACAATGCAATTCAACATGTGCACCTACACATGCATGCATATTTACAACATTTACCGAATATTTCAATGTACATCTCTTCAATGCCATCTTGCATGATTTCATGAATACTATGCATTCAAATATACTATGGCCTAACCGTGATTACTACATACAGTATGCACTACCGTGACAGGTCCATAAGTCCTCAGTTGCTTTGGTTGTTAAAATGACAACCAATTTTCACAAATGGCATGATATGAATTCATATGAATGCATTGAGGTTTCTAGAAACTATAGGGTGTAAGGATCCCTGCCTTCACCTATCTGCTCCTCACCATACTTGGTGGGTTGGCATTCACATTCAGGCACTCAATGCAAACCAAATCACCTTAGTTTAAGCTTAGTTGAAGAGACTCACCAAATCCTCTTTCAACATTTATGCAATTAAGCACAATTAACCCTTACCTGCATGGTTGTTATTAATATCGCTTGATGTTACCTGATCAGTCGGCCTCTTACCAAGGCTACTCAGTCCTTTTTCCAACATCATGATCATGGATTTGTTGCACCATCCTCTCTTCATGAGGTTGTATGCAACAATCATCATCCACATCCTTAGCCATGCTTCGGTTGTCTCTAGTCCTACAACCAATGCGAACACAACTAATTATTAGCAACCACCATCATTTGATATTAAGTGGCTCATTGCATATCTAAATCCTCACTTTTTACCAATATGCAATTTCATATATATGCAAAAACATTTTCACATACACTTGTGCAATATGCCATCTATCTATCCCTTTTGCATTTCTAGCATTCCTATGCCATAGATTCTATGCATATAAAACTTGTAAAATACAAAAACAATAGCAATAGCGGAGTTAAGGAATTATCCCTTTCCAAGCATGACATGGGGTCCCTTCTCCACGTCATAGCTGATCCTTTTCTTGGTTTCCCTACCAAGCACGCAAGGAATCATTAGCTGTCATTTCTCACCAAGTAGCAATTTAATACAAATGTAAAACATTATTAGTTGCTACTTTTCAAGTATGAAATTCCTATGCTATAACAGAAATAGTTAAGGTGAGAAGTTTCCCTCTTATCAACGTTGTCTTGTTGCTCCCATTGCTCTTCTACAATTCATATTACAGCCAATTACTCTCCACAACCTTCTATGCAATTCTCGCTTCTCGTCCCAAGAATGCATTTCACACTTTCAACAATTGTCTTCTGGGGGACGATGGGGGTCAAGGGGGCTTGCCCCCTTGTGGCTTCCCTGCGCCACTGCAAGGCGGGTCGAGGGCAACGCCCTCATTTTTTTTTGTAAATCCTTCAATTTTGCACAATCTGGCGCACAAGTTCCATGGCATTTTTCAACTTTCGGCGCCTGAAACATCTCTCTGAAAAATGGTTGAAATTCCTTGTTTCGGAGCAACTCAGCGAGTTCTTCCGACCTGTTTCAGGCCAACTCGCCGAGTTCTTCCGGTCGAAGACTCAATTTTTCCTTCTGATCCGTTGCGGACCAACTTGCTGAGTTCTCCCGCTATTTTGGAGCAACTCACCGAGTTCTCCCGCTGTTTCGGATCAACTCACCAAGTTCTTCCAAAATTTTCCCTTGGACGCTGAAAAATACTTAGAAAAACCTTCAACCGTTTCGGACCATTTTGCTGAGTTCTCCCGTTGTTTCGGAGCAACTCGGTGATTTCTCCCGCTATTTCGGAGCAACTCACCAAGTTCTTCCGAAATTTCTTCTTTGATGCCGAAAACACTTAGAAAGTTTTTCGGACCAACTCGCCGAGTCCTTCCGCTGTTGTGGGGCGACTTGCCGAGTTCTTCCGATCGAACTCAGCTTTTCCTTCCGAAATTTTTCCATCTTTCCGCCAAACTTATTGATTTGTTTTGTCACGTTGTGGAATGACTTGCTAATTCCATCCACAGTTTCGGGCCAACTCGCCGAGTCCGGCCACAGAAAACACTTAGAAATTTTTTTTTGAAATTTTTCTTCCTTTCCTCGGGCACTTCCGCAACTTCGGGCCAACTTGCCGAGTTCTTCCGCCGTTGTGAACAACTCGCTAAGTTCTTCCGCATTTTTGGCGAACTTATCGATTTCCTACCGCATTGCGAAACAACTTGCCGAGTTCTTCCGCCGACTCAGTTTTTTTGGCAGAAAACTCATAGATACTTAGAAAAAAAAAATTTGATGAATTTTGAAATTTTGAAATTTTTCTTAATAGTCTATGCTGGGCAGGAAGCATACTTACCTCTGCAAGTTGTGACAAGTAGCCCATGAAGGCCCAATGCTGCAACCAGCAGCTCTGATACCATCTGTCACGTACCCACCCATCCATCCAAGGCGAGGGAGGGAACATGATGCCAATCTCTGTGTCTTTCACATAATGTCATACCATTCATTATAATCATGGAATAAAACATTTGTGTGCAGATGTAAAACAAATCAATTGTGCACATCGGGATTAAACTATCCACACATATTACACATGCATACAGCATATCAACAGTCATCAAATTAATAAAGTGCAGAAGTAAATACATAGACAGAAAAACACTTATCTCTGTTTTGCAATTGTCCCAAACAACTAGCTATGTCGCTGCAATGTTCCACCCAACCATAGGCCAGTTGTGTTTAACAATCTCTCAACACAACTGCCACCCCCGAGCTGGGCATGATTCTTACAAGGAAAAGGGGACATTCACTCATTCACAACCAATTAATCATTTCATCTGAGCCAAGCCAGTCCATAGCTGGGTTTATCAGGATACAATTGAACCCTTGAGGCTTACACTCAAGCTCAAGCCAAAGCAATGGGTTTACCAACAGGATGGCCATGGTTTGGGGTTTTCCCCAAATCCTTTCCATCCAAAAACGAATTGTAGGATGAGGAAAAACATTCACAGGGAGGAAAAACGATTTCTTCCCAACCATCTCAGCATTTAACAACCAGAATGGTCTCTATGGAACCCCAATTCGATTTTCCATCTTCCCCACTAGTATACAATACAAAAACACCTTTCTCAGCTAGAAGAATGAAGGAAAAACACATCCAACATGGCTGGAAAACGTCCAGGTAGCTCTAAACTCATGGGAGAGCAAAGTTGGTTGATGGATAATGGCTTGGGGAGCAATTCATGGCTCTTTTCTTGCCCAAGAAGCAAAACACGATTTCCCATGCAAGGTGGCTTGCCCATACTCGAATTTGGACAGCCATACCTCTCATTCCCCAAGGCTAACTACCTCAACCAACTCTTGGGAGAAATCAATGATTGGGTACAAAAGTCAACATGGGTAGTTGAGGGTTTGATTGGTTCTCTCATTGACACTTGGCTTGACCTGATTGGCTCCAAGGGTTTGAATGTTTTCCCTCCCAATTCCTTGTAAAATCATGCACCCATCTCTTTGTTGCATTGCATAGCTAGTTGTGGGTATTTTATTAAAATGTATTTTTACATGATGCTGAAATTCCAATGTGCCTAGCTAGCACGCAAACCGTATGCATCAATAAATCAATGGCGGGGCCTTGGCCTTGAGCTCCTCACCATGATTTTATAACAATATTACATCATTTACATTTTAATGCAATAGGGTCAAGATGGGGACGTGACAATTGACCCATGGTATTGGCGCCTAGACTTAGTATATAAGTGTGTGTTGAGGCCTATGAAGGCACCGTGAAGTTAATTGTATTGAGCTTGCTCAAAGGAGGTTGCCCCCTCGAAGTGGCACGTGATCAATATAAAAGTGATTCTGAGTTCTATTATTTCTGATATCTTGTGTATTTGCATTAATTAATTATTGCAGGTTCATCACATCAAGCCACCTCAGTTGGACACCTCTGGTGCATTTACTTGGGACTTGAAATCATCATACGCATCTTTGATCTTATTGACCACTTCCTTTTCCGATGCTTTGAGTTGTGAATAGTCTTCTACCTATTTTTCTATAGGGTGTTCGCAACTTATTTGTTGCACTTCCTCGAGTTATTGCTTGATCTGTTTCATTGCATCTATTTCTCTCACTGCCAGTAATTTCGCCTTTGTTTGTAACTTTTCGAGATGCATAATCCTCCTTTGCTTCCTTTCGCGCGCTTTAGTTACCTGATGCTGCATTTCTTTCAATTCCGAAGCCTTCGTCATCTATGTGAGTAAGGGCATCGCTTTAAGTGATCCCTTCAATGATTCCAATTGTGTCTCTGCCTCGCTGAGTTGCACATTTAGGTTTCTCAGTTGCTCATCTTGCACTATTACATATGGGCGGATTGTTCCATGAAATATTTCCACGTTTTCAACATTCGTGGGTTAAAAAAATTAATTTTTATATTTTTTGTTTTTCAGGGCAGAAAAACCGTGGCAATATCCACGTTTTGTAATGTTCCACGAACTTTCATCGATATAGGGACGAACTGTTTAGGTTTCACTATTTGTAAGTCCCCTTAATTTTTCATATTCTTTTTCTCTTCATTATTATCCTATATACTTTGCTACCATATGAAACACCTCATCACCATCATATCTAACTTTTTTACCACCTTCAACATCTTTGCAATATGCTTCCATTCTCTCCCAATGGAGCTTACATCCCAAAATGTGGTTGTTAAATGGAACATATTTCCTCAAGCTACTTCCACTCAATGGTATTCAGAACTTCCCCATCCTCTCTCCTCTACACCATCACCACTATCTCAATGAACACAACTAATGCTCGCCACTTGAAAACTTATCATCATTATGCTTTGCTTTCATTGCAACCACTCCTCTATTGCAATATTGATCTTCAAATTGTTTCTCCTATTCTTCATATTTTCTATTTATTGACATAAACTCTTCTTACTAGAGAAATTTCTACTTCTCCATGATGAACACATCATGTATTCCTTCATCATCTTCATCTTCAATATTTATAGTTATCTACTTTGCATTTTCACTTAAACATCTTATTCCATGACAAACATGCATGTGTATTCCTTCATCATCTTCCTATTCAAGATTTATCTACTACTTTGCATTTTCATCTCAACAACTTATTCACTTTGGAAACATCATTGTGTCATGTTTTATTTGGTCCATTCCACTTTCTTTTCTTTTGTTGCACATTCCACTTGACCTACAACAAAATCAACACAAAATATTATGGGATATTCATATTATATTATAAGTTATGGTTATTTATGTATCTATAATACTAATAATACTAATGTTTGTAACGTTTGGGAGTTGTCAACTTGAAATGCTTTGTTGGAAGTTAAAGTCCTTATTGAGCTTTCAAAGCATGTTGAAGCTGCCATTACTTGTTGCCTTTACACACTACTTGGGGTCCTTATAATAGTCCTTTCATTTTTTCAATTACTTCGTTTGTCGTGAGTGCTCCACTACTATAGGGATATATATACCATAGGTAGCTCCATAGTGGTGGTGAACTAATGAAATACGAAAGCATGCCACAAAGCTCATATGGGATCATGACTTGTATCTAAAATTTGGGTTAATGGTGAGGGCATTAAAAGTGACTCTACGATAGCACATGGGTTCTTGGTTTCTACACCATCGTCGAGGGTTTCGATGCAGTCATAGTTCGTTTGTTGGAGTTTGGATGCACCTGAGGGTTTCGTGGTCTGACCTGAGCTTGGCTTATGGCCGTCAGCCCACCACGAAGGTTGCATATGCAGGAATGGTGGCAACTACACATGCAGGTAACTCTACGATAGCACATGGGTTCTTGGTTTCTACACCATCATCGAGGGTTTCGAAGTCATAGTTCGTTTATTGGAGTATGTATGTTGGATGTGCCTTAGGGTTTCATGGTCTGACCTGAGCTTGGGTCATGGCCATCATCCCACCATGAAGGTTTCATATGCAGGAATGGTGACAACTACACATGCAGGTAGCTCTACGATAGCACATGGGTTCTTGGTTTCTACACCATCGTCGAGGGTTTTGATGTCATAGTTTGTTTGTTGGAGTCTGTATGTTGGATGTGCCTGAGGGTTTCGTGGTCTGACCTGAGCTTGGCTCATGGCTATTAGCCCACCACGAACGTTGCATATGCAGTAATGGTGACAACTACACATGCAGGTAATACCCTTATTGTCTTTCTTGTTAATTTGAATTGATACAAATACAAACTCAGGTTCTGACCAGTATATTTTTACTTACTTGGCAGGTAATAGTTTGGCCCTCTCCATTTGCGTGCTTACTGGTTGATGGTACAGGTTTAGACTTGGAGGCGTTTTCAATTTGTAAGCTCAGAGTCCACATTTCATTACCTCTTCCTCTCACCTCTGTGGAGTGTTCATCGAGGGTTTCGATGTCATAGTTCGTTTGTTGGAGTCTGTATGTTGGATGCGCCTAAGGGTTTTGTGGTCTAACCTGAGCTTGGCTCATGGTCATCCCACCACGAAGGTTGAATATGCAGGAATGTTGACAACTACACACGCAGGTAATACCCTTATTGTATTTCTTGTTAATTTGAATTGATACGAATACAAACTCAAGTTCTGACTAGCATATTTTTACTTACTTGGCAGGTAATAGTTTGGCCCTCTCCATTTGCGTGGTTACTGGTTGATGGTATAGGTTTAGACTTGGAGACGTTTGCAATTGGTAAGCTCAGAGTCCACATTTCATTACCTCTTCCTCTCGCCTCTGTGGAGTGTTCATAAAGGGTTTCGATGTCATAGTTCATTTGAATGTTTGGTTCTCTATTTTAATCTCTGCGTTTTCCTATGTATAAGATCCAAGTGTATGTGTAGAAGAAATGGGGTTTAAGAAGGTCGCCTTGTTTTCCTGTAGCATGAGAATCTATAAATGGTAACTGCTGATAGATATTCCATACTGAACAAAATCATTTTGTTCTTCTGTGTAGGCAATTTAGTTTAAACGTTTCTGTTGCCAAAGATACTTTTGCCTCATTTCTAAATTATTTTCATGGGACCTGGGCTTTTGGAATTCTACCTGGGGTTTCGATACCTGACCTGGGCGTTTATCGTTTTGTTGGTGTCAATGTGGGATTCGATCCTTGGATTCCGTCAGGTTTCTAGAGTTGCAAATAAACCTTAGAGTCTACGTCCATAGGGTTTGAGCAGTAATAATCCTTGAAGGTTCTGTTGTGTTCTAATATGGTTTCGATAAATCGTGTTTACTATGTAATGTTCGCATAATTGATTTCCTAAGTGATTTAAATAATGAGTTTTGGTTCTTTCTTTACTACTGCGTTTCTGGAATTTCATAAATAGAGATACAAAAGAGTTTAAATGCATGGAATGTTAAAGGAATTCGATCCCAGTTCCTACATTTGAAACCCAACACTTGTTTGTATTCAATGTATACAGTTTTGATGAAAGATGGTTGTGGTGTTGATGATTGTTAATTCATTTGATTGAAAGATGACTGTGTAAAAACCTCCTGCGTTTTCGTTAAAGTTGTAAAAGTAATGGAATGCCTGAGTCTACATTTGCAAATCGTAATTTCCTTGATATGGTTGAAGCACTAGATCTAGCTATAGGATAAGACTATAACAGCGCATACATCCTCATAAATTAAGCCATAGGAAAGAAATACGCAAGAAAAAGCCAGGGTATGTATCACATTTAATGTTTGGTGTTTCCTGTCTACTTTATATGTGTTTAGAAGATTGTGCAGTCATGCAATGGTTATCTGTGTAAGCAACTTACATCTCGAGGACCAACTTCAGCACAGGGACCACACAAGAGTGTTGAAGTTGATAGAGATCAAAATTATGTTATAAATTATTTTACTGTTGCTTTAGCGCTAGTTAGAAATTTCGATGGTAATTGTGAGGAAATTTTGCTTTTATAGACCATATTGCTAAATTGAAAGGTAACACAGGTGGATTTTATTTTCTATAGTACAAGGTACTATATTTGTACCCACACTTCAGATCTGATTTTTGGTTTAATGTTGATGTGTAGATCTTCAACAACACCTCTCTTATTGTTATTTGATCAATAGAGAGAAATGAGGGATATTTTTATTTGGCATCCCACCACCCTTCCTTATACTATGATGATGAACTTTCAGGCTATATTGGACGGCTATATTGGATGGTTGTACATTTGAGAGAGATATGAATGGTTGTACCTTCCCCACCTTGATTGAGATATGATTGGTCTTGTGGTACCTTATCTTTCACTTTTGTTTAATGGGGTCATTTACCCTCCTTGAGTAACTTTTTTAAAACCACCTTGTTGAAGTTTTTCTCTTATAGAGTACTACGGTTGTTTGGCCACATTTGGAGCATACCCTTGGTTCTAAGGGTCATGGGTCCCAAGGCTACCACCTTCAGGCTTGAAGTGCAACTAACAATGGAAGACACAAGTGTATTTTATTACCACCATGCAAATTTAATTTGACCTTTCAATTCCCATCACCATTTCCTCTCATACGACGTCCCACAACCATTTCTCTTGACACCCACTCTTCATTCATTCTGTATGCATTTCACTATGCAACCATCTCAGATTCTCACTGCGTTTTCCCTCAATTAGTTTATCAATTCAGTATGACCCACGCCCGTCGTCCGAGGAGTGTTTCCAGCGATCGTGGGTCATACTGAATTGATTAACTAATTGAGGGAAAACGCAATGAGAATCTGAGACGGTTGCATAGTGAAATGCATACAGAATGAATGAAGAGTGGGTGTCAAGAGAAATGGTTGTGGGACATCGTATCAATGTGATTGTAAGGCACTCTTTGAAGGTGAAGTCCACAATTTTAAGTCTTTTTCCTCATTTTCATGCCTTTTGTAAGACAACAAGGAGGGTAGTGGCATCAACATTGAAAATTATTTCCATCCAAACCTATCAAGTATACTCTTAGGCTAGCAGTATTCTTGACTCCGAACTGTAGGTATAGTTCGGAGAAAAGAATATTGCTGACCTAAAAGTACACTTGATAGGTTTGGACGGAACAGATTACAGTGGACATCTATGCTGTCATATTTTCGGTTTAATGTTGACGTGGAGATCTTCAACTATACCTCTCTTATTGTTATATGATCAATATGTTTATTTTATTACTTGTTACTGATTGATTTATTAAATACTTGTTGTACGTTCCCCACCTTGATTGAGTTATTATTGGACTTCTGGTACCTTGTCTTTGACTGGTGGTTAATGCGAACATTTACCCTCCTTCATTTTTTTTATACCACCTTGTTGAATTTTTGGTCTTATAGAGTACTTGACTTTGATCACCTATGATCAGTTGTGGTGTGCTGATAATCACTTCTTTTATGCTGATACTTGGTTTAAGTTTATATTTTTTGTGACTTTATTTATGTTGAGTTATGTACTGTGCTTGACTGTCATTGACCTAATTAAATCCAGTCATTTCTCTCTCTCTGGTTTGTACACACCCTCTTGTAGGGTCAGTTGGTTCCTAGAGAAGACTAGCGTCTCCGAGGCACAAACAGTCTTTTCTGAAAGTAACACTTCTGAGTATATTTTCAAGAATAGTTTCACACCTAGGTTGGTATCTTAAACTATATCTCTATTTTTGTTATATGATATATATGTTTATTTTATTACATGTTACTAAATATTAATAGTTTATCGTTTTAGTTTGCTTGTCAGTGTAACTCATTATAACAGTTTTGAATATACCAAAGAGCCTATGTTAAGAACTTATGGGTTGTACATTTGGAGTTCTTGGTTTCAAGAGGTAAGTATTTAGACTGACTAATGTTTATCCATGGAATACTTTTTTCTAGAAAATTGTTTTTATTGTTTCTATTGGCATTTGTGCTGTGGAACTAATTGAATTATGTTCACTATTATTAGTTGATACAGGGAGGGCACATACTACCTTAAAGGTGTTTGATTGTTATGGCATTCTTGTTTTTTATTAAATGTTTTTTTGCACATTGACTTTTTGCTCACATCATTCAAGAAACGTTTATAACCCTGCACTGTAATCACAGCATCTAACTGCATGGAAGTTGGGACACTGTTACTTTATCACATGTGCATGTGCTCTCTATTTTCTACCTTTGAATGCAAATGACACAAAAACCTATCTCTGTGGTTACAAATATGCATTTGGATATTTGTATACTGGGGTAAATTGTGAGGTGCAACATGTATTCATGTCCTTCAAGGCACTATTCATGCTATGTATTGATATTCAACATGGTGCTTAATAATTATGTATTTGATTGTTTTAAAAATATAAGCTCGCAACTAAATTAGTGAAGTTTATATCTATAATGATCTAAAAACATCTGAAGGCTCACTATTGTCCAGGGTCTCAAACACCACCTTTCACAAGAAATTAGCATTTCTTTAGTTCATTGTCCTGTCAATTGACCATAAAAATATTATATATATCCTGGAAGGGCAAGGCAGAATTAGTTGATATTCATTACTCGACACCCAATTGATTACCTGGTCTTTTCCATTGACAAGAAATTAGGATCATCTCCATTTAGGGAATCTTATAGCAGTGAGTCCCCTAAGGGGGGATGCAAGTGATGTGCCCACTGGTAATGAACCAGATCTTTGCTTCCAATTGAGGGAAGATGGTCCCTTTGAAGATAGAAGGCTTCCTCTAATTGTATCATGCCTTGGCCTTGAGACAGGAAATTCAATGAAATTGGGAGTCCTTGATTGAGACTAAACCATTTTAGTGGAGAGATTTCATCCAGAACTGATCATAGAATGAGATATAGACACTATGGGAAAACACATGATGATGTTGATCTATGTGTGATTGCATATGCAGCTAGAAAATATATAGAAGGTGGCATGAAATCAAATGAAATTCTGGGTAACAGCAAGTGTAGAGAAGTTTCATGTGTCACATAAGAAGACGGCAATAGATTATGGAGAAAATACCATCTCCATGAAGTGTTGTATGGAGTCAGAAATATTTGCATGGGAGATGTAAACATGGTTGAAATGTTGTATGGAGTCAGAAATATTTGCATGGGAGATGTAAACATGGTTGTGATACATGTAAAATTGTGTAATTTGTCTTTGTTTGAAGTTGTTTGGTCTTAAGTGAATACATCTTCCCATTTGAGTGCATGGTAATTGCATTGTTTGCATGGGGTGCCTATATAGTTCTATGGTATTTTTGGAAAATCCTCTTACATAAAGTGCACTTGATAGTGAAAAATTATGCAGCTCATCAAAATTTGCAATTGGGATCTTTATTTGTTTTGGTTTTTATTGGGTTGGTGCACTCATTGGATCAGGTGGCCTCTAACATGGAAGCTAAGTTGGGCTCTTCTATTGTTCCCTACAAAGAGTTGCTTGTTAAAAAATGCAGTGAGTGTTGAGAATTGAAAACCGTAGCATTGCAAACTTCCAATGATAGAATTTGTGGAACAATTGTTTCCTATAGGGTATTCATGACAAGTAGAATTGTGATCTTATTTCCTTGTAGGGGTTTAAAGTAAAACTTTATCATGTCATTGCTTTAATGCAAGATACTAATGAAAAATGTACACTAAGGTCGCATTTGTATAAAGTCAAATCTCGTACATTTTTCACTTCATATAGAAACATCAAAAATACATTTCGTATGTTCATTTAGGCACTCGAGATTGATACCTTTCTTTTATTGAGTAAGGAAAGATTGATACCTTTCTTTTATTGAGTACATTCTTGATCAGGATTCCCATGAGAATAGTGGCCTTTTTCTTTAAGGCCTCAATGATATATTACCATAGAGCTGGGAGAAGGGCTCAAGGGAGAAGCTGAAGGCATGACTGTTTAGCCAAATGTGGGGTTCAGAATGTGACAAGGAGGAGATTCTGGTGGTTATTGAAAGTTGGAGTTTCGATGGCAATCGGATCACCATTCAACTCCTATCCACATGTGCTTAAGACTGGGGCTTACAATTCTTCATGTTTATACATTTAGTTCAATTTCTTGAGATATCTATCTAGGACTGTGTTTGTTGTTTACAAGCAATTTTGATGATAAATGACTCTGAGAAAGTTCTATTAAGAAGTGAATAGAGCTCATAAGTGAATAGAGCTAAGTTATAGTTCTTTGTAAGACCGTGCTCATACATTGCAAAAATTTGTTTAAGCCTTATGATTATTCAAAGGACACAAGGATGTGAAATCTGAGCTTGAAGAAGAACAATTTGCAAAGCATTGAAACATATTGATAGCATATTTGAAGGACTTGTGTTATAACTTGAAGATTGAGCATATTCTTTGTGACCAAATTGAAGTTGAGTTTGAATAGTGTTATGGGAGAACATCAATTATATCTTCATGAAGACCGAGCCTATTCTTTGTGACCAAATTGAGTTTGAGTTTGAATATTTGTGCCATTAAAAGACAAAACTTGAAGTTGAAGAATTGATTGTTGAAAAGGGATAAGCATGAAAACTACTTGAACAAATTTTATTTCTGTTACTGCTTATCATAAAGACTTAATGGTAACTACTTTAAGGAATACAATGCAATATTATTTGTTTGATGAAGTTTGATAGAATTGGAAACCATCATTAAGCAGACTTGTTTACAGATCTGAAAGGAATCATTGAGATGTAAGAGATGGTTCATGAGAAGTGCTTTCAGTCTATCTAAAGCCAATCTATGACTGTATCTTGACATTCAATTTTATTTTTTTAAACTCCCAGGTATCGTCTCTATATCGACGAACATCAATGTAGTCTATACAAAAATTTTCGATGCAGTTGCTGAACTTGCCACGAACGTTTGGGAATGCAACCGTGGATACTGCAACAATGATTTGTGGAACTATAAAAGTATCTTCCATGCAGGTGTTGAATCTGCCATGAAATATTGTGAATGGATTTGTGTATATTATGACGAATATTCGTGGAAATTTATAGGAGTTGTGCGTCGATATAGAGACGAAATTGCGTGGAAGGATTCATTTTCCGTGGGTATAAGAAGTGTTGTGTTGTTGACACGTGGCATCAACGAAACGTTGCTATTTCCACGAAGTGGAAGTTTCGTCCCTATATCCATGGATTTCTTTCCACGAAAAAAACAAACCCCAATCATTGAAACAAGGACAAAAACTCGTGGCTATTATAACGAACTTTCGTGGCAAATTAGACCATATGTAGTAGTGTTGGACTAGGATTCCCCAAAACTCTGTGACACCCTCTGCAATTGTCTGGGCTGTCTTTTCCATCTCCATGATCTCCATCACAGCTTCCAATCGCATTCTGTCTACCTTGAATATGCTCTGGTGGTGTGCTGGGTACCACCGTTTCCTATGGGGCTTCATTTTCCTTCTGCATATCTGCGATAACCATGCCTAGCCTTATTTCCTTTGCCTCAGTTAAAATGTCTTTATCTATTTTTGGCACTTCTTCGCATACAATTGAAATTGCATGTTCCAACCTTCTCCCATCTTCAATGGCCTTTGAGGCATCTTTCAAGATTACTTCTTTTTCTTCTTGTAGGTGTTGGAATTCTTCCTCGATGTTCTGCACCTGTCATTTATACTAGTTCATTCGATCATGTCTTGTTGCTTCAAGTTCTAGAATTTCCTCTCTCATTGCTGTCTGTATTTGTTGTAGTGACAGTATTGACAAGATGTTGAAATCTATCATGATCTGGTTATGCTTTCTTAACTCCACGTCCAACTCTTATGCTCATGTTTTCATAGCTCGTGGAAAAATTTACACTAACCTTGGTTTCGTGTCGATGTCTACCTCGGTTCTGTGTACTGAGGTACTGGGTCGCACCCGATCTTGTTGAAGTATTGTCGTGGTCACTACCTCTATTAATACTTCCAATAGTTGTGATACACTATTAAAGAAGTCAGTCGCATGCTGAGTGGTTTTCTCCCGGTTGTTTTCCACTATTATTGTTATTTGTTGTATGAGTTTGTCCATCTGGTCTTGAGGGATACCGATAGGTATGCTCCCCTGGCTCTTTTCAAACTGAAACTTTTTCCTTCCTCACATTAGGCCTCAACATCAGAATCTATTCGCGTCGCAGTCAATGCTTCATCGTGGCTTGCGGTGCGCGGGTGTTGTTCTTCTTCCACATGGTTTCCTTCCCCTACATCTTCTTGTGCATTGTCTTCTAATGGTCTTTGTTTAGCTCCTGAATGCCCCTTTTCCGGATCTAGAAGCTCCTCCTCTACTACTGGGATTGTCCATTCCTGAGGCCATTCATTTACTATGGCATCCAAGTCTTCGTTTTTCAACTTGTACTGTGTCTCCAGCCACTATTTTCCCGTGTCTGCGCGCAGTTGTATCTTGATGGCTTGCGATCTGGCTGATAGTCTTGCGACTTGCCGATGATTTTGCACCACCTCCGTTATTATTCGCGGAATCTTCTCCACAGTGATCTTCAGCATTTTTAGGTAGATATAAAAAATGATATTGTTGGTATTTATCTACTCCTTTTCGGTTATTTCCCATAAATTTTGGTATCGTTCTCCTTAGCATACCCCAACTACTGGTATACTCATCCCCTGGTAATCCATTAGTTCCTTCCATGCAACCATCGTAATTATAATTAGCAGCTAGGAATAGGTGAATGCTTTGTCGTGTTTCTGCGTAAGCATTGCATCCTCTGCTAGCTCGTTCACTAAAAACAACGACCAATTCATCTAGACCCCTATGGCACATTTTTTTGCGAAGGAAATCACCCCGGATGCACACTAGTTCGGTCTATTGTTTCTGACCATCTTGATGGCTAACAATATTGCTATGACCCGTACCGCCTAGTCGTTGATGGTGTCTATTTTGTATCCTCAGGTGTCCTTCTCCACCCCATACTTTGCTTTCAATTTTTTCGCTAAGCACTTGTCATTATCTTTTCCCTTGAAATACTGCGAAGGTTCTTCCCTATTCTTGGGTAACCCTATTCTTTGCAGTATCAAATAGACCGTCACTAGGATATTTTCACCTAGCCATAAATAACCTCTATGAAAACAAGTGAGGAGCTACTTCACGCATGCGTTCACTTTGGCCCACCTTCCAAAATGTGGCATTTGGGTCAGATTCATCAGACCTGACTGCTCCAGTCCTAGCGCCAATTGTGCAGTCTGTCGTGTGATTGGACCATGCTCGCCATGATTTACATGCTCATATGTTGCAATCATGCATTATGTGTGTAGTAATACATCGCAGTACATGCTCGCCATGATTTACATGCTCATATGTTGCAATCATGCATTCTGTGTGTAGTAATACCTCGCAGTCACTATAATGTATCTTCCGCAGTTGCGGTCAGGGTAATTTTTAGGGGTGAAATTTCGCCAATTGGCTATTTTTTGGACTTTTTTTCAAAAAATAAATTCGCTAGTTGGTCATTTTTAGTCTCTAATATCGCCTATATTTACATAAAATATGTTTCTTTATCATTATATTAGCCAAAAATTACAATTTTTAGTAGTAAATTGTATGTTTCATATTTATTATTCGCCTTATCTATATACATGTTTTTTATAATCCAAAATAATCATCTAGAATACTACACTTAAGTATACTATTAGAATCCTTAAAAAATACCCTGGTTGTGGTATGATAATCCTCGTTTTTTGGACCCCCTTTGGGACCATTGGTTCCTTGATTGTATACCTGGCATTCTTCCCAATCCTGATAGTTGGTGCGCCTAATTTCCATGGTGGTACATATCCTAGAATTTATGGTGTGGTCTGTCCTGCTAGTATTCTGTTCGCTATTGTTTCTTCCTCAATGACCACTGATGTGGCTGCCCCTCCTACTGTTGTGCTCCAATGGCTCGCCTTCAGTCTCTGGTGTGAGCAGGCCGGATGAGTAGCACTTCTCTTCTGTCTTACTAGTATTCCAGATGTGATTTCTGGTTGATCAGGCGTGATTGGCATTGGTTGTGGGAGTTCTTCGGTGCTTGTGCTCTAAATGTACACTACCATGCACTACCTTGAATGTTCTTGCTTAACACACATTGAAATGAATTGTCCCCTTTCCCTACATTTATAATTTAGATTTTCTGTGTCCCATCCATCCTACCAATTTTGGACAATCATTACCAACTCCAGCACTGATTTACCAAATCCTCCACATGCGTCGGGTATTAATTGTACCGTTATTTTTTTTCATCGTCGTCCGTCGTGGCTTAACTGCTGCACTTATGATTAGATTTGACCCTTTCACATCGTGGAATCCATAAAAAGACGCCGAACCTTGCCGCTTCTTTTGTAGCCTACAATTATTTCATCAATAGATGTTGAACCTCATCGCTTTTTCTGTATGCTGCAATTTATTTGTTTACTTCTGTCATGCTATCCCGATAGGGCTGTAGCTGACTCTACTTCGTCAATCCTTCGCTCTATGTCATATTTCTCTCGTTCCTTGTACCTGGGATTCTACTGATAAGGTCACTGCTTAACTGGTTTTGCATCAGGCTTCAGTGGGATCTTCATCTCGCCTAGTTCCCTGGAAATGCCTTTCATTTCCGAAAAAAAAATTGGGAACAGATCCTGAAATTCGTGTAGTAGATCTGTGACTTTTGCAATGGTCGCATCATCCCAATAATATCCTATGCTTGCGAACTTGGGGTTTTCCTCCAACCCGATATTCACTTTCTTGAGGCGTAGTGGCTGCTAAAATTTTTTGAAAGGTATCTCAGGGGATTCGACATTCCGGCTTCCTTCTGACTTTGGGATGTAAGTGGCTCATGTATCATCCTCGTCATTCGGTCCTCTCGTCACGTTGTAACATTCCAATAGAATATCTAGCGTCGTAGTCCACTGTAATCTCATTGGTTTCTCCTTCGTGACTGCCTCAAGCACCTTCTCCATTATCACCTGCAGTGCAATAAATGAATGGGTTTTCATCCACGAAGATGAAATTCTGGCTGAAGTTGACAGTTATCTCCTCCCACGTAGTCGTTCCATATTGCAGTTCTGCTGTGACATACCAGTTTCATGATACCTCATCCAATGTATGGATGAACGCATGGACCCATTCTTTCTGTGGTCTCACTCCCCATGTGCCTTGACATTCCTCCAAGAGCTCCCTTGGGTCACTCCTTCCGTTGTATTTCCTTCCACGGTACCCTTTGGTTTCGTCGAACCTAATCTCCATGAGTGGTTGACATAGTGGCTAGCTCGTTATTGTCGACTTGTGTGTTTCCCACCATCACGTTGGCGTGGCTTTTAGTGCTTCCTCTAATGCCAACAACCTCTGTGGTTCGGTGACTCTTTCTTCAAATTTGGTGATGAATTCAGTCAGGTTGGGAATTCCTTCATATGTTAGTAGTTCGCAGGCCTCTGTCGCCACCCATCTCAACGATTGGGTGATGCGTGCTCATCTCCGGAATGATACTTCATGGAATCGATTCTACCAGTTCTCCAGCGCTTCATCAGAATCTGACGATGCCGATCTACCACTCCGCCACCCCAATTATCTGTCGGTGGTGGGATTGATATAGTCTTTTGATACGTTGTACACATTGTCCCATCCTTCCATGAATTCATCCTGCATTGGATCAACATACCTCTGTCCTTCTACTGGATCCAAGGGTGCAACTACCCTCATGTTGCGATTTTCGAATGACATTGTTTGTTTCTAGAAGTTGATTACGGCCTGGTTCTCCATTTCCCAATCTATCCCTAACAACACTGGATAGGGGCTCGTGTTATCGACTATTTATATCACATCGAAATCGGCATAGGTTTTGATTCCCTCTATCTCAACTGGGATGTGACATATTCGGTCGATGGGCATGACCTTACTCTGGTTCGCCAGTTGAAGTTGTACTAGGGACCATACCATTTGTGGCTTCCCCATCGTCTCCCACATCTATTTTTTCAAGATATTCACATCCGACCCCAAATACAGAATAATAGAGTTGACATCGAATGTACCAATCTGCGCATTCATCCTTTCTCCCTTCCTGTCTTCTATTTATGTAGTCGATTCACTGTTCAGATCTTTCGTCCATCCTCCTGTCGGTGTAAGAGGCTAGCTATCTCCGCTAGTGCATCCTGGTCTTTCGCCAATTCCAAGCAACTTTCTAAGAAAGCCCTCAAAGTGTTGATATTCTTCTGTGAGTTTGTCATGTCAAATGCCGGTGGCATCTCATAAGTGGGTTCTCTATTGCCAACCGATGGATGCCTCATATGTCTCATCATGTCGTGTGCTTCCAAGAAGATCTCTTTTTCCATTTCTACATCGAATCGGACCTTCTTTCTTGATGTCGATCGGACACTCGATTGTGGTTTGTCTTCTCCTGTCGCAGCCCCTCCTCTGGTCACTACCGCGACATTCACTAGTCGACCCCTTATTTCTGCTGAAATATTCTATACATTTGGAGGGGGATTTTGTCCCTGATTCGGATTCGGTTGAGGCTGAGGTGGATTTTTATTTTTCCACTTCGCAATCAGCTAGGGTAAGTCCTCAACACTATGATCTGGTGTGCTACAATACATACACTGCGGAACTGGGCTAGGATAATCTCTTTGATAATGTCCAACTTAACCACAATTGTAGCACACTACTAGCCCTCGACCTCGTCCAAAATTTTCTCCACAACCAACACCTCTGCCCCTACCTACGCAGAATCCTCCTCGCGATTGGCCATATGGTTTTTGGTTGTACTACGCGGTATGATACTGTAGTTGGTCGTATTGCGGTTGGGTTTGACTGTGCATTGCGTCTAATTATAATGGAGTTGTGGTTGGTTATACTGATGATTGTAGGGTGGCTGCTGTTGACTGTACTTCGGTTGTTGTTGCACCGAGGTTTGCTCCTCCCCCTTCATAAAGTATGTATCTGCGGTTCTTTCCTGGAGCAATTCGTATGCCCTAGAATCCTTCTCTTCGTGTCCAACTGATCGACAGAACTTGCAGAACAAGTTTACTGGCTTCGACACCATTTTTTGAAAATATATACATTTTCTTGTCGATGTCCCCTCGTCTGACAAATCCGGCACCATGGCATTCCCCCATGGCTAAATGGATTTCATGCGCCAAATTGTAAATACTCACTGAACTCTAGGCACTGTTCCTTGTGGTGTCCTTCAGATTTGTAGCGGGTGCACCATATCTCCTCTCACACCTCTTTTCCCTTTTTCAAGTTTTGGAACTGTAGCGTCAAATTTGCTAGCTATGATTGAATGTGATTTATGCCTATTCCTGCTTCGCCAACTAGTGAAGCCTCCAATTTCACTGCAATTTACAATGCTTATGACTGAGATGTGATCCGTTGTTGCATCAGTGGCCCACGAATGTGTGGTACTAGTGTTCCAATGAACCATTCTTTGTGATGTACGTCGCTCATCCTAAAGCTAAATTTATCCATCAAATTTTTATATCTCTGATCGAATTCCCACACTGATTCATTCAGGAACTGCTTAATTTCCTTCAGTTATGTGATGTACTGCGACTCAGATTTCGGCTTTCTGAATTCATCAATTAGTCATGCCCTGATCTGCGGCAGTGTTTTCTCTGGATTTTCGGCAGCCACCTGTATGAATTTCATGAACCAGTCTAACGCATGACCCCTAAAGGTCATCACCAGCTATCCCTTCTTGATGTCATCATCCTGGACCTATTTCACCGTCCATACTGCTTCACACAAAAACCAATATTGTTCAAGATCCTCGGTCTCGTTACCATGGAAGATTGGAATTTTCACGATGTCTCCTACTATCCTTGATCTCCTACTATAATTTATTGACCCTCTACTTTTACCATTATTTTGACACTTCGGACAACACTGCGATGAACTTATGTTCCTTCCTCTGAAATTTGGAGTGGTGCGCAGGGTTGTGTGTATGTTGTAACTTTGGGTCTATCCCTTGGCTTCAGGGGTAGCCTGGTCACTTCCTTCATCACAGTAGGTTCTCTTCGTCCCATGTGGTCCAGTTTCGCAGTTCTCTGTTTTGGTCACCTCAGGAGACTCTCTCTCAATCCCAGTCCTCTTCTTCTCTGGCTACCGAAACCTCACCCCACTTCACCATTTACCACAACCTTCCTCAGTTTCCATTAATAACTCATCGCCACTCATGTCCATCTACCCCACATCGTTCTACTAGACCCGCATTCACGCGGTAC
This sequence comes from Larix kaempferi, assembly GCA_027924585.1. NCBI lineage: Eukaryota > Viridiplantae > Streptophyta > Pinopsida > Pinales > Pinaceae > Larix > Larix kaempferi. Next base: position 27,305,641 of record BSBM01000445.1, read on the forward strand.
CCGCAACCTCTGCACACCGGGATTTACTTGTCAAATTTCATCCTCAGTATACCCTTTTCGCAGATGAGCAACTTAATCCACACTTTTAGTGACAGTAGAAATATTCCACGGGGTCCCTTGAAAAACTTCCTCTCTACGTCTCTATATGATTTGATCCTGTCGACGGTGAATTCGGTAATATATCCTTCTAGAATACTATCCACCCAAACGTCGGCAGCTCTAGATGCCTTGTTTTCCACTCACTTCAATTTTTGGATCAATTCAGGTGTCTAGTGTTCAGGTTCACCACCTTGGAAATTCTTCTTCTGGAATGTCAATTGTTCCAACCACTCATGTAGCAATGGAAATTCATAGAAAAATATCTCGTGGACGTCGGAGTATATGTATTTCGTCAACCACTCAGTCGTTGACCATTGGGGTTGGTGATTCTCTTCTTCAGGAACTCTCGTGCCTTCCTGTCGAACCAATCCTCGATATTCGGTTTCGTCGGATGCCACAGCATGTCCTCTCTTTTTCTCTTCACACTACGGTCCCAGCAACGAAACCATTTGTTGACACAGTTTTTGCTAATAGGGGTTCACTTTGCACTGCTGTCAACAAACACCAACCAGACACCCTTAAGCATCGGCCCAGAAAGTTTTTACCCTTTCCAGCAACACCTGCGAAGCGAGTGAGGTCTCACCCGAGATGTTCAAGGGGGTTGCAGGAACAAATTTTATGCTGTAGGGAGAGAACATGCATTAACCCTTACTTAGTCGCTACAGGAACCAAAGATCTGCCTTCGCAGTATATTAAAACTTCACATGTACATTCGACATCCTCATTAACAACATATAAACATTATTCGCTTCAACTTACATCACAGAGCAACAAAACCTTAAACACATCACATCATTAAGATAGCATTCATCACTCATGACACAACAACACAAATAGAACATAATCGAACATCCTCATGCATTAACTCATCTCAAAATCTATGGTACAACCTTCCCAAGAATAGTTTCAAGTGACTTAACGTGAATTCATATACAGGGAAAAACTTCCTGAAAGCAGAAAATACATAAAAGCTAGATATATCCGTCTACAATCGATGATATTCTTCCATCCTATCCTTCATGCCCTTAGGATTACAATTGTGGATCTATTTATAGACAACTAAGGTGGTTACAAAATGGTCCACGTGACCAAATATAACTAACTTTGACCAAAACTTGCGCTTTAGTCAGCTTCTTATCCTTCGCGAATGGTCCTTTCCTCCGCTAATGACCCTTCTGTCACTCTCGGCTTCCGCACTTCATGCACTCTAACCCCAATCCAACAATCAGTAAATAAACATCCACACATATATGCACCAACATAAACAACACATAACACACGGGAATTTTACGTGGAAACCCAAAAGGGAGAAAACCACTGAATGTTTCTTTATAATGAGAAATAATACATTCAAGGAAGCACCAACTTCCTTTGTTTACCAGCACCAACAGGAAGGAGGCACCAACCCCTTGGTTTTACAGGATCCAACCTGAAGGAAGTTCGAACTTCAACCTCACGCACGCACCCTTATGATATTCTGATAATAAGTATGTTGTGCACTACTTTCATATGCAGTCGATACTCTGTCACTGAGCTGCATACATCACTTGAATTCTCATTCGTCTCAAATCACACTTCTACTGATGACTTACTTCATGTTCTGTGTACTCGTTGATACTGCAGTCTGTGTCACTGATTATTTCATAGTTCTGCTACTTACGTGACTACAATGACCAACTGATATTGTGCTTTCAATTAATAGTTTGATGTTCTAAAATAAAGAACTAGTAACAGATGGAACTGTGCACTTACTGATGAGTATGTTCTGTTTAAGTTCTACAGTCTCTTAGACAATATGTGACATCCTGTGCATCAAGTGATTCGACTGTTCTGTTTAATGCACTTGTCTCAGATCATCTACATCATGATGCACATGCTAGATCCTGTTGTTGTTCTGTCGTTGCACATAAAATGGTATTCTCAACTTCGCACACTTTCACTTATGTTCATATGCATCAGCAAGACATTTGTGCATTATTTGATAAAATCTGGTTCTATCTCTGTGCTTTTGTCTTTACAACATCTATGACTAACGGCGTGCTGATAATAATGTTGTCCTTCGAAACATCATGCACTTGCACATACTTCAGTATTTATTCCTTTCAGTACTTGTGCATGCATCACAAATCTACAACATATTTCTGCGCACCATCAAAAATTTGTTCAGTTGCATGTGCACATTCAACTCCTCGCTAAATCATACGGTTCTATCCTCGAGCTCTTTGATGCCTCGAATACCAAACCTCAACAAACACTTGAAGCTCTTATGCTCTTGCCATCAAGCTTACTTCAATTCTCCAACTTGCATCTCTATTTATACAGGTCCTGCACAGATTGTATGTTCACAAGTTGGTCATGGCATCCCTTCTTCCATACTTCACGGATTGTGCATATCACATGTGTCATCTTCTGAGTTGTTGATGTGTCATATATTAGGTTTCAAGTGCTTTCATGGTCCACAACATGGTGGGACTTTACACCTTGGTGGTATACCTCTGCGCCCTCAATGTACCATTTCCTTTGAGGTATGTGCACATTCATACTCTTTATCTTGATGAATCTATAACCTTTGTTGTACCATCCTTTGTGGGTATTTCACCCTTGCAATATTAATTCTTTGGGGATTCTACGCATACTCCAACCTCTACTTTGTGGGATTATGACCATTTCCTTGTCATCACTTGTGAAACTTGCGCACCTATTGTATTGTCGATTGTGGAATTTGCTCATAGACTTGCTTCAACCGATGTACCTTTCTAGGAACTTGTGCGCGTTCCACTAACTGAAAGCATCTTCTCATTGGCTACGCTTGCATGCTTTCAAGACTGTCCAACCATTTGTTGGTTCTTACTGCATGTGCACTTTCGACCATCAACCAAGCAATGCTTAGACTTGCTTGCGCACTCGTACCATTTGTTCAACCAACTCCTTTGATTGCTACAATGGGAGAGTATGACTTGGTGGACTTGATATTTGTGCAATGACCACATGCAGAAGGATACATTACTTGTGTTCTTCTTTGAACTGGACCTATATGATGTATCTTCCTTATATATTTCTTCAAACTCATCATACATGATGTATCCTTGGACACACTTCTTCAGACTGAATGCACTTCTGGATATACTTCATTAAACTAACATCCATGTCTATCACCTTCACCATCTTGCGCCTGTACTTCTGGCATTCATGTTCTTCTTCATCTTGCATATATACTTCTTCAAAGTGGCTTCCATATACTTCTTCACACTGTTGTAGGAATGTTGTATCCACTTTGACATCAGTTGATATCAATGACTCATACTGAATCAGTTAACATCATCTTTGACATCAATTGACATCAATAACAACCAAAGTTCAACAAAGGTAGAGTAGCCACACACCATGTGATATTTTGAAATAACTTATACAACTATAACTCTTGTTCCCTTCTCTTCATCATCTCATTCTAATCATAACATAAATTCATCTAACTTATCACATTAATCCATTTTTGAAAATGATATTAAGTCTCTTCACTTCTTCCTTACTTAAGACCTTGCCAAAGGCTTTGATGAGAATTTCATGTGACGTTGAAAGCTTACGGCTAACACAAGTGCCATTTTATAGCTAAAATTTAAAAGCTTCTAAAACAGTTGAAATCTCTATTCTAGAGTTTGATTTGCAATTGTGTATGAGTCATTGAAGGTCAATTAGCTAAGTTTTGGAAAGCTTCTCTTTGTTTTCTTTTTAACCATGGGAACAACAACCTCCCAAGGGTATATCCAACAACCCGCAAGCCAGATATACCAGTAACTTGTTACTCAACAGGGATCACCTACCCTACATAAGCTTAGTATCTTATATGTATACCTTGCACATGGATCGTTAAAGGTAAATTGGTTAGGTTACTTTTAATTATGGTTTTTGAAACATGTATATATAAATTTATTGTATCTTTTAAATTTTTATTTTGTTCTATTTATTATTTTGTAAATTTAATAAAAATGTTTTTTATTTAAATTAATTATGAAAATTAATATAAGTAATATTTAATTTAATATATAATATATGAAAAATTTTAATATTAAATTTATGTCAATAGAAATATTGATAAAGGACTAATATGATTGACTAATTGAACCTATCATAATCCATTTGGCAATCAATAATAAAGACTCTTATTAATGCCGATTGACTTATCACCAAATAATAGTTGTAAGGGATAATTCACTTAACGGCTATTAATGTTGACTAACTTATCACCAAATAATTGTTATAAGTTGTTGTAAGGGATAGCTCACTTGACTCCTATTAATGTTGACTAACTTATCACCGAATAATTGTTTTAAGTTGTTGTAAAGGATAAATTTCAATGTACTTTTAAATCATGCGTTATACGTATTCTTAATCAATTATATACAGTTTTAAATCTTACTCTAAAACAAAATATAAACATATTTATTATTTAACTTTTCACTTTCATCTATATATATATAACTGACCTTTCATACCATACCATGCCATGCACATTATTTAATTGGGTAAACCTACTTTTTCTACTTTTCTTTATATATATCTAACATTTCATACCCCATACATTTCTTCATAAACCTACGTGCTATTATTATGATATCCTAAACCTACGTGCTGATATGATAGAAACCAAAATGGAAAAATTCTATTTATAATACGTCCCATTATTATGGTTAAAAACATAATATAAGACAGAAACATAGGATCCGAAACCTTCCCAATCTTATTATATTTTGCACAAAAATCTATATAACATTATTTTCATATAATACTTTCATTGACGTTAAGTTTTAGCGACTCCCAACTCGCATACATCAAATTCGAAGATCAGTGGCATAATGGCATTGACGCGTTCGAGCAATAAGTGATGCATCGTTAAGTTAAATGCTGTCACAGCGCATTCATTGTAATAAGCAGTGGCCCACTGCGCAGATCGATACGTATCAATGACTGATGAAACCTAAAACACTGACCAGTAAAGTCTGTTGGTTCTGCCATGTGATTTGCTCACTAAAATCCCGTGGGTTCCGCTTTCAGTAGCCATACACAGTTACACTAATGCTAACTGCAAGTTCGAGAGAATTGAATATGAGCTTTTACATATTATGTAAAGTTTGTGGTTACATCAAAACTGGTAAATATTGATAAATTTTTCAAACTAAACACATAATTCACTAAAATCTCGTGGGTTTCGTTTTAAGTAGCTATACACAGTTACATTAGTATTAACTGCAAGTTCAGGAAAATTGAATAGTTATTACATACTATGTAAAGTTTGTAGTTACACCAAAACTTGTAGATATTAATAAACTTTCCAAACTAAACACATAATTTTATGATCTCAGTGTAATGATTAATAGATATTATATTCTCAAAAATAATTACTCATTTAATAAATTAAATAGTTTACATTTTGAATCATCTTTCAAATGATTTTAATTGCATTATATGTTTTTGGAATTACAACCTCCACAACTTATACTTACAATTTCACAATTTTTTCTCAAATTTTTACCATTGAAAAAAATACAATATTTAAACTATTACATCTTAAACTTTTTCATATTGTTAAACATTTTCCTTCCATGAAACAAACTTTAAACACAAACAAAATAATTTTAAATCATATATTTCAATTTTAAAAGATAATTTAGAGAATTGCTAAAATTATCTTTGAAAATTGCTAAATTACTGGATAGAGAAAAATCTAACTTTTATTCTCATACATAAATACTAAAACTCAATAACCATTTAAACTCACTCCAAAAGAAACTCAATAACAATTGAACCTCACTCCAAAAGAATAAAATGAGTTATTAATTTGACACATTCTCACAGTTTTTTGATAATTCTATTTTGGAATAATTTTACTTTTTAAAATAATTTGGGATAGCTATGAAATTAGTTAAAACTTCTCAGATATAAATTCTCAACTATCAAATTCTCACATAATTCGATCATCCCTCTCAAATTTAAGAAGAATTTCTGAAGAACAAAATTGATTTGGTCAGATTATTAACTGGCTCCATTTTACATCAATGGATCGTTAACTTCATTTTATATCAATCTGATACATCAATAACCCACAATAACTTGTGGATAGAACAGCTAAATTCAGTAAATTTTATATTCCCATAATCCATCAATAAAACCACATTTCCTTGAATGAATGAACATGATAGTTAATTTTGCAGAACGAAATGGCACGGGCAAATTAGTATTCCAACAAATTACCATTATAAGCTGCAATCAATTTAGATGTATACGATTTAGCTGAGCTTTCTAAGTCTACTTTATGATTCAAAGCATGTTGATAGATCTGACTGCCAGCGGTAGAATTATGAACCTCGGATGTGTGACCTCCAGGCTCCAGCTGATTGCTAAAGCTATCAATACAAGTTACAGTTAGCAGGAGCAAATCCGATCCTAGAATTTTCCAGATCATATTCTATCCAAAAATTCTGCTGGTGATAGTTTCCAATGATACTCGCTTCAATAGGGACCAGATCTGAATTCCCAAATGTGAAGCAGTAAACAGCGTCCCTGTCATTATCTTCGCCATTAATGTTCTCCTTTGGTATTCGATAAAGCAGCTGGTTCCCTTCCACTTTTACTTCTACAGAATCAAACAAAAGTGTCACAGGAGGAAGCAGAGGAAACGCAGCCATTTGAGGCAGACTGTAACACAAGTCCAGCACTCCTTGAAACCTGAAATCCCCGTTCTTGATGAAAGGCACATGACCTTGAGTCTGAAGCATGAATTCCTGTCTCAATGCCTTGTAAACAGGGCCCATGAGAAACGAAAACTGTGTACCAGAGTCCATCATAGTCTGCCCAGCTCCTGTGTTGTCAGGCATGAACACAGACTTTGGCAATGGAAGAAGCTTGTCTCCAACCTTAATACCTTTAAGGCCAACACTGTAGGCGACCTTATTGAAATCTGGAAGTGGCTGAGAAAGACTTACCAGAGACGTATACTGCATTGAGCTATTACAATACAGCGATTGATCTCCAAAGATCAAGACACCTAAAGACGACGAGGAGTTCACAGAATCTGAAATACAGTACGAGAATTTCTTGGGGTAATTGCTTCCCAATTGCTGGACGAAAGACAGAGCTCCTCGATTCAGACCCATTAGGCCTGTGGTTAGCTGAGGATCACTAGAATTATTACTGAGAAAACTAGAGTCAACGCAACCAAAAACCAGACCTTGTATTGTGGGGTTTTTTCCCAGAGTTACATTTTCTCGCCCCAGATTTCCTTCGCCGCTACTGCCGTCTGCGTAGTTGATTGTGAAGTGACAGAGTTTTCCGTCATCGCAATAGATTGGAGATGGCAGATCTCTGGTTTCTTCGGTGCATACCAGGGAATTGCAGGGTATTTCTCTGTAGGAAGTAGATACAAATGGATTAAAGATGGAAGATTGGGTCCCCGCGGAGCATCCATTACAGGACTTGCATTGAACCCATGAAAGCTCGCTCCCCGTATCGATCTCCATTAGTACCTCCTGAGGCGGGGTTCCAAGCATTATAGGAACTGCAAGGGACACATTGTAGTGAAAATAAAGCTGGGCTGTGGACAGAGAAACTGAGGATTCACTGTAGTTTGATCTCCTTCGTATTGCTTTGGCAGCGAGAGAATTTAACAGTGTTGATGGGGATGCTGAGAATGGCCTGAACAAGAGGGGTAGAGCTATTGACGCCGAATTTCTTTTTGCAAGCACAGATTTAGTAGTGGGCTGGAGGCTGCTCGCTATGGCGAAGATGATACAGAGAGGGAAACAGTGCAGCAGTAAAATAGAGTGGAATTTGAATAGAGAAATAAATGAGAATGCCATGGATACACAACTGGAAGAACCTCCCACTCAATCCCATCTGCGTAAAAATCTAATATTTCAGATGAGATCGTTAAATCTACATTCCTTCATCGATGCTCCTCAGGATTTGTTCATGAATGCAATACTTACATAAAGGGTTGGAATTTGGAATCAAATCATCCTTTCAGAATAAACGGCTTTCACGATTTGATGGAACATATTTTAACATCTTAACTATTATTAGGATGGCAATAAAAAATTGTTGGTATTTGACGGTAAATTTGTGAGTCTTAATTTGATTATCAAATTCCATTTCACTGATTCAACCTCGGTTGATTATTGAAAGAATTCTTAAATAAATAAATAATAATTTTTAAAAAAATATAAAACATTTAAAAAAAAAAATTTATAACCAAATAAAATTTAAAATTTAAAAATATTAAAAAAACCATAAAGAAGTTAGGAATTTAAAAAATTAAAAATGTGAAAATGGAAAACGGATTTAAATGGAAAACACTCCAACTACTAATAAGTGTTATAACAAAAAGGCAAAAGGATCAAATGAAACCACAGCCGTGAACAAAAATGAAAAAGAAACAACATTTACTTAAATAACCCAACATCATATCAAAAGCAACTTATCTCTTTATTTTTGTTGATCATTGTATTGTTATGGAACATCAAAGCTACTTTCCTTCCTTTAAATTAGTATTAAGAAATACTTTATTGGTTCTTAGGGTTTTAGATTCTCACTTGTTTTTTAAGTCTTTATTACATTCCCATATGTAGTTTTTAATTCAATAATTGGACATGACTTTGTAAGGAATAATTGGACATGACTTTGTAAGGAATAATTGGATTGTCCTGCAACCGCCCTCCTTATTATTATCTTTTGAAAAGATTGGGACCTTCTTTGATTTTAACTTATATTTGTTTAAAGAATATGGATTTATTTTAAACTAAGTCAAGCACTGCACAAGGTTGGCTTGTTCATAAAGGGAGAAATCACTTAATCATTTTCGGACTTTTCTTATTCGATCTTTCTTCTCTAAGTTTAGTGTTTCGATGAGTTTTTGTGAGCTCGTCGAAACGACGGTGAAGCTTTTGATTTCTCGCTGAAACAACAACGAAGCTTAACTTTTGTTGCTGAAACTTCACGAAATTTTCGAAAGTCTGTCGAAACGTCGGAACATTTTTTTTACCGAGGTTGTCGAAACACCTATTTTTGTTGATGTGTCGCTGGACAAACCTGGTCACATCAACTTGGCATTTCACACCAAAACATAGAATCGCAAAAAATTAAGATTATGCGTTGAAATGGGTCAGGGCAACTCACACTTGGTCACCAAAACAAGCCGATAAACTTTAAAAAAGAATCGATTTCACCATCATTTTTCCCCATCTTTGTTACCACATGAATCCGTTCGAGCCCGCACCACTTGGACAAGTTTCTTCACCTGGTACACTCGGCATCCACTACCAATTGGTCTTGCACACTTGTCATCTATTCTCTAGGTAAGTACCCTTTTGTCCTGATTGGGTGGTCTCAAACTTGTTGATCCCCACTTGACATTTTTTGGTTGGAGGGAAATGGCCCATAATTAGTTTTATGATACAGTTGGTCTCATGCTTGGTTGTTTTCTTCCCTTTTTATTGGTTCCATTGGTCGATTTTGCTTCTTTGAGCCCAAGGGTTTTGAGCCACCAAACTTGCATTAAGTATCTTGTTCCCTAGAGCTTTTCCCGTGCCTCTTTCGCCCAAATAAACGATCATTTAGGATCTTTATATCAGTCTCGCTAGAGCTCAACCTTAAACCCTAGCTCTAAGAACTCATCGACTTCCTCCAACCCTATCACAACTGCTCATAGGTTGCTACGTTTTCCCCTTGCGTGTTAGCAAACACGCCAATTCAAGTCCTAGTGAATGCACCAGGGATTTCGAACTTGGCTTGATGAAGAATCTTGTTTATTTATATGAAAATAATTTATTTTTTTCTTACAAATACTTGTATTTGCTTGGATTTTTACTGGATTTTGTCACGTCCCCTCCCATGGATCCAACGCAAGGAAGGGAACATGACACTAACATTCTGGGATTTTACAAAAAACTCAGGCCCATTCATCATATTCATACAAATAAAACACATGTGTGTGCAGATGTATAATTCAATTAAACACAATGGAAGTAAAATTATTCTACACACACATATATCATGCAATTTCCAACATATTGATAACATGCATCAAATAAAAAACATTACATAATGAAATACAAGATAATACTCATCTTGATGCAATGTTGTCCCGAGAAACCAGGTATGCAACTACAACGCTCCACCCATCCATAGGCCAACTATGGTCATCAATATCTCAACATAGTTGCCACCCAGAGCTGGGCATGATTTCCACAAGGACTGGGAACCTACAACCTATGTACAACAAATGAATATCACATCTAAGCCAAGCCAGTCCATAGCTTGGTTTATCAAGTCAAATGTGAACCCTCTTCTATTTTTGGATGCTTGCACTCAAGTTCAACCCAAAGCAATCGATACCCATAACTCAAACCACAACATTCTCTCCCACACACAACAAGCACAAAAGACACATATGATGGGCATAGAAAAACATTTTTACTATGGGATTTACAAAAATAGGGTTCCCATGGATTCTTCCAATTCGTGGCACACCAAAAATGACCTTTGGGAGGGGAAATCAACCCTTAGGAAACAAACTCAAATTTCCCACAGGTATACGGGCATTTAAATGGAAAAAACAACCTCCCAGGACCCCCAAATCGAATTCATCTTCTTCCCACTGCTCTATATCACAAAAACACGACTCTCCCGATTAAAAATGAAGGAAAACACATAAATTTCATGGAGAAAAATGCCCAGCAAGCTACGAACTTGTGAGAGAGCCAAACTGGTTTGATGAATAATGGCTTGATGATGCCCATCGCCAAGGGCATGCAGCTCCTCAAGCACCGAGCTCGCTCCAAATGTGGGCAAGCATGTGTGTAGTGGCCATAGACCCCGCAAATAGAACAAGGATGGTTAGTTCGCAAGTTAGGGTTTTTGGCCTGCTTGGGTGGCCGATCAGGGTTTTGGTTGGCAGGTGCCGCATTATTGTTGTCTGGGGGATTAGGAGGTTGACCACCTTGGTCTGGAGGAGGGTTGTTCCCACGATTACGGCCTTTGCCATGGTTTGGTTGGCCCTGTTGGCGCTGGTTGTTTTGGTTTTGCTGCTGATTTTAGGAGAAAATTCGTGGCTCTTTTCTTGCCCAAGAAGCCAAAAACATTTTTCCAAAAATGGTGGCTTGCCCATACCTGAATTTGGACAGCCAGACCTCTCAATTTTCCCAAATAATAACTATTTCAACCAACTCTTGGGAGAAATAAATGATTGGGTACAAAAGTCAACATGGGTAGTTGAAGGTTCATTGGTTCTCTCATTGACACTTGGTTTGACTTGATTGGTTCAAAGGTTTGAATATTTCCCTCCCAAATCCTTATAAAAATCATGCCCCGGCCCCTCATGCTATTGTTGCATTGCATAGCTAGTTATGGGTATTTTTATTAAATGCATATTTACATTATATTTACGATTTCTATTGCGTCTGGCTAGCACGCCAACCATATGCATCAATTTTAACGCTAAATCGATGGTGGGGCCTTGGCCTTGAGCTCCTCACCACGATTTCATATCGATATTACATCATTTACATGTTAAATGAAATGGAGTTCCTAGGTTAGGGTTTTACCCGTTGAGGTTGGAGATAAGGATTTTGAGAGAAGGCCCTAGGGTGGATTGTGAAGAAGAATAAGAGAAGGACATTGCCTTGCCTTGGAGATTGTGTTGGAGATATTCTTGCACTTGGATCTTCTTAGTTGAGCAAGGGTTTAATGATTTACCCTAGCAAGGAATACTTTTTAGTATCCTTGAGAAAAAGGTAATGGTATGTACTTGCACATTATATTGAGCTTATATATGGAGTTTCCAACTATCAACTATGCATATATAAATTTCCAACTATATGTTCTTTATGATTTGTTATTTACAATTATTTATGTCTTGTTGGTTTGACATAAGTAAAAGAGCAAAATTGTGAGTAATTTAACATCTAAAGGAAGAATATAATATAAGGGGTTCTATTTAATGTTGTTATAATTGTGTACTTACTCCTATTAAAGTACATTTTCATATCTAGTTGTTGGTTGATGAGTTTCCCAAGAAGGGATAAAAATTAATGTCTTGGTTTGATATATTTTCTCCTTGAATTGTGTTGAAGTTTGGGGATATTAGAAGTGAATTATTGTGATGTTTCCACTTTTGTTTTACACTTTAATTTATAGTAGTCCTAAGGCTGAAAATTCTAGGGCTAAAATCTACAAAAACCTTCTAGGAAGAAGGGGAAATTTCAATTTTGCATTAATTGCCGACTACAATAAATTTCCATAGCAACATCAACAAGGTTAAGCATCCACAAAATGTCGACAGGTGAGGCAACATTCTAGCATCAACTAAGTAGGTGAACATGTGAGATAGTATCCAAACATCAACCAAGCAAGTGAACAAGGAAGCTTCCAAGCATCAACTAAGCAAGTGAACAGGTGATGCATCCTCCAAGCATTAATCGAGTGGGTGAGGCAACCTTTGAGCATCAACCAAGCATAGGAACATAAGTGACACAAAGTGGTAGGGGAAGCATAAAAATTGCTATAAAAAAAAGTGTGGGGACACTTCTCCAATTCTTCTATATAGATCATTTCTCCAATTCTTATATATAGATCATTTTTCGGTCAAAAGAAAAGTTCAACCCAGATATTGTTTTGGCTGAAAAATCTCTAATGACTATGAATCTTTGGAATCAAAGGCTCACCAAGTTACCAGTAAAAAACAAGTAACTTCCAAAAATAACATTCCATTGAAAACCTATTTAAGTTAACTTTAACTTTTGGTATAATGTCATAACATCTTTTTTACTAGGCAAACTTTTTTTTGATGAGAAAGCATCCACCACGCACCCTTACAGCATTCTATGTCACAAAATCATTTCCCATTTCCATGGATTAAACCATATACACTACATGTGTCCTTGTAAAGATACCTCGTGTTTCGAAGTGTGTTATCATCAAAAGTACAGTCAATGCCATTGTATATTATGTATTATACCTCCTTTTATAAACATTACATATGTTTAAATATCTTTTATGAAAAAAATTTAGCCAATTTTATCTAAATGAATTACTTACTATATGTCACGCATTATTAAATTTTATTTACTTAACCATTTGTTTTATCATATTTTATTTACTTAACTATTTATTTTATCATATTGGTCTTTTGCAAGCAAATGCAAATATAAAGGAATAAACCAACAAGATATTCAAGAAGATTTGTGCCATTATTCTAACAAACGTAATGATTTGATACTATAGGAAGCCAGCGACAAATTTCTTCCCCAAGACCTACTTTTTAAGATTTATGTATTTTCCCTAGGAAAACCTCGCGGGATAATGACAAAAACCTCAGAAGATTATCCCCTTCCCTTGTTAATTTTTTGATAATTTCATTCCATTATCATTTAGTATCACTAAGAGAATAACATGTAGAACATATCAATCATAGACACAATAGCAATCACACAAGAGACACAAAGTTTCACCGGGGAAAACCAAGAAGGTGAAAAACCCCGCAACTTCCTCAGAGATAAGATAGGCCCCAATACAAGATCACAAGGATCAAGCCCAATAAGATGTCTCTAGCAGATGCTCTTCCTCCTCCACATGTGCGCCACTTTCTCTCTTAGCTATGCGAGCTTGAGAAGTGAGTGAATGAATAGAATGAGAGAGGCACACCCTCTATTTATACATTAACTTGACTTTCCAATAAACCAACAGGGCCGACTTGCTAATCAAGTCTAATAACCCAACCACATGACCTAACTAGGGCCGACCCCACATTGGTGGTCTAATAACCCATCAATACAAATGATGACACTTACAATGTAACTTGCGATACTTGCAAATACATATGACGACACTTCCAATCAGAGGAATAATACATCTCTGTTGGATATTCAATAAAGTACAAATGTAATATACAAGTGAATATCTTCCGAAGTTACAAATACATCAACACTCCCTCTTAACTAGGAAGGTATTCTCTAGACACATGTCATCAAAACATATTGGCACAAGTCTTCAATTCTGGAGCTGGATCAACATCACTGGATCACGGAGTATCATCATCATCACTGTTGCTGCACTCGACATCTCAATCACTAGGCTATCTCTGAATCCTTCTCATCATAGGAAGTTCTACAGATCCATCCCTTTTTCATGTTGGATGTAGGCCTAGCCTCCTGCAGGTCTTCGTCATCACTAGCCATACTGTGGAATCCTCCGAACTTATTACGTGCATCAACAAAACCTCGAAAGATCATCCTAGATCATACTATAGGATCTCCCAGGATCTCTTACATGTTGACTGGCACAAAACCTTAAAAGAGTGTCTTACAACCTGCAAGAACTCTAAAGAGAATCCCAGGACTGATTACAAGCTTACTGCTCAACCTATCGAATCTCCAGGGATGATTACATGTGACTCCCACCACAAAACCTTAAAAGAGTGTCCTGCATCCTACAAGAACTCTAAAGAGCATCCCAAGACTGATTACGAGCTTACTACTCAACCTATCGGATCTCTAGAGCTGATTACATGTGACTCCCACCACAAAACCTTAAAAGAGTGTCCTGCATCCTACAAGAACTCTAAAGAGCATCCCAGGACTTATTACGAGCTTACTGCTCAACTTATCGGATCTCCAGGGATGATTACATGTGGTTAGGAAAAAACTTTTAAGAGTGTCTTACAACCTGCAAGAACTCTACAGAGCATCCCAGGACTGATTACGAGCTTACTGCTCAACCTATCGGATCTTCGAGGCTGATTACATGCCTATCGTAGAAAAACCTCGAAAGACAATCCTAGCTCAGACTATAGGATCTCCCAGGATCTTTTCTATGCTACATGCACAACCTGTCCACAGCCACGGAGTATCAACCTGATACTCATGATCATACTGATCATCATCATATAGTAAATCATCCTGATGCACATCATCATCACGTGATCATCCTGATCATCGTCATAGAATTGTCCTGATGCATACCATCTGGAGTATCGTATTGATACTCATCACATATGATCATCCTGATAATCATAGCATCATCCTAATGCATATCATCATCGCATGATCATCATGATCATCGTCACAGCATCGTCCTGATGCATATCATTTGGAGTATCGTCCTGATACTCATCACATATGATCATCCTGATCATCATAGCATCGTCCTGATGCATATCATCACTCATGATCCAACTGATCATGTAAAGCATCCACCTGATGCATATCATCGCACATTATCCACCTGATCATGTAAAGCATCCACCTGATGCATATGATCATCTTGATCAATATCATAGCAGAACATTATCCAGAGCATCGTCTTGATGCTCATCACACAGCGCTTACATCCACAACCATGGGAAGGACCCTCTTATCACCATGCTTGGAATGGCTCCTGCAAATGTGTCCCATCACTTCTTCCTCGAAGTATCTTCTATCTGAAGAACACCAAGCCTCTCTCTGAAGTACTCAAACTTCACTCTGGCTAGTGGTTTGGTCAACACATCTGCAATCTGCTCATCTGTCGCAACATACAGGAGCCTCACTGCTCCTCTCTGCACCATATCCCTGATATAGTGATATTTGATCTCGATATGCTTAGACCTGTCATGGAACACCGGGTTCTCAGACAACTTCACACAACTCTGGTTGTCACAGAAGATACAGGTAGCATCCAACGGGATATCAAATAACTCATACAATAGCTTCCAAAGCCATACTGCCTCACAATTGGCCGAACAAGCTGCAACATACTCTGCTTCAGCTATACTCAGTGCTACGCAAGATTGCTTCTTGCTAAACCAAGAGATCACACCTGATCCCATACTGAAGCAACACCCTGAAGTGCTCTTCCTATCTGAAGCACTGTCTGCCCAATCTGAATCAACATAACCCTCCATGTTAAACTTTTGATTCACATCATACTTGATCCCATAATCAATTTTACCCTTCAAATACCTCAGAATATGCTTTACAACAACTAGGTGAACACCTCTGGGATCTGTCAGGAACTGGCTCAATGTGTTCACCGCAAAGCAAATATCTGGTCTTATGTTCGTCAGGTACATCAAGGACCCAATCATATGACGATACACTGTGACATCAACCAGATCAGATGAAGCATCACACAGAAGCTTCAGGTTCGATGCCATAGGTGTGGCCATAGCCTTGCAATCCATCATCCCGAACCGCTTCAGGATCTCTACTGCATACTTCCATTGTCCAAGGAAGATTCCATCTACACTTTGCCACACCTCCATGCCTAGAAAGTAATGCATCATCCCCAAGTCCTTCATCTCAAACTCGGCAGCAAGCTTCCTCTTCGTATCAACAATCAATCTATCCTCACCTGTAACAAATAGGTCATCGACATACAATAGTAGTATCACTGGATTTCCTTCCTCAAACTTGTAGTAAAGGTTGGAATCTGCTTTACTCTTAGTAAATCCCAAACTGGATAGAAAGCTATCTATCCTACCATACCAAGTCCTAGGAGCTTGCTTCAATCCATACAAGGCTTTCTTCAACTTGCACACATATGACTTCCTATCATGTGTCTCAAAACCAAGTGGATGCTCCACATACACTTCCTCTTCAACTACACCATTCAAGAAAGCTGTCTTGACATCCATTTGGTGTATCTTCCATTTCATCACTGTAGCCAGAGCAAGTACTGTTCTGATGGAAGTGTATCTGGCTACAGGGGCAAAAGTCTCTTCATAATCTATTTCCTCTTTTTGGGAGAAGCCACGAGCTGCAAACCTCGCCTTGTATTTCTCTATGCTACCATCTGCAGCATGCTTGATCTTATAGATCCACTTGGAAGTCACAACAGACTTCCCTTTAGGTATTGGGACCACATCCCAAACATCATTCTTCATGATCGATTGGTATTCCTCGACCATGGCATCCTTCCATTCTTTCTTTTCCGATGCTTCTTCATAACTGGAAGGTTCTTTGTTCATAATGTCACAGAGCAAGGCAACAAAGATGGTGTGACCTTGTCCTTTTCCTTTCTCTGTGTTCTTCTTCTCGAATACCATACCTTTATGCATCTTGGATGATCTCTCTAGCCCATGCAGGTTTCCTCTTGTGAGAGTTCTTCTCACGAGGTGGATTTACAGGTTCTTGTGGATCTTCAACTTCATGATCTTCTTTTGGAATTTCTTCATTCATAATGGTGTCTTGAATTCTGTTTACCCTTGGTTCTTCATTGTCTTCAACATGTGTCTTCCTTGATTTGATGTATGTTGAGCCTTCATCAAATGTTACATCCCTACTGATGTCAATCTTCTTGAACACTGGAAAGTTGATTCTATATTCCTTCGAGTTTTCACTGTAACCCACAAAGATGCCCTTCTTTCCTGAAGGATCTAGCTTTGTCCTCTTTTGCTTTGGAATGTGAGTGTATACTGGATAGCCAAATATCCTGAGATGGCTAACTTCAGGTTTCTTACCAGAGAATACTTCTTCTGGTGTCTTATTGTCAAGTATCTTGTGAGGTGTTCTGTTCTACACATATTCAGCTATCCTAGCTACTTCTGCCCATAGATGCATAAGCAGATCTTGGTCATGAAGCATTTCCCGTGCTGCTTCCATGATAGTCCTATTCTTCCTTTCTGCAAATCCATTTTGTTGTAGATTGTAGGGAGCAGACAACTCCCTCTTAATCCTTGAATCACTGCATAGCTTCTTGAAATCACCTGAAGTGAATTCTCCGCCATTGTCGAATCTGAAGGTCTTGATCTTCTTATCAGTTTGATTTTCTATCAAGGCTTTGAATTCCTTAAACTTATCAAACACTTCATATTTATTCTTCAAGAAGTAAACCCAAGTCTTCCTAGAGAAATCATCAATGAAGGAAACATAGTATACATACCCACTCAGAGAACTAGATGACATTGGACCGCATACATCGGAGTGGATAATTTCCAAGATTCCTTTTGCTTTGCTTTCACTGCTTGGAAATTCCTTCTTTGTGTTCTTTCCTTTTGCACATCCTTTGCAAATACCTTCATGCTTTGACTGGATTTCAGGAAGACCCTATACTGCTTTGCTTGCTATTGGAAGTGCTCTATAGTGCACATGAGCAAGCCTTCTGACGAGCTGTGCATATGACCCTTTTTGTTCCTTTATTTTACCTTGTCTATGACTTCTTTTTGGCATAATCCTGTATTACCACTAGCTCTCTTGCTTACATCTTGCACATTTTGGCCATGGTAAGGATTGATCTTGTCCTCCTTGTTATTTGTCAATTGCTTATGATTGGATAGAGTTATGCTGCCATTATTTCCTACTAAAGAAGTGGTGTTTCAGGTTCAGTATCAATTTACCTACAGGTTGCAAAATGAAGGATTATGGAAGCTGGAAGATATGCATTTCAGTCTTGAGCTATTACACTAAGGTATCAAGATTGATGTATTTCTTTACATCATTTGGTTACTTATCCAGCGTTCAGATGATGATGCAGTCGATCCAAGGATTGGAGATTTTGTACTTAATTCAGTACCTTGGGTCTATGATGACTCATAAGTTGACCACTCTGATATATCTGGGATCGTCTCCACTTTCCACGATGAAGGCTCCTGAAATATCTCTTTGAAGATCTGTAGATAGGCCTTAATTGGAAACATGTTGTAACTATACAATCTCTCATATTTCTTTCATAGGCATTGATGTATAAAAGACATTGGGACTCTTCAGAAGGGTTAGCCATAATTGCATAAGATCTATTGAACACTGTATCAGGATTTTATATAAGAGATTTCTGGTTTATCTGATTCGAATGTGTTAATCAATTTCGTGTGATTGAGTGGTTGTTCAGATCCTGTTGCTGGAGGCAGGGCCCCCTTCTGTAACAGGTGTTGTTATAAGTAGGATTTCTTTCCTTTATGCATGTGTGTTCAGGTTGATAAATTAATTGTTGATGCAGTGTTGATTGGTTCAATTATTTGATATTCAGAATTGGTGTGTTGAAGTGTAGCTGAGTGTGAATCCTTTAATGAGTGATATGATTCGATTGTCCAGTCATTTCTATTATCATTTACAGAGGAACATATGAATAATGAATGTTGAATTAGAATTATTTCTGCAATGAATGGATGCATTAAGTTATTCTTGGAATTTTGTTGTTAGTACGTAAGTGTAGAGGTAGATTGTAAGAGTTTCATTAGTTTGTTCAATTACTTCATTCCAGTTGTGGCTTATCGAATTGTCTTTCTTAGGAGATTGGTGATCACAACTGGCCTATGGTTGGGTGGAACGTTGCAGTTGCATAGCCATTTGCTTGGGACTACTTTGTTATAAAATAAGTACTCTCTTGTGTTGACTCTGCAATGTATTTATTTGATGTTATCATGTCTATCTTGAATGTATGTTAGTTGTGTAGATGATTTTAATTCCACCTTATTTAACTATAATATGCATATGCCCCTATCTTTTATCAATGAGTTTTACTTAATGATCATGGGGCTAGATGCCTGGTTTTAGTGTCACTGTCCTCTCCCTTGCTCGGTCTGGAGGGAGGGTATGTGACAGAATGGTATCAGAGCCACAGGCTATAGCATTGGGCCTCTATGGGCCAAATCTGATTACAATTACAAGGGAAGATCCCTTCCTGGTCACCACAGGTTACAACATCAAGACTAAACAGGCTAAGTTGGATAATTGCAGAGGTAAGATCACCTCCTATTGAGCAGTGAGCATCCCTGAAAGAAAGAAAATCCGAAATTGTTCTAAGTGTTTTTGAAAATTTTGTCTAAGTTTATATCGGAAGGAACTTGCGAGTTTTTCGCCGAAACGGCGGAAGGAACTTGCAATTTTTTCGCCGAAACGGCGAAAGGAACTTGCGATTTTTTCGCCAAAACGATGGAAGGAACTTGCAAGTTTTTCACCATAACGACGGAAGGAAATTGCAAGTTTTCGCCGAAACGGTAGAAAGAATTGGCGAGTTTTCTCCGAAACGGTGGAAAGAACTGGCGAGTTTTTGCCGTAATGGTCGACCGGAAGAACTCGGCGAGTTTCTCCGCAACAGACCGGAAGAGATGGATGAGTTTGCCGACCGGAAGAACTCGGTGTGTTCATCCGCAATGGTGGTGAAACTTGGCGAGTTCGTCCGCAACAGGTCAGAGGACTAGCGAAACTCAGTGAGTT
Source organism: Larix kaempferi (assembly GCA_027924585.1). Classification (NCBI taxonomy): domain Eukaryota; kingdom Viridiplantae; phylum Streptophyta; class Pinopsida; order Pinales; family Pinaceae; genus Larix; species Larix kaempferi. The sequence goes on from BSBM01000445.1 coordinate 27,325,920, forward strand.
TGTCCGCAACGGGTCGGAAGAGAATGACGAAGTCCGCCAAAACAGAGGATTTCTACAATTTTTTAGTGAGATTTTCTGAGAATATAATGCAGCTAACAATTGTGTTGATGAACACATTTTGCAGAATCACAATTACATCAGGGAAGCATTCTAGATAGTGCAATTGAAAATTTTTGGGTCTTGGTTGGACCAATAAAATCAACATCATGGATGATGCACAAGATCCCTATGAACCTGAGACAAATGCCATGGGGGAGAACATACATGTTGAAAATGCTGAAACAGAATCTAATGGGAGGAGAAATCAAGAGACTCCCCCAGGTATTACAGCCACCATGAGGAGCTTGAGGGTGGAGTTGCAAAGTTGTAGAGAAGATAATGAAAGGATGATTAAAGCTCAAGAAGAACAAAATCAGTTGAATATAGCCATGCTGCAGAGTTTGACAAACATCCAAAGGCAAATAAACTATGGGCATCAGATATCAAATCCAGAAAGGGGTGGGAGTAGTTCCAGGAGGAATTCCCGCAAGAGGGCCAGTAGCTCAAGAAGAGTTTCTACAGACAGAACATATGTTAAGATTCAATATGCTAAGATAGAAAATATCAGCATTACATTCCATTTCACAATAATAACATATACAGGATCACTGAAGAAAAAACAAGCACAGCATAAACACAAGAGACACAGATTTATCCTGGGAAACCCTCATGGGGTAGAAAACCCAGCAAAGCTTCCTCAATATAGATGACCAGCAATATACAAAGATGCAAACCAAAGACATGATCTCCTCCTCCTCCATAGCAGACCTCTCTATCAAAAGTGCGCTACATTTCAAGTGAGGGAAGTGTGTGTATAATGAGGAACACACCTCCTCTATATATACACATCTCCGACTTGTACTTTATATTAACTAGGTCGGCCCCAACTTTACCACTGGGTTAAACACCCCACTACAACTGACTGGGCCGACCCCACTAGGGTGATCTAACAACCCTTTGACCCACATAACACATACAGGACCGACCCCCACTAGGGAAGTCTAATAACCCAAGTTACCACATTCCGACGGAGGAATAAACATCTCTGGATATACAATAAGATCTTCACGAAGGAATGAAACATCTTCAGAATAATATAATATTCTTTGAAGTTACAATATTTCAACACTCCCCCTTAACGAGAAGGATATTATAACAACATCTGCTCGATCAAGGAGTCATCAACATCATACATGATACATCTATAAATCATTGGAAGCTTTCTCAACATCATCAGTAACTCAAGCAGTTACTGGAACATCAACATCTTCAGTACTGAGTCTTTATCTTCTGCAGCACTCAAACAACTACAACAACATCAACATCTGGATCCTCACGATCATCAGCATCGTCATCACACGATCATCAGCATCGTCATCTAGACCATCAGTATTAGTATCAACACCAATACAAGTATACATATCATCAATACAAGTATTCTCATCAATACAAGTATACATATCATCAATACAAGTATACATACAAGTATCCTCATCAATACATATCATCAATATCAATACAAGTATCCTCATCAATACAAGTATCCTCATCAGTCAAGTATACACAATAGCAGCATACTCTGCAATACACATGATCCTTCCTTTCGGAATTACAGAATCAATCTCATCACAATCATGTTTAAGACTATCCTTCCTTTCGGAATTACGGGATTTATGGTCTAAGGATGATTAATCCATACTCAATCTCTTTTAAGACAATCCTTCTTTTCGGAATTATGGGATTTACGGTCTAAGTATGATTAATCCATACTCAATCTCTTTTAAGACAATCCTTCCTTTCAGAATTACGGGATTTACGGTCTAAGGATGATTAATCCATACTCAATCTCTTTTAAGACAATCCTTCCTTTCGGAATTACGGGATTTACAGTCTAAGGATGATTAATCCATACCATTCATTTAGGACTATGTCTAAGGATGATTTAATCCACACCATTCATTTAGGACTATGTCCAATGATGATTTGATCCCCACCGTACATTTAGGACTATGTCCAAGGATGATTTGATCCCCACCGTACATTTAGGACTATGTCCAAGGATGACTTGATCCCCACCGTACATTTTGGACTATGTCCAAGGATGACTTGATCCCCACCGTACATTTAGGACTATGTCCAAGGATGATTTAATCCACACCATTCATTTAGGACTATGTCCAAGGATGACTTAATCCACACCATTCATTTAGGACTATGTCCAAGGATGATTTAATCCACACACATACATTTTGAACTAAGCGCTCAAGGACGATGTAGTCCTATCACATCCGCTAGGGACTTCATTCTCGGAGACATATGTCTATGACTCTCTTTAGGACTGAAGTCCAGGGATGATACAATCCCCACTTGTCCACTAAGGACTTCATTCTTGAAGACACATGTCTACGACTCTCTTTAGGATTGAATTCTAGGGATGATACAATCCCCACTTGTCCACTAAGGACTTCATTCTTGAAGACACATGTCTACGGCTCTCTTTAGGACTGAAGTCCAGGGATGATGCAATCCCCACTTGTCCACTAAGGACTTCATTCTCGAAGACACATGTCTACGGATCCTTTTAGAACATGTGTTCAAGGATGATGCAATCCCTCTTATTTCTCGGAGACATATGTCTATGGATCTTTTTTAGAACATGTGTTCAAGGATGATGCAATCCCCTCGTCAACTTAGATCCTGTCTAAGTACCATCCACCAACCTCTCTATCGCCATCACCAATATAGGTATCCACATCATCGACCTCACTGTCGATGCAGGAAATCTCATCATAAGTGACCACATCACTCCCCCTTTTGAGGAGGGTCCTACCAAGCTTGTCTTGGAAAATACTCAAACTTTAATTGAGGTAGAGGTTTGGTTAGTACATCGGTAACTTGTTACAAATTCGAACTTTATAGTTCCTTTCTGCACCATATCTTGTTAGATCTCTTATGTGCTTTGACTTATCATGGAACACTGGATTCTCTGCCATCTTGATACAACTCTGTTTGTCACATAGGATCACAATTGGGTCTATCTCTAAGTTAGACAATCCTAAAGCCATACTTCTTCACAACTAGCAGAGCAAGCAGCCATATATTCCGCTTGTGCTGAGAGCCACACTAAACTGCTTCCTTCTAAACCACAAGATCATGGCTAATCCCAGACAATAACATCTTTTCGATGTGCTCTTCCTGTCTGATACACTTTCTGCTCAATCAACATCTGTAGTCATCAAAGTCTATCGTATGTTGATGTATATGTGACTTCGGAATGTATTTCATCTATGTATTTTATATATATTTATTGTACCCTTATAAGAGATGTGTTATTCCTCTATAATGAAGTGTCGTCATGTAGATTGACAAGTGTCGCAAGTGTGTGTACTTGCCGATGGGTTATTAGACCACCATTTGGGGTCGGCCCGGAATTATATATAATATAATGTGGATGTATCTAACTAGACAAGTCGGCCCCATAAGGTCACTGGGCAAAAAGGTGAGTATAAATAGAGATAGGAGATCTCTATTTTACTCACTCAAAAAAGTAACTCACTCTCACTCTCAGAAGTGGCGCACTAGTGAGGAAGAGGAGGATCATCTGCTAGGAGACTATCTCAGTGCTATTTGGTTGTATTTTGGTTGAGCCATTGCTCTCTCTATCTCTGAGGAAGTTGTGGGGTTTTTCACCTTAGGGTTTTCCCCACGGAAACTCTGTGTCTCTTGTCTCTTATGCTTTTGATTCTTATAATGTTTGTCATATTGTGATTGTCATGCATTGATATACTGTATATGTTATTCTCTCAGCAAAGATCCTAGAGTATTGTGAATTAATGCTCAAAATTTAACATGGTATCAGAGCTAACCTGAGAAGAAGACATTTTGCAGTGACGAAAACTTGAGTTCCTTGTTTATTGGGTTTCTCTCCACTGATTTTTTGAAAATCAGTATAGTAGATTGACTCTACTCATCAAGGCGCATCTATCTGTCCAATCAGAATTCAATTTCGAGCATTTTCAGATTTGGCCCTAAAAATTAGGGTTTCCACAAAAATAGGAATTTCTGGAATCTGAAGACACAGCTGGAAGCTCCTTGCAAAAATCGAAGGTTAGAGCTTTGGATTGAGATTTTTGGCTGGATAGATCTCTGGGAAACTCAAACCCTAATTCAAGGCTCTCCCTAGTGAACCCGGGAGGACAAAAAGGAAATTCTGAAGGACAAGACTTTGCTGATCTCAAATTCTGAATGCACCAGGCTGATCAGCTCATCAAAGCGCATCTTTCTATCCTTTCAGAAATTTGAAATTCACATTTTAAATTTTTAGGGTTTCTCTCACAAACCCTAATCCGGGACCAGATCCAGTTTTCAGCATTTCAAGTGGTAAGACCTAAATCTTTTCTATTTCCATTTGAAGTACTCTTTAAGATGTCTCTCCACACCAAGCTTGAGGATAAGCTTGAAGGGGCTGATAACTTCCGAGCCTGGAAGCATAGAATTGGGCTAATCCTGGAAGAGAATGAGTTGGACTCATATGTGAAAGAAGACATCCCTATCCCAGAGGATGAAGAGGCCAAGGTATTGCATAAGAAGAACTTGGTCAAGGCAAAGAGAATCATTGCTGATTCTATCAAAGACCATCTCATACCCCATGTATCTTCTCTAAAGACACCCAAGGAGATGTTTGACTCTTTGACCAAGCTATTTGAAGGGAAGAACATAAATCAGAAGATGACCCTGCGGAACCAATTGAAAGGAGTAAAGTTTCAGAATGGAGAAACCATTCAATCTTACTTTTCAAGAGTCTCCAAGATCAAGGAACAACTAGAAGCAGTGGATGAAATGGTGGAGAATGGTGAAGTAGTGATGACCACTCTAAATGGCCTACCCAGGTCATGGGATTCCTTTATCCAAGGGATTTGTGCAAGAAAGAAGTTGATCTCCTTCAACAGATTGCAGGAAGAATGCTCTCAAGAAGAAGCTAGGCTTGTGGCCCGAGAAGAAAAGATGGGAAATGAAGATCAAGCTCTCACAGTACATACCAGGAAAGGCAATTCCAAGAAGGAATCATCTCATAATAGAATATCCTCTCACCACCATTATCATAAAGATAAGAAAGATCTCAAATGCTTCAATTGCAATGAGAAGGGGCACTTTGCTTCAGATTGTCCCAAGAAGAAGAAAGACAACAACAACAACTTCAACAAGAAGAAGAAGAATCACAAAAGAAGATATCATGCTCATGCTGCCGAAGATGATGAACCTCCAAAGAAGAAAGCTAGGGCAGAAAGTAGTAGTGATGATGACTCATCAAGTGAAGAAGAATATGTTCTAATTTATGCTCTCACAGGTACCATCTCCCATGGTTGTAATGATTGGTTGATTGATAGTGGGGCTTCCAAACACATGACTGGGTTCAAGGAATCTTTTGTGAATCTTTCTGAACATGAATCACCCCATAAGGTGAAACTTGGGGATGATTATCAATACCCAATCAAAGGAAGTGGTGAAACCTCCTACAACCTAGATTCTGGAAAATCTTTGAAGATGAAAGAAGTCCTTTATGTACCTGGGCTCAAGAAGAACTTACTCTCCATCTCTGCATTGGATGCAAAAGGTATGAGGGTTGCATTTGTGGATGGCCAAGTCCTAATGTGGCCAAAGGGAAAGAACATAGATGATGCAGTAGTGATTGGAGAGCAAGAGGGAGGTTTGTATAAATTGAAGGGACAACCTGAACATGCCATGGTACATGAATCCATGGAGCCAAGTGAACTTTTGCATAGAAGACTTGCTCATATGCTCTATAGAGCACTTCCAATTGCAAGCAAGGCAGTAGAAGGTCTTCCTGAAATCAAGACCAAACAAGAAGGTGTTTGCAAAGGATGTGCAAAGGGTAAGAACATTAAGAAGGCTTTCCCAAGCAGTGAAAGCAAGGCAAAAGACATCCTGGAAATCATTCACTCAGATGTATGTGGTCCTATGTCATCAAGTTCTCTAAGTGGGTATGTTTACTATGTCTCATTTATTGATGACTTCTCCAGGAAGACTTGGGTATACTTCTTGAAGAACAAAGATGAGGTGTTTGATAAGTTCAAGGAATTCAAAACCTTGATGGAGAACCAAACTGACAAGAAGATCAAAACATTCAGATCCGACAATGGTGGAGAATTCACCTCAGGTGACTTCAAGAAGCTTTGCAGTGATTCAGGGATTAAGAGGGAGTTGACTGCTCCCTATAATCCTCAACAGAATGGAGTTGCAGAAAGGAAGAACAGAACTATCATGGAAGCAGCAAGGGCAATGCTACATGACCAAGATCTACCTATGCATCTATGGGCAGAAGCAGCTAGAACTGTATATGTGCAGAACATAACACCCCACAAGATATTGGACAACAAGACACCAGAAGAGGTCTTTTCTGGTAAGAAACCTGAAGTCAGCCATCTTAGAATATTTGGTTGTCTAGTATACACTCATGTCCCAAAGGAAAAGAGGACTAAACTAGATCCTTCAGGAAAGAAGGGTATCTTTGTGGGTTACAGTGAAAGCTTGAAGGCCTACAGAATATACTTTCCAAGGTTCAAGAAGATTGATGTCAGCAGGGATGTAACATTTGATAAAAACTCGGCATTCATCAAATCAAGGAAGGCACCTATCGAAGTTTATGAAGAACCTAAGGAAACTAGATTTCAAGACACTACCATGACTGAAGCAGTTCCAGAAGTTGTTCATGAGTCTGAAGATCTGCAAGAACCTGTAGATCCACCCCGTGAGGATAACTCTCACAAGAGGAAACCTGCATGGGCTACAGAGCTCATTCAATATGCAGAAAGATTTGGTATTCCAGAATAAGAACACAGAGCAAAGAAGAGAACCAGATCACATACCAGCTATGTTGCTTTACTCTGTGACATTATGAACAAAGAGCCTTCCAGTTATGAAGAAGCAGCAGAAAAGAAAGAATGGAAGGATGCCATGGTTGAGGAATACCAATCAACAATGAAGAATGATGTTTGGGATGTTGTCCCAAGAGAAGTCTGTTGTGACTTCTAAATGGATCTTCAAACTCAAGCATGCTACAGATGGCAGTGTAGAGAAATACAAGGCAAGATTAGTAGCTCGTGGATTCTCTCAGAAAGAGGGAATAGATTATGAAGAAACTTTTGCACCTGTAGCCAGGTATACTTCCATCAGAACAGTACTTGCCCTGGCTGCAGCTATGAAATGGAAAATACACCAAATGGATGTCAAGACTACTTTCTTGAATGGTGTAGTTGAAGAGGAAGTATATGTGGAGCAGCCACTCGGTTTTGAAATACATGATAGGGAGTCATATGTGTGCAGATAGAAGAAATCCTTGTATGGCTTGAAGCAAGCTCCTAGAACCTGGTATGGTAGGATGGACAGTTTCCTATCTAGTTTTGGATTTACCAAGAGTAAAGCGGATTCCAACCTTTACTACAAGGTTGAGGAAGGGAATCCTGTGATTCTACTCCTGTATGTGGATGACCTATTTGTAACAGGAGATGACAGGCTGATTGCAGATACTAAGAGGAATCTTGTTGCTGAATTCGATATGAAAGATTTGGGAATGATGCACTATTTCCTAGGTATGGAGGTGTGGCAAAGTGCAGGTGGGATCTTCCTTGGTCAAGGGAAGTACATAGTAGATATCCTGAAGAGATTTGGGATGATGGATTGCAAGGCCATGGCCACACCTATGGCATCGAATCTGAAGATTCTATGTGATGCTTCATCTGAGCCAGTTGATGTCTCTATGTATCGTCAGATGATTGGGTCCTTGATGTACCTGACGAACATGAGACCAGACATTTTCTTTGCTGTGAACACATTGGGCCAGTTCCTGACGGATCCGAGGAGTGTTCACCTGGTTGCTGTAAAGCATGTTCTGAGGTACCTGAAGGGTACAGTGGATTACGGGCTCAAGTATGAAGCGAATCAAAAGTTTAACCTGCAGGGTTATGTTGATTCAGATTGGGCTGGCAGTGCTGCAGATAGGAAGAGAACATCTGGGTGCTGCTTTAGTATGGGATCAGGTGTGATCTCTTGGTTTAGAAGGAAGCAGTCCTGCGTAGCACTGAGTACAGCTGAGGCAGAGTATGTTGCAGCCTGTTCAGCTAGTTGTGAGGCAGTATGGCTACGGAAGCTACTGTTTGAGTTATTTGATCTCCCGTTGGATGCTACTGGTATCTTCTGTGATAACCAGATTTGTGTGAAGCTATCCGAGAAACCAGTGTTTCATGATAGGTCGAAACTCATAGAGATCAAATATCACTATATCAGGGATATGGTGTAGAGAGGAGCTGTGAAGCTCCTATATGTTGCGACGGACGAGCAGATTGCAGATGTGCTGACGAATCCATTAGCCAGAGTGAAGTTCGAGTACTTCAGAGAGAGGCTTGGCGTTATTCAGATCGAGGACACTTTGAGGAAGAAGTGATGGACACATTTGTTGAAGCCATTCCAAGCATGTTGGAAGGAGGATCCTTCACATGGCTGTGGATATAAGCATTGGATGATGAGCATCAGGATGATGTTCTGGTTTCTGCTGTATATGATCGGTTGGATCATTTTTATGTATGTATGTATGCATCATGTTGGATGCTGGATATGATCGGTTAGATCATTTTTATGTATGTATGTATGCATCATGTTGGATGTTGGATATGATCGGTTGGATCATTTTTTTATGTATGTATGTGTGCATCATGTTGGATGCTGGATATGATCGGATGGATAATTTGTATGTATTATGTATATGCATCATGTTGGATGCTTGGACCATGTATCTGTATATGTATCAGGTGGATACATTGTATGATCAGGTAGATCATGTATATTGATATGTATCAGGTATGATCAGGTAGATCATGTATGTTGATGGATACATTGTGTGGATCATGTATCTATGTATCAAGTGGATACATTGTGTATGATGATATGTATCAGGTAGATACTTGGTATGCATCAGATGGATGCATTGTATGATCAGGATGATCATGGATGACAAGCTTCTCTAGATGATATGCAGCAGGATGCTGCAGTGATGATGATCAGGGTGATCATGTGTACATCAGGATGATGTATGGTGAGTATCAGGTTGATACTCTGTGGTCGTGGAACAGGTTGTGCAGATAAGCATGTAATTTGTGCCCTGGGAGATTTGCAGATGGTCTTCCGAGGTTTTTCCTATGGCATGTAATTCGGTGCCCTGGGACATCTGGCAAATTCTCTTTCGAGGTTTTGCTTGGGAGGACATATAATTTGTGCCCTGGGAGATATGCAGATAGTCTTTCGAGGTTTTGCCTATGGCATGTAATTTGTGCCCTGGGATATCTGGCAGATGCTCTTTCGAGGTTTTGTCCTATGGCATGTAATTTGTGCCCTGGGAGATCCGATAGGTTGAGCTGTGTGCTCGTAATCAGTCCCGGGATGCTCTTTCGAGGTTTTGCCATGACCACATGTAATTTGTGCCCTAGGAGATCCGATAGGTTGAGCCTTGTGCTCGTAATCAGTCCTGGGATTCTCTTTCGAGATTTTGTGGTGGAGTCACATGTAATAAGTCCTGGAGATCTGGACAGGATGAAAAAGGCCTCAGATGCTCTTTAGGGTTCTTGCTAGTCAAGAGACTCTTTTAAGGTTTTGTGACGCACGTAATAAGTCCTAAGATTTCCACAGTATGGACAGTGATGATGAAGACCTGCAGGTGGTGGGCCTACATCCAGTATGAAAAAGGACTGGCTCTGTAGAACTTCCTATGATGAGTAGAGTCAGAGATTGGTTGAGATAGAAGCAGCAGTGACGATGATGATGACAATGCATCGATGACGATGATCCAGAGAAGAAGACTTGTCTAGCGGATCTGTGTCGAGAAATACCTTCCTAGTTAAGAGGGAGTGTTGATGTATATGTAACTTCGGAATGTATTTCATCTGTGTATTTTATATATATTTATTGTACCCTTATAAGAGATGTGTTATTCCTCTATAAGGAAGTGTCGTCATGTAGATTGACAAGTGTTGCAAGTGTGTGTACTTGCCGATGGGTTATTAGACCACCATTTGGGGTCGTCCCGGAATTATATATAATATAATGTGGATGTATCGAACTAGACAAGTCGGCCCCATAAGGTCACTGGGCAAAAAGGTGAGTATAAATAGAGATAGGAGATCTCTATTTTACTCACTCGGAAAAGTAACTCACTCTCACTATCAGGTGGCGCACTAGTGAGGAAGAGGAGGATCATCTACTAGGAGACTATCTCAGTGTTATTTGGTTGTATTTTGGTTGAGGCATTGCTCTCTCTATCTCTGAGGAAGTTGTGGGGTTTTTCACCTTAGGGTTTTCCCCACGGAAACTCTGTGTCTCTTGTCTCTTATGCTTTTGATTCTTGTGATGCTTGTCATATTGTGATTGTCATGCATTGATATACTGTATATGTTATTCTCTCAGCAAAGATCCTAGAGTATTGTGAATTAATGCTCAAAATTTAACATTGTATCCTTTAGGTACCTCATCACATGCTTTGCAACTATCAGGTGAACACATCTAGTTTCCACTAGATACAACAAAGCATATATCTGACCTAGTATATGTTAGATACATCAATGACCCAATAATTTGTCTTGTACAGAGTTATATACACTAACTCTGATGAGTCATCCGCTAACAGCTTCAAGTTGGAATCCATGAGAGTGGCCATTCCAACACATCAAGTCCTTTTAATATTTCTCGGCATACTTTCCCTAGTTGAGAAAGATTCCTTCTGTGCCTTGCCATACTTCCATACCTAGGAAGTAATGCATTAATCTGAGATCTTTCATTTTCATTTCTGCAGCCATCTATCTGTGCCATCTCTCATCAGATGGGTATACTAATATGAGCCTCAATATCATTCGAACTCTATGATGAGTTCCTTCTTGCATCAATTTCATCTATGTATAGAAACCATATTCAACCTTGTAGCAAAGGTTGATATCCACATCACCCATGGTGACCATTAAGCTCATCAATTGACTATCGATCCTGGGTACCCATAAAGAACCTGATTCACACTTCTTCTTTAATTACACCATTAAGAGAATGGTCTTATCTAGCTACTTGGAGCAAACATCTCGTCATGGTTCTCTTCCTCTTTCTAAGAGAATCTTCTAGCCACAAGCCTTCTATATTTTTTTTGATTTGTAATCTTCTTGTTGAACATCCATCACTTGTTCGGTGTTTATCATTGTTCATGATATTTCCTACAAATCAAAATTAAGTACATGATTAGTAATACTTCATAATCATGAAATCATGTTGACATGATAACCTATTATGCATACAGATATCATTTTCATAGTTATGCAACTATCTTGACCAATACTTTGGCACAACACTTTTCCATATCCTGTATGCATACAGTGGCTATCTAGATGCCTTCCATCTCTACCAGAACATACTATCGAGAGCGTGCACAGCTTTCAGCATGTCAGCAAAGAGGTTTCATTCTAGACAAGCAACAATGGAATGTTTGTCCAACTTACCAATCATATGCATATTAGTAGTATACTTGTTCAATGCTATATGAATGCTTACACTTAGTGTTGGGCCCAGGTTGAGATGAAGTTTTGGAAGCACCTTTTTGAGGAAAGCAGGGAAAGCTGAGCTGAGCACAGTTTAGAAACACAATTTTGGCTAAGTATTGAGGATGCTGCGAAGTTGCGCGCGGCATCCAACTTTTGACCAGACTGCAGAGTTGCACGCAATGTCGAAGTTTTGGCCATGATGCGAAGACCAGTACTGCGCCGAAGTAGTGCTGCAAAGTTAGGAGGCCACATGGAGCCAGCAAACCGGTGTGTTGGACAAGTATCAAGTGTAGCTACCGGCTCGACCGGTAGCAGCCATTTTTGGAAAGATATTTCAGGATTGCCGAGCGGTGGACGTAGGCAAAACAGGAAGGCAACCACGCGTGGGTTGTTAAGGAAAGCGACATTTGGCACGCTTAGAAGGTAAAACCGTTAGAGAGAAATGGTTCGACAGAAGTAGCCTGTAGGCACACGTGCGACAGGAAGGTCGATAGCGACAGAATGAGGACGTGGAGATCCGCCATGATCAAGTAGACACTACCAGGAGCCAGCAAGCCAATTTGGAAAACCGGCGCAGTTTTGGAAACCCTTAGGGTTTTGGGTTTTAGGTCTTCGGCATTGTACAGACATGACCTTCGGGAATGATCTATTTAAGAAGAAATTTTGTATGGGATGGGGGTTGGTTCTCGGGTTGTTGTTCTCTTTTTGGATTATTCGTTATTCTTTTGTTGTTGCTGAGAACTTAAGGAGATAACCTTTTTGTATTGTAAAATCTCTCCGAGCTGAGAATATTGTAAAGGCTTTGCAGCTGTGTGCGCAGAGACCTAGCCGAGAGAAAGAAGAGTTTGCAGCTGAGTGCACAGACTAGGAACGGTTGCCCCATCCATTTTGAAAGAAATATATTACAACCGTTCTTGTGGACGTAGCTTTCCATCCGGGGAAGTGAACCACGTTAAATCCTGTGTTATGTGATGATGTTTATGAATGAATGACTGTCTGTATTTTCTGTAGAATGAATGTTTGAATGTTTCCTTGCATGCTGTAATATGAGAACTTTGATATGCATTTACCAATAGGAGAAGTTTGGGAATGATATGCTAAGTTCCACGGAAGCAGATGAATGGTAAACATTTCAATTCTATGATTAAGATTGTGAATCAGTCATTTAAGTATAACTACTTTCTTAAACATAGTGAAGGAACGCAGCACAGTTAATCATGTTTATCATTTCAGTTCACGTTGTAATAATCCAAGTTCTTAACGAATGCTAGAAAGATAACCAGTAAGTGCCTGAACAAATGGATGAGTGATATTCATTTCAGTGCCTTAACATTTCCGAGATCTTCCAAGTAGAGGATAAGTGTGGGTAATTCGCATTTCCAGTAGAAGATTCGCAGCAGTAAGAAACCCTTGGTGCGGCCCGCAGTGTTGCCTCCACCACACAGTACTGCTCGCAGCATAGATCCTGCTGCGTACTGCATCACTTTGCCCGCAGCGCACTCCTTCTGTCCCGCGCTGCGCAGCTTGTTCAGATAAACAACTCATCATTTAATGTGGAAACTTGATTCCGCAATACCCCATAAGATACACCTTGGGTGAGACCTCAACCTGCTTGCAGGTTGTTGCCGAAAGGGCCGGTGCGAAGGGGTTTTGTTGGTCAAAGGGAGAACCGCAAAGAACCTAGTTCTAATTGGAAACCTCTGGGTCAGTTTAATCCAACAAATGGTTCTGTTGCCACGCTAGAATCCATGATGAGTTGAAATTGTTCCATTGCCGCGCTAGAATCCATGATGAGTTGAAATTGTTCCATTGCCGCGCTAGAATCCATGATGAGTTGAAATGGTTCCGTTGAGTTGCAATCACGATGTCTGAAGAAGAATATTAGTTCCCTGAAGGATCTAACTATTGGCATCCTGAAAAGATAGAAATCCAAGCTTGGTGGGATAAGACCATAAGCGATTTTAACAGACAAGAAAATAGACATCCGCGTCTAAGCGACACACAGTGGTCGGATAGATATCTGTTGGACGACATTCACGAGATCTTTTGGGCATCGTTTCCAAACGAGCTGCATGCGTGGATCTCGTGACTCGCAGAGAAGAAAAACTGTTTCCAAGGAAGAGTTCCTACGGAGTAGACTCCCAAGCTCACAGCGTAGCTTAAAGCGTTAGACAGCCCGTTGTCACGCGCAGTTGATTATTGGGTCGATCATATGCTAAAAGGCTTTGTAACAGAATTTGCTGTAGACACACTCAAATCCTACAACCAAGCAGAAGCACACTTTTTCAGAGGATTCCAAGGTAAGTTTCTGAACAATCTCAGTCTATACATTAAGATGTTGTTACCTGAGAAAGGTGTTCTAAGAATGCAGTAATATGCTTGAAGTTTGTCATGATAAACATTACATATATTGATTCTGACGAAGAGACACATACTCTCAGAAGTGGTAAGAGATATAAAATTAATAAGAATCCGTAAGGCCCTAAACTTCATATAGATACTGAGATCCCTTGCAATCTTGATAGCAAAGTTGCACAACCATTTACCCCTGAGAATCCGCCGGCTGCACAACCCGCGCCACCCTTATCGCAGAACCCACTCGCTACGCAGCCCACCCCGCATAAGACTCAACCTAGTCCATCTCTCCTGATAGTCTCATTTGTATTTACTGCACAGATCCCTTTACAGCAGCTGCGCACTAATCCTGGCACTCCACCACCTAGTAGCATAATGGAAAACACTGATATGAAACTGCCAATATTCAGAGGAACTGGCCTAGAAGACCCTGATCAGCATTGGTTCCTTTGTGGAGCCGTATGGAGTGTAAGATAAATCCAAGACGATGCCATGAAGCAAGCACATCTCATCACCACTTTTAGGGATAGCGCTACATTGGTTTATGAAATACTCTACTGTACAGCCGAGAACCCTCGCAGAAATTAAAGTCGCGCTGGTGGCGGAGTTCAAGAAACCTAAGTCTGAGTCTCAGTGTATAACTGAGCTAAAGGAAATAAAGCAGAGACCAACTAAAACGGTCTGGGAATTTGATCATAAATTTAATACCTTACTAGACCAAGTAAGTTTTTTTATACCACCAGAACAACATAAAGAATGGTTCATTACTGCGCTGTTACCTCATATCAGATTACCATTGATGCAGCAGAAGGTTCTATCCCAGGCAGAGGCCTTGTAAATTGCAATGAAGCTGGAAGCTTCGCCGATTGGTGATACTAGTTCTGGGATGTCTCAGATCCAGAACCAGCTGACCACCCTGACACTTGAACTGCAAAGTATGAAAAATGGTAAAGAACAAAGATATGAACCTAGACAGGAGGTCTAGTGTACAAGTTGTAAAGGAGAAGGTCATGACCATGAGAATTTCCCTCTATTCCACAACAATATTAACAGTGGTGCGCCTAACCCATTAAATCAGAATCAGGCCCCATGGTGTGAAATTTGTAGAATCACAGGACATAGACCTGAAGACTGTTACCTAATCTAGAAATATGTGAAAATTCCTAAGAATTTATATTGCAACTTCTGTAAATCAGTTGGACATGATGAATCCAACTTCCGCGCATATGAATTAATGAATGAAAGAAAAAGGGATATGGACTCAATGCGAGGCGCTGGCTTGTACCGCATACAAGAAGATACCCAGCCAAAACAAGAAAATACACAATATGACCAAGGAGGATACAGAGGTCATGGTGGTGGATACCGCGGCAGAGGAAGAAATGCTGGTCCGGCACAAGGAAGAGGCCGCGGCCAAGTCATTTTTTATAACTATGGCCAACCCGGGAACGTGTCTAGAGATTGTGTCAACCCATGCACTACGTGCAACTATTGTAAGTCGTTTGAGCATGTCATTGAAGATTGCCCAGTATTAGAGGTGGAAATGCAAAAGAGAAGACGAACAGAGGCTCCGAATCCAAACGTTCAGTGGATCGCAGTAGAGAATATACCAGTGGATCCGAGCATCAATGTAGTCACGCGCAGTGGTGCTGAGACAGGCCGCGACAGAGGATCGGAAGCTTCAACATTAGGGGAGGCACATACGAAGAAGGATCCCCTTGAAACAGTATGGATAAGGAAAGCTCCAGGAAAAGCACCCCCTCTTAACCTACAGAAGAACAAGGAGATCTTCATTGACGCTTGGGATACCTTTAGATAACCAGTAGATAAGTCATCAAGGATCACGATGCGCAGTGAAACACCGCATGTTGAAGACATGCCGGTCCCGTATGATAAAACAAGTACTGCGACAGATGTCCGTACTTCTATTGCGCAATTCTTGCGAAGCTGCATGAAGTTACTAAAAAGCAAACAAGCCATAGTAGAGCTCCAGAAGCTCATCAGCCAGTATGAACCTCAGATTGCAATAGAGACTCCATATAGCACTGTACATCATATAAGGAAGCACAAAAGAACAGGCCGAGAGATGAGGCTTACTGCGCAGATAGGAGATTTTGAAATGGATGAAGTCATCCTTGATCTGGGATCAGAAGTGAATGTCTTGACTAAGCAGACATGACAGCAGATGGGTCGACCAAAGTTGCTCTAGTCACCTATCCAGTTATGAATGGCTAATCAGGAGAAGGTCATACCTTTTGGCCGCTTATCTAATGAAGTAGTTGACATTGATGGATTACAGAGTCATGCAGACTTTGAGGTTATTGAAATTGTGGATGATAGTCAACCTTTTCCAGCAATATTGGGAATTGATTGGGTTATGGATAACTTGGCTATCATAAACTTGAAGACAAAGAAGATGATCTTTGAAGGGAATCACCTTAGGGTCATCGCACCATTGGATCCTAAAGATGGTGATAGATACAGTGAGCCGATTCAGGAGGAATCCCAAGCTCAAGATTTAGACCGACTATACCAGCTGACTGCGAACAAGGAAGACTACATTAATCCTACTGCGGATGGTACGCTCAGCTGGCTATGTGACACTTCTTGTATCTCCAACTCGGATACAGGACTAGAGAATTGGCAAAGCCATATGCATGAAGTATCAACAAGAAGATGTGTGCAGGTTACAAAATCATTACGTTGGATCGGAAAAGAGGTGAGTCCTATTCCCACATATGATGGTTCTGCTAATGTTTACAGTTTCATAAGGGAATATACTGCAGTTATACCAGATGAGCATAGACTGCCAACTTTAGATATAGCATTGCGCGATACACCTGCCAGATGGTGGAATGCACATAAGAAAACATTGACCACTTGGGATCAATGCAGAACTAAGATGCAAATCCGGTTCGCCGAAAAGGTTACCTTACCCTTTGAAAAGTAGAATGGACAGACAGACCCTAATCAGCACATTGAAATCTGTTCAAAGGCATGGGTGGAAATACCACTTACAGAATGGGTACATTTATTTGTACATACATTGGATGCGGGTATCCCAGAAAAATGGTACCTAGACCTGGAGTTGCGTAGTGAACTCACTGATTGGGAGCTGCTCGCTGCGAACTTCTGGAAGGACTTCAGTTTTGAAGACGAGAATCCACTAATCCATGAAGCATTACAGCTAATCAAGAAGCGCATATTCCAGGACGACTGCAATCATCAAAACATAACATTGCAGGATTTTTTTGGGACAGAGTGCATTCCCGCGCACCTATAGTCAGAATGGAAGGAACATGAAGAGAACTTGATCGAGTGTTACAACTTAGCTGAAGATACCAATGATACAAATGAAGATGATGAGGACAACCCGCGCAACATAGATATACTAGAATAAGAAGGCGCGCGTGAGGTAGAAGGACCTCCGTTGGAAATCCCAGATATGACTGGACCAGTAAAAACACAAAAAGTGAACATTGGCACAGACAAAGAGCCGAAGTTCGCATCAATAGGAGATTATTGGGACGAATAGACTATTGCAGAGATCGCAGATACCTTACATGAGTATGAGGAACTATTTCCAACAAAATTTACAGAGATGAAAGGAATTTTGGGAGACCTAGGGGTTGTGAAAATACCTTTAAAGCTAGGTGCTAATCCTGTCAAGCAGAGGCCATACAGATTGAATCTGCACTACAAGGAAAAAGTCCGCGCAGAACTCGATAAGAAGCTAGAAGCAAGAATCATTGAACCAGTCGAAGAATCTGAATGGATTAGCCCCATGGTTGTTCAAGACAAGAAAGAAAAAGGTGAGATCAGGATTTGTGTGGACCTCAGAAAGCTTAATGATGCTTCCATGCACGACCCATTTCCTACTCCATTCATAGATGAAGTGCTTGATAATGTTGGAGGAAATGAGGCATATTCTTTCACTGATGGTTTCTTTTGTTATCATCAGATCAGGATTGATTTTGCGGATAGGAATAAGACGACATTTTCTACAGAATGGGGGTCATTCCAGTACACTGTCATGCCTTTTGGGCTGAAGAACACACCTGCCATATTCTCTAGAGTCGTCGTCGCAGCATTTAAAGATTTTATGCACAAGTTTTTAGAAGCGTATTTTGATGATTGGACTGTATTTGGGCTATTGAAAAATCATTGCGCGAATCTCTGCATGATGCTCGAGAAGTGTCGACAGCATCAAATATCCTTGAATTTGAAAAAGTGTATTTTATGTGTGCCTTATGGAATTTTACTTGGCCACATTGTCTGTAAGCAAGGACTGATGGTAGACCCTACGAAGATTGCAGTTATTGCAAACTTACCAATACCAAATTCAGTCAAGATGTTGCGATCTACATTAGGCCATACTGGATATTACAGGAAATTTATAAAGGGTTATGCACAGATAACTGCAACAATGGAAAAGCTGCTAAAGAAAGACGCACCATTTATTTGGAACGCAGAATGCGAACAGGGTTTTGACACATTAAAAGAAAAGATGGTCACTGCGCCTATTCTAGTATTTCCAGACTAGACGAAGCCATTCCATGTCCATGTTGACGCATCATGTATTTCCCCTAGGGATCGTGTTAGCTCAGCCAAGAGAGGGAGGTATTGACCACCCTATTGCATTTTCTAGCAGAAAGCTTTCAACAGCAGAGAAAAACTATACTACTACTGAGAGGGAAGGTCTTGCGATGGTATATGCCCTACAGAAATTTAGACACTACTTGCTGGGATCGCACTTCCTTATGTTTACTGACCATTCTGCGTTGAAATATCTGGTCAACAAGCCAGTGTTAGGGGGACGCATATGCCGATGGCTATTGCTATTCCAGGAATATGACGTTGAAATTATTGTCAAGCCAGGTAGGCTGAATTTGGGACCTGATCATCTGTCAAGGATCGAGTCAGGAGAGGAGCCAATGAATATTGAAGACAGTCTGCCTAATGCAAATTTATTTAGTATACAAGTTGCCGATGATTATTACAAAAATATCATTGACTTCCTAACCACAGGGCTGGCACCCTAGGAATTCTCGGTCCAGCAGAAAAAATAAAAATAAAAAAAATAAAAAAATAAAAATAAAAATAAATAAAAAATTAAAAATTAAAAATTAAAAAAAAAAAAAAAAAAAAAATTAAAAAAAAAAATTAAAAATTAAAAATAAAAAATTAAAAAAATAAATAAATAAAAATAAATAAATAAATAAATAAATAAAATAAAAAATAAAATAAAATAAAATTAAAATAAATAAAATAAATAAAATAAAATAAATAAATAAAATAAAATAAAATAAATAAAATAAAATAAAATAAATAAATAAATAAAATTAAATAAAAATAAAAATAAAAAAATTAAATAAATAAATAAATAATAAAAAAATAAAAATAAAAAATAAAAAATAAATAAAATATAAATAAATATAAATAAATAAATAAAATTAAAAATTAAAAATTAAAAAATTAAAAAAAATTAAAAAAAAAATAGTGGTGCACACCGCGGACTTCACTATAATTGCAGGCCAGTTATAAAAACTTGGGCCAAATGAAGTCCTGCGCAGGTGCGTACTCGATCATGAGAAGCCATTTATTCTAGCCGACGCACACTCAGGAATCGCGGGAGGTCACTATGCAGGAAGGGCTACTGCACAGAACATATTGCGCGCAGGGCTATGGTGGCCTACGATCCATAAAGATGCCAAAGAACATTGCAGGAACGGTGATGTCTGTCAGAGGATAGGAAAACCATCACGCTGAGATGAGATGCCATTGAATCCACAGTTGACACTGCAGCCATTTGAAAAATGGGCAATAGAATTTGTGGGTCCTATAAACCCACCAGGAAAAAGAATGGGTGCAAGGTATATTATTACTGCTACAGACTACCTCACCAGATGGGCAGAAGCAAAACCAGTTAAGGACTGTAGCACCAATACTGCTGCGCAATTTATCTTTGAAGAAATACTCACCAGATTTGGTTGTCCGAAGATTTTGATGAGTGACCAAGGTACTCACTTTTTGAATAAGATGATTGAGGCGCTTACAGAAGAATTCTACATTCGTCATCAGCGCAGCACTCCATATCATCCACAGGCGAATGGTACTGTAGAGGCTTTCAATAAAATATTGGAGAATTCACTCACTAGGGTGTCTAATGTAAATAGAGATGATTGGGACCTGCGCGTCTCATCTGTGCTATGGGCATACAGGACCACATGCAAGAAATTGACAGGACAGACACCCTTTCGATTGGTTTATGGGCAGGAAGCTATAATGCCCATGGAATATATTGTCCCTAGTTTGAGAATCGCTGCATTTACAGGGATGATAGACTGCGAAGCTATAGAAGAAAGATTACTACACTTACTGGGCTTGGAGGAAGATCGCTTCATCGCAGGCTTCCACCAGCAAGCTTAGAAGGACCGCGAGAAAGCATGGCATGATCGCCATATAAAGAACAAGTGTTTTCAGGTAGGTGATCTAGTCCTCCTATATGATAGCAAATTCATGAAATTCCCTGGTAAATTTAAGATGCATTGGCTTGGCCCATATACTGTGATACATGTTACCAACACTGGTGCAGTCCAGTTAGCCAATTTAGTTGGTGATACCTTGCCAACTTTGATACATGGAAGCAAGCTAAAGCTATATTATGATAGTACTACTTCGCATAACCCTGAATAACGAGCTAAGGAAGGAAGTTCTAAGTGTCAAGTACAGTTGAAAGTGGACACTAGAAATGTAAAGGAGTCTGTACATGTATGATAAAAGGAAGAAGGTATGATAAGAGGAATGATCTATGTACCGCGCAACACTATTGAAGCTGCGCGAATATATATATATATATATATAGTGGAAGCCGCGCAGTTGGAAATTTTTGGCACTACGAAGTAGCCGTGCAGGGTTGCAGATGGCTTGCCGCGCAGTTCGACGAAGCACTCAGAGAAAAATAGCCATTGCATGGATTTTCAGAAAAATAGCCGTTAGATGACCGTTGCAGCAACTATTTCAACATTTAAAGAGAAGATAGTTGTTCTGAGCACGCTGGCGACAGAAAAGACCAAAGGATCCGCTCAAATTCGCCAACGGACACCACATTAAATGCTTATCTAGCCGTTGAAGGGCACGGGAGAGGGTTTGCTGCGCCTATAAATAATACCGTTGGGAGACTCGCGGGCATTACCAAGCACTTAGAATTTTCTTGCGATTAACCTCTCTGAGCTAGTAGCCATCTGTATTTTGTCTGCCTTAGCCGCTACCTCATTTATGAATGTCCAAACCTTGCTTTAGAGAAGAAGAACTGACCCTTGAAGAAGCACTGAGGATCTTTTAGCACGGAGGGATTCAGCAGTTAATGAAAACTCCAGTTAAGAAGGTCACCGTAGAACAAGGTGAAGGATCCCGTAGATCACCAAGAATTAATCCGACGATGCAGGAAAAAGCAAAATATAAGGGAAAAGTTGTAACTGCACCTCGATCCAACATCATAAAGATGGGATCCTCGGCACAGAAAGCGCTATTCTTTCAGACATAGCCTTTGAAGATGACACTTGAATATATCTCCCCACGGGCACTGAATGCTCCTGTGTTTAAATTGTCCAAGAATGCGAGATACGACATCCCGCTGTCGCCTATCTCAAAGCATGTAAATGTTGCTAAGAATCTGCTGGGAAAGATAGCATATTGTAAATGGGAGGATTATGACCTCTTGGGAATGAAGAAAGACGAGCCAGATGTTCCCAAATATCCAAATTTTCAACTAGACCAATATATGTGCTGGAAAAAGGACGCCAAGGGAACTCTAAACTTGGTAGCTGACAGTTGGTTAGCACCTATCGTTCAGTCGAGCCTACTGAACTTGTTGAGATTGCCACATTTTGACCGTTCCCCAGAATTGAATATCGTGGTTCGCACACTCATGGCGTGAATCCACCAAGGTTATCTGTGGCTGGATAGGAACATTGACATTAACATTGATTTGATCCACCACATCACCGGGCTAAGCAAGCGCGGTAAGGATCCTAAGCAATTCTTCCAGGGGAAGAGCAAGGAAAATGAGGATATTGAGAAGATGAAGAAAACCCACTCGGTGTCAAAGACAAAAAGAGGATTCCCGACAGAATATATAGAGGACAGAGCAACAAGATTTGTAACGCAGTTGCTCGCAGGAAAGATGCTCAAAACAGCTAGGCCTTCGGAGGTGCCTGCGGGCGCAATACTCCTTGGTGTCGCAGCAGCCGAAGGCAACAACTTCAATTGGTGTTAGTTTCGGTTGAATGAGTTCCTTGAAGAACTCAATGACACCCAGGTGAATGGCAGCCAGTTCCATTTCACCTGGCTCATCGTCCTGATCGCTTTGTGCGAATGGAAGGAGCCACGAGATTATGCGGGCGTCATTATGGACACCAAGGATCCTAGAGGATTTTAAGTTCGTCAACCTCTGGGAAAACACAAATGCAGAGCGCCAGCATGCAATGGCAAAAGTCTTTTACTAGTACTATATTCAGCTGCACGATGCAATCACGAAGACACCCTGCATTACAAAGCAGGTCACGACGAAGTATATCCGCATCATCGACTTTGAGGCAGATATGAAATGTATCTTCATATCGCCGAAAGCACAAACAAGGAAACCAGAGTGGTTCCTGGGTAAGTACATCATGTATGAGCAGGATATTGAGGACCTCATGAAAGATTGGCCAGCAAAGTTCCGCGTAGAGGTCATGGACATGGAGACAGATTCAGCAGAAGATGAGATGATCCCGCTCTCATGCCCAATTATTGAAGAAACAGGGAAGAGAAAAGAAGCTGAGACTTCGGAGAAGCCAAAGTCGAGGAAAAAGGTGAAGGCTACAAAGATTCAATCGGAGGAAGTCCTCAATGATGATGACTACGAGATGATAGCCGAAACAGTCTCAGAGCAGATGAAGGAGCTTATGGTCTAAAGAAAAGAAGGACATGGTCATCCACGATGACCTGCACCAGACGCAACTCGCAATGCAAGGTCTAATGAAGAAAATGGACGATGTCCAGAAAAGCCTTATTGTGCCGAAGGAAGCAGGGGCTGAAAGGAGGTCGATAGGAACCTCGCAGCAAGGAAGCCAACAGCTAGTAATAACGCTGTCGTCGAAGACCAGAATTGTCCATCTGGACCCATTAGCTATTGCATTGCTAATAGAAGAACAAGTTGTCTTGGACACAAAGGGAGTCGAGAGGGTAGATCTCGACTTATCCAAAATCCCTTTGCCAGGATTGCACTTCATCCACACGCAGATCATGGAGGAGATGCATGAATGGACGGTTGAAGCGATGAAGTTATAGGCAGAACTCACCGCAGAAAACAGACAAATTCAGCAAAAGGTAGAAGTACAGCTACGCAACGAACAGGACCGCCGAAAAAATTTGGAGACCACCATATCCAATGTGGCAAAGGATATCAAAGGCATAGAAATCCAGGATGATCCTGCGAACACAGTTCTGAGGATCGGAGATAAGGTGAGATCCTTGCAGACGGAGATGCAGGATAAAGAGATTTATTATGAGGCCGATATTGCTACATTGAAGGATAAGCTGAATAAGCAAGCGCCATTAACTGAATAGCAAGTCAGAGAGAAAGCTGTGAGCGCCTCCTCGAAAATAATTACAAGTGAGATGGCTAAGTGCCAATCTCTCCTGGATAAGGTTTCACAGGCAATCGCGACCCTTGAAGAGGATCAAGGGTTGCTGCAGGTCAAGACCGCAGTACAAGAAAAACAGACTGCGCTGGACAAGTTGAATGCAGAGGTTAAAGCTCTGCCACCCAGAGAAAGGCTGCCAAGATACAAGGAGATATCCAGCTTAAAGAAAGAAGTACAGGAATTACGACAAAAAGAGACTGAGATGGATAATCAGTCGCAGCAGCTCCTGGAGAATGCCATGGCGGTATCGCAGCAAATTGAAGATAAGTTAGTAGAACTGCGCGATAACCAGGAGCAGGTACAAGACCAAATTGGACAAGAAATAACTCCAACACTGCTTGAGACAATTAAACAGGTTGAGGAGGATAGAAGAGAAGCAGCGGTGCAGTTGTGCGGTACATATGACGAGTTCGCGGCCAAGTTCGTCCCATCGGTCGCAGCGTAGAGTGAGACAGCTAAAACAATTAGTGGCTCGGGGACGAGCCACATGTAAGTGTTAGGGGCATGTTGGGCCCAAGTTGAGATGAAGTTTTGGAAGCACCTTTTTGAGGCAAGCAGGGAAAGCTAAGCTGAGCACAGTTCAGAAACACAATTTTGGCTAAGTATTGAGGATGCTGCAAAGTTGCGTGCAACATCCAACTTTTGACTAGACTATGGAGTTGCGCGCAGCGTCGAAGTTTTGGCCGTGATGCGAAGACCAGTACTGCGTCTAAGCAATGCTACGGAGTTAGGAGGCCACATGGAGCCAGCAAAGCGGTGTGCTGGACAAGTATCAAGTGTAGCTACCAACTCGACCGGTAGCAGCCATTTTTGGAAAGATATTTCAGGATTGCCGAGCAGCGGACGTAGGCAAAACAGGAAGGCGACCACGCGTGGGTTGTTAAGGAAAGCGACATTTGGCATGCTTAGAAGGTAAAACCGTTAGAGAGAAATGGTTCGGCAGAAGCATCCTGTAGGAACGCGTGCGACAGGAAGGCCGATAGCAATAGAATGAGGACGTGGAGATCCGCCATGATCAAGCAGATGCTACCAGGAGCCAGCAAGCCGGTTTGGAAAACCGGTGCAGTTTTGGAAACCCTTAGGGTTTTGGGTTTTAGGTCTTCGGCATTGTACAGACATGACCTTCGGGCATGATCTATTTAAGAAGACATTTTGTATGGGATGGGGGTTGGTTCTCGGGTTGTTGTTCTCTTTTTGGATTATTTGTTATTCTTTTGTTGTTGCTAAGAACTTAAGGAAATAACCTTTTTGTATTGTAAAATCTCTCCGAGCTGAGAATATTGTAAAGGCTCTGCAGCTATGTGCGCAGAGACCTAGCCGAGAGAAAGAAGAGTCTGCTGCTGAGTGCGCAGACTAAGAATGGTTCCCCCATCCCTTTTGAAAGAAATATATTACCAACCGTTCTTGTGGATGTAGCTTTCCATCCGGGGAAGTGAACCACGTTAAATCCTGTGTTATGTGATGATGTTTATGAATGAATGAATGTCTGTATTTTCTGT
Source organism: Larix kaempferi (assembly GCA_027924585.1). Lineage (NCBI taxonomy): Eukaryota > Viridiplantae > Streptophyta > Pinopsida > Pinales > Pinaceae > Larix > Larix kaempferi. Next base: position 27,351,090 of record BSBM01000445.1, read on the forward strand.
AGAATGAATGTTTGAATGTTTCCTTGCATGCTGTAATATGAGAACTTTGATATGCATTTACCAATAGGAGAAGTTTGGGAATGATATGCTAGGTTCCACGGAAGCAGATGAATGGTAAACATTTCAATTCTATGATTAAGATTGTGAATCAGTCATTTAAGTATAACTACTTTCTTAAACAAAGTGAAGGAACGCAGCACAGTTAATCATGTTTATCATTTCAGTTCACGTTGTAATAATCCAAGTTCTTGACGAATGCTAGAAAGATAACCAGTAAGTGCCTGAATGAATCGATGAGTGATATTCATTTCAGCGCCTTAATGTTTCCGAGATCTTCCAAGTAGAGGATAAGTGTGGATAATTCGCAGTTCCAGTAGAAGATTCGCAGCAATAAGAAACCCTTGGTGCAGCCCACAGTGTTGCCTCCACCACGCAGTACTACTCGCAGCATAGATCCTGCTGTGTACCGCATCACTTTGCTCGCAACGCACTCCTTCTGTCCTACGCTGCGCAGCTTGTTCAGATAAACAACTCATCATTTACTGTGGAAACTTGATTCCGCAGTACCCCATAAGATACACCTCGGGTGAGACCTCAACCTGCTCGCAGGTTGTTGCCGAAAGGGCCGGTGTGAAGGGGTTTTGGTTGTCAAAGGGAGAACCGCAAAGAACCTGGGTCTAATTGAAAACCTCTGGGTCAGTTTAAGCCAACACTTAGCATGATATATTCTAGGAATAAAAATATGCATAAAACCTATTACAAGCAATATCATTTACTATTTCAAATAACATCTCAAATACTTATCTTTTATGTTTGTGTGGTTGCCTCCCACTTGATCTTCTATATGTCTTTTGAACTTCTATTCATTTTGTACCACTGTGCATGCTCAAGTGTGCACTAGTGTCATCCTCATGATCTCATACACAAACATACATTCATTAGTATATTATAATCTTGAATATGTATAGCCATGATCATAGATGATAAACATTAGTATTCAAGGTTTCAAGGAAGTCTTCTTTTACTCATGCATATCCGTGTTTGATCTGGTTAGTTAAATCATCAATCAGGATAAGATCCATAATATTCATAAACCCTTGATTACTAACTTTATGAATAAGCATAACCAATCATACCAAGTATACTTATATAAGGGATCCTAAAACAAGGTAAGATTCTAACTTGATATAGGAAAACATACCTGGATTAGTATACCTGCTTAGTTATGTCTAACATACCTAATCAATAACTTCTTTGTTCTCTTCAATGATTTAGAGATCCTGTGCTGGAACCTGCATATCTCATGGGTTAAGCATAATAGAACAAAGTCATACATACCTCGTAAGTAGAACTTCTATGTGATCAAATATTATGGAGGAGTCTTTGTCTTCATGTTGTCATGGTCATGGAACTTGATTTGTCTTTCGTGATGTACTTGTATCTTGTTAGCAGACAACATCAACCTCATACAACACCACAGTGCATTAGTACAATCATATAACCTTAATCAATGAATGTCTTCTATCTTTCACATGTATTCATACTTTTATTAGGATGATAAGACAAATCTAACATTAATCAAGATTGTACTAATAAATAATATGAAGACAAACATATTATGAACTTAATCAAGAATCAGATTTCAAGACATACGTGTACCTCCTTAAGTCATACCTGTCGAGACTTCTTGTAGTCTTCTTATGTAAGGCCTTAGCCTCAACTCCCCCTGAAACTGGATCTGGAGCTCGATTAGGGTTTGTTAGAGAAACCCTAAAAATTCAATCTTTGACTTTCACACTTCTGAATGGATGGAAGGATGTGTCTTGCTGAGCTGATCAAACTTGCATACTTCAATTTTGAAATCTCCAAAATTTGACCCCTCAAAAATTGCCTTTGAAACTTATGGATCTTCTAGATAGGATCCTGAACTAGGGTTTGATGGAGCCCACCCTTATTCCTAATCAAAAGGTTTGATCCAAGGCTCTAAACTCTTATTTTTCTGAGGAGCTTCCAGCCGTGGTCACAGACTTCAAAAATTCCAACTTTTGTTGAAGCCCTAATTTTCCATCTTTCCGATCAAAATCCCGAACTGGGGTTTGATCAAGCCCGGTCTTCTACTCAACCAAAAAATTCGATCTTGGTTTCTAAATTTCGATTTTCCTAAGTAGAATTCAGCCGTGGACTCCGATTCCAAAAATTCTAAGTTTTTTCGAAACCCTAAATTCCGGAAGCCATGAATGAAGGTGCTCCAAAAATAATTCTGTTTTGACATAAATATGTACCTGATTGTTTCTGCTGTAACTCTGAACTTTTCAATCCACAGGGTCTGAAAACTTTTCCTGTGGTATCCTGACCTGTCATCTTTCCATCCCGATATGTTTGACCTCAATTGTATTTTCTGAGAGAGAGTTATGCCAAGTGTCACAACATGATTTGTTTATGGGATAAAACATGAGAGCGAACTTGTATGGCGTTCCACGTGTCACTGGTTCAACTTAGGCCTATGAAAAAGTTTTCTGAGATAGTAAATTCTGTGTAATACCTGTCACTTTTTATGAAATTTCATTTGGAGCTTCCTATCCCAAGTTATGACCTTTTTTCCTAGGTCACATGATTTTGACCGAGATCTAGAAGAGGCAGAAACCCTAACTTGTACTGATCATAACTTACAAAGTACAACGAATATGAGGGTTTCCTTTGGACACAAGATACATGGGGATGTTATATATGACTTGTAAAGGTTTTAGATTCTGAAACTTCGCAAAAATGGATTTATAGCGAAAGTTCCACGATGACTGGTTTTTTCCTTATAAAACCCAGACCTTCAAATTGTCGCAAGTGAAGCAAGTGTCGTAAGTGCCATACATTGCCTTCCTTTAGGTTAGATCTGATACCATGTTAAGATTCAATATGATAAGACAGAAAATATCATCATTACATTCCATTTCACAATAATAGCATATACAGGATCACTGAAGAAACAACAAGCACAACATAAACACAAGAGACACAAATTTATCCTGGGAAACCCTCATGGGGTAGAAAACCCAGCAAAGCTTCCTCAATATAGATGACCAGCAATATACAAAGATGAAAACCAAAGACATGATCTCCTACTCCTCCATAGCAGACCTCTCTCTCACAAGTGCGCTACATTTCAAGTGAGGGAAGTGTATGTATAATGAGGAACACACCTCCTCTATATATACACATCTCCGACTTCTACTTTATATTGACTAGGTCGGCCCCAACTTTACCACTGGGTTAAACACCCCACTACAACTGACTGGGCCGACCCCACTAGGGTGGTATAACAACCCTTTGACCCACATAACACATATAGGGTTGACCCCCACTAGGGAATTCTAATAACCCAAGTTACCACATTCCGACGGAGGAATAAACATCTCCGGATATAAAATAAGATCTTCATGGAGGAATGAAACATCTCCGGAATAATATAATATTCTTTGAAGTTACAATATTTCAACAATATATACTCCATAAATCTCTTCCAGTGGATCATCTGACTCAGAGGAATCTATTGAGGGTTCAAGCTCTTCATCCCACGGGAGTAAGAGGAAGAGGCACTACAAGAACAATTCACATGGGGAATTTAAGAAGGCAAAACCTCCTACATTTGATGGAGAGGTAAAGTCTGGTCAAGAAGCTGAAGCTTGGCTTCTTGGGATGAGAAAGTATTTCCAAGTCCAATACTACTCTGGAAATATGAAGGCAAGGGTTTCCATCTTCAACTTGAATGGAAGAACATCTATATGGTGGGAACACATCAGGCAAGTGAGGAAGATCAATGAAAGGAAGATTGTGTGGAAGCAGTTCAAGAAATACTTCAAGAAGAAGTACCTCTCTGATAGGTACTATGATGATAAGATAAAAGAGTTCCATGAGCTGAGATAGGGACAATTGACCATGGAAGAATATGCAAACAAGTTCTTGGAGATGCTGAGGTATGTTAGGTATATTCGAGATGATAAGGTGAAAATTCAGCGCTTCCTAATTGGACAACCCCAGTCATATAAAGATAGAATTGAGTTTGATGAACCTCGAACTCTAGAGGAGGCCATAAGAAAGGCCAAGTATTGCTTTGATCAAAACAAAAGCAAACCAGAATTCCATAAGGCATGGAAGGATAAGAAAAATGAAAAGTTTGATCAAAGGAAGAAGGGGTTCAAGCCTCCTCAATTCAGAAATCAGCAAAGGCAACCATCACAGGTTATGACTAGGCCAACTAGGATGATGGGAGACAAGCCAAGAGATCCAAAGGAGCCAAGAGAACCACTTCAATGTTGGGGTTGTGGATGAGACCACATGCTTAGGAACTGTCCACATCGGAATGCGAATGCAAATCAATTCCACAACATCCAAGGAGACGAAACTGTGGGTCAGGTGGCGAGGACAATCCCTAGAATCTATGCAGCACTAGACGACCTCCAGGCAGATCATCAATCAACTGTTGTTGAAGTTGAAGGTAAGATTGCTAAGCAATCTGTTTCTATTTTGATTGATCCTGGATCTACTCACAGTTACATCACTCCTAAAATTGTTGAGATTTGTGCTTTTAAGAAATTAAAGCATAGTAAATCTTGGTTAGTTCAACTAGCCACTGGAACCAAGATAAAAGTTAGTGAAATTGTAGAGAAGTGTCCATTAGAGATGGATGGGCTATTCACTTACGCAAATCTGAATATTTTAGCACTGGGTTCCTATGATATTCTCATTGGAATGGATTGGTTAGAAGCACACAGGGTTAAACTTGACTGCTACAATAAGACATTTGAATGCATGGAGGAAGAAGGAAACCCAAGGGTTGTAAAAGGCATTCCAAAGGTGACTTCTGTTAGGCAGGTTTCAACCATGCAGCTGAAGAAGTTATGTAGGAAGGGTTGTCAACTGTATGCATCCCACGTTTTAGAGGCAGCAGAGAATGAAACTCTTAAATTGGAGGACTATCATGTATTGCAAGAATTCAGGGATGTTTTTCCTAATGAGATTCCAGGACTCCCTCCAAAGAGAGACATTGATTTTACAATTGAACTTGTGCCGGGAGCTGCACCAGTGTCTAAGACACCCTACAGGATGAGTACACCGGAATTGCTAGAACTGAAAATGCAATTACAAGAGGTTTTGGAAAATAAATATATCAGGCCAGGTGTGTCCCCGTAGGGAGCACCTGTTCTATTTGTGAAAAAGAAAGATGGAACACTCAGGTTATGTATTGACTACAGGAAGTTGAACAAAGTCACTGTGAAGAACAAATACCCATTGCCCCGAATTGATGACCTTTTTTATCAAATGAGAGGAGCAAATGTATTTTCAAAGATTGACTTGAGGTCTAGTTACCATCAGGTAAGGATCAAAGAGGAAGATATTCATAAGACAACCTTTAGAACGAGGTATGGACACTATGAGTTTGTGGTGGTACCATTTGGTCTCACAAATGCACCAGCTACATTCATATGTCTCATGAATAGTGTTTTTAGCGAGTATTTGGACAAGTTTGTTTTCGTATTTCTAGACGACATTCTCATCTATTCTAAGAATGAATAAGAACATGAAGAACATTTGAGGATGACATTGCAATTGCTAAGAGAGCATAAGTTGTATGCAAAGTTGAGTAAATGTGACTTTTATAAAGATAGAGTTCATTATTTGGGTCACATCAACTCAGATGAAGGAATATCTGTGGACCTTGAGAAGATTGAAGCCATTATGAATTGGCCAACTCCAAGAAATGTGACAGATGTGAGATCTTTTATGGGCCTTGCTGGATACTACAGGAGGTTTATCGAAGGATTCTCCAAGGTCACAAACCCGATCACTTCTTTGCAAAAGCAGGGGATAAAGTTTGAATGGTCACCAAGATGTGAGGAAAGTTTCCAATGGTTGAAGAATCTTCTTACGAGTGCACCGATTTTGAAGATTGCAAACCCGGAAAAAGACTTTGTGGTGTGTACCGATGCATGCAATCAAGGACTTGGAGGAGTTCTTATGCAATAAAACCACGTGGTATGCTATCAATCAAGAAAGCTGAAGGAGCATGAAAGTAATTACGCTACTCATGATATAGAACTTGCAGCCATAGTACATGCTTTAAAGATGTGGAGGCATTACTTAATGGGAAGGAAATTTGAGTTAAGGACAGACCATTGTGGTCTGAAATACTTGTTTGATCAGCCAACTTTAAATGCCAGGCAAGCTAGATGGTTGGAATTTTTGTGTGAATTTGATTTTGAAATCAAACACATAAAAGGGAAAGAAAACAAGGTGGCTGATGCACTCAGCAGGAAAGTACATGAAATGCATGTGGCAGCACTTAGTACTTGCTAACCAGATTTGAGACAGCAGATTGTTAACCATATTGGTGAGGAGGAAGTGTACGTGCAGATAAAGGACAAATTGCAGTAGCAAGACCTTGGAAAGAAGTATGAGGGATATCATTTGGAGGAAGACATACTTCTTACCTATAAAAATAGAGTCTATATTCCCAATGTGGCAGATTTGAGGAGGATTGTTATGGATGAAATCCATAAAGCTCCATACTTTGGTCACCCAGGATATCTGAAAATAATTGCTACAGCAAGAAAATATTATTTTTGGCCAGGAATGAAGAAGGGCGTCGCTGAATACATTTCTAAGTGCATGAAATGTCAGCAGGTGAAGGTTGAACACCAACACCCACCAGGTTTATTGCACCCAGTGCCAATTCCAGAGTGGAAATGGGAAGTAATTTCCATGGATTTTATCACAGGATTTCCAATGACTGTGAGACAACATGATTCCATCATGGTTGTGGTGGACAAGTTAACAAAGGCGACACATTTTATACTGGTTAAGTCCACACATAAAGCCGATGCCATTGCAAATATTTTCATGAAGGAACTTTTCAGATTACATGGGTTACCTAAGGCAATAATTTCTGACAGGGATACCAAGTTCACTTCCAATTTTTGGAAAGGCCTCTTTGCAAATTTGGGTACACAGTTGAACTTTAGTACTGCTTACCATCCTCAAATAGATGGGCAAACGGAAATAGTAAATCAAGTGCTTGAAGACATGCTCCGCATGTATGTAACGGAAAAACCATCCAAGTGGGAGGATTATCTACACCTGGTAGAGTTTTCCTATAACAATGGGCAGCAAGAATCATTGGGAATGATTCCATATGAGGCTTTGTATGGAAAAAGGTTTAGGACACCAGTGACTTGGGACAATCCAGTGAACAGAATTGTACTTGGGACAGAATTGCTTAAGGAAATGGAGCAAGAGGCTATAAAGATCAGGCAGAATTTAAAAGCAGCCTAGAATAGACACAAAATCTATGCAGATAAGCATAGGGTGCATAGGGAATTCAGTGTTGGGGATCATGTGTATCTTAGAGTGAAGCCAAGGAAGGCTTCCTTGAAGCTTGGGAGTTTTTCCAAGCTGTCACCTAGATATTGTGGGCCATTTGAAGTGCTTGAAAGAATAGGGCCAGTTGCATATATACTTGCATTGCCTGCTAACACTAGAGCTCATAATGTTTCTCATGTCTCTTTGCTTAAGAAATATGTACATGATCCTAGCCATGTGATTAATTGGGATGTGATCTAGGTGGAACGCGAGGGAGAGTTCCAAACTGATCCATTGCGCATCCTATACAAGAAAGTAACATTGCTCCGGAACCGAGCCATCGGGCAAGTAAAGGTGCAATGGAAGCACTACAGTTCCGATGAGGCTACATGGGATCTGGAGGATGCCATGAGATTGGCATATCCATTTTTGTTCAATTTTGATGAGCACTGAGGACAGTGCTAATGTAAGGGGAGGGGAATGTCACATCCCCCTTTTTGACCCTATTGCATTAAAATTGTAAATGATGTAAATATCGTTATTAAATCATGGTGAGGAGCTCAAGGCTAAGGCCCCGCCATAGATTTATCATTTTATGTATCGACAAGTAAAAATAGATGCCTATAGTTCTTGTGCTAACTATGCACAATGTAAATTAAGACATCATATAAATACGAATTTTAATGAAATACCCACAACTAGTTATGCAATGCAACAAAGAGATGGGGGCATGATTCTACAAGGAATAGGGAGGGAAATTATTCAAATTCTTGAGCCAATGGTGTTAACCCAAATGTCAATGAAGGAACCCATAAACCCTCAACTACCCTTTTTGACTTATGCACCCAATCATTTAATTCTTCCAATAGTTGGTTGAGGTAGTTAATGCCTTGGGAATGAAGAGGTATGGCAGCCAATTTCGTGTATTAGAAAGCCATCAACCTGGAAAATCGTATTTTGTCTCCTTGGGCAAGAAAACACCCACGAAATTGTGCCCAAATCCATTCTTCACCCATAGCCTTTTCTCCCTCACGCAGTATGAGCTAGATGGGGTTTTCCCTTCATGTTTTCACCATTTTCCTGCATTTTTCCATGGCTGGGAGCTCATTTTTGTATTGCACAGTGGCTGGGAGGAAGGGAGTCACAATTTTGGGGTTTATGGAGGCCACTTTTGTCCCTGAAATGCCCATGAATGATTTCTGAAAAAGAATTTGCTTCCCAGGGTTGAATCCCCATCCACCAGTTCATTTTTTGTTGCCCACGTCTTTCAACACTTGTGTTTTTGCTGTTGAGTGCATCCCTGTTTTAGTTGAACTTGTGAGCAAGAATTATGAGTGGAAGTGGACCAGAATTGGCTTGATAAACCTAGTGAGGAGGTAACCTCTCAAGAAGATCAAAAGGGCTGGTTACTCTTCTATGCACACCTTGAAGAACACTAGAATGGAAGGTATGGCCTAAGGGACTGTGTAGTAGTGAAGGGAATAATTCCTTGTGCCAGGTGTGTAGGTATTGTGAGGATCAAGCTAGATAGATCTTGCAAAGGGTGTCCATATCTTTGGGGTTGAGCTCACTAGCTTAGCAATTCTCCCTTTCCATTTCCTTAGCAGCCTGATAAACCCAACTGTAGATTAGCTTGGTTGATTTTAGTGCATATTGGGCTATGTGTGAGTCTGTTGTTCCCTTTTTCCTTGTAGATATCATGCCCAACTCGAGGGTGGAAGTTGTGATGAGAGATTGATGATCACAACTAGCCTATGGTTGGGTGGAACGTTGCAATTGCATAGCCAGTTGCTCAGGACTACTTTGTTATAAGATAAGTACTCTCTTGTGTTAAATCTGCAATGTATTTATTTGATGTTATCATGTCTATCTTGAATGTATGTTAGTTGTGTAGATGATTTTAATTCCGCCTTGTTTAACTATAATATGCATATGCCCCTTTGTAACGTCCCCTTCCATCACTCCCGTGCAAGGAAGGAAACGTTAACAACACACGGGCTTATTGACAAATTCAGTCTCTACATTACTAAGAACTGTATGGATAATTAGAACTTCTTGTGTGCAGACTCATGCTTCAAATAAAACACAGCGGAGTGAACATACTAGCAAGCACACAAACAGAAAGTAATTGCATAACATATCTATCACAGCAAAGAATGATTCAACATAAAGAGACCCAATCTCATTCCAGTGCCATGCATGGATTTCATACTAAGATAATTAATTCATTTCATTAAACATGGACAATTTATCATACTGCAGAACACAAAATGCAAATAATTTATAATACAGAGAACACTTATCTTGATAAGTAGATGTCCAACGAATGGCTACGTGAGGGCAACGTTCCACCCAACCATAGATCTCTATCCAGCCTATATTCTTTTAGCTGAGAGATCACCCCCGAGCTGGGCTGTGTATCCACTAAGGAGGAACTAGCTGGGCTCACTCACAGTCATGGTTTCGGTCATCAGCTATGCTAAGCCAACACACCGTTGGGTTTATCAAGCATACCAGAAGATAAAGGAGGGTAACGCTAAGCCAGTGAGCTCAACCACAGAGCTACAGGCATCTCCAGTGAACTCAACAGTCAGGCACCCACATTACCTACCACATCCAACACAATAAAGATCCCCTTCTCTGTTACACAGTCCCTCAGGCAACTCTTCCCTTTAGTGCTCTTTAGGATGGGCATAGAAAGGTCCAGCTGCTAATCCTTGAGATCCTAGCCTTCACTGGGTTTATCAAGCACACCCAACCTCTGCATAGTCATTCCCAACTTGATTTCTCACCATTCTGCTCACCAAGTAACTCAAATCCGTCACTCGTTTTCTGGGCTGCAAAAACTGAGTTATCCTATTGAATTCGGGGTAGCTAATGCTCCAGAATTCGCCCCAAGGTTCATACCAACGGATTCCCCATTGGATTTCACTGTCCAATACCAAATCTTGACGTTTTTGGCTTCCCAAAACGTGGGTTCTCTCACAGTCACGATTTCTGGTTTCCTCACTGCTGGCACTCGTTTTTGGATGGGGAATGATGCTGGGTTCTTTCACCATGGAATGGGGATGAGAGTGAAGCAACCTCCCATGAGGTTGAGTGAATTCTTGTACAAGAAAACAAAGCCCATACCTACCCATACAAATTTCAGGGTTGCCCATGCTCCATTGAAGCCATGGGCTGAAATCTCAACCACTTCCTTACAACAGGCATTAATGTCACCTAGGGAAGTCAATGGGTTCTCATAATGACAAATGGAAGCTTAGGGTTTAGTCCCATAGCCCCCTCACCACTCCCTAGTGGATACACGTGGCCCCTTCTCATTCGTTGCCTCCATAGCCAGTTTTGGTATTTTATTTCAATATTAAATATTTACATCAATTTACAATATCCCATGGCTTAATAGCACGTGGGTAACAAAATATCAAGCGTGTCTAATTTAAAATAAAATCCGAGCATAAACTAGCGGGGCCTTCACCTTGAGCTCCACGCTAGGGAAACATACATCGTGTGTATACAATATTTACATTAGAAGCCAATATTTCCTAAGGGTCAAAATTGGGGTATTACACCCTTTCTTTTATCAATGAGTTTTACTTAATGATCATGGGGCTAGATGCCCGGTTTTAGTGTCAATGTCCTCTCCCTTGCTCGGTCTGGAGGGAGGGTATGTGACATCAGCTGCATTTGAGGATTTTATAGTAAATATGGATGACGACGGAGAACATATTTCCCATGGGGAGGATATGAATCGAGGAACTACAAATGGAGAATCCAGTACTGGAACGGTCACCTTTGAATTTCCAATCCAAAATCCCGGATCTACACTTACAAACCAGATGAAGAATGTTCCACATTCGGCATTGCCCAATTTTCATGGTATGGCAAGTGAAGACCTGGATACATTCCTATTCGAATTCGATGTCCTCTGTAGGAGCTATGACTACATTACAAATCACCAAAAACTCAAACTTTTCCCAGCCACATTGAAAATCCAGGCTCTGAGGTGGTTCATGGGGCTAGGAGGGGACAATATAACGACTTGGGATCAAATGAAGAAAGTATTCCTGGATACATATCAAGAATATTGCAAGGACAAGGATCGGAAGGAAGCAATTTTTAAAATGACCCAGCAGGAGGACGAGAACCTAAAAGACTATGTGGAGAGATTCCAATATAATTTGCAAAGATCAAGACAGAATGGGTTAAATGATGACACACTGAAAATTCTGCTCCTACGTGGAATTAGAGATGATTGCATTGATCTGCTGAATTTAATGGGTGCAGGGGATGTATCCCTACTAAAATATGTGGAAATATGCGACCTCTGCAGAAGGTATTCAAGGAATGCCTCCAGATCGGGAAGAGGAATTAGGGACACAATAAGCAAGACCACCAAGACATCAAGAGAAGGATTTTCAAGGGTGGATATTGGAAACCTCTTGGAGGATTTCAAGACAGACATACTCAATTCCCTGAGCTCACAGTTAGATGCACTTCAAGCAAAGAAAATGCAAGAGGAGCAAGGTCGAGCTTTGGCTGTCTTTTGTCCTAAATGCAGAAAGAGACACCCTCTAAAAAATTGTCATTAGACAGAGTGGAAATCTGCCTTTTATGCGATCTGGAGCACCCTACGAAAGAATGTCCTTCGCTGCCAGTACTCAAGGCTATATATGAATAAGCAGGGACGGATGCAGAACTGATTTGTTTTATATCTCAAAAACGTCCATGGAAACCCCGACCTTTAGGTACAGTACTAGATCCCATGCAATCATTTAATCCATATTGGAATAATGCTCAATTACATCAGTCACAAGTCCCACAAGCTCCACAAGTCCAACAAAACTCTCATCCTTGGTACCCACCTTTGCCTCAACAAACTTGGGCACCTTCCTATCCCCAAAATAACCCTTGGAAATCAAACTGGAGGAATTTAAATTTTGGGAATCAACAACAATTGCAGCACCTAGCCCCTTAATTACAGAATCCTCAATTCCCGTTTGCACCAGTACAACCATTAATGCAACCTCTTTTACAACCTCAGTTAACCTTGCCATTGAACACTCCACCTCCAAAACCACTTCTTCCTGCACAAACCGCTCCTAACCCTAATAATAAGGTTGTACAACCTGTAATGGTTGTTGAAATACCTAATTATCCAGCCTATTCCATCTCTATGGTGGATTGCCACAACATACAATTACGCTCTGGCAGACAAATTAATAAAACTACCTCACCTATAATTACAGAGGAGGAAGAGGAAGAGACACCAGAAATCTCGGTCCAGCCCGAAGAGATACTAGTACGATCCGGAGATAATTTCCCACCCCTCCCACCCAGGAAGCCATCCCAACCCGAGCAAAAACAACCTCCACCATATCCTGAGTGCTTAACCATGGATAAATTTATGCCCCGGTCAGAATTTGATCTCCTTGGAGAACTACAAAATGTTTGCGTAAAAATTCCACTCTTCCAAGCTATCAAAGACATTCCCATTTACTCCAAAGCTGTCAGAGAGTTATGTTTAAAAAAACCAGGAAGAAAGAGGAAAGACCCCCCAACAGTCCATGTGATAGGAGACTTGGCTGAATTGATGATGGATAACACTCTTACTGCTAAGTACTCTGACCTTGGTAGTCCTGTTGTTAGAGTGCAAATTAAGGGCATTTCTATCTCTAATACACTGATAGATCTAGGAGCAGCTATTAATGTCATGACTAAAAGAACAATGGATATATTGGGCATTACAAAAATCAGGCAAACTTCTACTATTTTACAGTTGGATGACCAATCTCCTGTAAAACCAGAACGCATCATAGAATATCTGGTTATTTCAGTTGACTCATGGGAGTACCCGGTGGATTTTATGGTTTTACAGGTGAAATCAAACTTGGGAGGCTATCCTCTAATTCTGGGGCGACCATGGTTGGCCACAGTGGATGCTTATATTGGCTGCTGATCAGGAAACATGCGCATATCTCATGGTAACGCTGTTAAGGAACTCACTTTGTATCCTCCAACGAAGCCAATAATACAACCAGAACTCCTTTCGTGGCCAGATGAAAAATAAACTGAGCAAGCAAATGAAACCCTACAGCTGTACATGATTGAACAATCGCTGGCAGCAAAACAATTAACTGAGGATGATCTGCTCAGTCAATTCATTTCTTCTAGTCCTTTGGGAGATTTCACAGAGTTGTTTCATTCAGTCTGCGCTACCCAACAAATTGACATCATTCCAAGTTCATCGATAGCATCTAATAGTACCGCTATGCCCACTGGTGAGTTTGCAATTACAGAAGTAGAAATTGAACCTGGCAAGCTCCTGAAGATTAGCGCTACATTGTCGAAACAGGAAACAGAGGAGCTTACCTCGGTATTAAGGAAACACAAGTATGCATATGCCTGGGATTATAGTGATATGAAAGGTCTGCACCCCGACCTATGCACACACCATATATATACTAAGGATGATTCCAGACCCATCAGGAAACCCCAACGCAGGATGAATTCGGCACTCAGAGAGGTGGTCAAAGAAGAACTTCAGAAGTTGTTGTCTGCAAATTTTATTTATCCCATTTCTGATAGCAAGTGGGTGTCTCCACTGGTCATAGTTCCTAAGAAGAACAGGAAGTGGCATATTTGCGTTGATTACAGGGAATTAAACAAAGCTACGCATAAGGACCATTTTCCGTTACCCTTCATTGATCAAGTGTTGGACACACTACCAGGAAAGAAGTATTTCTCTTTTTTGGACGGATTTAGTGGGTATAACCAAATTAGGATAGCACCGGAAGACCAAGAGAAAACGGCATTCACATGTCCATGGGGTACCTTCGCATACCGTGTGTTACCTTTCGGATTATGCAACGCACCTGCCACTTTTCAGCGGGCAGTTCTTAGTATCTTTTCTGATCTTGTTCATGACAATATGGAAGTTTTTATGGATGATTTCACATCCCATGGTGAAGATTTCGCAGCAGCTTTGAATAATATGGACAAAGTACTTACACGATGCAAGGAAGTGAACCTCTATCTCAGCAATGAGAAAAGCAGAATGATGCACACTCAAGGTGTTGTTCTGGGTCATCTCATATCTCCCGATGGCATAAAAATAGACCCAGCAAAAATCCAGGTGATCAGTAATTTATCAGTTCCATGCACACAAAAAGAGGCACACGGTTTTATAGGATATGCAGGTTATTATAGAAGATTTGTTCAAAAAAATTTGAAGATTGCTAGTCCCTTATTTCTGCTTATGTCAAAAAATAAACAATTTGAATGGACGAACGATTGTCAACTAGCCTGGGAAACTTTAAAACAGAAAGTCTCTACAGAACTATCCTATGTGGACCAAATTGGTCCCTTCCTTTCTTGATTTCTACAGATGCCTCTGATACCACGATAGGAGGAGTCCTAGGCCAGCAGGAAGATCAGAAACCCTATGCCATATATTTTATTAGTAAAAATCTGACTGCTGCCGAACTTAATTATACAGTGACTGAAAAAGAATTCCCGGTTGTCATTTATGCCATCAATAAATTCCGCCATTACATTACAGGATACCCAATGATTATCCACACTGACCACTCTGCTATCAAATACCTCATGAATAAACCCATCACAAATGGTAGATTCACTAGGTGGCTGTTGTTGCTACAGGAATTTGACATTTCAATAATGGACAGGCCTGGTAAAACTAATGTGGTTGCTTATTTTCTTTCAAGAATAACTATTGATGAAGAATCTCAACCGGTGGATGATGCTTTCGCAGACGAACATTTATTTGCTATTTCTACTAACATTCCTTGGTTTGCAGATGTAGCAAATTATCTGGTTGTAGGAAGACTTCCGAGGCATATGACATCAAAAGAAAAGAAGAGGATTGTGCAACGTAGCAGTAGATTTTCATGGATTGATGGATATTTGTTTTATACAGGACCAGACTTGGTGATCCAGCGATGTGTTTATGAAAATGAAATCTATCCAATTTTGAGAACCTGTCATGATGGTCCATGTGGAGGACACTTTGCCGATAAACGAACAACCCACAAGATTATACAATTGGGGTATTATTGGCCCACAATATTTAAATATGCCTAGGAATATGTCCATAGTTGTGATAGTTGCCAAAGGATGGGACAGCCACTACAGTCCGATGAAATGCCACTTCAGACATAGCTCATAGTGGAACCATTTGAGAAGTGGGCATTAGATTTTGTTGGCCCTATCAAACCTCCATCCAGGAAGACATACATTTTAGTATGTACATATTATGTAACTAAATGGGTAGAGGCGAAGGTACTTCCAAGGGAAACAGAATAGGCAGTCTCAAACTTTCTATATGCAGAGAGTTTTACAAGGTTTGGAGTTCTGAGGGAGATTTTTACTGATGGAGGCTCTCAATTCACATCTAAACTTATCAAAGCTCTTACAACAAAATACCATATCAAGCATAGGGTAACTTCACCATATCACCCTCAGGCCAACGGGCAAGTGGAAGGCACAAACAGAATTTTGGAATCGATGTTGACAAAGACTGTTCAACTTCATAAAACGGACTGGGCCGATAGGCTACCTGAAGCCTTATGGGCCTACAGAACAGCATGGGAAGCACAATAGGTTTGAGTCCTTATCAATTAGTTTATGGCAAGCAATTCACCCTGCCAATAGAAGTTGAGATGAAGACATTAAGAACTGCATTTCAATTAGGCATGGATTTATCACAGGCCCAACATACTCACCTACAACAGCTTAATGAGCTTGATGAATTGCGACTGGATGCCATGGAACGTACAGCCATTGTGCAACAACAACAAACCAAGTGGCATGATAAATTCATCAAAATTAAGTATTTTCAAGAGGGTGACTGGGCTCTTCTCTACGACTCTAGATTCAAAAAGTTCAAAGGAAAACTTCACACTCGTTGGCTAGGACCATATGAGATCGAAATAGTTTTTGATAATGGCACAGTACGACTCAGAACCATTGATGGTGAGGGAATGCTTCTTATGTCCAATGGTCACAGACTAAGGCCATATAAGAAACCAATGTCCAATGAGGCTTTCATCCACAATATTTATACCTACTGGTGTACTAATGATTTCCAGATCACTAGCTCAACCTCTGAATAAATAAATAAAAAAGCAAAAAAGAGGAGAAATTGGACTGTGAAAATCCTTCTAGGACGCAGCCCTTAAAAAAAAAAAAAAAAGAAGAAAAAGAAATGGACTGTGAAAATCCTACCCGGATGCAGCCTAAAAAAAAGAAGAAAAAAACAGGAAAATCAAATTATTTTGTGATTCTAATAAGCCTATATGTTTATTCGTTGCAGGGACATTCTCCTAATTCCCCTTCTTTATTCCATGCATCCCATCCTTCCCCTTGATATCACTCGCCTATGGATGGCCCTGCCCCCTTGAATAACTACTTTTCAGATGATTTCACACAATTTTTCCACCATATTCCGCTCCATTACAGAATCTTCTTTCCATTTCCTCACAGAACATGTTCCACTCCATTACAGAACCTTATTTTTGTTTCCCCACGGAACATGTTCCGCTCCATTACGGAATAGGTTCCGCTCCATTAAAGAACATGTCATGTCTGCTCCACTATCGCAACCCTTTCCGCTCCATTACCGAAACCTTTTCATCTCCATTACCGAAATCCCTTCCTGCTTCATTACAAAACCCTCATCCATTTCCCATAACCTTCCACAACACCACGGAATCATTTCACATAAGGTACCAGCTCCTTCTCCGATTTCCCCAACACTTCAATAGTCACATTCTCGGTCACCTTCCATGTCACACCCACATGGCGGCATCTCACTTACCTGTACGAGCCCATCATCATTTGACGTCGCCGAAAAATAAAAAATGATCACTCAACACTTTATCTGTAGCATCACGGATAACGCTCAGCAGCTAACCCAAGTCATATCAAATCCCATTCGACAGGACTCGTTACCAGGAACATCATCGCAGTTCATCAGCCTCAAAGAAAAATGATCGCATCTCCTTACAGCCAACAACGCAAGAAGTGGAGAACCTTCTACTCTTCTTCTCGCCAGCTAATACAATCATCGTAACCAACTAGAAAAGTGAACTCCACACATCTCTTCTCAGGTAAGGCAGGTACGTAACCATCCTTCATTCGCTTTTGATAGGTACGAAAGGATGGTTCATGATTTATCATGCTAATTAGTGCCACACGGGGTCGTGTGTCGAGTTAGTTGGGGGGGGAGAAATTGGGTTTCCCTTAAAATTCTGTCAAACCAACTATTGTCTGATAATCCCACCACCTATGAGCTCTCAGCCAGACCAGTATTGATAACCCACCTTCGTATAACCCAAGTCCATTTCTCTTTGGAAAACCAACAGGAACTTGAAATACTGTAAGCAGTTGGGGAGGAATAAGGAATGAAACGCAATGAAGGGGGCAATCCGAAGTGAACCTGAAAACACGGAGATGATCTATGGAAACAAAGAGGTCAAAACAGTTTTTCAACAGGCATGATGGTTGGCGTATTTCGACAAAATGAAGAAGGGAGACGCTGTGATCGCAATGGAATTTGTGCTCACTTATGATAGGGAAATTGCAGAAGTACGAGGACTGAAAATTCCAGCAGATGAGCTCACAATCGCAAGGGTCTCTGGATTACCGCAGATAGGTGAAAAATGGTTTTAAATATGTGTGTCAATAAAACCTCTTATTGACGCATTTTTGGAACCTGGTGAGCTACTGCAAGGAACATAAAAAGGGACAAAACGAGCTTCAGTACCAGTTCCATGGAATGAGGTGGTGCTCTGTGTAATCAAATTCATCACATGTGAAGGTCGGTTCAGTCTGATTTTGGCTTATCATTTTAAAATTATGAATCATTTAAGGCACCAGAAATACATCAACATGTCGTATTTTCTGTGGAAATCCTTAGAATTAATGAGAAAAATGGTTAAGGGCAGTAATAATCCAGATACAAGTCTGGCATATCATGGGTTGATTAGATTATTGGTGGAGGACGCCCTACAAAAACATAACCATACATGGGAATCATTTGTGGGCATACCCTCGAGCACTGGGCAGACAGGGAAGAAGAAGAGGAAAACATTGGAAATTACCCCAGAAATTCAACAGGAGAAGCCAATTCATGCAGTTCCAATGAGAAGCCTTCAAGATGAAACCCCAACTTGTTCGATAGAAGGACCTCATACTCGGACAAGATCAAGGGCTCGGGGGAAACGACAAGACCAGAAAGAACTGCTTGGCCGGAACAAGGAATTAGAGGAAGGACGGGAAGTATTCATTATGACAGAAAGCACCAGTAAAAACCAGGAGAATCAATTTGGATTGCAGGATGTAGAAGAACAACTGAAGAAAGAAAAACGATGGACGACTTTGTTCAAGGGGATGCGAGGTAGCAAGATAAGGATATTTCAATGTTTCCTATTATGCAAGTACCAGAGGGCATATGGCAAGTTGAAGAAATATTATTCGGACTTGAAAAATTCTTATCAAAAGAAGTGGTGGTCCTGCAAGGGAAAATTTAGTGGATGGAGGGATATAAGATGGATACCTTATTGGAGGCCGTAGCATGGGAAGACGAGCAAAAGGAAGACTACAGAGAGACACACATCGATGGAGGAACGGAGCATAGCATATAAGAAAAAAGTATGGAACCTAAGGAAGGTTCCGAAGCAGAAAGACCAGAGGGTTTTGAAACAGAAGAACCAGAGGGTCAAGAGTTGCATGAAGAGAACCATTCAGATGAAGTCCGAATAAAATACATGGAAGAAAGGATATCTCATCTATAGGCAACAGTAGGAGACTTGGAAGGAAAACTAAAATTGGCCTGCAATCAGAGAAAAGGGAAAGAACATGAGACAAGTACAGAACAACTGCAGAGACAAGATTATGCCATGGCTATGAGAAGGCTTGGTCAAGAAGTGGAGAAATTGAAATTTGAAAAAGAATATATGAACTACCTGGCTCATTCCATGAGAAATATAAGACCCCCTTCAAATTTGTATTCTATGTTTTTAAAGGAACATCTTATATCTTTCAGACTGTCACTAGGAACTATGGCACATAATGATCATATTGAGACAATAGATCAACTTATTGCTACCTTTTCCAGGAGCAATGACGAAGAACAGGATTTTCTGTGTGAATTATACATGCATAACCTGGTCATGACAGATTATGAAGATTGGGACCCAAACCCTCATGTAGGAGAAGTACAACTAAGAGTGTTTATGTCATTTATGAGAAATCATTTGAGATCGAACAATGCTACCATTGTTGTAGAAAACATTGAATGGGAAGATGCCCTTTGGGTGAGAGGTTCCCCCTCAGTCGAAAAGATATTCATGGCCAGAAACCAGGTTATGCAGGATCAGTCATTTGTTACTCTCCTAGAGATTGCTCAATCTATAGTTGTTCATGAATGTAGGAGTTGGATTCCCTTTCATAGGTTGGAGGTGATGCTCTGTCTGCGAAGGAGGGTTAATGCTCTGAGCTGGACTTGAAAAGAAAGGACCCCTTCTCTGTTAGGATGTTTGAGCGAGCCCTGGACATAATACAAGTTTACTTTGACTGCCTGAGTACACAGCGAACCAACTGGATTGGACTCCGATTTCACTTCCCCATACTTTGGTTCCCTGTGGTGGATGGAGAAGACAGTGAATTTTTCAAGATTGTTGGTGAACATAAAGGTTTTTACAGTATAACAGAAGGCGGCCACTCTTCCTATAAGTGGAGTGATGAGTGCCTAAGCAGCTCTCCAAGTACCCCGGTTAGTGGGTCACAGTCTTAATTTGCATAGGGACATGCAAACCCTTTGGTTGGGGAGAGATGACGAGTTGTGCATATGACCTTTTTTGTTCCTTTATTTTACCTTGTCTATGACTCCTTTTTGGCATAATCCTGTATTACCACTAGCTCTCTTGCTTACATCTTGCACATTTTGGACGTGGTAAGGATTGATCTTGTCCTCCTTGTTATTTTTCAATTGCTTATGATTGGATAGAGTTATGATGCCATTATTGCCTACTAAAGAAGTGGTGTTTCAGGTTCAGTATCAGTTTACCTATAGGTTGCAGAATGAAGGTTTATGGAAGCTTGAAGATATGCATTTCAGTCTTGAGCTATTACACTAAGGTATCAAGATTGATGTATTTATTTACATCATTTGGTTACTTATCCAGTGTTCAGATGATGATGCAGTCGATCCAAGGATTGGATATTTTGTACTTAATTCAGTACCTTGGGTCCATGATGACTCATAAGTTGACCACTTCGATATCTCTGGGATCGTCTCCACTTTCCACAATGAAGGCTCCTGAAATATCTCTTTGAAGATATGTAGATAGGCCTTAATTGGAAACCTGTTGTAACTATATGATCTCTCATATTTCTTTCATAGGCGTTGATGTATAAAAGACATTGGGACTCTTCAGAAGGGTTTGCCACAATTGCATAAGATCTATTGAACACTGTATCAGGATTTTATATAAGAGATTTCTGTTTTATATGATTCGAATGTGTTGATCAATTTCGTGTGATTGAGTGGCTATTCAGCTCCTGTTTCCAGAGGCAGGACCCCCTTCTGTAACAGGTGTTGTTATAAGTAGGATTTCTTTCCTTTATGCATGTGTGTTCAGGTTGATAAATTAATTGTTGATGCAGTGTTGATTGGTTCAATTATTTGATATTCAAAATTGGTGTGTTGAAGAGTAGCTGAGTGTGAATCCTTTAATGAGTGATACGATTCGATTGTCCAGTCATTTCTATTATCATTTGCAGAGGAACATATGAATGATGGATGTTGAATTAGAATTATTTCTGTAGTGAATGGATGCATTAAGTTATTCTTGGAATTATGTTGTTAGTACATACGTGTAGAGGCAGATTGTAAGAGTTTCATTAGTTTTTTCAATTCCTTCATTCCAGTTGTGGCTTATCGTATTGTCTTTCTTAGGAGTTTCTCAGTTTGTTCAATTGGAAATTAATTTGCTTTATGTAGTTTACAGGGTGTTGTTGGTGTTGATTACTTTCTGTAGTGTAGCAAAATATCATAGCATAGTAGAACATCTCTTGAAGTTAATAGTTAGGTGCTTTGATTTGATTGCAATATCCTTTCTGTAATTGGCATGTTCTTAGGAGTCCATTCACCAAAAGATTGCATCCTAATATCAATTCAATAATTCATTGATCTCTCCTGTGTTAAGACCACCCAAATTGCAGTGTCTGGCATATATTTTGCTTGGTAGCTCATAAGCCTTCGTGGCCCTGGGTTGATAATTTATGAACAACTTTCTATTTCAATTTAATTAAAGAGGAATAAAAGAGCTCGTCACCTTCTATGCCAAAGTTCACTTGGCTCCATGGATTCATGCACCATGGCATGTTCAGGTTGCCCCTTCAACTTGTACAATCCTCCCTCTTGCTCTCCAATAACCACTGCATCATCAAGAGTCTTACCCTTTGGCCACATGAGTACTTGGCCATCTATAAATGCAACTCTCATTCCCTTTGCATCTAAATATGATATGGAGAGAAGATTCTTCTTGAGTCCAAATACATATAGAACATCTTGCATCTTCAAAGACTTCCAAGAGTCTAACTTGTAGGAGGCTTCACCACTTCCTTTTATAGGATATTGATAGTCATCCCCAAGTTTCACCTTATGGGGTGACTCATGTTCAGCTATATCTACAAAGGATTCTTTAAATCTCGTCATGTGTTTGGAAGCCCCACTATCAATAAGCCAATCATCACATCCATGTGAGATAGTACCTGTGAGAGAAAAGATCAACACATATTCTTCCTCACTTGAAGAGTCTTCACTTTCTGCCCTATTTTTCTTCTTGGGAGTTTCATCATCCTCAGCAGCATGAGCATGGTGCCTCTTCTTGATATTCTTCTTCTTGTATTATTTTCTCTTCTTGGGACAATCTGAAGCAAAATGTCCTTTCTCATCACAATTGAAGCATCGAACTTGAGAGAGATCTTTCTTCTTATCATGGAAGTGAGAATTTTTCTTGTTGTGAGATTTCTCCCTCTTAAACTTACTTCCCTTAGTGCGTGCTGTGAGGGCTTGATCTTCACTTCCCATATTTTCTTCTCGGGCCACAAGCCTAGATTCTTCTTGTGAACATTCCTCCCGTAGTCTACTGAAAGAGATCAATTTCTTTCTTGCATAGATTCCTTAGATGAAGGAGTCCCATGACCTAGGTAGGCCATTCAAAGTGGTCATGACAATTTCTCCATTCTCCACTACTTCATCCACAACTTGAAGTTGTTCCTTGATTTGAGAGACCTTAGTAAAGTAGGATTGGATGGTCTCTCCATTCTGGATCTTTACCCCTTTCAATTGGTTCCGCAGAGTCATCTTCTGATTTATGTTCTTTCCTTCAAACAACTTGGTTAAAGAGTCAAACATCTCTTTAGGTGTCTTTAGGGAAAACACATGGGGAATGAGATGGTCCTTGGTAGAATCAGCAATGATTCTCTTGGCTTTAACCAAGTTCTTCTTGTGTAAGGCCTTAGCCTCTTCTCCCTCTGGAACTGGAACCTCTTCACTTATGTAAGTGTCCAACTCATTCTCTTCTAGGATTAACCCAATCCTATACTTCTAGGCTCGGAATTTATCAGCCCCTTCAAGATTATCCTCAAGCTTGGTGTGGTGAGACATCTTAAAGAGTACTTCAAATGGAAATAGAAAATATTTGGGTCTTACCACTTGATTTGCTGAAAACTGGATTTGGAGCTAGATTAGGGTTTGTCAGAGAAACCCTAAAAATTCAAAATTTGAATTTCAAACTTCTGAAAGGATAGAAAGATGTGCCTTGCTTAGCTGGTCAAGCTGGTATACTCAGAATTTGAAATCTGCAAATTTTCACCCCTCAAAATTGCTTTTGAAATTTTCGGATTCACTGGATAGGACCCCAAACTAGGGTTTGATTTTCCCGGAGCTTCACCCAACCAAAAAGTTCGATCCAAAGCTCTAAACTTCGATTTTTCCGAGGAGCTTCCAGCCGTGGTCTCATCTTTCAGAAATTCCAATTTTTGCAGAAACCCTAATTTTTAGGTCAAAAACTGAAAATGCTCATAATTGAATTTTGTCTCGACAGAAAGATGCGTCCTTGCTAGGAGAGTCAATATAGCCTCATGCCTTTGATGATTGTGGAGAAAAACCCAAATATTAAGAAGCCCTAGCTTCCGCAGCTGCACAATTCCTTCTTCTTAGGTCAACTCTGATACCATGTTAATTTTTCGATAATTTCATTCCATTATCATTCAGGATCACTAAGAGAATAACATGTACATCATATCAATCATAGACATAATAGCAATCGCACAAGAGACACAAAGTTTCATTGGGGAAAACCAAGAAGGTGAAAAACCCCACAACTTCCTCGGAGATAAGATAAGCCCCAATACAAGATCACAAGGATCAAACCCAATAAGATGTCTCTAGCAGATGCTCTTCCTCCTCCACATGTGCACCAATTTCTCTCTTAGCTATGCGAGCTTGATAAGTGAGTGAATGAATAGAATGAGAGAGGCACACCCTCTATTTATACATTGACTTGACCTGCCAATAAACCAACAGGGCCAACTTGCTAATCAAGTCTAATAACCCAACCACATGACCTAACTAGGGCCGACCCCACACTGATGGTCTAATAACCCATCAATACAAATGACGACACATACAATGTAACTTGCGATACTTGCAAATACAAATGATGACACTTCCAATCAGAGGAATAATACATCTATGTTGGATATACAATAAAGTACAAATGTAATATACAAGTGAATATTTTCCAAAGTTACAAATACATCAACATCCTTACAATATATGAATGCTTAGCTCAACCGCCAATCACAATAACCTCTAGAAACCCCAGTGGACTCAACTAGATCTGAACCCATGACATATGGTCATCCCATCAGCAACAAGCTTTTGGTGGATATTTAAACTATTTAAGCTAACCCTCAGGGCTTAATAGCCTACTTTATCAAAATATCTCATACTATTCCAAAAGCAAGATAAAGTTATCATAAATCAACTTAAAATTTATTAGTCATTTCATTTTCCATTACAGTTAAAATTCATAACACCTGAAATTCTAGGTGGCCTTAACCTAGCCATATTACCATCAATATGGAAGAAAAAGGAGAAAGTGTATAACCATAAAAAAACATAATCCAAAGGAAAAAAACATAATCCAAAGGAAATCGCTGCTCAAGAGGCTTATAAATCTCTAATAATACTAAACATTTAAACATGTAAACTAATGCTAACAAAGAAAATCATCACCTGTGTTTTAGAAACTATTGTATAAACTACACCAAAGAGAACTACGGTAGCAACTTGTTTAATATTTTTAATATTTGTTTACACCTTCAATAATTCAATAACTAGTATTTTGTATAGAATGTTTATAGCTTCAATGGTTCAACAATTAGTTTGTATATACAAAGTTATAAATAAAAGACATTTCTGAAATGAATGTCGATATTTAGACTGATGGCGAAATTTCTAGGGTTTTCTGTCTTTTTTGCAGAAATTTTCGATTTTGATGGTTGATTGGGGAATGGTGTGGCCTATAACGACTTGGAGTCAAGCTGTCTTGGCCTAGTACCAACCAAGGTAAAAAAAAGTGGGAATTCCTCGATGGTTGTAGGCTACATTTTCTCTCATTAACCGGATCTTTCGAAATTTCTGCAAACATATACTATCTTTTATCTCGGTTGTGTTTTTGGTTGATGGGTTTGCCCTAGTTTTGTTGGTCCCTACCACGCTAGGTTTTTTTGGGGCTGCTTTTGGCATAGATTTGTTTTTTCCATTTTTGCCAAAACTATAGATTTTGGGCTTTTTTGGGTCCTACCGACAGGTGCCGGTACTCTGATGACCTGCTGAGGTACCCTTTGCGCATTTTATCTATGGAAAAGTTGGGTTATTCCCAAACCCTGTCGCCGATTACATCTCAGTCCAATTTAGGGGTTTTGAGTGGACCTGTGGAGGGTCTGGCTGTCCCTCGTCGGAAGCTATGGGGGCAGCGGGCTAAAAACAAAAGACTGTTGAAAACCTTCAAGGCTAGGGCTGAAATCGAGAGATTTGACATTGACGAAGATTTCAGTCTGGAGAAAATTAGGGTTTTTTCGGAACGAGCATTGGTGGGTAGGTTGGAATTTGCCAAAGGTAACAAACAGGAGTTGGCAGAGTGGGTTTCTAAACATTGGGTGCCACTCACCGGCATGGCCCCTCGAATCAACCTGCTCATGAATCGTTGGCTATTATTCACCTTTGCTGAGACGGCTCACCTTGAGTTGGTCCTTTCACGGTTTTGGGAATTCAAACAAGGATCTCTTTTTCTAAAACGATGGCACATCCATTTCAATCCTCTGCATGAATTTCAGCCGATTCGACATTTATGGATGATGGTACCTGGTATTCCCATAGAACTCTGGTCTGAGGAGATTTTCAGGGGTCTTGCAAATAGGGTTGGTAAATTTGTGCGTGTTGACAAACAGAACTTGCATGGGATGGATCGCAGATTTGCAAAAATCATGGTCGAATTTGATACGAGGAATGGACTCCCAGCTGAAATAGAAATAGCTTGGGGTTCGAGAGTTTGGAAGCAGGTACTTGATTATTACAAAATTCCCTTCAGGTGCTTCATCTGCAAGGAGGTGGGACATGTTCGTGCTGCTTGTCCACAGAATTCTCATTTCTCCTCTGCTGCTGGTGAGCCTCATACTCCAACAAATCTTTCGGGTAAGTCTCTCTGCAAAACTCCACCTAATTTCCCGACTTGACCCCGGATGATTTAAAATTTCTAGAAAATTCGGAAAAAATTTTATCACATCGTATTGCAACTGGTGATATCCAAATGAGACACGACCTTGTCTCTGGCCTCCCTATTCATTCTCAGAAATTTGTTGGTCGCAGACTGTTTGACAATTTGAATCCAAAACCCCCGGATGTCACCACTGTTCCAGCTGATGAATTCCCCTCTAACCCTATCTCAGATTTGCCAACTAATCATTGCCCTGTTGTTCCCGTGCCGGATAATTTTGATTCCTTAGAACAAGGGTTGAGTTCTGTTTTGAATAAACCTACCTCGTCTACTCTTGACTCAAGCAGTAACATTAATCAACCCCCGAGTGACCTATTGAATATCAATGGCACTGCTGCTGATATATCTGGGGTCGATAGAGACATACTAATCGAAAGTGGTTACTGTCTGCCTTCAAAAGATGAAGAATTTCCACCTTTGCCCACTTACTCCAAACATCCAGGGAATGAATCCATGGCCCAGCCTGTACAAAGTTTAAAATACCAGAATGTTACTATTAGAAGAGGGAAAAAAAAAAGACCTGGAACAATTTGGACCAAATTCCTATGGATTCATACACCCCAATCTCTCAGAGATTAGAGGAGGTTGATAGGACTAATTCAATTGAACCCTTGGGGCTTAGAGCACAGACCCCCTCCTCGTCGGGTCTTTAATGTCTTGTTTATCACTCAATGTTCGTGGATTGGTTAAAGCGTCCAGGGCACAGGCTTTAACCAATCTCCTCAAGACTACTGTCCCTAACTTAATTTTAATTCAAGAGACCATGTGTAATGCAGAGATCGCAATACAAAACCTCTGCAAAATCCTGCCTTTGTGGGAAGTTACTGCTGTCAATTCTTGTGGACTCTCTGGGGGTCTTGCGGTGGCTTGGGACCCTAATATTTTTTCCTTCAGACCGTTCACAACTCCCTGGGGAATACTTCTTAAGGGTTCCTTATGCAGCAATAAACAGACTATCTCGTTTCTGAACTGTTATGCCCCATACAAGTTGAGAATACCTTTCTGGAACTCCCTAAAAGAATCTGGACTTCTAAACTGCAATGACCTGATCATTGCAGGTGATCTGAACTTTACTTGTCATGTTTCGGAACTTTGGGGACCCAATGCCAGAATTGATGATTTAGCAAGCTTCTTTATTCAATTTATGGAAGACTCAGATCTGGTTGATGTCCAACCACACATCCTGACTCCAACATGGACTAACGGGAGATTTGGCACAGATGGTGTGCACAAAAGATTAGATAGATTTCTGGTTAAATCGACTCTGCTGGGAAAATTTCAGAAGTATAGATCGTGGGTTTGTGAACATAAATTTTCAGATCACTGGCCGGTTATCCTACAGCTCGAGGATCTGAAAATTAAACAAGGGTTTCCTTTCAAATTTAACTCATCTTGGCTTGAGGATGCAGATTTTTGCAAAATGGTAAGGAACTTTTGGATAAATGCTTCTGTTTCAGAAAACAACCCTATTCAGACTTTTTGTTCTAAGTTAAAAATATTGAAAGAGGAGGTCACCAGATGGATCAAAGACAGAAAAGAAGCTGATAAAGAGGAGTTATTACAACTTGAAAATAAACTTCAGGAGTCTATTTCTGCTAACATTAAAGGTTCTCTTTTAAGGGAGGACTTTGAGGTGATGAATTTGATAGAAAGGAAAAAAGAGGAGATTCTATTACAAGCAGAGAAGGAATGGAGGCTAAAAAGCCGTGCCATTTGGATTACTTCAGGTGATAAAAATACAAAATTTTTCCATACTTATGCTTCGGCAAGAAGGAACTCCAAGATCATTTGGGATATTGTGGATGATGGGGGACAATTGTGCTCAGGGATTGAGAATATAAAAACTGTCGCTACTGCATATTTTGGACAAAATTTTGCAGACTCAGGTGAATGTAATCTAGAGGAGCAGATCAGAGTTGCTTCATTATACCCACGTTTCTTTTCTGATCAAGAAGCTGACAGTTTACTGGATGAAGTAACATTGGAGGAAGTTGAACAAACCCTAAAATATTTTGCAAGAGATAAAAGCCCTGGGCCAGATGGGTGGCCAGTAGAACTGTACTTGCACTTTTTTGACTTAATGGGAAATGAACTTAAGGATCTGGTGAACTACTCCAAGCTCAATGGGTTTGTATCTGGTGGTCTTAATTCTACCTTCATCTCACTCATCCCTAAAAAGGATAAACCCAGCACATTCAGTGATTACAGACCAATTGCACTGTGCAATTTACTGTATAAACTCATCTCTAAAATTATTGCAGACAGACTCAAAGACGTTCTCTCCAGGCACATATCCAAGGAACAATTTGGTTTTTTGTCTGGAAGACAAATACATGATGCCATAGGCATATCTCAAGAGCTTCTACACAGTATAAAGATCTATAAGAAAAAGGCTCTACTACTTAAGATGGACTTAGAAAGAGCATATGACAGGGTTAGTTGGTCATTTCTCAGAATGATACTTATTAAAATTGGATTGCCACCTGCAATCATTAAATGGATCATGGCCTGTATCTCAACTGTGAGTATATCAGTTTTAGTCAATGGGAGTCCTTCTACTTTCTTCCGTTGTTCAAGGGGCATTAGACAAGGTTGTCCTTTGTCACCTATCTTATTTGCCTTGGTTATGGATGGGTTCAGTAGACTGATCAAACAAGCTTTTATTAGAAGACAGATAAAAGGCATTAAATTAGCAAAGAATTTTGTGATTTCACATATCTTATTTGCTGATGATGTGATGGTAGCTGGCGAAGATTCTATTGAAGAATGGATCACTTTTAATGGCCTTTTTCAGACTTTCTGTGGTGCTACAGGAATGAAAATCAGTCAAAGAAAATCTAATTTCTATCACATGTCTCCAGATGCAGTAAATATAAAGGATATCCTATTGCTCTTGCCATATAAATGTCATAATTTAGAAACTGGGCTTAAATACCTGGGTTTTTACCTTAAGCCAAACAATTACTTATGTAAGGACTGGTTTTGGTTATTAAGAAAGATTGAAAATAGAATCAATCATTGGTCTTACCGACTCCTTTCCATAGGAGGGAAGCTTATCTTATTAAAATCTGTGCTCTCCAGTATTCCGGTTTACTGGTTTACACTACTTGAAGTTCCAGCCACCATTCTCAGATATATAAAAAGCCTTTTTTTCAACTTCCTATGGTTCGGGACTGTGCATGGTGACAGAACTCCAATGATTGCTGCAGATGTTATTTCGAGACCTTTCAAATTTGGAGGATGGGGAATATTAGATTTGGGCTCATTTAATATAGCGCTCAGACTCAAAAGTCTCTGGCGTTGTCTTATGGGAAATAA
Source organism: Larix kaempferi (assembly GCA_027924585.1). Classification (NCBI taxonomy): domain Eukaryota; kingdom Viridiplantae; phylum Streptophyta; class Pinopsida; order Pinales; family Pinaceae; genus Larix; species Larix kaempferi. The sequence continues at coordinate 27,380,633 of BSBM01000445.1, forward strand.
TCTTTGGTCCACCCTTATTGCCTACAAATATATAAAACAGGACTTTCTCAGCTGGATAAGGAGCCCAAAAACTGTTAGCTGGAATTTCTCACCAATTTGGCGCGGCTTCATGAAGATCATTCATTGGATCAAAGACGATCTTATTTGGCAGGTAGGAAATGGGGAAAGGATTCGCATAGGTATTGATCCTATCATAGGAATGGAAGACAGTTTCACTCTGCCTCTGTCTATTATCCAATATCTTCAGGTTCTAGGAATGAATACACTGGATAAAATTCATATTCAACATCATGATTTAGCAGTTGGTAATTTATGGGTGTCTGCTAGTAACTTGGGTCTCACTGGTTATCTCGCTCGTACCTGGGAGGATTATTTATCTAAACTCAATGCATCAGGTATCAGAATAAGACAGGAACCAGATAAACTTCTATGGAAAGGCAATCTGCAAATGGAATGGTCACGGCTCGTACAGCTTATTATAGGATTGTACAGAACAGGCTCATTTATCCACAAGACTGGTGGTACAAACATCTTTGGCTCTGGTCTATTCCCATCAAACTCAAATGTTTCTGTTGGATGTTATTACAAAACAAACTTAAGACATGGGATAACCTCAGAAATCGTGGCTGGAACGGCCCAGGCATCTGCACACTATGTAAGAATGATGAAGAAAACAAACAACATCTATTTGTTAAGTGCAGGTTTGCAAAGACGACATGGGAGGTGATCATTTCACATTTTTCAATACACCAAATGTGGGATGTTGGAGACTTTAATCAATGTCTTCTTAACTGGTACAGGAATTGTAAGAAACACTTCTACATTGCAATCTGCATTTCCTGGGCCATTTGGTTCTCCCGTAATAGTGCATTATTTCAAAATGTCAATATCACTCCTACACAGTGTAGCTTGATTGCACTAAATATGTTTGCAAATTGTAAAGATGATTTCACTAAATTAAGAACGGACAGGATCAGTACTCACAGCTTCAAAGTTGATCAGCCCACTATCTTTTTTGATGGTGCATCTCAATCAGGGTTATGTGCTATTGGAGGAGTGATTTATTTGAATGAGGCGCATCATTTTACTTTTAAACTCAATTGTGGAACAGGTACAAATATGAAAGCAGAATTGATTGCTCTTTGGTGTATGCTTAAAGTGGCTAATATTTTCGGCCTGGTCAGCATCAAGATTTTTGGAGACTCCAAAGTCACAATTAAATGGGCAGCGGGTGACTTCCAGCTCAATGTTCTTTCTTTAAGACACTGGGCTCTCAGGGCACAAACTGAACTGGCTAAGCTTCAAGATGTTCAACTGGAACACATTTATCGTGAGCAGAACACTCTTGCTGATAAATTATCCAAACAAGCGTTATCAGGATATGAAGGTCAACTTATTTGGGAGGAATGGGTTGAGCACAACCTCCAGGATGAAGGCACCATTTACTTTTTTGATTAGCTTCTAATATCTGCTGCAACTGTAACTGATTTGAAAATCTGTGATATTTTGTTTTTTGTATAAGTTTGTATAAATTGACATTAGGTGATATAGTTGATAAGAGAATCATCTCTTGCGCATGGTATATGCTAAACTGTTTGGTTTGACCGATTCTGTTTGACGAATCTGGGACCTTATTGTACTATTTGATTCAACTTTTTTGAATATCAATAGTAGATTTTTTTCGCTGGAAAAATAAAAGACATTTCTATCAATCATAAGCAACACATATCTACAAATTCTTTTCAAACTATATTTACTAAAAACATAGTTAATTGATAAAAATAAAATTAATTTTAAAATATCAAATAAGTAGAAAGTTTTATGTTCTAAGTTTTTGGTTAACTACTATAAACTTTATGTATAGTAAGACCTTCTAAACTAGATAAATAATTTATATCAATATAAAGAAGGGGATCAATATCCAGCAGTAACTTAGTTGCAAGCATTTAGTTAGGGTGCATATGCACTTGCACAGAGGCTTTCCCTCTTGAGATACACAATAGATAATGCTAAAAAAGACTCTTACAGGACCATTTATTTTCAACGAGTAGATATGCATGCATTCGCCCCTAATCTGCTTCAATTATCTGATGTATATGATTTGCACCCTATTCCAATGCTCCTAATCTGCTGCAATGATCTGATGTGTATAATTTCTTCAAGCTATTTTATCTACAAAATCGTATGGATTGGTGTACAGTTGATGATATGATGTGTATGGGTTCTTCAAGCGGTTTCGTCTACAGAATCGTATGGATTGGTGTACGATTTGTATTTTGTGAGTGGTCTAGCTTTGTGATCCAATTCTATCCATGCTTCTGATAAAACTGCACCAGGCTAAAATCATTTACTGTGCAAACCAGCTCGGATCCAATGAAGATATGGAGATGAGATGCATTCATAACCATCCAGAACAGAATGCAAGTATTAAAGAAGCTCAGAAAAACCATTGCACAACTGCCCTTGAACCGGCAGCCACAACGTCCGCTGGAAAGTGAATGAACATGCACAAGCGGTCAGAGAGCACACTAGTCAATACAAAAGGAGGTAAGAATTTGTTATATTAAAATGGGTGCACTAAAGCCACTTGGAAGATTCTCTGAGAAGATTCGAATAAAAATGTTTTTAACTTGTTAATGAATGATTGAAGGCTTGTGAGTAGTGAAACAAAATAACGCATGTAACAAAATAATTAAAAAATTTTATGTCGGCTCATAAAATAAAAATTTATGGAAAGTATTTAAAAAAAAAATCCATGTTGGTTCATAAAATAAAATATTATGAAAAGTAATTACAAAATAGATGTTCGTTTATAAAATAAAAACTTAAAACTTAAACCCGGATCTATCAATCAAGAGAGATCAAATTTCTTGAGTTTAAATTTAAAAAAAAAGAAATACACCTCAAGAAATTGGATCCCTCTCGGTGGTTGATAGATATGGGTTTAAGATGGATCTATGCTGGTCTTATATCAATGATGGTATTATATAGTTCATGGATTCTAGTCACTTTTATATCTAGATCTCGCTAACAAGTCATCAATAGATAGGTATGACAACTCATAAAGTGATAACAATTCATATGAGATACTCATAAAGTGATAACAATTCATATGAGAAATGATCTAGGACTTTGTGATTGCATAGGGACTTATAGTCTAGCATTTCCCCTCAATCACAAGCCTAATTAATTATTGCATTAAAGTAACAATAAATACAAAGGGTATACAAATTTATTTTGGGATAGTTTTGTCTTGCATCATGTTTTTGTATTAATCTATAATTTGTTATATAAAAATAGATGCACTAAAATATGTAAGAATGAAGAAGGGTCATCATAGTTGGACATGTTGGGTTGTTGAGACAAATTTGATTTAAAAGGTGCTCATGTTTGAGGATTTCAGAAACATTACTTTGTAAAAGATGATGGATAATTTTTGTGACAAAAGCCACTTTGAAGATTCTTTTGTAAAAGGAGATTCAAATAAAAATTTCTTCAACAAGCACAAAGCTATAACTTGTTAATGAACGATTGAAGGCTTGTGAGTGGTGGAAAAGGCTTTAGCCATTCTAAACACTGATCTTCGTACCAATGATGGTATTATATAGTACGTGGATCATAGTCGCCTCTAGAGATAAATTTGATTGACAAGTCATCAGTGGATAGGTATGACAACTCATAAAGTGATACGAACAACAACTCATACAAGAAATGATCTAGGACTTTGTGATTACATAGGGACTCATAGTCTAACATTCCCCCCTTCAATCACAAGTCTGAATAATTATACCAATGAAGTAACAATGGGAGGGGATAATGGATGGGGTGAGGGGGGTGGTATGGGGTACGGAGAGGGTCTGTGGGTGAGGGAGGTGGTAGGGGGGATGGAGAGGGGCAGTAAGGGAGGAGGTAGGTAACACAAATATCAAGTTGTTAAGTATTATATGTTTATTGTTATTGTAATATAAATATATCTTAATATTGCAACTATATATCAATCCAAAAAAAATATAATCTTGTCTAGAGAAAAAATTGTACACAAAAGGCAATTTATATCATGTCAGTATCCACTTATGCTTAAAAAGGAATATGACCGAAGTATTTTGAGTGGGTGAAAACTTCCAAGTTTAACAATGCACACTATATCTTAGCACATGGAACATGGATGCTTGACGTGCACACCACTCACTGGATTTAATGAGCTAGCACTAAAATTTCTACTTGATGTTTTTGGGTGGGTGAAGATTTCCAACTTTAGCAATGTTCATAGATCCTAGCAAAAAGAACATAGCTGATTGTTGTTTACACCCACAGACATTTAATGACTTAACATCAAAATTTTGACATAAACTTAACATATGTTAGTTGTGTTTATCTCATACCTCATAATAAAACTCAAATATTTGATTTCCATAACAACTATATTCATGTGTTCTCTACCATTTGGTGGTCCCCACCAAATTTCAAACATAGTTAGCCTAGTAAAAGCAACTTTCTTCATAAAATAATTATAATATTTTAGCACCATAAATGAGCTATAATAATTAGAAATAATGTTATCCCAAACTCTCTAAATCACAATAAAACATATTGCAGCAAGCAACTCATTCAATGAATACAAACCCAAAGGAGGTAATCATTTTCAAGTTGACTTAATAATTTGTTTATGGAACTACTAACTCACAATCAAACTCATCAAAATTCCAACTCCCAATAACAATGAGGTGAACCCATTTCTTTGGATATTATATTCTAGTATAATTGCACATGATAGTTTTCAAACAGAGATCAATGTCTTTGATGGAGTGGTGTGGAATTTCCTTGGGTATATACACCACCTTGAAGTCATTATTGTCACGACATCATCAATACATCATCATTGGAGCATGAAACTTGTACACTTGCGTGGGTGTCTCACCTGTGTGACCTACAAGGGCACATGTAGGTTGCTTGTAAAGGCTTAGGTCCACATAGTATTATTGGATTCCCTTACCTCATATAAATAAATAGATGAAGGATACAATCATCACATCATCATTTGTACATTTCTTTGTGTACTTGTCTTCTACAAGAGATATGCTAGCTTTCCTCATGAGCCCTAAGAAAAGTTAATGGAAGGGAAGGAGAACATCGCGGTTGGAATTTGCTCTCCGAATCAACTTAAAATTAATTCGTCATTTCACATTCCACAATAGTTAAAATTCATAACCCCTCAAATTGAAGGTGGCCTTGGCCTAGCCATCCTACAAATCATTATGGAAGAAAAAGAAGAAAGTGTAGATATTAAAGTTTTAAGAAAATAGGTTATTCCTTACAAACCTGCTATGATAAACTAGCTACAATATTCATAAACAATGTTATCCCAAACTCTCTAGATCATAATAAAACATATTACGGCAAGTAACTCATTCAATGAATACAAACCCAAAGGAGGTAATCATTTTCATGTTGACTGAACAAGTCTATGACACTGCTAACTCAAAACCAAACTCATCAAAATTTCAACTCCCAATAACAACCAGTCAAGCCCATTCCTTTGGGAATTATGTTCTACAAAATTGCACCTAACAGTTTTCAACAAAATATTAATGTAATTGATCACTATTGTTGAATTTTTCTTATAGCAGTAGAAAACCAATTTTCAGATCTGATAATTACTTCCTAATGATTTTCAAACAATATTTTCATCCCATTGCTATCACTGAATAATTACACACTAGAAATTTCAACTTTAAATTGCAATGGAAACAAAACATAATCACATAATAGCCATGCACAGTAGACACAAATTTTACCCTGGGAAAACCAAACTTGGGAGAAAACCCAACCAACTTTTCTTAAAAGAAATCAATCCAAGCACATTACAAGTACATCATTACCATGAAGATGAAACCCTAGCACAAACAAAGTGTGCCCTTACTCACAAGAAACCATGGACAAGATAGTGAACCCTTAGCAATGATGAGGACCTTCAAAAGATGCTCCTTTTGACCTTCGCTAGACCTCCTTAGAAAGTGCGCGCTAGTGTAGCTGAGAAGAGGTGATGTGATGATGATGAAAATAAAACGTTTGAGCACTTTAATTCACCTTTAATTCACCTTTATTTCACCTCTGGGTTGACTTGTACTTTTGATGGGGCCGACTTGTTCCTTCTCTTCTAGGGCCAACTTGCACTTCTTGTCTTCAATATTTCCTACGACTTCTTCAATGCTTTCTAGGACTTCTTAAATGGTCTGACTTGTCTTCTTGGTTATTTCTTCTTTACTAGAAATGTTTTCCTTGTTGATGATCATATCCTTACATGCACGTCTATTCACACATAGATCTCTAATGTTGAATAGACCCACTAAGAAGTCTTAGACACTTCTTAGTATGTCAATTCAACATTAGACACTAGACTTGTATATTCCACAAGAGGATGAAATCCCCTATCAAATAAACAAGTCAAATCTGCTCTAATATAGAATAGATCACCCCATCTAAGAGCAAGCAATGTGAGAGCACCTTGGGGCCAATCTCCCCAAGCCATATGACTTAGGCTAATGGGTGAAATATAGTCTCTACCTAGGCCATTCACCTCTAGCCATATGACTCAAGATCCGAGGATAAATGTATCATTCCCCCTTGGTCAAATCAACATGACCAATATGGGAGAATGTCTGTCCAATGCTGCAAACTGGAAAAACATCAACACACCCTCTCAGTGAGGGAGACATTCTGCATCATGCCAATCTTGTCTCTAAAGTATACAAACTTCACCTTAGACAAAGGTTTGGCGAGAATGTTTGGAATCTGCATCTAGAGTCTTTTCACTCCTAGCCAAATCGACATGGCTATTTGGAGAAAGACTGCACCTGGGCCATTCACCACTATCCATCTAACTCAGGATCCATGAGTGAATGTATCATTCTCCCTTGGTCAAATCAGCATGACCAATCTGGGAGAATTTCTACCCAATATTGCTCAGTTGTGGGCATGTACTTCGAGCTGCACTACTCCCTTCTGCACCATGTCTCTGATGAAGTGATGTTTGATCTCCGTATCAAATAGTCCTACAAGAAGCATATGAAGCCACATTGTTTCATGACCTGCAACAAAAGTATGCTTCCTACTAAACCAGTATATCATAGCTGATCCCAAGATGAAGCAGCGCCCCAAGGTGCTCTTTTTGTCCACTATAATCTGTTAATTTTTCACAATTTAATTCAATATTATCTAGGATCTTAACTGAGAGAATAACATGCACATCAATAAATACAAGAGACAAGAGACACAAATATTTTCCTCGGGGAAACCATAAAGGAGAAAACCCCGCAACTTCCTTAGAGATAGAATGAGCACCAATACAATAGCCGCAAAAGTAAAACCCAAATATAGAGATGGTCTTCAGCAGCTTCTCTCTTCTCCACTTGTGCGAACTTGTCATCTGTCTCACTTATGCGAACTTGTTGAGTGATTGAATGATCCAAATGAGAGAGGCACCCTCTCTATTTATACTTTAACTTTCACTTGACCTTTACCCCAACTAGGTCGGCCCCTATTTGTACCTGATTGGGATGACTTCTCTAGGAGAGTCTAATAACCCAATTACAACTTAACTCTGGGTTCTAAAGCCCCTACATACAATGGAGGGATAACCTCAATGACTTTGCATGACTCAAATACAATAATGACTTTCCTAACCAGAGAAATAAACATCTTTGTCGGAGGTACAATAACAAAATACAAATACAATATAAAATATACAAGTGAATATCTTCCAAAGTTACAATTACATTAACACTCCCTCTTAACTAGGAAGGTATTCTCTTGACACAAAAATCAATACATATAGACACAAGTATTCAACGTTGGATCATCATCAATGGTGGATCATCATCGTCACTGTTGTTTCTTTCCCCATCATATCGATCATCAAATGTTGACATCTCTCGAATCTACTCGTCATAGGAAGTTCTACAGAGCCAACCCTTTTTCATGTTGGATGTAGGCCTAGCCTCCATGTGGGTCTCCATCATCTCTGCGAGCAAGCCATCAAGTAGGTACAACCCAGGACTTATTATATTGCCTCTGCAAAAACCTGCGTCTCCTACTATCACCTCAACGTCTTCAAATCATCGCATCATCACATGGAGCACAACCCAGATGCACATCATACAACACTTACATCAACCGACATGGGAAGACGAACCTACAACCATTTGGGAAAGGCTCGACACTTACATCATAACCATGGGAAGACAAACCTACAACCATGTCAAAAAGGAAAATCCCTTACATCAATGGCCATGGGAAGACAAACCTACAACCATACTGAATTGGCTCAACACTTATATCAACGACCAGGGAATACAAACCTACTACCATGTTGGAATGGCCTCGACACTTATATCAACGACCATGTGAAGACAAAACTACTACCATGTTGGAATGGCCCCATCCGGCCTTACATCTGCACCATGGAAGGACACACCTACCACCATGTGAGAATGTCTCCATCCCTTACATCTGCACCATGGGAGGACACACCTACCACCATGTGAGAATGGCTCATGTGCATCTACGTCTTCCAGACTCATCACTTCCCCTTGGAAGGAACCTCAATCTAAAGTACACCAAGCTTCTCTCTGAAGTATTCAAACTTCACTTTGGCTAGCGGCTTGGTCAACACATCGGTTATCTACTCGTCTGTCGAAACATACTGGAGCTTCACTGCTCCTCTCTGCACCATTTCCTTGATATAGTGATACTTGATATCGATGTGCTTCGAATTTTCTTGGAACACTGGGTTCTCGGACAAATTCACACAACTCTAGTTGTCGCAAAATATACAAGTCGCATCCAACTGGAGATCAAACTAATCAGATAGTAGATTCCTTAGCCATACTGCCTCACAACTAGCCGAACAAGATGCGACATACTCTGCTTTGGTTGTAATCAGTGCCATGCAGGACTGCTTCACACTTGATCCCATATTGAAGCAACAACCGAAGTGCTCTTCCTATCTACGAAACTGCCTTCCCAATCCGAATCAACATAAACTTACAGGTTAATCTTCTGATTCACGTCATACTTGAGCCCATAATCAATTGTACCCTTCAGGTACCTCAGAATATGCTTTGCAGCAATCAAGTGAACATGTCTCGGATCCGTCAGGAATTGGATCAATGTGTTCATAGCAAAGCAAATATTTGGTCTCGTATTTGCCAGGTACATCAAAGATCTAATCATCTGATGATACATTGTGGCATCAATTGATTCTGATGAAGCATCACTCAATAGCTTCAGGTTCGATCCATAGGTGTGGCCATGGCCCTGCAATCCATCATCCCGAACCTCTTCAAAATCTCCAGTGCATACTTCCCTTG